>CAUJRU010000141.1:0-1200000 GCA_963277665.1 Viscum album | reverse complement strand
AACAGGAGCATCCCATGGTGATGTTCTAGGTCTAATGAAACCTTTCTCTAATAAATCTTGCAATTGCTCCTTCAACTCTAAAAGTTCAATTTGTGCCATTCGATAAGGGGGTTTTGAAATTGGCTTAGCATCAGGAACTAAGTCAACAGTAAATTCAACTTCCCGATCTGGTATTATTCCAGGCAACTCATCAGGAAAAACATCAGGATACTCATTTACCACTGGCACATCATTAATCTGAACAGTTCCTTTATTTTCAATGATGTGTGCAAGGTAACATTCATTTCCATCTTTTACAAGTTTCTCGGCCTCTTGATATGTTATCAAAAGTAAGGGTTCATTCTTGTAAACAAACTGAAAGTCTTTCTGAAAAGAAACTTCTTTAGATCTACAGTCAATCTTAGCATGGTAAATAGAGAGCCAATCCATACCCAGGATAACATCAAACTCTACTAGAGGTAGAACAATAAGGTTTTCAAGTAGGTTCTTTCCACAGATAAGGATAGGAAGATTCTTATAAATTCTTTTTGCCTCGACATTTCCCCCAGGTGTTTTTACCAAAATTTCAGGAGTCATTTCTTGAGATGGTATTCCCATTTTACTTGAAAAGGTTTCAGAGATGAAAGAATGTGTAGACCCCGAATCAAACAACACACTGGCATAATCTGAAAAAACAAACAAAGTACCTGATACCACTTCATTTGATGGCCCGACATCTGCTGAAGTAGTTGCAAAGGATTTCACCACCCCTTTCTTCTTGTAGTCTAACTGCTTCCCATCACTCAAGCTCCTTGTCGGACACTCGTTTGCATAGTGACCCATCTCATTGCACTTATAACATTTCACTAACTGTAAATCAAATTTGTTCTTACCTTCACCTTGATCCTTTTCAGTGAAATCACGAGCCTTATGTCCCATCTTACCACATCGGTAGCACTTCCCAGAATTCAGAAGACATTCCCCAGCATGCCTTTTTCCACATTTATCACAAACAGGAAACCTAGTTCTCTTACCATCAGACTTTTTTGAAGAATTCTTACCTTTCTCCTGCCACCTCGGTCTCTTCTTCTGCTGGTTTTTATAGAACACTTGGTCATCGGCAAACTCCATTTCCACCTTCTCAGCACATCGAACAAGCTTTTCATAACTTTTAAACTCTCGAGAAGCTAATTCCCTTCGATATTTTGGCTTTAATCCTGAGTAAAAACGATTGATTTTACTATCAAGGTCTCGAATAAAATTTGGAGGCATCATTTGTATGGAGTAAAGTGTGAAATATATACCGATCACAAAAGTTTAAATTATATATTCACTCAGAAAGAGTTAAACATGAGACAAAGGAGATGGCTGGAATTAATCAAGGATTATGATTGTACAATTCATTACCATCCGGGAAAAGAAAATAAAGTGGCTGATGCTTTGAGTCGAAAAAGTAATGCTTCATTAACAATTTTGTGTTTGGAACGTGATCCTTTGGTCAAGGATTTGATGAACATTGGCATAGAAGTTGTTGGTGCAGGAAGTCCTTCTGTTTTGTTTCAGGTATCAGTGAGATCTTCTCTATCAGATCGAATCAAGCAAGCACAGAAGCAAGACAGTGAGTTGCAGAAAAAGGTAGAGCTGGTTCAGAAAGGTAAGTTGCCTGAATTCAACATTGATAATGATTGTGTTTTGAGATTTGGGAAGAGATTGTGTGTGCCTTGTGATTCACAGTTAAAGAGAGAGTTGTTATGTGAAGCTCATAGTTCTCCGTTTTCAGTTCATCCAGGCAGTACTAAGATGTATAGAGATCTGCGGGAGTATTACTGATGGGATGGAATGAAAAGAGATATTGCTGATTTTACTGTGAAGTGTTTGACTTGTCAGCAGGTTAAAGCAGAGCGGCAGTTACCGAAAGGGATGCTTCAGACTTTACCAGTGCCAGAGTGGAAATGGGAGAATATATCCATGGACTTTGTTGTTGGATTACCGAATACATCTCGAGGTAATAATGCAATCTGGGTTATTGTTGATCGCTTGACCAAATCTTCTCATTTCCTTTCTATACGAGATACTTTCTCTCTTGATAAACTTCCCCGTTTGTATCTTAAAGAGATAGTCAGGTTACATGGAGTTTCTCTCTCCATTGTATCGGATCGTGATCCCAGGTTTACTTATAAATTTTGGAAAGGCCTTCAGAAGTCGTTGGGTACTGAATTAAATTTTAGTACAGCTTTTCATCCTCAATCAGATGGGCAGTCAGAACGAACAATTCAGACATTGGAGGATATGCTACGAGCTTGTTCTATGGATTATCAGAGAAGTTGGGACCAACATCTTTCTTTGGTTGTGTTTTCATATAATAACAGTTTTCATTCCAGTATACAGATGGCAACATTTCAGGAATTATATGGGAAGCGGTGTCGAACTCCATCTTTCTGGGATGAAGTGGGTGAAAGAATGTTGATGGGACCAGAATTGGTAGAAGAGATGGCAGAAAAAGTTCAGCTGATTCAGAAACACATGAGAACATCTCAGAGCAGGCAGAAGAGTTATGCGGATAACCGGAGGAAGGATCTATCTTTCGAGGTAGGTGATCATGTTTTTCTCAAGGTTTCTCCTTGGAAAAGTGTGATGAGATTTGGTAAGAAAGGAAAGTTGAGTCCAAGGTTCATTGGACCATACGAAATTCTGGAGAGAGTTGGATCAGTTGCATACCGAGTGGCTTTACCTCCGAGTTTATCTCAGGTACACAATGTTTTTCACATTTCGAAGTTTAGAAAGTATATGCCAGATCCATCTCATGTTTTGAGTCTAGAGGTAGTTCAGCCGGAAGAGAACCTTTCTTATGAGGAACAACCGGTCCAGATTCTTGACCACAGGGAGAAAGTGTTACGGAATAAGGTGATTCATTAGGTAAAGGTTTTGTGGAAAAACCACATGATTGAAGAGGCAACATGGGAATCTGAAAATGCAATGAGGGATAAGTACCCCCATTTATTTGATAAGTAAATAAATTGCGGGGACGCAATTTTCTAAAGGGGGGAAGGATGTAACATCCAAAGTAAGTAATGAATAATATATATTTTTATCTATGTTTATTAATGATTAAGATAGTGTTATAGAGGCTTAAAATGAAAATAAATACAATCTTATGCATGGAATACACTAATATTCTTAAAAGATTGTTTTACTGCCTTTTAATGGCAAACCATTTTTGAATCTATATTTTGACAATTTTATAAACTATGTTTGTCAAAATAAACTTATCCTTTATGATTGGGCCATCAAAATTTACCTTGTGTGAATTTTTGGTATTTTTCTGACAATGTTCATTTTTTAATGAATAGTGAAAAATACTGCATTTTACATCAAAACTGCTTTTTAATCTAATTTATTTATATGATTAGATTATGTTTTGAATTGGTTTTGAAGTGAAATTAGAATATATTTTTAACATTTTATCCAATGGGGGTCATTGGAATCAATTTCACTTTGAAATTAGACTTAAACTGGTGTCAATCTTTTGATACTTATTGTTTTGTAAAAACACGCTATTTGCTCTGGCAGCGGGAATTAATTATTAAATTAATTAATGTGACTTATATGATTTTAATTTTGTAAAATAGACTTCATTTTTTAATTCGGAATATCAAATATATCTTAGGGTGAATTTTTGGTAATTTTCTGAAAAACTTCAATTTTTGATGAATAGTGAAACCACTAAGTGGTAATCAAGCAAACTGATTTTTCAGTTAAATGAAAGTTTACCACTAATGTGTATTGAATTTTGAAAATCCTACATAAATGGTTTTCATTAAGAAGTAAAATGTGGTTCAATGAGATTAAAATAATTTTTTGGTGAATAGTAACTTATTAAGTTTTTAATCGCGATTAGTGGTGATTAGTGTAGTTTAAGGTATAAATAATGCTTTAATAATATGAAATGACCTAGACACATGTCCCAACATTATTGGTTGTGTCATGGCCGACCAAGAAAAGCCATGGGTCAACTTGGGGACCCCATGGAGACATTTTGGTTGGGAAATGACATAAATAACTTTTTATTTAATGTAAAAGTAAAAATGACACAAACATAATATGTTTTACGAAAACAATTTTTACATGGGGTTATAAAGATCAGATATTTGATTATAAATAGTCATTGGAAATATAAAAAGATTTCCTACATCATAGTATCATTTTTATGATTTTTAGACATTAAATAAATTAAATTATTAATGACATAATCATGATGGAGTGATGACATCATTATTTGACGATTTAAATAAAATGGAAAGACAATGTAAAATCTATGAACTACACATGGCCAAAACCAATTGTATGAGTGGATTTAGAAACCTTATCACCTTATCCATGAATTATATCAATGTGGGACCTTTTAAAACCGAAACACATTTTCAAATAAAGTAATATTTCTTTACTTTCCAAAAGTGCCCCTCCTCTCCTCTTAAAAAAGGCCCCCACCTCTACCTTATTTCACACACTCCTCAAGCCTTTGGCTCGGCCAACCCCTTCCGTTTAAATGAAATTTTGCCATCATTGTGTTTTGATTTTCAAAAATCCGACATACATGGTTGTCATTAAGAAGTAAAATGTGGTTCAATGAGATTAAAATAATTTTTTGTGAATAGTAACTTATTAAGTTTTTAATCGCGATTAGTGGTAATTTGTGTAGTTTAAGGTAAAAATAATGCTTTAATAAAATGAGATGAGCTTGAAACATGTCTTACCCTCATTGGTTGTATCATGGCCGACCAATACAAGCCATGGGTCAACTTGGGGACCCCATGGATCCACTTTGGTTGGGAAATGACATAAATAACATTTTATTTAATGTAAAAGTAAAATTGACACAAACATGATATGTTTTACTAAAACAATTTTTAAGTGGGGTTATACAAGTCATCTTTTTGATTATAAATATTCATTGGAAATATAAAAAGTTTTCCTACATCATAGTATTTGTTTTATAATTTTTAGACATTAAATAAATTAAATTATTTATGACATAATAATGATGCAGCGATGACATCATTATTTGACGATTTAAATAAAATGGAATGATAATGTAAAATCTATGAACTAAACATGTCCAAAACTTATTAGATGAGTGGATTTCTAAGCCTTATCATCTTATCCACGAATTATATCAATGTGGGACCTTTTGAAACCGAAACACATTTTCAAATAAAGTAATATTTCTTTACTTTCCAAAAGTGCCCCTCCTCTCCTCTTATAAAAGGCCCTCACCTCTACCTCATTTCACACACTCCTCAAGCCTTTGGCTCGGCCAACCCCTGCCCATTTACTCTCTACACATCTATCTCCTCATCCTAGAGGATTCCCTTTGGGCATAATCCATTCAAAGGAATCCTTTAGGCTCAAATCAAAAGGAGTTACACTTTTAAAGGTAATTCATTCTCTCATGTTCATTTGTTTTATTTTGCTTCTCCAACCCCCTAAAATCTTTTTATTTACTTATTTTGTAACAACACCAGTATATTCAATATACTAGTATGTTGTTATAATATTTATTCGAGCTACACTCTCACACAACTACATCAAATGGTTAAAGAACATACGGTTTCCGTGGATGGTGAAATTCTGCCTCCCGAAACGATGATTGTTCAATACTCATTTAACACCTTCAAAGGTGGCCATTATGATGTCACTATTTTTATATATGATATATAATATGTTTATGCATTATTTATGCTTCTGTATTTTTCATTTTTTTCTTACCTTTATGGATTCTATTATGGGTATACGCGATATCTTCATTTAAGGAAGTGCGGACTACCGCCCCCTCAAAATGATTTGATTCGTTAAATACCATATGTGGGATGTATAAATGATGGAAATATGATATTATATATGATATTATACTGGAATTATAATATACCTTTATATCATTATTATTCAATTCTATAAAATACGAAATAGAAATGAAAGTAGCGTTCATGCGTACGTAGGGCTTACCGTCTCCATGAACGGTGCATTTCATTTCTTACCTCTAAATGATTATGTAATGTTATAAATGCATGCATGTACTGGATATATATGACATATATGATATCTACATAATGAATACAATTCTGGATATAATAAACATTTGGCCACACGAACAACATGTAATTGTAAGAAGTCCACTTTCGACTTAAGAACCAAATATCGGCAAAACAAATATTATTAACTTAAATGATTACATAATGTTTATGACATGGTAATAAGTGGTATAAAAGTAATAATGAACTTGAAAAAGGTTCTTAAGGAATTAGAAATTAACTCAAGTTTATTATTCAGGAGATTAAAGAACGATCGAGTCAAGTCGGACCCAAGGTAAGGGATCCTACAACTCTCTTTTTTTTAAGTACTCTCCTTTATGTCACTTCTTTTAAGCTCCTATTTGTAATGTTGAGGGATGTTCTTTTATATTCCTCTTGCTGTACATTTTATTGTAATGTGATGAGATACCCTATTTGATCTCATCAATCCATATTCGGAAGTTTTATGTGGCGCCGTTAGGCTGTAGAGTTTTCGTAAGGGATTTTTCATCTCACTTTTATTCCCGTGAGATTTATGCTACATTTGCCACAAATTCCATTGAGTGGCGTATGTACTGCCCACTATTATACTCTTTGTGTAATATACTTTCGTTTATGAGTATTTACATCAATGATCTATTGTCCTTATTTCATGGGGTGTATGTTTTGAAAGATACCCAAGTCGGTAAGGGAACCTTTCACCCTCCTCTTTTTTAAAAGACTTCTTTTGTTGGGTCTTTTAACTTTTTATTTAATGTAAAAGTAAAAATGACACAAACATAATATGTTTTACGAAAAAAAATTTTACACGGGGTTATAAAGATCAGATTTTTGATTATAAATAGTCATTGGAAAGCTAAAAAGATTTCCTACATCATAGTATTTTTTTTATGATTTTTAGACATTAAGTAAATTAAATTATTTATGACATAATAATGATGCAGTGATGAAATCATTATTTGACGATTTAAATAAAATGGAAAGACAATGTAAAATCTATGAACTACACATCATGAAACTTGCATTACATTCCACATTTAAACAACATGGTTACATAAAAGACAATATTCATTCTTCCCATCAATGGAAACCTATTTAAAATAAAACACGGATTCTTTCTTGACACATCCTTGACACTATCATCACATCATGTACCTTTCCCTTGACCTGTGAAAAACATTTCAAAAACTTGGGATGAGCATAAAAATCTCAGTAAGGGTTATAAAAATATGGAAAGGAAACATGAGTTCATATATACATAAGAATGAAATCATACTTTACCCATAAAACATAGGCATATCAAATCATGAATAAATCATAGAAAACATAAGACATAAAGGTAACTTGAGGAATTCATAACATTATTACATAGGGAGTAACCCTCTTGGTTACGTTTGGAATACCCATCACAGTATATTCCCTAAATCTCTTCGGAGAAACCTTAACGTTTCACTCCTCCGCGTTACCCAATGCATTGGAGAGCTATATCGGGCTCACCCGCCCTTAGTTTATCACGGAACCACCCGTTTTTCATAACAATGCCCAAGAACCATAACATAATCATATCACATAAACATGAATAAAGGAAACATAACATTTCCACATTTCAATCACAATATAACATTTTAGGATATTGAAATAATGAATCTATTCGAAAAGAAACCATTTCCAAAACCATTTAAAACATTTAATAAAGAGATTTTTGAATCAAAGTGTCCCATACCACCTTGAAGCTTTTAACATTTTAAACCATTAATATCCATATAAATAAATCCTTAAAACTATTTTGAAAACATGGATATTAATAAGAACAAATAATTAAAACATTTAAAACAATATTTTGGTTAAAGGGGTTTTACCAAAATTAGAGACACTTGAATACAATAATCGAAGAATAACATTTAGTCAGAACTTTATAATATCATGAGAATAAAAGGATTCATGATATAATACTCCAAAGGACATTATATACACCATATAAGAGTGAATTGGTGCATAACAACAATGAACCCTCAATAGAAATGTCAAATGTGATGAAATCCCTTATAAAGAAGGTATCCTTAAATTAAGGACAAATAAATCTCAAAAATATGTGTGACAAATATATATACATCCAATATAAGTGGATATTAAGTGTAAAACAATAAATGTTCATTCACAAATATTCAATGGATGACATATTTAATGACTACAAGTTGAACCCAAAGAAATCGAAATTGGGTTAAAAAGTTTCCTTGACAGCCTAACGACATCACATCAAAATGAGTTGATGAGAGATAAAAAGTGTATCTCATCACTTGGACATAAAATTTACATCAATAATGATGTATGAGAACATATCCCAACATAAAAATATGTAAATTAAAAGACCCAATAAAAGAAGTCTTTTAAAAAAGAGGAGGGTGAAAGGTTCCCTTACCGACTTGGGTATCTTTCAAAACATACACCCCATGAAAGAAAGACAATAGGTCATTGATGTAAATACTCATAAACGAAAGTATATTACACAAAGAGTAGAATAATGGGCAGTACATACACCACTCAATGGAATTTGTGGCGAATGTAGCATAAATCTCACGGGAATAAAAGTGAGATGAAAAATCCCTTACGAAAACTCGGTAGCCTAACGACGCCACATAAAACTTCTGAATATGGATTGATGAGATCAAATAGAGTATCCCATCATATTACAATAGAACTTAATGCAAGTGGAATATAAAATAAAATCCCCCAACATAAGAAATAGGAGCTTAAAAGAAGTGACACAAAGGAGAGTACTTAAAAAGAAAGAGAGAGGTTAGATCTCTTACGAAAGTTCGGCAGCCTAACGGCACCACTCAAAACTTCCAAAATGGATTGATGAGAGAGAATAGGGTCTCTCATCACATTAACATAAAAATTACAGTAAATTTAATATAAAATATCATCCCAATAACAAGAAAGATGAGCTTTAAAAGGAATGACATAAAAGTGTGTACTTAAAAAGAAAGAGAGGAGTAGCATCCCTTACCTCAGGTCCGACTTGACTCGATCGTTCTTTAATCTCCTGAATAATAAACTTGAGTTAATTTATAATTCCTTAAGAACCTTTTTCAAGTTCATTATTACTTTTATACCACTTATTACCATGTCATAAACATTATGTAATCATTTAAGTTAATAATATTTGTTTTGCCGATATTTGGTTCTTAAGTCGAAAGTGGACTTCTTACAATTACATGTTGTTCATGTGGCCAAATGTTTATTATATACAGAATTGTATTAATTATGTAGATATCTTATATGTCATATATATCCAGTACATTAATGCATTTATAACATTACATAATCATTTAGAGGTAAGAAATGAAATGCACCGTTCATGGAGACGGTAAGCCGTACGTACGCATGAACGCTACTTTCATTTCTATTTCGTATTTTATAGAATGGAATAATAATGATATAAAGGTATATTATAATTCCAGTATAATATCATATATAATATCATATTTCCATCCTTTATACATCCCACATATGGTATTTAACGAATCAAATCACTTTGAGGGGGCGGTAGTCCTCACTTCCTTAAATGAAGATATCGCGTATACCCATAATGGAATCCATAAAGGTAAGACAAAAATGAAAAATACAGAAGCATAAATAAAACATAAACATATTATATATCATATATAAAAATAGTGACATCATAATGTCCACCTTCGAAGGTGTTAAATGAGTATTGAACAATCATCGTTTCGGGAGGCAGAATTTCACCATCCACGGAAACCGTATGTTCTTTAACCATTTGATGTAGTTGTGTGAGAGTGTAGCTAGAATAAATCTTATAACAACATCCTATTATATTTAAGATACTGGTGTTGTTACAAAATAAGTAAATAAAAAGAGTTTAGGGGGTTGGAGAAGCAAGATAAAACAAATGAACATGAGAGAATGAATTACCTTTAAAAGTGTAACTTCTTTTGATTTGAGCCTAAAGGATTCCTTTGAAAGGATTATGCCCAAAGAGAATCCTCTAGGATGAGTAGAGGGATGTGGAGAGAGTAAATGGGCAGGGTTTGTCCGAGCCAAGGGCTTGAGGAGTGTGTTAAATGAGGTAGAGGTGGGGGCCTTTTATAAGAGGAGAGGAGGGGCACTTTTGGAAAGTAAAGAAATATTACTTTATTTGAAAATGTTTTTCGGTTTTAAAAGGTCCCACATTGATATTATTCGTGTATAAGGTGTTAAAGGTTCTAAATCCACCCATCCAATATGTTTTGGACATGTTTAGTTCATAGATTTTACATTATCTTTCCATTTTATTTAAATCGTCAAATAATGATGTCATCGCTGCATCATAATTATGTCATAAATAATTTAATTTATTTAATTTCTAAAAATTATAAAACAAATACTATGATGTAGGAAATCTTTTTATCTTTCCAATTACTATTTATAATAAAACATATGACTAATATAACCCAACTTAAAATTTTTTTTAGTAAAACATATCATGTTTCTGTCATTTTTTACTTTTACATTAAATAAAAAGTTATTTATGTCATTTCCCAACCAAAGTGTCTCCATGGGGTCCCCAAGTTGTCCCATGGCTTGTCTTGGTCGTCCATGACTCACCCAATAGGTTTAGGACAAGTGTCATGGTGTTTTCACATTTTTATAATATCATTTTTACCTTAAATTACACTAATTACCTCTAATCGCGATTAAGAACTTAATAAGTTACTATTCACCAAAAAATTATTATAATCTCATTGAACCACATTTTACTTATTAATGACAACCATGTATGTAGGATTTTTGAAATTCAAAACACAATGATGGAAAAATTTCATTTAAACGGAAAATCAGTCTTTATAAGTACCACTTAGGTTAAAAAGTTCCCTTGACAGCCTAACGACATCACATCAAAAATAGTTGATTAGAGTTAAAAAGAGTATCTAATCACTTGGACATAAAATTTAAATCAATAAGGATATATGAGAACATATCCCAACATAACGATATGTAAATTAAAAGACCCAACAAAAGAAGTCTTTTAAAAAAGAGGAGGGTGAAAGGTTCCCTTACTGACTTGGGTATCTTTCAAAACATACACTCCATGAAAGAAGGACAAAAGATCATTGTTGTAAATACTCATAAACAAAATTATATTACACAAAGAGTAGAATAATGGGCAGTACATAAACCACTCAAGGGAATTTGTGGCAAATGTAGCATAAATCTCACGGGAATAAAAGTGAGATGAAAAATCCCTTACGAAAACTCGGTAGCCTAACGGCGCCACATAAAACATCCAAATATGGATTGATGAGATAAAATAGAGTATCCAATCATATTACAATAGAATTTACAGCAATTGGAATATAAAAGAAAATCCCCCAACATTGTAAGGAGGATTTTAAAAGAAGTGACATAAAGGAGAGTACTTAAAAAGAAAGTGAGAGGTTAGATCTCTTACGAAAGTTCGGCAGCCTAACGACGCCACTCAAAACTACCAAAATGGATTGATGACAGAGAATAGGGTCTCTCATCACATGAACATAAAAATTACAGTAAATTTAATATAAAATAACATCCCAATCATAAGAAATATGAGCTTAAGATAAATGACCTAAAAGAGTGTACTTAAAAAGAAAGAGAGTTGTAGGATCCCTTACCTCGGGTCCGACTTGACTCGATCGTTCTTTAATCTCCTGAATAATAAACTTGAGTTAATTTCTAATTCCTTAAGAACCTTTTTCAAGTTCATTATTACTTTTATACCACTTATTACCATGTCATAAACATTATGTAATCATTTAAGTTAATAATATTTTTTTTGCCGATATTTGGTTCTTAAGTCGAAAGTGGACTTCTTACAATTACATGTTGTTTGTGTGGTCAAAGGTTCGTTATATACAGAATGAAATTCCTGATTTTGATATCATATATATCTTATATATCCAGCATATACATGTATTTATAATATTACATAATCATTTAGAGGTAAGAAATGAAATGCACTGTTCATGGAGACGGTAAGCCGTACGTACGCATGAACGCTACTTTCATTTCTTTGTCATATTAATGGAATTAAAACTAAATGAGAGGTATGTATATTTTAATTACAGAATTATATTCATTATTTATATATATCATTCATCATATATATCCATTATATACATGTACTTATAATAGTACATTACATTTGGGGATAAGAAATGAAATGCACCGTTCATGGAGACGGTAAGCCGTACGTACGCATGAACGCTACTTTCATTTCTATCTCATACTTTAATGGAAATAAATAATAATGATATAGAGGTATATAATAATTCCAGAATAACATCATATATAATAACATTAAATACATCCTTTATACGTCCCATGTATGTCATTAACGAATCACATCACTTTGAGGGGGCGGTAGTCCGCACTACCTAAAATGAAGATATCGCGTATACCCATAATGGAAGCCATAAAGGTAATACAAAAATGAAAAATACATAAGAATAAGTAAAACATATTATATATAATATATAAAAATAGTGACATCATAATGGCCACCTTTGAAGGTGTTAAATGAGTATTGAACAATCATCGTTTCGGGAGGCAGAATTTCGCCATCCACAGAAACCGTATGTTATTTAACCATTTGATGTAGTTGTGTGAGAGTTTAGGTCGAATAAATCTTATAAAAACATCCTAGTATATTGAAGATACTGGTGTTGTTACAAAATAAGTAAATAAAAGGAGTTTAGGGTGTTGGAGAATCAAAATAAAACAAATGAACATGAGAGAATGAATTACCTTTAAAAGTGTAACTCCTTTTGATTTGAGCCTAAAGGCTTCCTTTGAAAGGATTATTCCCAAAGGGAATCCTCTAGGATGAGTAGAGGGATGTGGAGAGAGTAAATGGGCAGGGTTTGGCCGAGCCAAAGGCTTGAGGAGTGTGTGAAAAGAGGTAGAGGTGGGGGCCTTTTATAAGAGGAGAGGAGGGGCACTTTTGGAAAGTAAGGAAATATTACTTTATTTGAAAATGTGTTTCGGTTTTAAAAGGTCCCACATTGATATAATTCGTGGATAAGGTTATAAAGGTTCTAAATCCACCCATAAAATAAGTTTTGGACATGTGTAGTTCATAGATTTTACATTATCTTTCCATTTTATTTTAATCGTGAAATAATGATGTCATCACTGCATCCTTATGATGTCATAAATAATTTAATTTATTTAATGTCTAAAAATTATAAAACAATTACTATGATGTAGGAAATCCTTTTAGCTTTCCAATGAATATTTATAATCAAAAATATGACTTGTATAACCCCACTTAAAAATTGTTTTAGTAAAACATATCATGTTTGTGTCATTTTTAATTTTAACATTAAATAAAAATATATTATTGTCATTTTCCAACTAAAGTGGCTCCATGGGGTCCCCAAGTTGTCCCATGGCTTGTCTTGGTCGTCCATGACTCACCCAATAGGTGTAGAACAAGTGTCATGGTGTTTTCATATTCTTATAATATCATTTTTACCTTGAACTACACTAATTACCACTAATCGCGATTAAAAACTTAATAAGTTACTATTCACCAAAAAATTATTTTTATCCCATTGAACCACATTTTACTTCTTAATGACAACCATGTATGTAGGATTTTTGAAATTCAAGACACAAAGATGGAAAAATTCCATTTAAAATAAAACATGGATTATTTCTTGACACATCCTTGACTCTATCATCTTATCATGTACCTTTCCCTTGACCTGTGAAAAACATTTCAAAAACATGGGATGAGCATAAAAACTCAGTATGGGTTATAAAAACATGGAAAGGAAACATGGGTACATACATAAATAAGAGTGAAATCATACTTTACCCATAAAACATAATCACTTTAACATACCTCATAAAATAATGAATAAATCATATAAATAATAAGATATAAAGGTAACTTGAGTCATTCATAACATTCTTACGTAGGGAGTAACCCTCTTGGTTACGTTTGGAATACCCATCACAGTATATTACCTAAAATCTATTTGGAGAAACCTTAACATTTCACTCCTTCGCGTTACCCAATGCATTGGAGAGTTATAACGGGTTCACCCGCCCTTAGTTTATCACGGAACCACCCGTCTTCATAATAATGCCCAAGAACCATAACATAATCGTATCACATAAAACATGCATAAAGGAAACATAACATTTCCACATTTCAATCACAAGATATAAATACAACACAAAAACATTGTGAAAACCATTTTCAATACCAAAATAAAAGAAAAGTAAAACATGGTATTTATTTTTCTTTTAAAGAAGAAGGTATGGCTTGTAGAGGAAGCCGAAACTCAAATAACGGTCATGACGGCGGAGAAGTCGTTGTCGCCGCATACGTACGACAAAAACATTCCCTTTTGTCGTTTAGTAAACGCTTCGTATAAAAAAGATTCCTTTTGAATAAATGTAAATGTAAAAGGGGTTTATACACCGTATAAAAGAAAGTTGTGTATAAAATAAAATATGCCTCAAAGAAAGGAGATTGAGATGAAGTCCCATACCTCGTATCCGACTTGACCCGACCGTTCTTTAATCTCCTGAATAATAAACTTGAGTAAATCTCTACTTGCTTAAGAACCTTTTTCAAGTTCATTATTCCTTTTATACCATGTTATGGACATCATGTAATCATTTAAGTTAATAATGTTCATTTTGTTGGTATTTGGTTCTTAAGTCAAAAATAGACTTCTTACACTTACATGTTGTTAATTTGGTCAAAGGTTCATTATATCCAGAATGATATTAATTATTTGGATAACATATACATCATATATATTCAGCATATACATGTATTTATAATATTACATCACATTTAGAGGTAAGAAATGAAATGCACCGTTCATGGAGACGGTAAGCCGTACGTATGCATGAACGCTACTTCCATTTCTATTTCGTATTTTTTTTTGGAATGGAATCATAATTATATAAGAGTATATTATAATTACAGTATAATAACATATATAATATCATTAAATTTATCCTTTACACATCCCACATATGTTATTAACGAATCAAATCACTTTCAGGGGTGGTAGTCCGCACTTCCTAAAATGAAGATATCGTGTTTACCCATAATGGAAACCATAAAGGTATGCCCAAAATGAAAAAAACAGAAGCTTAAGGAAAACATAAACATATTATATATCATATAAAAAAATAGTGACTTCATAATGGCCACCTTTGAAGGTGTTAAATGAGTATTGAACAATCATCGTTTCGGGAGGCAGAATTTCTCCATCCACGGAAACCGTATGTTCTTTAACCATTTGATGTAGTTGTGTCAGAGTGTAGCTCAAATAAATCTTATAACAACATCCTAGTATATTTAAGATACTGTTTTTGTTACAAAAGAAGTAAATAAAAAGAGTTTAGGGGGTTGGAGAAGCAAAATAAAACAAATGAACATGAGAGAATGAATTACCTTTAAAAGTGTAACTCCTTTTGATTTGAGCCTAAAGGCTTCCTTTGAAAGGATTCTGCCCAAAGGGAATCCTATAGGATGAGGAGAGGGATGTGGAGAGATTAAATGGGCAGGGTTTGGCCGAGCCTAAGGCTTGAGGAGTGTGTGAAATGAGGTAGAGGTGGGGGCCTTTTATAAGAGGGGAGGAGAGGCACTTTTGAAAAGTAGAGAAATATTACATTATTTGAAAATGTGTTTCGGTTTTAAAAGGTCCCACATTGATATAATTCGTGGATAATGTGATAAGGGTTCGAAATACACTCATACAATTGGTTTTGGCCATGTGTAGTTCATAGATTTTACATTGTCTTTCCATTTTATTTAAATCATCAAATAATGATGTCATCATTGCATCATTATTATGTCATAAATAATTTAATTTATTTAATGTATAAAAATTATAAAAAAATACTATGATGTAGGAAATATTTTTATCTTTCTAATGACTATTTATAATCAAATATAAGATCTTTATATGCCCATGTAAAAATTGTTTTCGTAAAACATATTATGTTTGTGTCATTTTTACTTTTACATCAAATAAAAAGTTATTTTTGTCATTTCCCAACAAAAGTGGATCCATGGGGTCCCCAAGTTGACCCATGGCTTGTCTTGGTCGTCCATGACACAAACAATAAGGTTGGGACATGTGTCTAGGTCATTTCATATTATTAAAGCATTATTTATACCTTAAACTACCCTAATTACCACTAATCGCGATTAAGAACTTAATAAGTTACTATTCACCAAAAAAAATTATTTTAATCTCATTGAACAACATTTTACTTCTTAATGACATCCATGTATGTCGGATTTTTGAAATTCAAAACACAATGATGGCAAAATTTCATTTAAACGGAAAATCAGTCTTTATAAGTACCACTTAGTGGTTTCACTATTCATCAAAAATTGGATTTTTTCAGAAAATTACCAAAAAATCACCCTAAGCTATATTTGATATTCCGAATTCAAAAATGAAATCTATTTTACAAAATTAAAAACATATAATTCACATTAATTAATTTAATAATTAATTCCCGCTGTCAGAGCAAATAGCGTGTTTTTATGAAACAATAAGTATCAAAAGATTGACACCAGTTTAAGTCCAATTTCGAAGTGAAATTGATTCCAATGACCACCATTGGATTAGATGGTAAAAATATATTCATATTACATATTAAGACCAATTCAAAAGATAATATAATCATATAAATAAATTAGATTAAAAATCATTTTTAATGTAAAATGCAGTTTTTTTCACTATTCATAAAAAAATGAACATTATCAAAAAAATACCAAAAATTCACACAAAGTAAATTTTGATGTCCCAATTATAAAGAATAAGTTTATTTTTACAAACATAGTTCAGTTAAATGAAAGTTTACCACTAATGTGTATTGAATTTTGAAAATCCGACATACATGGTTGTCATTAAGAAGTAAAATGTGGTTCAGTGAGATTATAATAATTTTTTGGTGAATAGTAACTTATTAAGTTCTTAATCGCGATTAGAGGTAATTAGTGTAATTTAAGGTAAAAATGATATTATAAGAATGTGAAAACACCATGAAACTTGTCCTACACCTATTGGGTGAGTCATGGCCGACCAAGACAAGCCATGGGCCAACTTGGGGACCCCATGGAGACACTTTGTTTGGGAAATGACATAAATAACTTTTTATTTAATGTTAAAATTAAATTGACACAAACATGAGTTGTTTTACTAAAACAATTTTTAAGTAGGGTTAAACAGGTCCAAATTTTGATTATAAATAGTCATTTGAAAGATAAAAATATTTCCTACATCATAGTAGTTTTTTTATAATTTTTAGACATTAAATAAATTAAATTATTTATGACATAATAATGATGAAGCGATGACATCATTATTTGACAATTTAAATAAAATGGAAAGATAATGAAAAATCTAAAACCTACACATGTCCAAAACCAATTGGATGAGTGGATTTCGAACCCTTATCACCTTATCCACGAATTATTTCAATGTGGGACCTTTTAAAACAGAAGCACATTTTCAAATAAAGTAATATTTCTTTACTTTCCAAAAGTGCCCCTCCTCTCCTCTTATAAAAGGCCCCCACCTCTACCCCATTTCACACACTTCTCAAGCCTTTGGCTCGGCAAACCCCTTCCCAATTACTCTCTCCACATCCCTCTCCTCATCCTAGAGGATTCTCTTTGGGCAGAATCCTTTCAAAGGAAGCCTTTAGGCTCAAATCAAAAGGAGTTACACTTTTAAAGGTAATTCATTCTCTCTTGTTCATTTGTTTTATTTTTCTTCTCCAACCCTCTAAACTCTTTTTATTTACTTCTTTTGTAACAACACCAGTATCTTCAATATACTAGGATGTTGTTATAATATTTATTTGAGCTACACTCTCACACAAATACATCAAATGGTTAAAGAACATACGGTTTCCGTGGATGGCGAAATTCTGCCTCCCGAAACGATGATTATTCAATACTCATTTAACACCTTCAAAGGTGGCCATTATGATGTCACTATTTTTATATATGATATATAATATGTTTATGTTTACCTTAATCTGCTGTTTTTTCTTCATTTTGGGCATACCTTTATGGTTTCCATTATGGGTAAACACGATATCTTCATTTTAGGAAGTGCGGACTACCACCCCCTCAAAGTGATTTGATTCGTTAAATACCATATGTGGGACATATAATGGATGGAAGTATGATATTATATATGATATTATACTGGAATTATAATATACCTTTATATCATTATGATTCCATTCTATAAAATATGAAATATAAATGAATGTAGCGTTCATGCGTACGTACGGCTTACCGTCTCCATGAACGGTGCATTTCATTTCTTACCTCTAAATGATTATGTAATATTATAAATGCATGTATGTACTGGATATATATGACATATATGATATCTACATCATGAATACCATTCTGGATATAATGAACCTTTGACCAAATTAACAACATGTAAGTGTAAGAAGTCTATTTTTGACTTAAGAACCAAATACCGACAAAATGAACATTATTAACTTAACTGATTACATGATGTTCATAACACGGTATAAAATGAATAATGAACTTGAAAAAGATTCATAAGCAAGTATAGATAAACTCAAGTTTATTATCCAAGAGATTAAAGAACGGTCGGGTCAAGTCGGATACGAGGTAAGGGACTTCGTCTCAATCTCCTTTCATTGAGGCATATTTCGTTTTATACACAACTTTCTTTTATACGGTGTATAAACTCCTTTGACTTTTACTTTTATACAAAAGGAATCTTTTTCTACGAAGCGTTTTACTAAACGACAAAACGCTCAGTAAGGGATACAAATAGAATGAAAACTGTTAGTTTTTCAAACATCAAGTAAACCATGTATACTATATCAAAGTAATACCTTCACCTTCATGAAGTAGTAAAAAAAAATCTTCACTGAATAAAGTATCATTACTTACCTTTTTGTAACCAAAGGATTACCATAATAACCATATAAAGAACACATAGAATATATAAAGGTAACTTGGGACATAAACATACTTAAGTGGAATAACCATACGGTTGACTTCCACACATATCACTTAATGGAATAGCCATACGGCCAATTTCCATACATACTTAATGGAATAGCCATACAGCCGACTTCCATACCCAATGCATTGGAGGTTATAACATAACCACCCATCCTGGTATTCACGGCACCACCCGTTATATGGTTTATCACGTAACCACCCGTTAAAATGTCCAAGTACCAATATAAAATCATAAAACATAAAACCAATATAAAGGAATGATAACATTTCCACATTTCAATCACAATATATCATAAATATATTGACATAATAGAATCCTTTTTCAAAACCATTTTCAATACCAAAATACATAAAAGAGTATATGGTATTTAGTTTATTCTGAAAACATTACGGCTTGTTGAGAACGCCAAAGATCAAATAATACTCGCGGCGGCGGAAAAAGTCGTTGTCACCGCGTACGTTAAAAAAACATTCCTTTTTGTCGTTTAGTAAAACGCTTCGTAGAAAAAGATTCCTTTTGTATAAAATTAAAATTCAAAGGAGTTTATACACCGTATAAAAGAAAGTTGTGTATAAAACGACATATGCCTCAATGAAAGGAGATTGAGACGAAGTCCCTTACCTCGGGTCCGACTTGACTCGATCGTTCTTTAACGCCCTGAATAATAAACTTGAGTTAATTTATACTTGATTAAGAACATTTTTAAAGTTCATTATTCCTTTTATATCACTTATTTCCATGTTATAAACATTATGTAACCATTTAAGTTAATAATGTTTGTTTTGTCAATATTTGGTTCTTAAGTCGAAAGTTGACTTCTTACAATTACATGTTGTTCGTGTGGTCAAAAGTTCTTTATATCCAAAATGAAATTCCTGATTTGGATATCATATATATAATATATATCCAGAATATACATGTATTTATAATATTACATAATCATTTATAGGTAAGAAATGAAATGCACCATTCATGGAGACGGTAAGCCATATGTACGCATGAACGCTACTTTCATTTCTTTGTCATATTAGTGGAATTAAAACTAAATGAGAGGTATGTATATTTTAATTCCAGAATTATATTCATCATTTAGATATATCATTAATTATATATATACATTATATACATGTAATTTTAATAGGACATTACATTTGGGGATAAGAAATGAAATGCACCATTCATGGAGACGGTAATCCGTACGTACGCATGAATGCTACTTTCATTTCTATATCATACTTTAATGGAAAGAAATAATAATGATATAGAGGTATATTATAATTCCAGTATAACATCATATATAATAACTTTAAATCCATCCTTTACACGTCCCACATGTGGCATTAACGGATCACATCACTTTTAGGGGGCGGTAGTCCGCACTTCCTTAAATGAAGATATCGTGTTTACCCATAATGGAAACCATAAAGGTATGCCAAAAATGAAAAATACAGAAGCTTAAAAAAAACATAAACATATTATATATCATATATAAAAATATTGACATCATAATGGCCACCCTTGAAGGTGTTAAATGAGTATTGAACAATCATCGTTTCGGGAGGCAAAATTTCGCCATCCACGGAAACCGTATGTTCTTTAACCATTTGATGTAGTTGTGTGAGAGTGTAGCTCAAATAAATATTATAACAACATCCTAGTATATTGAAGATACTGATGTTGTTACAAAATAAGTAAATAAAAAGATTTTAGAGGGTTGGAGAAGCAAAATAAAACAAATGAACAAGAGAGAATGAATTACCTTTAAAAGTGTAACTCCCTTTTGATTTGAGCCTAAAGGCATCCTTTGAAAGGATTATTCCCAAAGGGAATCCTCTAGGATGAGGATAGGGATGTGGAGAGAGTAATTGGGAAGGGTTTGGCCGAGCCAAAGGCTTGAGAAGTATGTGAAATGGGGTAGAGGTGGGGGCCTTTTATAAGAGGAGAGGAGGGGCACTTTTGGAAAGTAAAGAAATATTACTTTATTTGAAAATGTGTTTCGGTTTTAAAAGGTCCCACATTGATATAATTCGTGGATAAGGTGATAATGGTTCGAAATCCACTCATCCAATAAGTTTTGGACATGTGTAGTTCATAGATTTTACATTATCTTTCCATTTTATTTAAATTGTCAAATAATGATGTCATCGCTGCATCATTATTATGTCATAAATAATTTAATTTATTTAATGTCTAAAAATTATAAAATAAATACTATGATGTATGAAATATTTTTATCTTTCCAATTACTATTTATAATCAAAATATGGACTTGTATAGCCCCACTAAAAAATTATTTTAGTAAAACAATTTATGTTAGTGTCATTTTCACTTTAACATTAAATAAAAATATATTAATGTCATTTTCCAACTAAAGTGGCTCCATGGGGTCCCCAAGTTGGCCCATGGCTTGTCTTGGTCGGCCATGACTCACCCAATAGGTGTAGGACAAGTTTCATGGTGTTTTCACATTCTTATAATACCATTTTTACCTTAAACTACACTAATTACCTCTAATCGCGATTAATGAAAAAAATTACTATTCACCAAAAAATTATTTTAATCTCATTGAACCACATTTTACTTCTTAATGACAACCATGTATGTCGGATTTTCAAAATTCAATACACATTAGTGGTAAAATTTCATTTAACTGAAAAATCAGTTTGCTTGATTACCACTTAGTGGTTTCACTATTCATCAAAAATTGAAGTTTTTCAGAAAATTACCAAAAATTCACCCTAAGCTATATTTGATATTCCGAATTCAAAAATGAATTCCATTTTACAAAATTCAAAACATATAAGTCAAATTAATTAATTTAATAATTAATTCCCGCTGTCATGACAAATAGCGTGTTTTTGCGAAACAATAAGTATCAAAAGATTGACACCAGTTTAAGTCCAATTTAAAAGTGAAATTGATTCCAATGACCACCATTGGATTAACTGGTAAAAATATTTTCTAATTTCACTTTAAAACCAATTAAAATAATAATCTAATCATATAAATAAATTAGATTAAAAAGAGGTTTTGAATTAAAATACAACATTTTACACTATTCATAAAAAAATGAACTTTATCAAAAAGGTACCAAAAATTTACACAAAGTAAATTTTGATGTCCCGATTCTAAAGAATAGTTATATTTGGTCCCAAATAAAGTATAAGAGTGATCAAAACTATATTTAATGACGGTTCACCATTAAAAGGTGATAAGTGAACCTTTAGTGAAAATTATAGTATATATGCCCTAAAATTGAACTCTTTCCGTATTTTAAGACTTTATCTTTTATTGGGTAAATGTAAAAACATTTAAAAACATATATAATCATATTTTAGTTATTTCTATCCATTCCCGCCAGTACAACGGCTACTCGTTAACTAAAATTTAAAATAATATTATTTTATTACTAGTGTGCAACGTAAGTTTCAAAGAAACTCATCGTTGCGTATCGGGTACGCTATCGAACATAGCAACCCCTTTAAAAAGATTAAAAAGTAGACACTTCTACTAAGTCTCCATAAAATAAAAACTCTTAAAAAGAAAGATGTCTAGATTCCATGTTTTAGATAGCATGAAATTCCCTTGATCCCATCCTTGACCTTATTCCACTATAAGTCCTGTGAAAAACATTTCGAAAAACTTGGGGTGAGCATAAAAAGCTCAGTAAGGGATACAAAAAGAATGAAAACTGTTATTTTTTCAAACATCAAGTAAACCATGTATACTGTATCAAAGTAATACCTTCACCTTCATGAAGTAGTAAAAAAAATCTTCACTGAATAAAGTATCATTACTTACCTTTTTGTAACCAAAAGATTTCCATAAAACCCATATAAAGAACACATAGAATATATAAAGGTAACTTGGGACATAAACATACTTAAGTGGAATAACCATACGGTTGACTTCCACACATATCACTTAATGGAATAGCCATACGGCCAATTTCCATACATACTTAATGGAATAGCCATACGGCCGACTTCCATACCCAATGCATTGGAGGTTATAACGTAACCACCCGTCCTGGTATTCACGGCACCACCCGTCATATGGTTTATAACGTAACCACCCGTTAAAATGTCCAAGTACCAATATAAAATCATAAAACATAAAACCAATATAAAGGAATGATAACATTTCCACATTTCAATCACAATTTATCATAAATATATTGACATAATAGAATCCTTTTTCAAAACCATTTTCAATACCAAAATACATAAAAGAGTATATGGTATTTATTTTATTCTAAAAACATTACGGCTTGTTGAGAAAGCCAAAGATCAAATAATACTCGCGGTGGCGGAAAAAGGTCGTTGTCACCGCGTACGTAAAAAAACATTCCTTTTTGTAGTTTAGTAAAACGCTTCGTAGAAAAAGATTCCTTTTGTATAAAAGTAAAAGTCAAAGGAGTTTATACACTGTATAAAAGAAAGTTGTGTATAAAACGAAATATGCCTCAATGAAAGGAGATTGAGACGAAGTCCCTTACCTCGGGTCCGACTTGACTCGATCGTTCTTTTAACATCCTGAATAATAAACTTGAGTTAATTTATACTTGATTAAGAACATTTTTAAATTTCATTATTCCTTTTATATCACTTATTGCCATGTTATAAACATTATGTAACCATTTAAGTTAATAATGTTTGTTTTGTCAATATTTGGTTCTTAAGTCGAAAGTTGACTTCTTACAATTGCATGTTGTTCGTGTGGTCAAAAGTTCTTTATATCCAGAATGAAATTCCTGATTTGGATATCATATATATCATATATATCCAGCATATACATGTATTTATAATATTACATAATCATTTAGAGGTAAGAAATGAAATGCACCGTTCATGGAGACGGTAAGCCGTACGTACGCATGAATGCTACTTTCATTTCTTTGTCATATTAGTGGAATTAAAACTAAATGAGAGGTATGTATATTTTAATTCCAGAATTATATTCATCATTTAGATATATCATTAATTATATATATACATTATATACATGTAATTTTAATAGTACATTACATTTGGGGATAAGAAATGAAATGCACCGTTCATGGAGACGGTAAGCCGTACGTACGCATGAACGCTACTTTCATTTCTATCTCATACTTTAATGGAAAGAAATAATAATTATATAGAGGTATATTATAATTCCAGTATAACATCATATATAATAACTTTAAATCCATCCTTTACACGTCCCACATATGGCATTAATGGATCACATCACTTTTAGGGGGCGGTAGTCCGCACTTCCTTAAATGAAGATATCGTGTTTACCCAAAATGGAAACCATAAAGGTATGCCAAAAATGAAAAATACAGAAGCTTAAAGAAAACATAAACATATTATATATCATATATAAAAATAGTGACATCATAATGGCCACCCTTGAAGGTGTTAAATGAGTATTGAACAATCATCGTTTCGGGAGGCAGAATTTCGCCATCCACGGAAACCGTATGTTCTTTAACCATTTGATGTAGTTGTGTGAGAGTGTAGCTCGAATATATATTATAAAAACATCCTAGTATATTGAATATACTGTTTTGGTTACAAAATAAGTAAATAAAAAGAGTTTAGAGGGTTGGAGAAGCAAAATAAAACAAATGAACAAGAGAGAATGAATTATCTTTAAAAGTGTAACTCCCTTTTGATTTGAGCCTAAAGGCTTCCTTTGAAAGGATTCTGCCCAAAGGTAATCCTCTAGGATGAGGAGAGGGATGTGGAGAGAGTAATTGGGCAGGGTTTGGCCGAGCCAAAGGCTTGAGAAGTGTGTGAAATGAGGTAGAGGTGGGGGCCTTTTATAAGAGGAGAGGAGGGGCACTTTTGGAAAGTAAAGAAATATTACATTATTTGAAAATGTTTTTCGGTTTTAAAAGGTCCCAAATTGATATAATTCGTGGATAAGGTGATAAGGGTTCGAAATCCACCCATCCAATAAGTTTTGGACATGTGTAGTTCATAGATTGTATATTATCTTTCCATTTTATTTAAATCGTCAAATAATGATGTCATCGTTGCATCATTATTATGTCATAAATAATTTAATTTATTTAATGTCTAAAAATTATATAAAAAACTACTATGATGTAGGAAATCTTTTTAGCTTTCCAATGAATATTTATAATAAAAAATCTGATCTTTATAACCCCATTTAAAAATTGTTTTAGTAAAATATATCATGTTTGTGTCATTTTTACTTTTACATTAAATAAAAAGTTATTTATGTCATTTCCCAACCAAATTGTCTCCATGGGGTCCCCAAGTTGACCCATGGCTTGTATTGGTCGGCCATGACACATCCAATGAGGGTAGGACATGTGTCTAGGTCATTTCATATTATTAAAGCATTATTTATACCTTAAACTACACTAATTACCACTAATCGCGATTAAGAACTTAATAAGTTACTATTCACCAAAAAATTATTATAATCTCATTGAACCACATTTTACTTCTTAATGACAACCATGTACCCTAAGCTATATTTGATATTACGAATTCAAAAATGAAGTCTATTTTACAAAATTCAAAACATATAAGTCACATTAATTAATTTAATAATTAATTCCCACTGTCAGAGCAAATAACGTGTTTTTATGAAACAATAAGTATCAAAAGATTGACACTAGTTTAAGTCTGATTTCAAAGTGAAATTAATTCCAACGACCACTATTAGATTTAATGGTAAAAATATTTTCTAATTTCACTTTAAAACCAATTAAAAATATAATCTAATCATATAAATAAATTAGATTAAAAAGAGGTTTTGAATTAAAATACAACATTTTACACTATTTATAAAAAAAATGAACTTTATCAGAAAGGTACCAAAAATTTACACAAAGTAAATTTTGATGTCCCGATTCTAAAGAAGAGTTATATTTGGTCCAAAATAAAGTATAAGAGTGATAAAAACTATATTTAATGACGATTCACCATTAAAAGGTGATAAGTGAACCTTTAGTGAAAATTAGAGTATATATACCCGTAAAATTGAAATCTTTCCGTATTTTAAGCTTTTATCTTTTATTGGGTAAATTTATAAACATTTAAAAACATATATAATCATATTTTAGTTATTTCTATCCATTCCCGCCAGTACAACAGCTACTTGTTAACTAACATTTAAAATAATATTATTTTATTACTAGTGTGCTACGTAAGTTTCAAAGAAACTCATCATTGCGTATCGGGTACGCTATCGAGCATAGCACCAGTTAATCCAATGGTGGTCATTGGAATCAATTTCACTTTGAAATTGGACTTAAACTGGTGTCAATCTTTTGATACTTATTGTTTCACAAAAACACGCTATTTGTCATGACAGCGGGAATTAATTATTAAATTAATTAATTTGACTTATATGTTTTGAATTTTGTAAAATGGACTTAATTTTTGAATTCGGAATATCAAATATAGCTTAGGGTGAATTTTTGGTAATTTTTTGAAAAACTTCAATTTTTGATGAATAGTGAAACCACTAAGTGGTAATCAAGCAAACTGATTTTTCAGTTAAATGAAACTTTACCACTAATGTGTACTGAATTTTGAAAATCCGACATACATGGTTGTCATTAAGAAGTAAAATGTGGTTCAATGAGATTAAAATAATTTTTTGGTGAATAGTAACTTTTTTTCATTAATCTGGATTAGAGGTAATTAGTGTAGTTTAAGTTAAAAATGATATTATAAGAATGTTAAAACACCATGACACTTGTCCTACACCTATTGGGTGAGTCATGGCCGACCAAGACAAGCCATGGGCCAACTTGGGGACCCCATGGAGCCACTTTAGTTGGAAAATGACATTAATATATTTTTATTTAATGTTAAAGTGAAAATGACACTAACATAAATTGTTTTACTAAAATAATTTTTGAGTGGGGTTATACAAGTCCAAATTTTGATTATAAATAGTCATTGGAAAGATAAAACGATTTCCTGCATCATAGTAGTTTTTTTATAATTTTTAGACATTAAATAAATTAAATTATATATGACATAATAATGATGCAGCGATGACATCATTATTTGACGATTTAAATAAAATGGAAAGATAATGAAAAATCTAAAACCTACACATGTCCAAAACCAATTGGATGAGTGGATTTCGAACCCTTATCACCTTATCCACGAATTAGTTCAATGTGGGACCTTTTAAAACCGAAACACATTTTCAAATAAAGTAATATTTCTTTACTTTCTAAAAGTGCCCCTCCTCTCCTCTTATAAAAGGCCCCCACCTCTACCCCATTTCACACACTTCTCAAGCCTTTGGCTCGGCCAAACCCTGCCCAATTACTCTCTCCACATCCCTCTCCTCATCCTAGAGGATTCCCTTTGGGAATAATCCTTTCAAAAGAATCCTTTAGGCTCAAATCAAAAGGGAGTTACACTTTTAAAGGGCGTTAAAGAACGATCGAGTCAAGTCGGACCCGAGGTAAGGGACTTCGTCTCAATCTCCTTTCATTGAGACATATTTCGTTTTATACACAACTTTCTTTTATACGGTGTATAAACTCCTTTGACTTTTACTTTTATACAAAAAGAATCTTTTTCTACGAAGCGTTTTACAAAACGACAAAAAGGAATGTTTTTTTCACGTACGCGGTGACAACGACCTTTTCCGCCGCCGCGAGTATTATTTGATCTTTGGATTTCTCAACAAGACGTAATTTTTTTAGAATAAAATAAATAACATATACTCTTTTATGTATTTTGGTATTGAAAATGGTTTTGAAAAAGGATTCTATTATGTCAATATATTTATGATATATTGTGATTGAAATGTGGAAATGTTATCATTCCTTTATATTGGTTTTATGTTTTATGATTTTATACTAGTACTTGGACATTTTAACGGGTGGTTACGTTATAAACCATATGACGGGTGGTGCCGTGAATACCAGGATGGGTGGTTACGTTATAACCTCCAATGCATTGGGTATGGAAGTCGGCCGTATGGCTATTCCATTAAGTATGTATGGAAATTGGCCGTATGGCTATTCCATTAAGTGATATGTGTGGAAGTCAACCGTATGGTTATTCCACTTAAGTATGTTTATATCCCAAGTTACCTTTATATATTATATGTGTTCTTTATATGGGTTTTATGGTAATCCTTTGGTTACAAAAAGGTAAGTAATGATACTTTATTCAGTGAAGATTTTTTTTACTACTTCATGAAGGCGAAGGTATTACTTTGATATAGTATACATGGTTTACTTGATGTTTGAAAAACTAACAGTTTTCATTCTCTTTGTATCCCTTACTGAGCTTTTTATGCTCACCCCAAGTTTTTCGAAATGTTTTTCACAGGACTTAAAGTGGAATAAGGTCAAGGATGGGATCAAGGGAATTTCATGCTATCTAAAACATGGAATCTAGGCATCTTTCTTTTTAAGAGTTTTTATTTTATGGAGACTTAGTAGAAGTGTCTACTTTGTAATCTTTTAAGATGTAATAGTTATGTTCTAATTCTCTAAAACTCTAAACCTGAAAAGATCCTCAATGTGAATTATTCATTTAATTCAATATTAAGTAAGGTTTAAGGCTGTGGCCTTATAGTCATTGGAAAGATAAAAATATTTCCTACATCATAGTATTTTTTTATGATTTTTAGACATTAAATAAATTAAATTATTTATGACATAATAATGATGCAGCGATGACATCATTATTTGACGATTTAAATAAAATGGAAAGATAATGTAAAATCTATGAACTACACATGTCCAAAACTTATTGGATGAGTGGATTTCGAAGCCTTATCACCTTATCCACGAATTATATCAATGTGGGACCATTAGAAACCGAAACACATTTTCAAATAGAGTAATATTTCTTTACTTTCCAAAAGTGCCTCTCCTCTCCTCTTATAAAAGGCCCCCACCTCTACCTCATTTCACAAACACCTCAAGCCTTTGGCTCGGCCAACCCCTACCCATTTACTCTCTCCACATCCCTCTCCTCATCCTAGAGGATTCCCTTTGGGCAGAATCCTTTCAAAGGAAGCCTTTAGGCTCAAATCAAAAGGAGTTACACTTTTAAAGGTAATTCATTCTCTCATGTTAATTTGTTTTATTTTGCTTATCCAACCCCCTAAACTCTTTTTATTTACTTCTTTTGTAACAACACCAGTATCTTCAATATACTAGTATGTTGTTATAAGATTTATTCGAGCTACACTCTCACACAACTACATCAAATGGTTAAAGAACATACGGTTTCCGTGGATGGAGAAATTCTGCCTCCCGAAACAATGATTGTTCAATACTCATTTAACACCTTCAAAGGTGGCCATTATGATGTAACTATTTTTATATATGATATATAATATGTTTATGTTTTCCTTAAGCTTCTGTTTTTTTCATTTTGGGCATACCTTTATGGTTTCCATTGTGGGTAAACACGATATCTTCATTTTAGGAAATGCGGACTACCGCCCCCTGAAAGTGATTTGATTCGTTAATACCATATGTGGGATGTGTAAAGGATAAAGTTAATGATATTATATATGTTATTATACTGGAATTATAATATACCCCATGGAGACACTTTGGTTTGGAAATGACATAAATAACTTTTTATTTAATGTAAAAGTAAAAATGAAACAAACATGATATGTTTTACTAAAACAATTTTTAAGTGGGGTTATACAAGTCATATTTTTTATTATAAATAGTAATTGGAAAGATAAAAAGATTTCCTACATCATAGTATTTGTTTTATAATTTTTAGTAATTAAATAAATTAAATTATTTATGACATAATAATGATGCAGCGATGACATCATTATTTGACGATTTAAATAAAATGGAAAGATAATGTAAAATCTATGAACTAAACATGTCCAAAACATATTGGATGGGTGTATTTCAAACCCTTAACACCGTATCCACGAATTATATCAATGTGGGACCTTTTAAAACCGAAACACATTTTCAAATAAAGTAATATTTCTTTACTTTCCAAAAGTGCCCCTCCTCTCCTCTTATAAAAGGCCCCCACCTCTACCTCATTTCACACACTCCTCAAGCCTTTGGCTCGGCCAAACCCTGCCAATTTACTCTCTCCACATCCCTCTACTCATCCTAGAGGATTCTCTTTGGGAAGAATCCTTTCAAAGGAAGCCTTTAGGCTCAAATCAAAAGGAGTTAGACTTTTAAAGGTAATTCATTCTCTCATGTTCATTTGTTTTATTTTGATTCTCCAACCCCCTAAACTCTTTTTATTTATTTATTTTGTAACAACACCAGTATCTTAAATATACTAGTATGTTTTTATAAGATTTATTCTAGCTACACTCTCACACAACTACATCAAATGGTTAAAGAACATACGGTTTCCGTGGATGGCGAAATTGTGCCTCCCGAAACAATGATTGTTCAATACTCATTTAACACCTTCAAAGGTGGCCATTATGATGTCACTATTTTTATATATGATATATAATATGTTTATGTTTTACTTATGATTATTTATTTTTCATTTGTGTCTTACCTTTATGGCTTCCATTATGGGTATACGCGATATCTTCATTTTAGGAAGTGCGGACTACCGCCCCCTCAAAGTGATGTGATTCGTTAATGCCATACGTGGGACGTATAAAGGATGGATTTAATGTTATTATATATGATGTTATACTGGAATTATTATTTACCTATATATCATTATTATTTCTTTCCATTAAAGTATGAGATAGAAATGAAAGTAGCGTTCATGCGTACGTACGGCTTACCGTCTCCATGAACGGTGCATTTCATTTCTTATCCCCAAATGTAATGTACTATTATAAGTACATATATATAATGGATATATATGATGTATGATACATCTAAATGATTAATATAATTCTGGAATTAAAATATACATACCTCTCATATAGTTTTAATTCCATTAAAACGACATAGAAATGAAAGTAGCGTTCATGCGTACGTACGGCTTACCGTCTCCATGAACGGTGCATTTCATTTCTATACTCTAAATGATTATGTGATTTTATAAATACATGTATATAATGGATATATATGATATATATGATATCCAAATCAGGAATGTCATTTTTGGATATGAAGAACCTTTGACCACACGAACAACATGTAATTGTAAGAAGTCCACTTTCGACTTAAGAACCAAATATCGACAAAACAAACATGATTAACTTAAATGATTAAATAATGTTTATAACATGGTAATAAGTGATATAAAAGTAATAATGAACTTTGAAAAGGTTCTTAAGGAAGTATAAATTAACTCAAGTTTATTATTCAGGAGATTAAAGAACGATCGAGTCAAGTCGGACCCGGGGTAAGGGATCTTACTCCTCTCTTTCTTTTTAAGTACACTCTTTTATGTCATTCCTTTTAAAGCGCATCTTTCTTGTTATTGGGATGATATTTTATATTAATCCTACTTTAATTTTTATGTTCATGTGATGAGAGACCCTATTATCTCTCATCAATCCATTTTGGAAGTTTTGATTGGCGCCGTTAGGCTGCCGAACTTTCGTAAGAGATCTAACTTCTCTCTTTCTTTTTAAGTACTCTCCTTTATGTCACTTATTTTAAGCTCCTATTTGTAATGTTGGGGGATGTTCTTTTATATTACTCTTTATGTAAACATTATGTTTATGTAATTAGAGACCCTATTTCCTCTCATCAATCCATTTTGGAAGTTTTAAGTGGCGTCGTTAGGCTGCCGAGTTTTCGTAAGAGATTTTTCATCTCACTTTTATTCCCGTGAGATTTATGCTACATTTGCCACAATTTCCATTGAGTGGTTTATGTACTTCCCACTATTACAATCCTATTGTAATATAATTCAATTAATGGGTATTTACATATTCATTGTATGACACTTCTTCAATGGGTTGTACTTTTCAAAAGTTACCCAAGTCAGTAAGGGAACCTTTCACCCTCTTTTTTTTAAAAGACTTCTTTTGTTGGGTCTTTTAATTTACATATTTTTATGTTGGGATATGTTCTCATATATCCTTAGTGATGTAAATTTTATGTCCAAGTGATGAGATACACTTTTTATCTCTCATCAACTCATTTTGAGGTGACGCCGTTAGGCTGCCAAGGGAACTTCTTACCCCAATTTCGATTTCTTTGGGTTCAACATGTAGTTATTGAATATGTCATCCTTTGAATATGTGTGAATGACCTTTGATTATTTTACACTTAATATCCAATTATATTTGGTGTATTCATTTGTCACACATAATTATGTAATTGATTTATCCTTAAACCAAGGATACCGTCTTTGTATGGGACTTCGTCTCAATCTCCTTTCATTGAGGCATATTTTATTTTATACACAACTTTCTTTTATACAGTGTATAAACCCCTTTGAATTTTACGTTTATTCAAAAGGAATCTTTTTTATACGAAGCGTTTACTAAATGACAAAAGGGAATGTTTTTTTGTCGTACGTATGCGGTGACAACGACTTCTCCACCGTCGTGACCGTTATTTGAGTTTCGGCTTCCTCTACAAGCCATACCTTCTTTTTAAAAGAAAAATAAATACCATGTTTTACTTTTCTTTTATTTTGGTATTGAAAATGGTTTTCATAATGTTTTTATATCAATGTGTTGTATTGATATCTCGTGATTGAAATGTGGAAATTTTATGTTTCCTTTATGTATGTTTTATGTGATATAATTATGTTATGGTTCTTGGGCATTATTATGAAGACGGGTGGTTCCGTGATAAACTAAGGGCGGGTGAGCCCGTTATAGCTCTCCAAGGCATTGGGTAACGCGAAGGAGTGAAACGTTAAGGTTTCTCCGAAGATATTTAGGGAATATACTGTGATGGGTATTCCAAACGTAACCAAGAGGGTTACTCCCTACGTAAGAATGTTATGAGTGCCCCAAGTTACCTTTATGTATTATGATTTCTATGATTTATTCATGATTTTATGAGGTATGTTAAAGTGCCTATGTTTTATGGGTAAAGTATGATTTCATTCTTATGTATATATGAACTCATGTTTCCTTTCCATGTTTTTTTTATAACCCATAATGAGTTTTTATGCTCATCCCAAGTTTTTGAAATGTTTTTCACAGGTTAAGGGAAAGGTACATGATAAGATGATAGAGTCAAGGATGTGTCAAGAAATAAGCCATGTTTTATTTTATATGTGTTTCCATTGATGGGAATGAAGAATACTACCTTTATGTAACCACTTTGTTTATATGTGGAATGTAATGCAAGTTTTATGATCTAATTCTCTAAAACTCTAAACCCGAAAAGATCCTCAATGTGTAATCTTGTAATAACTCAAGATTAAGTAAGGTTTAAGGCTGGGGCCTTATAGCTGGAATTATAATATACCTATATATCATTATTATTTATTTCCATTAAAGTATGAGATAAAAATGAAAGTAGCGTTCATGCGTACGTACGGCTTACCGTCTCCATGAACGGTGCATTTCATTTTTTATCCCCAAATGTAATGTACTATTAAAAGTACATGTATATAATGGATATATATAATTAATGATATATCTAAATGATGAATATAATTCTGGAATTAAAATATACATACCTCTCATTTAGTTTTAATTCCATTAATATGACAAAGAAATGAAAGTAGCGTTCATGCGTACGTACGGCTTACCGTCTCCATGAACGGTGCATTTCATTTATTACCTCTAAATGATTATGTAATATTATAAATACATGTATATGCTGGATATATATGATATATATGATATCCAAATCAGGAATTTCATTCTGGATATAAAGAACTTTTGACCACACGAACAACATGTAATTGTAAGAAGTCAACTTTCGACTTAAGAACCAAATATTGAAAAAACAAACATTATTAACTTAAATGGTTAAATAATGTTTATAAAATGGAAATAAGTGATATAAAAGGAATAATTAACTTTAAAAAGGTTCTTAATCAAGTATAAATTAACTCAAGTTTATTATTCAGGGCGTTAAAAAACGATCGAGTCAAGTCGGACCCGAGGTAAGGGACTTCGTCTCAATCTCCTTGAATTTCAAAAATCCGACATACATGGTTTTCATTAAGAAGTAAAATGTGGTTAAATGAGATTATAATAATTTTTTGGTGAATAGTAACTTATTAATTTCTTAATCGCGATTAGTGGTAATTAGTATAGTTTAAGGTATAAATAATTCTTTAATAATATGAAATGACCTAGACACATGTCCCAACCTTATTGGTTGTGTCATGGCCGACCAAGACAAGACATGGGTAAACTTGGGGACCCCATGGAGACACTTTGGTTGGGAAATGACATAAATAACTTTTTATTTAATGTAAAAGTAAAAATGACACAAACATGATATGTTTAACTAAAAAAATTTTTAAATGGGGTTATACAAGTCATATTTTTGATTATAAATAGTCATTGGAAAGATAAAAAGATTTACTACATCATAGTATTTTTTTATAATTTTTAGACAATAAATAAATTAAATTATTTATGACATAATAATGATGCAGCGATGACATCATTACTTGACGATTTAAATAAAATGGAAAGATAATGTAAAATCTATGAACTACACATGTCCAAAACTTATTGGATGGGTGGATTTCGAAACCTTATCACCTTATCCACGAATTATATCAATGTGGGACCTTTTAAAACCGAAACACATTTTCAAATAAAGTAATATTTCTTTACTTTCCAAAAGTGCCCCTCATCTCCTTTTATAAAAGGCCCCCACCTCTACCTCATTTCACACACTCCTCAAGCCTTTGGCTCGTCCAACCCCTGCCCATTTACTCTCTCCACATCCCTATCCTCATCCTAGAGGATTCCCTTTGGGCAGAATCCTTTCAAAGGAATCCTTTAGGCTCAAATCAAAAGGAGTTACACTTTTAAAGGTAATTCATTCTCTCATGTTCATTTGTTTTATTTTGCTTCTCCAACCCCCTAAACACTTTTTATTTACTTATTTTGTAACTAAACCAGTATCTTCAATATAATAGGATGTTGTTATAAGATTTATTCGAACTACACAACTATAAGGCCCCAGCCTTAAACCATACTTAATCTTGAGTTATTACAAGATTACACGTTGAGGATCTTTTCAGGTTTAGAGTTTTAGAGAATTAGATCATAAAACTTGCATTACATTCCACATATAAACAAAGTGGTTACATAAAGATAGTATTCTTCATTCCCATCAATGGAAACACATTTAAAATAAAACATGGATTATTTCTTGACACATCCTTGACTCTATCATCTTATCATGTACCTTTCCCTTGACCTGTGAAAAACATTTCAAAAACTTGGGATGAGCATAAAAACTCAGTATGGGTTATAAAAAAAACATGGAAAGGAAACATGAGTTCATATATACATAAGAATGAAATCATACATTACCCATAAAACATAGGCACTTTAACATACCTCATAAAATCATGAATAAATCATAGAAATCATAAGACATAAAGGTAACTTGAGGCATTCATAACATTCTTACGTAGGGAGTAACCCTCTTGGTTATGTTTGGAATACCCATCACAGTATATTCCCTAAAATCTATTCGGAGAAACCTTAACGTTTCACTCCTTCGCGTTACCCAATGCATTGGAGAGCTATAACGGGCTCACCCGCCCTTAGTTTATCACGGAACCACCCGTCTTCATAATAATGCCCAAGAACCATAACATAATCATATCACATAAAACATGCATAAAGGAAACATAACATTTCCACATTTCAATCACGAGATATCAATACAACACATTGATATAATAAAAACATTATGAAAACCATTTTCAATACCAAAGTAAAACATTGTATTTATTTTTCGTTTTAAAAAAAAGGTATGGCTTGTAGAGGAATCCGAAACTCAAATAACGGTCACGACGGCGGAGAAGTCGTTGTCGCCGCATACGTACGACAAAAACATTCCCTTTTTTCGTTTAGTAAACGCTTCGTATAAAAAAGATTCCTTTTGAATAAACGTAAAAGTCAAAGGGGTTTATACACCGTATAAAAGAATGTTGTGTATAAAATAAAATATGCCTCAATGAAAAGAGATTGAGACAAAGTCCCATACCTCGTATCCGACTTGACCCGACCGTTCTTTAATCTCCTGAATAATAAACTTGAGTTAATATCTACTTGATTATGAATCTTTTTCAAGTTCATTATTCCTTTTATACCATGTTATGAACATCATGTAATCAGTTAAGTTAATAATGTTCATTTTGTCGGTATTTGGTTCTTAAGTCAAAAATAGACTTCTTACACTTACATGTTGTTAATTTGGTCAAAGGTTCATTATATCCAGAATGATATTAATGATTTGGATAACATATAAATCATATATATTCAGCATATACATGTATTTATAATATTACATCACATTTAGAGGTAAGAAATGAAATGCACCGTTCATGGAGACGGTAAGCCGTACGTACACATGAACGCTACTTTCATTTCTATTTCGTATTTTATAGAATGGAATCATAATGATATAAAGGTATATTATAATTCCAGTATAATATCATATATAATATCATAGTTCCATCCTTTATATGTCCCACATATGGTATTTAACGAATCAAATCACTTTGAGGGGGCGGTAGTCCGCACTTCCTAAAATGAAGATATCGTGTTCACCCATAATGGAAACCATAAAGGTATGCCCAAAATGAAAAAAACATAAGCTTAAGTAAAACATAAACATATTATATATCATATATAAAAATAGTTACATCATAATGGACACCTTTGAAGGTGTTAAATGAGTATTGAACAATCATCGTTTCGGGAGGCAGAATTTCGCCATCCACGAAAACCGTATGTTCTTTAACCATTTGATGTAGTTCTGTGAGTGTGTAGCTCAAATATATCTTATAAAAACATCCTAGTATATTTAATATACTGGTGTTGTTACAAAAGAAGTAAATAAAAAGAGTTTAGGGGGTTGGAGAAGCAAAATAAAACAAATGAACAAGAGAGAATGAATTACCTTTAAAAGTGTATCTTCTTTTGATTTGAGTCTAAAGGCTTCCTTTGAAAGGATTATTCCTAAAGTGAATCCTCTAGGATGAGTAGAGGGATGTGGAGAGAGTAAATGGGCAGGGGTTGGCCGAGCCAAAGGCTTGAGTAGTGTGTGAAATGAGGTAGAGGTGGGGTCCTTTTATAAGAGGAGAGGAGGGGCACTTTTGGAAAGTAAAGAAATATTACTTTATTTGAAAATGTGTTTCGGTTTCAAAAGGTCCCACATTGATATAATTAGTGGATAAGGTGATAAGGCTTCTAAATCCACTCATCCAATAATTTTTGGACATGTGTAGTTCATAGATTTTACATTATCTTTCAATTTTATTTAAATCGTCAAATAATGATGTCATCGCTGCATCATTATTATGTCATAAATAAGCCTTATACCTTACTTAATATTGATTTAAAAGAATAATTCACATTGAGGATCTTTTCAGGTTTAGAGTTTTAGAGAATTAGAACATACCTATTACATCTCAAAAGATTACAAAGTAGTCACTTATACTAAGTTTCCATAATAATAATAAAAAATCTTGAAAGAAACATGTCTAGTTCCATGTCTTATATAGCATGACATTCCCTTGATCCCATCCTCGACCTTATTCCACTTTAATTCCTGTGAAAAACATTTCGAAAAACTTGGGGTGAGCATAAAATGCTCAGTAAGGGATACACAAAGAATGAAAACTGTTAGTTTTTCAAAATCAAGTAAACCATGTATACTCTATCAAAGTAATACCTTCACTTTCATGAAATAGTAAAAACTCTTCACTGAATAAAGTATCATTACTTACCTTTTTGTAACCAAAGTATTACCATAAAACCCATATAAAGAACACATAATATATATAAAGGTAACTTGGGACATAAACATACTTAAGTGGAATAACCATACGGTCTACTTCCACACATATCACTTAATGGAATAGCCATACGACCAATTTCCATACATACTTAATGGAATAGCCATACGGCCGACTTCCATACCCAATACATTGGAGGTTATAACGTAACCACCCGTCCTGGTATTCACGGCACCACCCGTCATATGGTTTATAACGTAACCACCCGTTAAAATGTCCAAGTACCAATATAAAATCATAAAACATAAAACCAATATAAAGGAATGATAACATTTCCACATCACAATATATCATAACAGAATCCTTTATCAAAACCATTTTCAATACCAAAATACATAAAAGAGTATATGGTATTTATTTTATTTTAAAAACATTACGGCTTGTTGAGGAAGCCAAAGACCAAATAATACTCGCGGTGGCGGAAAAGGTCGTTGTCACCGCGTACGTTAAAAAAAATTCCTTTTTGTCGTTTAGTAAAACGCTTCGTAGAAATAGATTACTTTTGTATAAAAGTAAAAGTCAAAGGGGTTTATACACCATATAAAAGAAAGTTGTGTATAAAACAAAATATTCCTCAATGAAAGGAGATTGAGACGAAGTCCCTTACCTCGGGTCCGACTTGACTCGATCGTTCTTTAACGTCCTGAATAATAAACATGAGTTAATTTATACTTGATTAAGAAATTATATATTGTGATGTTTATAACATGGAAATAAGTGATATAAAAGGAATAATGAACTTTAAAAAGGTTCTTAATCAAGTATAAATTAACTCATGTTTATTATTCAGGACGTTAAAGAACGATCGAGTCAAGTCGGACCCGAGGTAAGGGACTTCGTCTCAATCTCCTTTCATTGAGGAATATTTCGTTTTATACAAAACTTTCTTTGATATGGTGTATAAACCCCTTTGACTTTTACTTTTATACAAAAGGAATCTATTTCTACGAAGCGTTTTACTAAATGACAAAAAGAAATGTTTTTTAACGTACGTGGTGAAAACGACATTTTCCGCCACCGCGAGTATTATTTGGTCTTTGGCTTCCTCAACAAGCCGTAATGTTTTCAATATAAAATAAATACCATATACTCTTTTATGTATTTTGGTATTGAAAATGGTATTGATAAAGGATTCTATTATGATATATTGTGATGTGGAAATGTTATCATTCCTTTATATTGGTTTTATGTTTTATGATTTTATATTGGTACTTGGACATTTTAACGGGTGGTTACGTTATAAACCATATGACGGGTGGTGCCGTGAATACCAGGACGGGTGGTTACGTTATAACCTCCAATGCATTGGGTATGGAAGTCGGCCGTATGGCTATTCCATTAAGTATGTATGGAAATTGGCCATATGTGTAGAGACCCGAATCCTGACGTACATAGACTTTACATTACTTTTTCGGAATACTTAGTACATAACAAAAACACACACACACAAGGATCGTAATAGTTTAGTGTCTTTGGAAACTCGGAACGTAATCTTCTAATCGTGGTGAAAGATCTTCAATATCTCCCATAAAGATCTTCCCTTTTTTTTACCTAAAACCTTTCTTTATATCCTGGGGAAAAGAAAACATAAAAGGGTGAGCTCAAATGCTCAGTAAGGGTATACAAACGAAAAATCAATCACATCATATTCATAAGAACATAACTTTTGGAAATCTTAACCTGCAAAAGAGAGCATAATTTCATAACATGGGATAAATCATAGTAGTGAAATGAAATCCCAATAATCATAACTTAAAACATGAAACTTTGTGGAATACACACATAATCATAGAGAATCATTTCTTGTTAGTCAAGACTCATTGCCAAGACTATCTTAGTGGACAAAGTCCCTTTCTGAATCGAGTAACCCTCGTTTCAGTCCTGTTTCACTGAACCGGTATAACCTACCATTCCAGCCATGTTTATCTCATGAGATATAAAATCTTTACCCAATGCATTGGAGGGAGATATAGGTCCCACCCATTTTATAATGAATCCTTTCTTATGTGTGCCACATAATCATAAATCATACATCATCGCATAACACATGTAACAAAAATGGGATTCTTGAAACATCTTGACATCATAAAACAAATCTTATAAGGCAAATGACTTCATAAAAATAATTCCCTCACAACATAATCAAATCAATGTAATTAAAGGGATAAAAACAGAACCCTTTATTATCTTAGATGGAAAATAATTTTGATAAAACACTTGAACACCATTCTTGAGGAAAATATCCGTTCTTCTTCAAAAACACTTTTCTTTTCTTAATATGTCATACAATTATAAACTAAAAGAAGTTGATTAAAAAATAAACTTGAAAACTTGTAAAGGAAGATTCTTGGAAATAATGTTTTAAAAATCCATTCATGCCGTATAAGTTAAAAAAAACATTCTTCGTACTTTTGTCGGAAAAGTCAAAAAGTACCTCGTATAAAAAAAACGACAAAAGATTCCTTTCATATTCTTTACTAAAAACTCACCGAAGGGGAAAATTGTATTTAAACTATTGTAAGTGGATGGAAACAATATTACATATTGAGGGAACATGGATGTGGATGATAAAATACACCCCAGTAAATACTTACGAATAAACAATCTCGGATAAAAATGAGATTGTGATATTTCCCTTACCTTAGGTCCGACTTGATTTGTAAGTGTCTGAACCTCCTGTATAATGATTTAAATCATGTTATTGACTTATTCCAGAATCATATTCATTGTTATTATATCATATATGGTCCACTTATGACTTTATATTACCCGTTCTTTTGTAAATTCATGTTAAAGTAGCGTTTTGGGTAAAATCGTCTCATTTGTCGTTCGTGTTTTTAACTTGTAATTATTCATATGATTACTTAGATCATGATTACTTAATTCCAGAATATAAAACATGATTTATATATATATATTCATAATACACATATATAATAAATCAGTAAATGGAAAGAAATACACCGTTCATGGAGACGGTAGTCCGTACGTACGCATGAACACTGTTTTCGTTTCCTTATTGAATTGAATGGAATTAAGTAGATTACATACATATAAATATAAATAATTCCAGTATCATTATTATGTCATATATTTCATTAGTAATTATTATATATACTTTATAATCATTCATTAATGGTTAATCATTGAGAATGAATCTCATCGCGTCGTGGAGACGGTAGTCCGTACGTACGCACGAGCGATGATATCGTTCCCATGGTCGTGGAATTGTGTTGAAGTGTATGTATACTATTTCAGTATTAATATAAATTTATAATAATCATATATAGTTACTCATTAAACCATTATACCCATCCAATTAAGGTGGTGGCGGAAAATAGATTACACCACGGCGTAGAGACGGTATTCCGTACGTACGCACGCGTGGTGATTTCCTTTTTCCGTAGGATGGATAGAAGGTTAATTAGAGTTTTTTAATATTTATAATAACATATTAGTATGTAAGTAATACTGATGTTATTACTTTATCATGAAACAACTAAAGAAGAAGAAGTTGAAGAAGAGAGAAATTGAAAAGATCGGTAATGGATATTACCTCTTCTTTGGAACGCCTCTTTGAATCCTCCACTTAGGGAAATAAGATTGGTCTTTGAAGAAGACCAGGACCTCTAGGATTATTCTAGGGAAGTGGAGAAGGGATTTTGGCAGGGGTTGTCCGAGCTTGAGTGCTCAATTTGGTGTGAGGGGGAGGGGGAGGAGGTGCCCTTTTATAAGGGAGGAGAGGGGCACCTTAGGAATATCTCAAAATATTATTTTATATTAAAGTCAAAATCGGTTTATAATGGTTCCAAAGGGTCTTATTTCGAATCTAAAGTGGGGATGGGTCGAAATCCTATCATCCAATAGGATTTAGACAAGTTTAGGGTATTATTTTATCCTTATCAAGTAGATTTAACTCTAAGTTAAATAATTTAACTTTTACCGTGTTTTTTTGTTTTCTTTCACTATATGGTTAATACACTTAATATAACATGCCAAACGAACCCCAAATTGTTTATTATTAATATATATATCCTTATATATGTCATTTGGCCGAACCTTAGATTTTTAGGAATAAAATAACAATTAATAATATAATATTTGATTTAAAAACTATTTTGTGTCAATTTTGACACTATTTGATATATGATTTTTGAGAAAGTCATAACAAAATTATATGTTCGAACCAAGTTGATAAAATCAACACTAATATATCATAGTAACCTATAAAATTAGTGGAATTTATAAAAAGTCTCAAATTACATTCATTTGAGCATTTATAACATCAATTATGTTAATATTTCCTTAAAAGGGTAATTACTGCATCATCATTGTGCCATAAATAAATTAATTTATTTAAAGTCTATAAATTATAAATAAAATACCATTATGTAGTAAATCTTTTTATCTTTTTAATGAATATTTATAGTCGAATTTATCTTATGTATAACCCCATATTCAAAATGATTTACTTATTAAACCTTGATTTTAACTATTTTAACCCTTCTTTAAATAAATTATTAATAAATGTCCTAATCTAACCCAAGTGGGCCTAAATCGTCATATTTTATTCCTAAGTTTGTTTTTGGTCAAATTACACTTATCCAATAGAATTAGGAAATGTGTTATGGTAATAGTAATATCATATTTACCCTTAGTTACCCTATTTACCATTAACCGCGGTAAAAAAAGTAAAAAGTTACTATTCACCAAAAATTATTTTTATCTCATTGAACCACATTTTACTTACTGATATCAACCGTGTCTGTCGGATTTTCGAAATTCCATTCACAGAAGCGGTAAAATTAAGTTTTATGCAAAATTCAGTTTTTTAACTACCACTTAGTAGTTTCACTATTCATAAAAAATTGATGTTTTTCAGAACAATGCCAAAATTTGATCCTAAGCTATATTTCATATTCCGAATTCAAATATGAAGTATATTTTACCAAATTCATAACATAGAAGTTGCATTAATTAATTTTATAATTAAATCCCGCTGTTAAAACAAATAGCGTGTTTTTAAGAAACAATATCTATCAAAAGATTGACACTTGATTATGTCTGGTTTAAATGTGAAATTACAACCAATGACCAACATTGTATTAAATTGTAAAAATATATTCTAAATATACTTTAAAACCACTCAAATTAATAATTTATTACTATTAATTATTTTGATTAAAAAAGTTGTTTTTAATTATAATTTAGTAATTTTCACTATTCATCAGAATATGAAAGTTATCCGAAAAGTACCAAAATTTTACCTTAGGCTAAATTTGATACTCCGAATCCAAAAATGAAGTCCATTTTGAGAGCTAAATTTTCTAAAATTTAAAAAGTGGTTATTACCATTCATAACGGCTAGTTTTAGTAATATTTTAATAGCATATCGTTGTTTCATGAAACTCAGTATTGCGTACTACACACGCTATCGAGGAAGGTTGCAATTGCGTGTAATGCAAGGAAAGTCAAGTATGCGTGTTGTGTAAGCTCCTTTTGGTGTAGCGTACAACACAAGACATTAATAAAATTAAAAAGAATAGTTTCAATAAAATCTCGGGCTGTTACATTCTACCCCCCTTAAAATGAATTTCGCCCTCGAAATTCATCGGGGTTATAAATAGTTTACTATTCGAAAGTTTCTTTAATAGAAACACACATCGTAAAAAGGAATACCAAAACTTGTCTTTAAAAAACTAAAGTATGAAATGTAACGATTACCCAAATAAACTAATCACTGGGTTTCCACATAGGTGAAAATATGGATATGGAAGAAAAATCTAACCATCATGTTCTGATGGAGAGTGGTAGAGAACATGGCTATGGAAAAGCCAGTAATCACAAATCCATAGATTTGTGATGATATAAGGTACCATCTGATTCATCAGGTATAAGATCACTAGGACAACATTTTTGGTTTTCAAGATCATTTCCCTAAAGTTGAAAATTTGAATTAGAATAAATACTTTCTTTATTTTGGTACAATCTCACTGTTGTTCATGCCTTTAACAATTTACACTTCATCTATTAAATAAATTAAGTTGAATTTGTTATTCGTGAAGTGTTAGCAGATCATGTGATAGAATGACGGGACATTTCATCTGTCTCAAACAAAAGGTTAGCAAAAATTATATACATAAGTCGATCTATAGTGAGATTAATCACATATGGTTCCTAAAATGGACTTATACTTCATATATCATACTGCTTAATATAATAAAACTAGTTTCTACTAAACAAGGAATTCTTGTTGGCCAGTGGTAGGCGATAAAGGCCAGTCGCACTTCGGTTGTGGGTTTGATTCCCACAGCCTTGTCCGAAGCGATGGGCTGTCGCCCGTCCTGCAGGTTGTCCTTTTTCTAAAACTACATTACTATAACATCCCATCAATAATATCGAAAAAAAACTTCTATCCTTAAACAATACTCACTTATGTCCAACATAATCCATTTCAATCTTTAGGCTTATCCATAATACTGCAGTCCACTCTCATAACATAGTGAAAACGATTACCAGAGATTTAATACCATCGTTGATCCCCATATATCATAAGATATGTTTTGTTGGTCACATTCCAAACATTCAAAGTCCTTAATCATGTATTCTCTTGAATACCTTAGTGAAAACATGAATGCAGTTTAAATTTAACACTTTCCACATACCAAAATCCTCAAAATTCTATATACTCAAACCATGATATCACTTAGTCCTTATATCAATCATGAGCTCATGAATACTATTAAACATTTCATTTTCTTGTTTTCGCATATCATCTTATTTCCAAAAAATATCTCAATCACTTTCCATGGTTACTGGTACCATAAAATTATTGAAAACCACAATAGACAAATACATAAATATTCCAATATTCCACGATACTATATACAACACTATTTTGGAATCCCATTACATAAACACTTAATCATTCCACCACATCGTTGTCATATTCAACATCGCCAATAGTGATCGCATGTGACTTCCCTTTGTCCTTTGCCTTAAGTGGTTGCTCATGTTGATCATCACTAACCCTTGGATTAGGGCATTTATTAGCATAATGCCCCATTTCCTTACACTTGAAGCATTGAAGTGTTGGTGGTGCGTTCTCTGCAGTGTTTGCTTTATTCACATCATTAGAAACCCTTTTTCCATTACTTCGACACTCAGCTGCTCGATTACCTTCTTTTACACACTTAAAACATTTTCTATTCCCTTTAAGACAATCTCCACCATGCTTCTTTCCACACTTTGTGCATAAGGAAACATTCATCTTCTTTTCACCATTATTCTGAGATTTCTCCTTGAACTCCATCTTTCGTTTCTTGTCAAAACCATGAGATGGATATGTAACACCAACTTCCATTTCTACCTTGATAGCACAACGCACAATTTCTTCATAGCTACTGAAGTCTCTTATAGCTAATGCCCTTCGAAGACTTGGTTTTAAGCCACTGAAAAATCGATCAACTTTACTTTCAGGTTGGATGATAATACCAGATGCATACCTTGCAAGTCTTGTAAAATTCGCTTCGTATATACCAATAGATACATCATCCTTTTTCTTTAGTTCAAGAAACTCCTTCTCCATATTTGTTCGAAGAATACGAGGGAAGTACTTATTGAAAAATAAGTTCTTGAACTCGTCCCATTCCATGGACTCAATTTCATCTCTTTGCCTTGTATTCTTGATAAGATTTCACCATTGATCAGCTTCACCTTCCAAACGATATACTGCTAAGATGACTTTATCATGTTCAGAACATTGAAGAACTGAAAATATCTTTTTAGTGGTACTGATCCATTGTTCAGCAACAAGTGGATCAGAAGACCCACTGAAAGAAGGTGGACATTGCCTCATGAAGGACTCAATAGAATATTGTTCCCTTCTCTGCTCATTTGGAAGTCCAGAATGATTCATAGCTTGTGTAAGTATAGCAATAAGATTTTGCACTCCATCTCCCATAACATTTGTTTGTTCAGGAGGACAATCATTGCATTGTCCATTGCATTGATCAACACGGTTCCTTCGGGTTCCAGCCATCGTCTAAAACCCAAAAAGAATAGTGTGAGAGGCAAAAATCATAATAAAGGGGGAGTAACTTCAATATCTAACATATTTGGTCTAATCTAATATTGTTACCATAGTTCTAGGACTATATCCTATACGTATACTTATCCTTAGGGACATCCCTAGACATACCTTAGAAATATCTCTAGGGATCTCACTAACGTTTTTGCATCCTAGTTTCCAAAGGTTGACTAAACCTTTTCTCTGATACCAACTGTAGAGACCCGAAGCCTGACGTACATAGACTTTACATTACTTTTGCGGAATACTTAGTACATAACAAAAACACACACACACAAGGATCGTAATAGTTTAGTGTCTTTGGAAACTCGGAACGTAATCTTCTAATCGTGGTGAAAGATCTTCAATATCTCCCATAAAGATCTTCCCTTTTATTTACCTAAAACCTTTCTTTATATCCTGGGGAAAAGAAAACATAAAAGGGTGAGCTCAAATGCTCATTAAGGGTATACAAACGAAAAATCAATCACATCATATTCATAAGAACATAACTTTTGGAAATCTTAACCTGCAAAAGAGAGCATAATTTCATAACATGGGATAAATCATAGTAGTGAAATGAAATCCCAATAATCATAACTTAAAACATGAAACTTTGTGGAATACACACATAATCCTAGAGAATCATTTCTTGTTAGTCAAGACTCATTGCCAAGACTATCTTAGTGGACAAAGTCCCTTTCTGAATCGAGTAACCCTCGTTTCAGTCCTGTTTCACTGAACCGGTATAACCTACCATTCCAGCCATGTTTATCTCATGAGATATAAAATCTTTACCCAATGCATTGGAGGGAGATATAATTCCCACCCATCTTATAATGAATCCTTTCTTATGTGTGCCACATAATCATAAATCATACATCATCGCATAACACATGTAACAAAAATGGGATTCTTGAAACATCTTGACATCATAAAACAAATCTTATAAGGCAAATGACTTCATAAAAATAATTCCCTCACAACATAATCAAATCAATGTAATTAAAGGGATAAAAACAGAACCCTTTATTATCTAAGATGGAAAATAATTTTGATAAAACACTTGAACACCATTCTTGAGGAAAATATCCTTTCTTCTTCAAAAACACCTTTCTTTTCTTAATATGTCATACAATTATAAACTAAAAGAAGTTGATTAAAAAATAAACTTGAAAACTTGTAAAGGAAGATTCTTGGAAATAATGTTTTAAAAATCCATTCATGCCATATAAGTTAAAAAAAACATTCTTCGTACTTTTGTCGGAAAAGTCAAAAAGTACCTCGTATAAAAAAAACGACAAAAGATTCCTTTCATATTCTTTACTAAAAACTCACCGAAGGGTAAAATTGGATTTAAACTATTGTAAGTGGATGGAAACAATATTACATATTGAGGGAACATGGATGTGGATGATAAAATACACCCCAGTAAATACTTACGAATAAACAATCTCGGATAAAAATGAGATTGTGATATTTCCCTTACCTTAGGTCCGACTTGATTTGTAAGTGTCCGAACCTCCTGTATAATGATTTAAATCATGTTATTGACTTATTCCAGAATCATATTCATTGTTATTATATCATATATGGTCCACTTATGACTTTATATTACCCGTTCTTTTGTAAATTCATGTTAAAGTAGCGTTTTGGGTAAAATCGTCTCATTTGTCGTTCGTGTTTTTAACTTGTAATTATTCATATGATTACTTAGATCATGATTACTTAATTCCAGAATATAAAACATGATTTATATATATATATTCATAATACACATATATAATAAATCAGTAAATGGAAAGAAATACACCGTTCATGGAGACGGTAGTCCGTACGTACGCATGAACGCTGTTTTCGTTTCCTTATTGAATTGAATGGAATTAAGTAGATTACATACATATAAATATAAATAATTCCAGTATCATTATTATGTCATATATTTCATTATTACTTATTATATATACTTTATAATCAATCATTAATGGTTAATCATTGAGAATGAATCTCATCGCGTCGTGGAGACGGTAGTCCGTACGTACGCACGAGCGATGATATCGTTCCCATGGTCGTGGAATTGTGTTGAAGTGTATGTATAATATTTCAGTATTAATATCAATTTATAATAATCATATATAGTTACTCATTAAACCATTATACCCATCCAATTAAGGTGGTGGCGGAAAATAGATTACACCACGGCGTAGAGACGGTATTCCGTACGTACGCACGCGTGGTGATTTCCTTTTTCCGTAGGATGGATAGAAGGTTAATTAGAGTTGTTTCATATTTATAATAACATATCAGTATGTAAGTAATACTGATGTTATTACTTTATCATGAAACAACTAAATAAGAAGAAGTTGAAGAAGAGAGAAATTGAAAAGATCGGTAATAGATATTACCTCTTCTTTAGAACGCCTCTTTGAATCCTCCACTTAGGGAACTAAGATTGGTCTTTGAAGAAGACCAGGACCTCTAGGATTATTCTAGGGAAGTGGAGAAAGGATTTTGGTAGGGGTTGGCCGAGCTTGAGTGCTCAATTTGGTGTGAGGAGGAGGGGGAGGAGGTGCCCTTTTATAAGGGAGGAGAGGGGCACCTTAGGAATATCTCAAAATATTATTTTATATTAAAGTCAAAATCGGTTTATAATGGTTCCAAAGGGTCTTATTTCGAAGATAAAGTGGGGATGGGTCGAAATCCTATCATCCAATAGGATTTATACAAGTTTAGGGTATTATTTTAACCTTATCAATTAGATTTAACTCTAAGTTAAATAATTTAACTTTTACCGTGTCTTTTTGTTTTCTTTCACTATATGGTTAATACACTTACTATAACATGCCAAACGAACCCCAAATTGTTTATTATTAATATATATATCCTTATCTATGTCATTTGGCCGAACCTTAGATTTTTAGGAATAAAATAACAATTAATAATATAATATTTTATTTAAAAACTATTTTGTGTCAATTTTGACACTATTTGATATATGATTTTTGTGAAAGTCATAAAAGAATTATATGTTCGAACTAAGTTAATCAAATCAACACTAATATATCATAGTAACCTATAAAATTAGTGTAATTCATAAACAGTCTCAAATTACATTCATTTGAGCATTTATAACATCAATTATGTTAATATTTCCTTAAAAGGGTAATTACTGCATCATCGTTGTGTCATAAATAAATTAATTTATTTAAAGTCTAAAAATTATAAATAAAATACCATTATGTAGGAAATCTTTTTATATTTCTAATGAATATTTATAGTCGAATTTATCTTATGTATAACCCCATATGCAAAATTATTTACTTATTAAACCTTGTTTTTAACTATTTTAACCCTTCTTTAAATAAATTAATAATAAATGTCCTAATCTTACCCAAGTGGGCCTAAATGGTCATATTTTATTCCTAAGTTTGTTTTTGGTCAAATTACACTTATCCAATAGAATTAGGACATTTGTTATGGTAATAGTAATATCATATTTACCCTTAGTTACCCTATTTACTATTAACCGCGGTAAAAAAAGTAAAAAGTTACTATTCACCAAAAATTATTTTTATCTCATTGAACCACATTTTACTTACTGATATCAACCGTGTCTGTCGGATTTTCGAAATTCCATTCACAGAAGCGGTAAAATTAAGTTTTATGCAAAATTCAGTTTTTTAACTACCACTTAGTAGTTTCACTATTCATCAAAAATTGATGTTTTTCAGAACAATGCAAAAATTTCATCCTAAGCTATATTTCATATTCCGAATTCAAAAATGAAGTCTGTTTTACCAAATTCATAACATAGAAGTTGCATTAATTAATTTTATAATTAAATCCAGCTGTTAAAACAAATAGCGTGTTTTTAAGAAACAATATCTATCAAAAGATTGACACTTGATTATGTCTTGTTTAAATGTGAAATTACAACCAATGACCAACATTGTATTAAATTGTAAAAATATATTCTAAATATACTTTAAAACCACTCAAATTAATAATTTATTACTATTAATTATTTTGATTAAAAAAGTTGTTTTTAATTATAATTTAGTAATTTTCACTATTCATCAGAATATGAAAGTTATCCGAAAAGTACCAAAATTTCACCTTAGGCTAAATTTGATACTCTGAATCCAAAAATGAAGTCCATTTTGAGAGCTAAATTTTCTAAAATTTAAAAAGTGGTTATTACCATTCATAACGGCTAGTTTTAATAATATTTTAAAAGCATATCGTTGTTTCGTGAAACTCAGTATTGCGTACTACACACGCTATCGAGGAAGGTTGCGATTGCGTGTAATGCAAGGAAAGTCAAGGATGCGTGTTGTGCAAGCTCCTTTTGGTGTAGCGTACAACACAAGACATTAATAAAATTAAAAAGAATAGTTTTCATAAAATCTCGGGCTGTTACAGTATAGCTATTCCATTAAGTGATATGTGTGGAAGTCGACCGTATGGTTATTCCACTTAAGTATGTTTATGTCCCAAGTTACCTTTATATATGTTATGTGTTCTTTATATGGGTTTTATGGTAATACTTTGGTTACAAAAAGGTAAGTAATGATACTTTATTCAGTGAAGAGTTTTTACTACTTCATGAAAGTGAAGGTATTACTTTGATAGAGTATACATGGTTTACTTGATTTTGAAAAACTAACAGTTTTCATTCTTTGTGTATCCCTTACTGAGCTTTTTATGCTCACCCCAAGTTTTTTGAAATGTTTTTCACAGGACTTAAAGTGGAATAAGGTCAAGGATGGGATCAAGGGAATGTCATGCTATATAAGACATGGAACTAGACATGTTTCTTTCAATATTTTTTTTATTATTATGGAAACTTAGTATAAGTGACTACTTTGTAATCTTTTGAGATGTAATAGTTATGTTCTAATTCTCTAAAACTCTAAACCTGAAAAGATCCTCAATGTGAATTATTCTTTTAAATCAATATTAAGTAAGGTTTAAGGCTGGGGCCTTATAGTTAACATCCCAGGTAAATAAAGAATAAAGAATTTTCATATTTATTAATATTTACGAATTAAATATTAATTTTAATTAAAAGGGGTTTCTACGTTCGATAGTGTACTCGGTACGCAAGGATGAGTTTCTTTGAAAACTTGCGTTGCACACAAGTAATAAAATAATATTATTTTAAATGTTAGTTAACGAGTAGCCGTTGTACTGGCGGGAATGGATAGAAATAACTAAAATATGATTTTATATGTTTTTAAATGTTTTTACATTTACCCAATAAAAGATAAAGGCTTAAAATACGGAAAGAGTTCAATTTTAGGCATTTATACCCTAATTTTCACGAAAGGTCCACTTATCACCTTTTGACGGAGAACCGTCATTAAATATAGTTTTGATCGATCTTATAAATTCTATTGGACCAAATATAACTCTTCTTTAGAATCGGGACATCAAAATTTACTTTGTGTAAATTTTTGGTACCTTTCTGATAAAGTTCATTTTTTTAATGAATAGTGTAAAATGTTGCATTTTAATTCAAACCCTCTTTTTAATCTAATTTATTTATATGATTAGATTATCTTTTGAATTGGTTTTAAAGTGAAATTAGAAAATATTTTTACCATTAAATCCAATTGTGGTCGTTGGAATTAATTTCACTTTGAAATCGGACTTAAACTAGTGTCAATCTTTTGATACTTATTGTTCCATAAAAACACGCTATTTGCTCTGATAGCGGGAATTAATTATTAAATTAATTAATGTGACTTATATGTTTTGAATTTTGTAAAATAGAATTCATTTTTGAATTCTTAATATCAAATATAGCTTAGGGTGAATTTTTGGTAATTTTCTGAAAAACTTCAATTTTTGATGAATAGTGAAACCACTAAGTGGTAATCAAGCAAACTGATTTTTCAGTTAAATGAAAGTTTACCGCTAATGTGTATTGAATTTTGAAAATCCGACATACATGGTTGTTATTAAGAAGTAAAATGTGGTTCAATGAGATTAAAATAATTTTTTGGTGAATAGTAATTTTTTTTCATTAATCGCGATTAGTGGTAATTAGTGTAGTTTAAGGTAAAAATGGTATTATAAGAATGTGAAAACACCATGACACTTGTCCTACACCTATTGGGCGAGTCATGGCCGACCAAGACAAGCCATGGGCCAACTTGGGGATCCCATGGAGCCACTTTAGTTGGAAAATGACATTAATATATTTTTATTTAATGTTAAAGTGAAAATGACACTAACATATATTGTTTTACTAAAATAATTTTTGAGTGGGGTTATACAAGTCCAAATTTTTATTATAAATAGTCATTGGAAATCTAAAAAGATTTCCTACATCATAGTATTTTTTTTTATAATTTTTAGACATTAAATAAATAAAATTATTTATGACATAATAATGATGGAGCGATGACATCATTATTTGACAATTTAAATAAAATGGAAAGATAATGTAAAATCTATGAACTACACATGTCCAAAACTTATTGGATGAGTGGATTTCGAACCCTTATCACCTTATCCACGAATTATATCAATGTGGGACCTTTTAAAACCGAATCACATTTTCAAATAAAGTAATATTTCTTTACTTTCCAAAAGTGCCCCTCATCTCCTCTTATAAAAGGCCCCCACCTCTACCTAATTTCACACACTCCTCAAGCCTTTGGCTCGGCCAACCCCTGCCCATTTACTCTCTCCACATCCCTATACTCATCCTAGAGGATTCCCTTTGGGCAGAATCCTTTCAAAGAAAGCCTTTAGGCTCAAATCAAAAGGAGTTACACTTTTAAAGGTAATTCATTCTCTCTTGTTCATTTGTTTTATTTTGCTTCTCCAACCCTCTAAACTCTTTTTATTTACTTCTTTTGTAACAACACCAGTATCTTCAATATACTAGGATGTTGTTATAATATTTATTTGAGCTACACTCTCACACAACTACATCAAATGGTTAAATAACATACGGTTTCCGTGGATGGCAAAATTCTGCCTCCCGAAACGATGATTGTTCAATACTCATTTAACACCTTCAAGGGTGGCCATTATGATGTCACTATTTTTCTATATGATATATAATATGTTTATTTTTTCTTTAAGCTTCTGTATTTTTCATTTTGGGTATACCTTTATGGTTTCCATTATGGGTAAACACGATATCTTCATTTAAGGAAGTGCGGACTACCGCCCCCTCAAAGTGATGTGATTCGTTAATGCCATATGTGGGACGTGTAAAGGATGGATTTAAAGTTATTATATATGATGTTATACTGGAATTATAATATACCTATATATCATTATTATTTATTTCCATTAAAGTATGAGATAGAAATGAAATTAGCGTTCATGCGTACGTACGGCTTACCGTCTCCATGAACGGTGCATTTCATTTCTTATCCCCAAATGTAATGTACTATTAAAAGTACATGTATATAATGGATATATATAATTAATGATACATCTAAATGATGAATATAATTCTGGAATTAAAATATACATACCTCTCATTTAGTTTTAATTCCATTAATATGACAAAGAAATGAAAGTAGCGTTCATGCGTACGTACGGCTTACCGTCTCCATGAACGGTGCATTTCATTTCTTACCTCTAAATGATTATGTAATATTATAAATACATGTATATGCTGGATATATATGATACATATTATATCCAAATCGGGAATTTCATTCTGGATATAAAGAACTTTTGACCACACGAACAACATGTAATTGTAACAAGTCCACTTTCGACTTAAGAACCAAATATTGAAAAAACAAACATTATTAACTTAAATGGTTACATAATGTTTATAACATGGCAATAAGTGATATAAAAGGAATAATGAACTTTAAAAAGGTTCTTAATCAAGTATAAATTAACTCAAGTTTATTATTCAGGGCGTTAAAGAACGATCGAGTCAAGTCGGACCCGAGGTAAGGGACTTCGTCTCAATCTCCTTTCATTGAGGCATATTTCGTTTTATACACAACTTTCTTTTATACGGTGTATAAACTCCTTTGAATTTTACTTTTATACAAAAGGAATCTTTTTCTACGAAGCGTTTTACTAAACGACAAAAAGGAATGTTTTTTTAACGTACGCGGTGACAACGACTTTTTCCGCTGCCGCGAGTATTATTTGATCTTTGGCTTTCTCAACAAGCCGTAATGTTTTCAGAATAAAAGAAATACCATATACTCTTTTATGTATTTTGGTATTGAAAATGGTTTTGAAAAAGTATTCTATTATGTCAATATATTTATGATATATTGTTATTGAAATGTGGAAATGTTATCATTCCTTTATATTGGTTTTATGTTTTATGATTTTATATTGGTACTTGGACATTTTAACGGGTGGTTACGTTATAAACCATATGACGGGTGGTGATGTAACATCCCAGGTAAATAAAGAATAAAGAATTTTCATATTTATTAATATTTACGAATTAAATATTAATTTTAATTAAAAGGGGTTTCTCCGTTCGATAGCGTACTCGGTACGCAACGATGAGTTTCTTTGAAAACTTGCGTTACACACAAGTAATAAAATAATATTATTTTAAATGTTAGTTAACGAGTAGTCGTTTTACTGGCGGGAATGGATAGAAATAACTAAAATATGATTATATATGTTTTTAAATGTTTTTACATTTACCCAATAAAAGATAAAGGCTTAAAATTCGGAAAGAGTTCAATTTTAGGCATTTATACCCTAATTTTCACGAAAGGTCCACTTATCACCTTTTGACGGAGAACCGCCATTAAATATAGTTTTGATCGATCTTATAAATTCTATTGGACCAAATATAACACTTCTTTAGAATCGGGACATCAAAATTTACTTTGTGTGATTTTTTGGTACCTTTCTGATAAAGTTCATTTTTTAATGAATAGTGTAAAATGTTGTATTTTAATTCAAAACCTCTTTTTAATCTAATTTATTTATATGATTAGATTATCTTTTGAATTGGTTTTAAAGTTAAATTAGAAAATATTTTTACCATTAAATCCAATAGTGGTTGTTGGAATTAATTTCACTTTGAAATCGGACTTAAACTAGTGTCAATCTTTTGATACTTATTGTTCCATAAAAACACGCTATTTGCTCTGACAGCGGGAATTAATTATTAAATTAATTAATGTGACTTATATGTTTTGAATTTTGTAAAATAGACTTCATTTTTTAATTCGTAATATCAAATATAGCTTCGGGTGAATTTTTTGTAATTTTCTGAAAAACTTCAATTTTTGATGAATAGTGAAACCACTAAGTGGTAATCAAGCAAACTGATTATTCAGTTAAATGAAAGTTTACCGCTAATGTGTATTGAATTTTGAAAATACGACATACATGGTTGTAATTAAGAAGTAAAATGTGGTTCAATGAGATTATAATAATTTTTTGGTGAATAGTAACTTATTAAGTTTTTAATCGCGATTAGAGGTAATTGGTGTAGTTTAAGGTAAAAATGATATTATAAGAATGTGAAAACACCATGACACTTGTCCTACACCTATTGGGTGAGTCATGGCCGACCAAGACAAGCCATGGGCCAACTTGGGGACCCCATGGAGCCACTTTAGTTGGAAAAGGACATTAATATATTTTTATTTAATGTTAAAGTGAAAATGACACTAACATAAATTGTTTTACTAAAATAATTTTTGAGTGGGGTTATAAAAGTCAAAATTTTGATTATAAATATTCATTGGAAAGATAAAACGATTTCCTACATCATAGTAGTTTTTTTATAATTTTTAGACATTAAATAAATTAAATTATTTATGACATAATAATGATGCAGCGATGACATCATTATTTGACGATTTAAATAAAATGGAAAGATAATGAAAAATATAAAACCTAAACATGTCCAAAACCAATTGGATGAGTGGATTTCGAACCCTTATCACCTTATCCACGAAATCTATTAATGTGGGACCTTTTAAAACCGAAACACATTTTCAAGTAATGTAATATTTCTTTACTTTCCAAAAGTGCCCCTCCTCTCCTCTTATAAAAGGCCCCCACCTCTACCTCATTTCACACACTCCTCAAGCCTTTGGATCGGCCAACCCCTGCCCATTTACTCTCTCCAAATCCCTCTCCTCATCCTAGAGGATTCCCTTTGGGAATAATCCTTTCAAAGGAAGCCTTTAGGCTCAAATCAAAAGGAGTTACACTTTTAAAGGTAATTCATTCTCTCTTGTTCATTTGTTTTATTTTGCTTCTCCAACCCTCTAAACTCTTTTTATTTACTTCTTTTGTAACAACAACAGTATCTTCAATATACTAGGATGTTGTTATAAGATATATTTGAGCTACACACTCACACAACTACACAAAATGGTTAAAGAACATACGGTTTCCGTGGATGGTGAAATTCTGCCTCCCGAAACGATGATTGTTCAATACTCATTGAACACCTTCAAAGGTGGACATTATGATGTCACTATTTTTATATATGATATATAATATGTTTATGTTTTCCTTAAGCTTCTGTTTTTTTCATTTTGGGCATACCTTTATGGTTTCCATTATGGGTGAACACGATATCTTCATTTTAGGAAGTGCGGACTACCGCCCCCTCAAAGTGATTTGATTCGTTAAATACCATATGTGGGACATATAAAGGATGGAACTATGATATTATATATGATATTATACTGGAATTATAATATACCTTTATATCATTATGATTCCATTCTATAAAATACGAAATAGAAATGAAAGTAGTGTTCATGCGTACGTACTGCTTACCGTCTCCATGAACGGTGCATTTCATTTCTTACCTCTAAATGATTATGTAATATTATAAATGCAAGTATGTACTGGATATATATGAAATATATGATATCTACATCATGAATACCATTCTGGATATAATGAACCTTTGACCAAATTAACAACATGTAAGTGTAAGAAGTCTATTTTTGACTTAAGAACCAAATACCGACAAAATGAACATTATTAACTTAACTGATTACATGATGTTCATAACATGGTATAAAAGGAATAATGAACTTGAAAAAGATTCATAAGCAAGTAGAGATTAACTAAAGTTTATTATTCAGGATATTAAAGAACGGTCGGGTCAAGTCGGATACAAGGTATGGGACTTCGTCTCAATCTCCTTTCATTGAGGCATATTTTATTTTATACACAACTTTCTTTTATACGGTGTATAAACCTCTTTGAATTTTACGTTTATTCAAAAGGAATATTTTTTATACGAAGAGTTTACTAAACGACAAAAGGGAATGTTTTTGTCGTACGTATGCGGCGACAACAACTTCTCCGCCGTCGTAACCGTTATTTGAGTTTCGGCTTCCTCTTCAAGCCATACCTTCTTTTTTTAAAAGAAAAATAAATACCATGTTTTACTTTGGTATTGAAAACGGTTTTCATAATGTTTTTATTATATCAGTGTGTTGTATTGATATCTCGTGATTGAAATGTGGAAATGTTATGTTTCCTTTATGCATGTTTTATGTGATATGATTATGTTATGGTTCTTGGGCATTATTATGAAGACGGGTGGTTCCGTGATAAACTAAGGGCGGGTGAGCCCGTTATAGCTCTCCAATGCATTGGGTAATGTGAAGGAGTGAAACTTTAAGGTTTCTCCGAAGAGATTTTATGGAATATACTGTGATGGGTATTCCAAACGTAACCAAGAGGGTTACTCCCTACGTAAGAATGTTATGAATGCCTCAAGTTACCTTTATGTCTTATGATTTCTATAATTTATTCATGATTTTATGATGTATGTTAAAGTGCCTATGTTTTATGGGTAAAGTATGATTTCATTCTTATGTATGTATGAACTCATGTTTCCTTTCCATGTTTTTTTAACCCATACTGAGTTTTTATGCTCATCCCATGTTTTTGAAATGTTTTTCACAGGTCAAGGGAAAGGTACATGATAAGATGATAGAGTCAAGGATGTGTCAATAAATAATCCATGTTTTATTTTAAACGTGTTTCCATTGATGGGAATGAAGAATACTATCTTTCTGTAACCACTTTGTTTATATGTGGAATGTAATGCAAGTTTTATGATCTAATTCTCTAAAACTCTAAACCTGAAATATCCTCAACGTGTAATCTTGTAATAACTCAAGATTAAGTATGGTTTAAGGCTGGGGCCTTATAGTTTATTCATTCCCATCAATGGAAACACATTTAAAAATAAAACATGGATTATTTCTTGACACATCCTTGACTCTATCATCTTATCATGTACCTTTCCCTTGACCTGTGAAAAACATTTCAAAAACTTTGGATGAGCATAAAAACTCAGTATGGGTTATAAAAAAACATGGAAAGGAAACATGAGTTCATATATACATAAGAATGATATCATACTTTACTCATAAAACATAGGCACTTTAACATACCTCATAAAATCATGAATAAATCATAGAAATCATAAGACATAAAGGTAACTTGAGGCATTCATAACATTCTTACGTAGGGAGTAACCCTCTTGGTTACGTTTGGAATACCCATCACAGTATATTCCCTAAAATCTCTTCGGACAAACCTTAACATTTCACTCCTTCGTGTTACCCAATGCATTGGAGAGCTATAACGGGCTCACCCGCCCTTAGTTTATCACGGAACCACTCGTCTTCATAATAATGCCCAAGAACCATAACATAATCATATCACATAAAACATGCATAAAGGTAACATAAAATTTCCACATTTCAATCACGAGATATCAATACAACACATTGATATAAAAACATTATGAAAACCATTTTCAATACTAAAATAAAAGAAAAGTAAAACATGGTATTGATTTTTCTTTTAAAAAGAAGGTATGGCTTGTAGAGGAAGACGAAACTCAAATAACGGTCACGACGGCGGAGAAGTCGTTGTCGCCGCATACGTACGACAAAAACATTCCCTTTTGTTGTTTAGTAAAGGCTTCGTATAAAAAAAGATTCCTTTTTAATAAACGTAAAAGTCAAAGTGGTTTATACACCGTATAAAAGAAAGTTGTGTATAAAATAAAATATGCCTCAACGAAAGGAGATTGAGAAGAAGTCCCATACCTCGTATCCGACTTGACCCAACCATTCTTTAATCTCCTGAATAATAAACTTGAGTTAATCTCTACTTGCTTAAGAACCTTTTTCAAGTTCATTATTCCTTTTATACCATGTTATGGACATCATTTAATCATTTAAGTTAATAATGTTCATTTTGTCGGTATTTGGTTCTTAAGTCAAAAATAGACTTCTTACACTTACATGTTGTTAATTTGGTCAAAGGTTCAATATATCCAGAATGGTATTCATGATGTAGATATCATATATGTCATATATATCCAGTACATACATGCATTTATAATATTACATAATCATTTAGAGGTAAGAAATGAAATGCACCGTTCATGGAGACGGTAAGCCGTACGTACGCATGAACGCTACTTTCATTTCTATTTTGTATTTTATAGAATGGAATCATAATGATATAAAGGTATATTATAATTCCAGTATAATATCATATATAATATCATAGTTCCATCCTTTATATGTCCCACATATGGTATTTAACGAATCAAATCACTTTGAGGGGGCGGTAGTCCGCACTTCCTAAAATGAAGATATCGTGTTTACCCATAATGGAAACCATAAAGGTATGCCCAAAATGAAAAAAATAGAAGCTTAAGGAAAACATAAACATATCATATATCATATACAAAAATAGTGACATCATAATGGCCAACTTTGAAGGTGTTAAATGAGTATTGAACAATCATCGTTTCGGGAGGCAGAATTTCGCCATCCACGGAAACCGTATGTTCTTTAACCATTTGATGTAGTTGTGTAAGAGTGTAGCTCAAATAAATCTTATAACAACATCCTAGTATATTGAAGATACTGGTGTTGTTACAAAAGAAGTAAATAAAAATAGTTTATTGGGTTGGAGAAGCAAAATAAAACAAATTAACATGAGAGAATGAATTACCTTTAAAAGTGAAACTCCTTTTGATTTGAGCCTAAAGGATTCCTTTGAAAGGATTCTGCCCAAAGGGAATCCTCTAGGATGAGGAGAGGGAAGTGTCGAGGCAAAAAGAAATTATAATAATCTTCCTATCCTTATCTGTGGAAAGAACCTGCTTGAAAACCTTATTGTTCTACCTCTAGTAGAGTTTGATGTTATCCTGGGTATGGATTGGCTCTCTATTTGCCATGCTAAGATTGACTGTAGAGCTAAAGTAGTTTCTTTTCAGAAAGACTTTCAGTTTGTTTACAGGAATGAACCCTTACTTTTGATAACATATCAAGAGGCCGAGAAACTTGTAAAAGATGGAAATGAATGTTACCTTGCACATGTCGTTGAAAATAAAGGAACTCTTCAGATTAATGATGTGCCAGTGGTAAATGAGTATCCTGATGTTTTTCCTGATTAATTGCCTGGAATAATACCAGATCGGGATGTTGAGTTTACTGTTGACTTAGTTCCTGATGCTAAGCCAATTTCAAAACCCCCTTATCGAATGGCACAAATTGAACTTTTAGAGTTGAAGGAGCAATTGCAAGATTTATTAGAGAAAGGTTTCATTAGACCTAGCACATCACCATGGGGTGCTCCTGTTTTATTTGTTAAAAAGAAAGATGGTTCTATGAGACTTTTCATTGATTATAGAGCCTTGAATAATATCACTGTTAAGAACAAATATCCTTTGCCTCATATCGATGATTTGTTTGATCAGCTCCAGGGAGCTCAGTTTTTTTCAAAGATTGACTTGAGATCGAGGTACCATCAGCTGAAGGTAAAGGAGGCAGATATTCCGAAGACCGCGTTCCATACGAGATATGGACATTATGAATTTGTAGTAATGCCTTTTGGGCTAACCAATGTACCTACTGTATTCATAGACTTAATGAATAGAATTTTCCATGAGTTCTTGGATAAGTTTGTGGTGGTTTTCATTGATGATATTTTGGTGTTTTCTAAAAGTAAAGAGGAGCATGAAAAACATTTAAGGGTTATCTTGCAAACCTTAAAAGAAAAGAAATTGTATGGGAAATTCAGCAAGTGTGAGTTTTGGTTGCAACAAATTTCTTTCCTTGGTCACATTGTTTCTAAAGATGGAATAACTGTTGATCCTGCAAAAACAAAAGTTGTGGAAGAATGGCCAAGACCCACAAATGTAACCGAGATTCGTAGCTTCCTTGGTTTGGCAGGATATTACCGAAGGTTTGTTAGAAATTTTTCACTGTTATCTAGTCCAATGACTAAGCTAACTCGGAAGGGTGTTAAGTTTATCTGGACAAAAGAATGTGATGATTGTTTTCCAGAATTGAAAAGAATATTGGTGAATGCTCCAGTTTTGGCACTACCTTCCAGGAATGGTGAGTTTGTTATATACAGTGATGCTTCATTGAAAGGACTTGGTTGTGTCCTAATGTAGAATGATCAGGTAATTGCTTATGCTTCACGACAGTTGAAAACTCATGAGGTAAATTACCCTACACATGATTTGGAATTAGCTGCTGTTATTTTTGCTTTAAAAATTTGGAGGCATCATTTGTATGGAGTAAAGTGTGAAATATATACCGATCACCAAAGTTTAAAGTATATATTCACTCAGAAAGAGTTAAACATGAGACAGAGGAGATGGCTAGAATTAATCAAAGATTATGATTGTACAATTCATTACCATCCGGGAAAAGCAAATAAAGTGGCTGATGCTTTGAGTCGAAAAAGTAATGCTTCATTAACAATGTTGCGTTTGGAACGTGATACTTTGGTTAACGATTTGATGAAATTTGGCATAGAAGTTGTTGGTGCAGGAAGTCCTTCTGTTTTGTTTCAGGTATCAGTGAGATCTTCTCTATCAGATAGAATCAAGCAAGCACAGAAGCAAGACAGTGAGTTGCAGAAAAAGGTAGAGCTGGTTCAGAAAGGTAAGTTGCCTGAATTTAACATTGATAGTGATTGTGTTTTGAGATTTGGGAAGAGATTGTGTGTGCCTTGTGATTCACAGTTGAAGAGAGAGTTGTTATGTGAAGCTCATAGTTCTCCGTTTTCAGTTCATCCGGGCAGTACTAAGATGTATAGAGATCTGCGGGAGTATTACTGGTGGGATGGAATGAAAAGAGATATTGCTGATTTTACTATGAAGTGTTTGACATGTCAACAGGTTAAAGCAGAGCGGCAGTTACCGAAAGGGATGCTTCAGCCTTTACCAGTGCCAGAGTGGAAATGGGAGAATATATCCATGGACTTTGTTGTTGGATTACCGAAGACATCTCGAGGTAATAATGTAATCTGGGTTATTGTTGATCGCTTGACCAAATCTGCTCATTTCCTTGCTATACGAGATACTTTCTCTCTTGATCAACTTTCCCGTTTGTATCTTAAAGAGATAGTCAGGTTACATGGAGTTCCTCTCTCCATTGTATCGGATCGTGATCCCAGGTTTACTTCTAACTTTTGGAAAGGCCTTCAGAAGTCGTTGGGTACTAAATTAAATTTTAGTACAGCTTTTCATCCTCAATCAGATGGGCAGTCAGAACGAACAATTCAGACATCGGAGGATATGCTACGAGCTTGTTCTATGGATTATCAGGGATGTTGGGACCAACATCTTTCTTTGGTTGAGTTTTCATATAATAACAGTTTTCATTCCAGTATACAGATGGCACCATTTCAGGCATTATATGGGAAGTGGTGTCGAACTCCAGCTTTCTGGGATGAAGTGGGTGAAAGGAATTTGATGGGACCAGAATTTGTAGAAGAGATGGCAGAAAAAGTTCAGCTGATTCAGAAACACAGGAGAACAGCTCAGAGCAGGCAGAAGAGTTATGCGGATAATCGGAGGAAAGATCTATCTTTCGAGGTAGGTGATCATGTTTTTCTCAAGGTTTCTCCTTGGAAAAGTGTGATGAGATTTGGTAAGAAAGGAAAGTTGAGTCCAAGGTTCATTGGACCATACGAAATTCTGGAGAGAGTTGGATCAGTTGCATACCGAGTGGCTTTACCTCCGAGTTTATCTCAGGTACACAATGTTTTTCACGTTTCGATGTTGAGAAAGTATATGCCAGATCCATCTCATGTTTTGAGTCCAGAGGTAGTTCAGCTGGAAGAGAACCTATCTTATGAGGAACAACCAGTCCAGATTCTTGACCACAGGGAGCAAGTGTTACGGAATAAGGTGATTCACCAGGTAAAGGTTTTGTGGAAAAACCATATGATTGAAGAGGCAACATGTGAATCTGAAAATGCAATGAGGGATAAGTAGCCTCATTTATTTGATAAGTAAATAAATTGCGGGGACGCAACTTTCTAAAGGGGGGAAGGATGTAACATCCCAAGTAAGTAATGAATAATAGATATTTTTACATATGTCTATTAATGATTAAGATAGTGTTTTAGAGGCTTAAAATTAAAATAAATCCAATCTTAAGCATGTAATACACTAATATTCTTAAAAGATTGTTTTACTGCCTTATGATGGGAAACCCTTTTTGAATCTATATTTTGACAATTTTATAAACTATTTTTGTCAAAATAAACTTATCCTTTATGATTGGGACATCAAAATTTACCTTGTGTGAATTTTTGGTATTTTTCTGACAATGTTCATTTTTTAATGAATAGTGAAAAATACTGCATTTTACATCAAAACTGCTTTTTAACCTAATTTATTTATATGATTAGATTATGTTTTGAATTGGTTTTGAAGTGAAATTAGAATATATTTTTACCATATTATCCAATGGTGGTCATTGGAATCATTTTCACTTTGAAATTAGACTTAAACTGGTGTCAATCTTTTGATACTTATTGTTTTGTAAAAACACGCTATTTGCTCTGGCAACAGGAATTAATTATTAAATTAATTTATGTGACTTATATGATTTGAATTTTGTAAAATAGACTTCATTTTTGAATTTGGAATATCAAATATAGCTTAGGGTGAATTTTTGGTAATTTTCTGAAAAACTTCAATTTTTGATGAATAGTGAAACCACTAAGTGTTAATCAAGCAAACTGATTTTTCAGTTAAATGAAATTTTACCACTAACGTGTATTGAATTTTGAAAATCCGACATACATGGTTGTCATTAAGAAGTAAAATGTGGTTCAATAAGATTATAATAATTTTTTGGTGAATAGTAACTTATTAAGTTTTTAATCGCGATTAGTGGTAATTAGTGTAGTTTAAGGTATAAATAATGCTTTAATAATATGAAATGACCTAGACACATGTCCCAACCTTATTGGTTGTGTCATGGCCGACCAAGACAAGCCATGGGTCAACTTGGGGACCCCATGGAGACACTTTGGTTTGGAAATGACATAAATAACTTTTTATTAAATGTTAAAGTAAAAATGACACAAACAAGAGATGTTTTACGAAAACAATTTTTACATGGGGTTATAAAGATCGAATTTTGATTATAAATAGTCATTGGAAAGATAAAAAGATTTCCTACATCATAGTATTTTTTTATGATTTTTAGACATTAAATAAATTAAATTATTTATGAATTAATAATGATGCAGCGATGACATCATTATTTGACGATTTAAATAGAATGGAAAGATAATGTAAAATCTATGAACTACACATGGAAAAAACCAATTGGATGAGTGTATTTAGAAGCCTTATCACCTTATCCACGAATTATATCAATGTGGGACCTTTTAAAACCGAAACACATTTTCAAATAAAGTAATATTTCTTTACTTTCCAAAGGTGCCCCTCCTCTCCTCTTATAAAAGGCCCCCACCTCTACCTCATTTCACACACTACTCAAGCCTTTGGCTCGGCCAACCCCTGCCCATTTACTCTCTCCACATCCCTATCCTCATCCTAGAGGATTCCCTTTGGGCAGAATCCTTTCAAAGGAAGCCTTTAGGCTCAAATCAAAAGAAGTTACACTTTTAAAGGTAATTCATTCTCTAATGTTCATTTGTTTTATTTTTCTTCTCCAACCCCCTAAACTCTTTTTATTTACTTCCTTTGTAACAACACCAGTATCTTCAATATACTAGGATGTTGTTATAAGATTTATTTGAGCTACACTCTCACAAAACTACATCAAATTGTTAAAGAACATACGTTTTCCGTGGATGGCGAAATTCTGCCTCCCGAAACGATGATTGTTCAATACTCTTTTATCAACTTCAAAGGTGGCCATTATGATGTCACTATTTTTATATATGATATATAATATGTTTATGTTTTCCTTAAGCTTCTGTTTTTTTTTCATTTTGGTCATACCTTTATGGTTTCCATTATGGGTAAACACGATATCTTCATTTTAGGAAGTGCGAACTACCGCCCCCTGAAAGTGATTTGATTCGTTAATACCATATGTGGGATGTGTAAAGGATAAAGTTAATGATATTATATATGTTATTATACTGGAATTATAATATACTCTTATATAATTATGATTCCATTCCAGAAAATATGAAATAGAAATGGAAGTAGCGTTCATGCGTACGTACGGTTTACCGTCTCCATGAACGGTGCATTTCATTTCTTACCTCTAAATGTGATGTAATATTATAAATACATGTATATGATGAATATATATGATATATATGTTATCCAAATCATTAATATCATTCTGGATATAATGAACCTTTGACCAAATTAACAACATGTAAGTGTAAGAAGTCTATTTTTGACTTAAGAACCAAATACCGACAAAATGAACATTATTAACTTAAATGATTACATGATGTCCATAACATGGTATAAAAGGAATAATGAACTTGAAAAAGGTTCTTAAGCAAGTAGAGATTAACTCAAGTTTATTATTCAGGAGATTAAAGAACGGTCGGGTCATGTCGGATACGAGGTATGGGACTTCGTCTCAATCTCCTTTCATTGAGGCATATTTTATTTTATACACAACTTTCTTTTATACGGTGTATAAACCCCTTTGACTTTTACGTTTATTCAAAAGGAATATTTTTTATACGAAGCGTTTACTAAACGACAAAAGGGAATGTTTTTGTCGTACGTATGCGGCGACAACGACTTCTCTGCCGTCGTAACCGTTATTTGAGTTTCGGCTTCCTCTTCAAGCCATACCTTCTTTTTTTAAAAGAAAAATAAATACCATGTTTTACTTTGGTATTGAAAATGGTTTTCATAATGTTTTTATTATATCAATGTGTTGTATTGATATCTCGTGATTGAAATGTGGAAATGTTATGTTTCCTTTATGCATGTTTTATGTGATATGATTATGTTATGGTTCTTGGGCATTATTATGAAGACGGGTGGTTCCGTGATAAACTAAGGGCGGGTGAGCCCGTTATAGCTCTCCAATGCATTGGGTAACGCGATGGAGTGAAAAGTTAAGGTTTCTCCGAAGAGATTTTAGGGAATATACTGTGATGGGTATTCCAAACTTAACCAAGAGGGTTACTCCCTACGTAAGAAATCCTTGACCCTATTCCACGCTATGTCCTGTGAAAAACATTTCAAAAACTTGGGATGAGCATAAGAAGCTCAGTAAGGGATACACAAAGAATTAAAACTGTTAGATTTTCAAAACAACAAGTAAACCATGAATACTTTATCAATGTAATACATTTCACCTTCATGAAGTAGTAAAAACTTTTCACTGAAAAAAAAGTATCATTACTTACCTTTTTGTAACCAAAGGATTACCATAAAACCCATATAAAGAACACATAACATATATAAAGGTAACTTGGGACATAAACATACTTAAGTGGAATAACCATACGGTCGATTTCCACACATATCACTTAATGGAATAGCCATACGGCCAATTTCCATACATACTTAATGGAATAGCCATACGGCCGACTTCCATACCCAATGCATTGGAGGTTATAACGTAACCACCCATCCTGGTATTCACGGCACCACCCGTCATATGGTTTATAACGTAACCACCCGTTAAAATGTCCAAGTACCAATATAAAATCATAAAACATAAAACCAATATAAAGGAAAGATAACATTTCCACATTTCAATCACAATATATCATAAATATATTGACATAATAGAATCCTTTATCAAAACCATTTTCAATACCAAAATACATAAAAGAGTATATGGTATTTATTTTATTTTAAAAACATTACGGCTTGTTGAGGAAGCCAAAGACCAAATAATACTCGCGGCGGAGGAAAAAGTCATTGTCACCGCGTACGTTAAAAAAACATTCCTTTTTGTCGTTTTGTAAAACGATTCGTATAAAAAGGTTCCTTTTGTATAAAAGTAAAAGTCAAAGGGGGTTTATACACCGTATAAAAGAAAGTTGTGTATAAAACGAAATATGCCTCAATGAAAGGAGATTGAGACGAAGTCTCTCACAAAGACGGTATCCTTGGTTTAAGGATAAATCAATTACATAATTATGTGTGACAAATGAATACACCAAATATAATTGGATATTAAGTGTAAAATAATCAAAGGTCATTCACACATATTCAAAGGATGACATATTCAATAACTACATGTTGAACCCAAAGAAATCGAAATTGGGTTAAGAAGTTCCCTTGACATCCTAACAGCGTCACCTCAAAATGAGTTGATGAGAGATAAAAAGTGTATCTCATCACTTGGACATAAAAGTTACATCACTAAGGATATATGAGAACATATCCCAACATAACAATATGTAAATTAAAAGACCCAACAAAAGAAGTCTTTTAAAAAAAAGAGAGTGAAAGGTTCCCTTACCGACTTGGGTAACTTTTTAAAAGTACACCCCATTGAAGAAGTTTCATACAATGAATATGTAAATACCCATAAATGGAATTATATTACAATAGGATTGTAAGAGTGGGCAGTACATAAACCACTCAATGGAAATTGTGGCAAATGTAGCATAAATCTCACGGGAATAAAAGTGAGATGAAAAATCTCTTACGAAAACTCGGCAGCCTAACGGCACCACTTAAAACTTCCAAAATGGATTGATGAGAGGAAATAGGGTCTCTCATTACATCAACATAATGTTTACAGAAAGAGGAATATAAAAGAACATCCCCCAACATTACAAATAGGAGCTTAAAAGAAGTGACATAAAGGATAGTACTTAAAAAGAAAGAGAGAAGTTAGATCTCTTACGAAAGTTCGGCAGCCTAACGGCGCCAATCAAAACTTCAAAAATGGATTGATGAGAGAGAATAGGGTCTCTCATCACATGAACATAAAAATTATAGTAGGATTAATATAAAAGATCATCCCAATAACAAGAAAGATGAGCTTTAAAAGGGAATGTTTTTGTCGTACGTATGCGGTGACAACGACTTCTCCGCCGTCGTAACCGTTATTTGAGTTTCGGCTTCCTCTTCAAGCGATACCTTCTTTTTTTAAAAGAAAAATAAATACCATGTTTTAATTTGGTATTGAAAATGGTTTTCATAATGTTTTTATTATATCAATGTGTTGTATTAATATCTCGTGATTGAAATGTGGAAATGTTATGTTTCCTTTATGCATGTTTTATGTGATATGATTATGTTATGGTTCTTGGGCATTATTATGAAGACGGGTGGTTTCGTGATAAAATAAGGGCGGGTGAGCCCGTTATAGCTCTCCAATGCATTGGGTAACGCGAAGGAGTGAAACGTTAAGGTTTCTCCGAAGAGATTTTAGGGAATATACTGTGATAGGTATTCCAAACGTAACCAAGAGGGTTACTCCCTACGTAAGAATGTTATGAATGCCTCAAGTTACCTTTATGTCTTATGATTTCTATGATTTATACATGATTTTATGAGGTATGTTAAAGTTCCTATGTTTTATGGGTAAAGTATGATTTCATTCTTATGTATGTATGAACTCATATTTCCTTTCCATGTTTTTTTAACCCATACTGAGTTTTTATGCTCATCCCAAGTTTTTGAAATTTTTTTCACAGGTCAAGGGAAAGGTACATGATAAGATGATAGAGTCAAGGATGGGATCAAGGGAAAGTCATGCTACCTAAAACATGTAACTATACATGTTTATTTTAAAGAGTTTTTATTTTATGGAAATTTTTACTTTCCAAAAGTGCCCCTCCTCTCCTCTTATAAAAGGCCCCCACCTCTACCTCATTTCACACACTTCTCAAGCCTTTGGCTCGGCCAACCCCTGCCCATTTACTCTCTCCACATCCCTCTCCTCATCCTAGATAAGGTGATAAGGGTTCAAAATCCACTCATCAAATTGGTTTTTTCCATGTGTAGTTCATAGATTTTACATTGTCTTTCCATTTTATTTAAATCGTCAAATAATGATGTCATCGCTGCATCATTATTTTATAATAAATAATTTAATTTATTTACTGTATAAAAATCATTAAAAAAATACTATTATGTAGGAAATCTTTTTAGCTTTCCAATTACTATTTATAATCAAAAACTGATCTTTATAACCCCATGTAAAAATTGTTTTCGTAAAACATCTCTTGTTTGTGTCATTTTTACTTTAACATTTAATAAAAAGTTATTTATGTCATTTCCAAACCAAAGTGTCTCCATGGGGTCCCCAAGTTGACCCATGGATTGTCTTGGTCGGCCATGACACAACCAATAAGGTTGGGACATGTGTCTAGGTCATTTCCTACTATTAAAGCATTATTTATACCTTAAACTACCCTAATTATCACTAATCGCGATTAAGAACTTAATAAGTTACTATTCACCAAAAAATTATTATAGTCTCATTGAACCACATTTTACTTCTTAATGACAACCATGTATGTCGGATTTTCAAAATTCAGTACACATTAGTGGTAAACTTTCATTTAACTGAAAAATCAGTTTGCTTGATTACCACTTAGTGGTTTCACTATTCATCAAAAATTGATGTTTTTCAGAAAATTACCAAAAATTCACCCTAAGCTATATTTGATATTCCGAATTCCAAAATGAAGTCTATTTTACAAAATTCAAATCATATAAGTCACATTAATTAATTTAATAATTAATTCCCGCTGCCAGAGCAAATAGCGTGTTTTTTCAAAACAATAAGTATCAAAAGATTGACACCAGTTTAACTCTAATTTCAAAGTGAAATTGATTCCAATGACCACCATTGGATAAAATAGTAAAAATATATTCTAATTTCACTTCAAAACCAATTCAAAACATAATCTAATCATATAAATAAATTATATTGAAAAGTAGTTTTGATGTAAAATGCAGTATTTTTCACTATTCATTAAAAAATGAACATTGTCAGAAAAATACCAAAAATTCACACAAGGTAAATTTTGATGTCCCAATAATAAAGAATAAGTTTATTTTGACAAAAATAGTTTATAAAATTGTCAAAATATAGATTCAAAAATGGTTTGCCATCAAAAGGCAGTAAATCAATCTTTTAAGAATATTAGTGTATTCCATGCATAAGATTGTATTTATTTTCATTTTAAGCCTCTATAACACTATCTTAATCATTTAGAGGCATAGATAAAAATATCTATTATTCATTACTTACTTGGGATGTTACATCCTTCCCCCCTTTAGAAAATTTCATCCCCGCAATTTATTTACTTATCGAATAAATGGGGGTACTTATCCCTCATTGCATTTTCAGATTCCCATGTTGCCTCTTCAATCATGTGGTTTTTCCACAAAACCTTTACCTGGTGAATCACCTTATTCCGTAACACTTGCTCCCTGTGGTCAAGAATCTGGACCAGTTGTTCCTCATAAGATAGGTTCTCTTCCAGCTGAACTACCTCTGGACTCAAAACATGAGATGGATCTGGCATATACTTTCTCAACATCGAAACATGAAAAACATTGTGTACCTGAGATAAACTCGGAGGTAAAGCCACTCGGTATGCAACTGATCCAACTCTCTCCAGAATTTCGTATGGTCCAATGAACCTTGGACTCAACTTTCCTTTCTTACCAAATCTCATCACACTTTTCCAAGGAGAAACCTTGAGAAAACATGATCACCTACCTCGAAAGATAGATCCTTCCTCCAGTTATCCGCATAACTCTTCTACCTGCTCTGAGCTGTTCTCATGTGTTTCTGAATCAGCTGAACTTTTTCTGCCATCTCTTCTACAAATTCTGGTGCCATCAACTTCCTTTCACCCACTTCATCCCAGAAAGTTGGAGTTCGACACCGCTTCCCATATAATGCCTGAAATGGTGCCATCTGTATACTGGAATGAAAACTGTTATTATATGAAAATTCAACCAAAGAAATATGTTGGTCCCAACTTCTCTGATAATCCATAGAACAAGCTCGTAGCATATCCTCCAATGTCTTAATTTTTCGTTCTGACTGCCCATCTAATTGAGGATGAAAAGTTGTACTAAAATTTAATTCAGTACCCAACGACTTCTGAAGGCCTTTCCAAAAGTTAGAAGTAAACCTGGGATCACGATCCGATACAATGGAGAGAGGAACTCCATGTAACCTGACTATCTCTTTAAGAGACAAACGGGAAAGTTGATCAAGAGAGAAAGTATCTCGTATAGCAAGGAAATGAACAGATTTGGTCAAGCGATCAACAATAACCCAGATTTCATTATTACCTCGAGATGTCTTCGGTAATCCAACAACAAAGTCCATGGATATATTCTCCCATTTCCACTCTGACACTGGTAAAGGCTGAAGCATCCCTTTCGGTAACTGCCGCTCTGCTTTAACCTGCTGACAAGTCAAACACTTCACAGTAAAATCAGCAATATCTCTTTTCATTCCATCCCACCAGTAATACTCCCGCAGATCTCTATACATCTTAGTACTGCCCGGATGAACTGAAAAAGGAGAATTATGAGCTTCACATAACAAATCTCTCTTCAACTGTGAATCACAAGGCACACACAATCTCTTCCCAAATCTCAAAACGCAATCATTATCAATGTTGAATTCAGGCAACTTACCTTTCTGAACCAGCTCTACCTTTTTCTGCAACTCACTTTCTTGCTTCTGTGCTTGCTTGATTCTATCTGATAGAGAAGATCTCACTGATACCTGAAACAAAACAGAAGTACTTCCTGCACCAACAACTTCTATGCCAAAGTTCATCAAATCCTTAACCAAAGGATCACGTTCCAAACGCAACATTGTTAATGAAGCATTAATTTATTAGATTATCTTTTGAATTGGTTTTGAAGTGAAATTAGAAAATATTTTTACCATTAAATCCAATAGTGGTCGTTGGAATTAATTTCACTTTGAAATCGGACTTAAACTAGTGTCAATCTTTTGATACTTATTGTTTCATAAAAACACGCTATTTGCTCTGACAGTGGGAATAAATTATTAAATTAATTAATGTGACTTATATGTTTTGAATTTTTTAAAATAGACTTCATTTTTGAATTCGTAATATCAAATATAGCTTAGGGTGAATTTTTGGTAATTTTCTGAAAAACTTCAATTTTTGATGAATAGTGAAACCACTAAGTGGTACTTATAAAAACTGATTTTTCCGTTTAAATGAAATTTTTCCATCATTGTGTTTTGAATTTCAAAAATCCGACATACATGGTTTTCATTAAGAAGTAAAATGTGGTTCAATGAGATTAAAATAATTTTTTGGTGAATAGTAACTTATTAAGTTCTTAATCGCGATTAGTGGTAATTAGTGTAGTTTAATGTATAAATAATGCTTTAATAATATGAAATGACCTAGACACATGTCCCAACCTTATTGGTTGGGTCATGGAAGACCAAGACAAGCCATGGGTCAACTTGGGGACCCCATGGAGACACTTTGGTTGGGAAATGACATAAATAACTTTTTATTTAATGTAAAAGTAAAAATGACACAAACATGATATGTTTAACTAAAAAAATTTTTAAATGGGGTTATACAAGTCAGATTTTTGATTATAAATATTCATTGGAAAGATAAAAAGATTTACTACATAAAAGTATTTTTTTTATAATTTTTAGACATTAAATAAATTAAATTATTTATGACATAATAATGATGCAGCGATGACATCATTATTTGACGATTTAAATAAAATGGAAAGATAATGTAAAATCTATAAACTACACATGTCCAAAACTTATTGGATGGGTGGATTTAGAAACCTTATCACCTTATCCACGAATTATATCAATTTGGGACCTTTTAAAACCGAAACACATTTTCAAATAAAGTAATATTTCTTTACTTTCCAAAAGTGCCCCTCATCTCCTCTTATAAAAGGCCCCCACCTCTACCTCATTTCACACACTCCTCAAGCCTTTGGCTCGGCCAACACCTGCCCATTTACTCTCTCCACATCCCTCTCCTCATCCTAGAGGATTCCCTTTGGGAATAATCCTTACAAAGGAAGCCTTTAGGCTCAAATCAAAAGGAGTTACACTTTTAAAGGTAATTCATTCTCTCATGTTCATTTGGTTTATTTTGTTTCTCCAACCCTCTAAACTCTTTTTATTTACTTATTTTGTAACAAAACCAGTATCTTCAATATACTAGGATGTTTTTATAAGATTTATTCGAGCTACACTCTCACACAACTACATCAAATGGTTAAAGAACATACGGTTTCCATGGATGGCGAAATTCTGCCTCCCGAAACGATGATTGTTCAATACTCATTTAACACCTTCAAGGGTGGCCATTATTATGTCACTATTTTTATATAAGATATATAATATGTTTATTTTTTCTTTAAGATTCTGTATTTTTCATTTTGGGTATACCTTTATGGTTTCCATTATGGGTAATAAGTGGTATAAAAGTAATAATGAACTTGAAAAAGGTTCTTAAGGAATTAGAAATTAACTCAAGTTTATTATTCAGGAGATTAAATAACGATCGAGTCAAGTCGGACCCGAGGTAAGGGATCCTACTCCTATCTTTCTTTTTAAGTACACACTTTTATGTCATTCCTTTTAAATCTCATCTTTCTTGTTATTGGGATGATCTTTTATATTACATTTACTGTAATTTTTATGTTCATGTGATGAGAGACCCTATTCTCTCTCATCAATCCATTTTGGAAGTTTTGAGTGGTGCCGTTAGGCTGCCGAACTTTCGTAAGAGATCTAACCTCTCTCTTTCTTTTTAAGTACTCTCCTTTGTGTCACTTATTTTAAGCTCCTATTTGTTATGTTGGGGGATTTTATTTTATATTTCACTTTCTGTAAATTCTATTGTAATATGATGGTATACTCTATTTGATCTCATCAATCCATATTCAGAAGTTTTAAGTGGCGTCGTTAGGCTACCGAGTTTTCGTAAGGGATTTTTCATCTCACTTTTATTCCTGTGAGATTTATGCTACATTCGCCACAATTTCCATTGAGTGGTGTATGTACTGCCCATTATTCTACTATTTTTGTAATATACTTTCGTTTATGAGTATTTACATCAATGACCTATTGTCTTTCTTTCATGGGGTGTATGTTTTGAAAGATACCCAAGTCGGTAAGGGAACCTTTCACCCTCCTCTTTTTTAAAAGACTTCTTTTATTGGGTCTTTTAATTTACATATTTTTATGTTGGGATATGTTCTCATACATACTTATTGATGTAAATTTTATGTCCAAGTGATGAGATACACTTTTTATCTCTCATCAACTCATTTTGATGTGATGCCGTTAGGCTGTCAAGGGAACTTTTTAACCCAATTTCGATTTCTTTGGGTTCAACTTGTAGTCATTAAATATGTCATCCATTGAATATTTGTGAATGACCTTTTATTGTTTTACACTTAATATCCACTTATATTGGGTGTATATATATTTGTCACACATATTTTTGAGATTTATTTGTCCTTAATTTAAGGATACCTTCTTTATAAGGGATTTCATCACATTTGACATTTCTATTGAGGGTTCATTGTTGTTATGCACCAATTCACTCTTATATGGTGTATATACTGTCCTTTGGAGTATTATATCATGAATCCTTTTATTCTCATGATAATATAAAGTTCTGACTAAATGTTATTCCTCGATTATTGTATTCAAGTGTATCTAATTTTGGTAAAACCCCTTTAACCAAAATATCGTTTTAAATGTTTTAATTATTTGTTCTTATTAATATCCATGTTTTCAAAATAGTTTTAAGGATTTATTTATATGGATATTAATGGTTTAAAATGTTAAAAGCTTCAAGGTGGTATGGGACACTTTGATTCAAAAATCTCTTTATTAAATGTTTTAAATGGTTTTGGAAATGGTTTCTTTTTGAATGGATTAATTAATGTGACTTATATGATTTTAATTTTGTAAAATAGACTTCATTTTTGAATTCGGAATATCAAATATAGCTTAGGGTAAATTTTTGGTAATTTTCTGAAAAACTTCAATTTTTGATGAATAGTGAAACCACTAAGTGGTAATCAAGCAAACTGATTTTTCAGTTAAATGAAATTTTACCACTAATGTGTATTGAATTTTGAAAATCCGACATACATGGTTATCATTAAGAAGTAAAATGTGGTTCAATGAGATTAAAATAATTTTTTGGTGAATAGTAACTTATTAAGTTTTTAATCGCGATTAGTGGTGATTAGTGTAGTTTAAGGTATAAATAATGCTTTAATAATATGAAATGACCTAGACACATGTCCCAACCTTATTGGTTGTTTCATGGCCTACCAAGACAAGCCATGGGTCAACTTGGGGACCCCATGGAGACATTTTGGTTGGGAAATGACATAAATAACTTTTTATTTAATGTAAAAGTAAAAATGACACAAACATAATATGTTTTACGAAAACAATTTTTATATGGGGTTATAAAGATCAGATATTTGATTATAAATAGTCATTGGAAAGCTAAAACTATTCCTACATCATAGTATTTTTTTTATGATTTTTAGACATTAAATAAATTAAATTATTAATGACATAATCATGATGCAGCGATGACATCATTATTTGACGATTTAAATAAAATGGAAAGACAATGTAAAATATATGAACTACACATGGCCAAAACCACTTGTATGAGTGGATTTCGATCCCTTATCACCTTATCCACGAATTATATCAATGTGGGACCTTTTAAAACCGAAACACATTTTCAAATAAAGTAATATTTCTTTACTTTCCAAAAGTGCCCCTCCTCTCCTCTTATAAAAGGCCCCCACCTCTACCTCATTTCACACACTCCTCAAGCCTTTGGCTCAGCCAACCCCTGCCCATTTACTCTCTCCACATCCCTCTCCTCATCCTAGAGGATTCTATTTGGGCATAATCCTTTCAAAGGAAGCCTTTAGGCTCAAATAAAAAGGAGTTACACTTTTAAAGGTAATTCATTCTCTCATGTTCATTTGTTTTATTTTGCTTCTCCAACCCCCTAAACTCTTTTTATTTACTTCTTTTGTAACAAAACCAGTATCTTCAATATACTAGGATGTTTTCATAAGATATATTTTAGCTACACACTCACACAACTACATCAAATGGTTAAAGAACATACGGTTTCCGTGGATGGCGAAATTCTGCCTCCCGAAACGATGATTGTTCAATACTCATTTAACATCTTCAAAGGTGGCCATTATGATGTCACTATTTTTATATATGATATATAATATGTTTATTCTTTCCTTAAGCTTCTGTTTTTTTCATTTTGGGCATACCTTTATGGTTTCCATTATGGGTGAACACGATATCTTCATTTTAGGAAGTGCGGACTACCGCCCCCTCAAAGTGATTTGATTCGTTAAATACCATATGTGGGACATATAAAGAATGGAACTATGATATTATATATGATATTATACTGGAATTATAATATACCTTTATATCATTACGATTACATTCTATAAAATACGAAATATAAATGAAAGTAGCGTTCATGCGTACGTACGGCTTACCGTCTCCATGAACGGTGCATTTCATTTCTTACATCTAAATGATTATGTAATATTATAAATGAAAGTATGTACTGGATATATATGACATATATGATATCTACATCATGAATACCATTCTGGATATAATGAACCTTTGACCAAATTAACAACATGTAAGTGTAAGAAGTCTATTTTTGACTTAAGAACCAAATACCGACAAAATGAACATTATTAACTTAACTGATTACATGATGTTCATAACATGGTATAAAAGTAATAATGAACTTGAAAAAGATTCATAAGCAAGTAGAGATTAACTCAAGTTTATTATTCAGGATATTAAAGAACGGTCAGGTCAAGTCGGATACGAGGTATGAGACTTCGTCTCAATCTCCTTTCATTGAGGCATATTTTATTTTATACGCAACTTTCTTTTATACGGTGTATAAAACCCTTTGACTTTTGCGTTTATTCAAAAGGAATCTTTTTTTTATACGAAGCGTTTACTAAACGACAAAAAGGGAATGTTTTTGTCGTACGTATGCGGCGACAACGACTTCTCCACCGTCGTAACCGTTATTTGAGTTTCGGCTTCCTCTACAAGCCATACCTTCTTTTTAAAAGAAAAATAAATACCATGTTTTACTTTTCTTTTATTTTGGTATTGAAAATGGTTTTCACAATGTTTTTGTGTTGTATTGATATCTTGTGATTTGAAATGTGGAAATGTTATGTTTTCTTTATGCATGTTTTATGTGATACGATTATGTTATGGTTCTTGGGCATTATTATGAAGACGGGTGGTTCCGTGATAAACTAAGGGCGGGTGAGCCCGTTATAGCTCTCCAATGCATTGGGTAACGCGAAGCAGTGAAACGTTAAGGTTTCTCCGAAGAGATTTAGGGAATATACTGTGATGGGTATTCCAAACGTAACCAAGAGTGTTACTCCCTACGTAAGAATGTTATGAATGCCTCAAGTTACCTTTATGTCTTATGATTTCTATGATTTATTCATGATTTTATGAGGTATGTTAAAGTTCCTATGTTTTATGGGTAAAGTATGATTGCATTCTTATGTATATATGAACTCATGTTTCCTTTCCATGTTTTTTTTATAACCCATACTGAGTTTTTATGCTCATCCCAAGTTTTTGAAATGTTTTTCACAGGTCAAGGGAAAGGTACATGATAAGATGATAGAGTCAAGGGTGTGTCAAGAAATAATCCATGTTTTATTTTAAATGTGTTTCCATTGATGGGAATGAAGAATACTATCTTTATGTAACCACTTTGTACATCAAAACTGCTTTTTAATCTAATTTATTTATATGATTAGATTATGTTTTGAATTGGTTTTGAAGTGAAATTAGAATATATTTTTACCATTTAATCCAATGGTGGTCATTGGAATCAATTTCACTTTGAAATTAGACTTAAACTGGTGTCAATCTTTTGATACTTATTGTTTTGTAAAAACACGCTATTTGCTCTGGCAGCGGGAATTAATTATTGAATTAATTAATGTGACTTATATGATTAGAATTTTGTAAAATGGACTTCATTTTTGAATTCGGAATAACAAATACAGCTTAGGGTGAATTTTTGGTAATTTTCTGAAAAACTTCAATTTTTGATGAATAGTGAAACCACTAAGTGGTAATCAAGCAAACTGATTTTTCAGTTAAATGAAAGTTTACCACAAATGTTTATTGAATTTTGAAAATCCGACATACATGGTTGTCATTAAGAAGTAAAATGTGGTTCAATGAGATTATAATAATTTTTGGTGAATAGTAACTTATTAAGTTCTTAATCACGATTAGTGGTAATTAGGGTAGTTTAGTGTATAAGTAATGCTTTAATAATAAGAAATGACGTAGACACATGTCCCAACCTTATTGGTTGTGTCATGGCCGACCAAGAAAAGCCATGGGTCAACTTGGGGACCCCATGGAGACAATTTGGTTTGGAAATGACATAAATAGCTTTTTATTAAATGTTAAGGTAAAAATGACACAAACAAGAGATGTTTTACGAAACCAATTTTTACATTGGGTTATAAAGATCAGATTTTTGATTATAAATATTCATTGGAAAGCTAAAAATATTTCCTACATCATAGTATTTTTTTTATGATTTTTAGACATTAAATAAATTAAATTATTTATGACATAATAATGATGCAGCGATGACATCATTATTTGATGATTTAAATAAAATGGAAAGATAATGTAAAATCTATAAACTACACATGTCCAAAACTTATTGGATGAGTAGATTTCGAAGCCTTATCACCTTATCCACGAATTATATCAATGTGGGACCTTTTGAAACCGAAGCACATTTTCAAATAAAGTAATATTTCTTTACTTTCCAAAAGTGCCCTTCCTCTCCTCTTATAAAAGGCCCCCACCTCTACCTCATTTCACACACACCTCAAGCCTTTGGCTCGGCCAACCCCTGCCCATTTACTCTCTCCACATACCTCTCCTAATCCTAGAGGATTCGCTTTGGGCAGAATCCTATCAAAGGAAGCCTTTAGACACAAATCAAAAGGAGATACAATTTTAAAGGTAATTCATTCTCTCATGTTCATTTGTTTTATTTTGCTTCTCCAACCCCCTAATCTCTTTTTATTTACTTATTTTGTAACAACACCAGTATCTTAAATATACAAGGATGTTTTTATAATATTTATTTGAGCTAAACTCTCACACAACTACATCAAATGGTTAATGAACATACGGTTTCCGTGGATGGCGAAATTCTGCCTCCCGAAACGATGATTGTTCAACACTCATTTAACACCTTCAAAGGTGGCCATTATGATGTCACTATTTTTATATATGATATATAATATGTTTATGTTTTCCTTAATATTATGTTTTTCTCATTTTGGGCATACCTTTATGGTTTCCATTATGGGTAAACACGATATCTTCATTTTAGGAAGTGCGGACTACCGACCCCTCAAAGTGATTTGATTCGTTAAATAACATATGTGGGACATATAAAGGATGAAACTATGATATTATATATGATATTATACTGGAATTATAATATACCTTTATATCATTATGATTCCATTCTATAAAATACGAAATAGAAATGAAAGTAGCGTTCATGCGTACGTACGGCTTACTGTCTCCATGAACGGTGCATTTCATTTCTTACCTCTAAATGATTATGTAATATTATAAATGCAAGTATGTACTGGATATATATTATATATATGATATCTACATCATGAATACCATTCTGTATATAATGAACCTTTGACCAAATTAACAACATGTAAGTGTAAGAAGTCTATTTTTGACTTAAGAACCAAATACCGACAAAATGAACACTATTAACTTAACTGATTACATGATGTTCATAACATGGTATAAAAGGAATAGTGAACTAGAAAAAAGATTCATAAGCAAGTATAGATTAACTAAAGTTTGTTATTCAGGAGATTAAAGAACGGTCGGGTCAAGTCGGATACGAGGTATGGGACTTCGTCTCAATCACCTTTCATTGAGGCATATTGTATTTTATACACAACTTTCTTTTATACGGTGTATAAACACCTTTGACTTTTACGTTTATTCAAAAGGAATCTTTTTTATACGAAGCGTTTACTAAACGACAAAAGGGAATGTTTTTGTCGTACGTATGCGGCGACAACGACTTCTCCGCCGTCGTAACCGTTATTTGAGTTTCGGCTTCCTCTTCAAGCCATACCTTCTTTTTTAAAAAGAAAAATAAATACCATGTTTTACTTTGGTATTGAAAATGGTTTTCATAATGTTTTTATTATATCAATGTGTTTTATTGATATCTCGTGATTGAAATTTGGAAATGTTATGTTTCCTTTATGCATGTTTTATTTGATATGATTATGTTATGGTTCTTGGGAATTATTATGAAGACGGGTGATTCCGTGATAAACTAAGGGTGGGTGAGCCCGTTATAGCTCTCCAATGCATTGGGTAACGTGAAGGAGTGAAACGTTAAGGTTTCTCCGAAGAGATTTTAGGGAATATACTGTGATGGGTATTCCAAACGTAATCAAGAGGGTTACTCCCTACGTAAGAATGTTTTGAATGCCTCAAGTTACCTTTATGTCTTATGATTTCTATGATTTATTCATGATTTTATGAGGTATGTTAAAGTGCCTATGTTTTATGGGTAAAGTATGATTTCATTCTTATGTATGTATGAACTCATGTTTCCTTTCCATGTTTTTTTTAACCCATACTGAGTTTTTATGCTAACTATAAGGCCCCAGCCTTAAACCTTACTTAATCTTGATTTATTACAAGATTACACATTGAGGATCTTTTCAGGTTTAGAGTTTTAGAGAATTAGATCATGAAACTTGCATTACATTCCACATTTAAACAAAGTGGTTACATAAAAGACAGTATTCATTCTTCCTATAAATGGAAACATATTTAAAATAAAACATGGATTCTTTCTTGACACATCCTTGACACTATCATCACATCATGTACCTTTCCCTTGACCTATGAAAAACATTTCAAAAACTTGGGATGAGCATAAAAAGCTCAGTAAGGGTTATAAAAATAGTGAAAGGAAACAAGAGTACATGTATACTTAAGAATGAAATCATACTTTACCCATAAAACATAGGCATATCAAATCATGAATAAATCATAGAAAACATAAGACATAAAGGTAACTTGAGGCATTCATAACATTCTTACGTAGGGAGTAACCCTCTTGGTTACGTTTGGAATACCCATCACAGTATATTCCCTAAAATCTCTTCGGAGAAACCTTAATGTTTCACTCCTTCGCGTTACCCAATGCATTGGAGAGCTATATCGGGCTCATCCGCCCTTAGTTTATCACGGAACCACCCGTCTTCATAATAATGCCCAAGAACCATAACATAATCGTATCACATAAAACATGCATAAAGGAAACATAACATTTCCACATTTCAATCACAAGATATCAATACAACACAAAAACATTGTGAAAACCATTTTCAATACTAAAATAAAAGAAAAGTAAAACATGGTATTTATTTTTCTTTTAAAAAAGAAGGTATGTCTTGTAGAGGAAGCCGAAACTCAAATAACGGTCACGACGGCGGAGAAGTCGTTGTCGCCACACACGTACGACAAAAAAATTCCCTTTTGTCGTTTAGTAAACGCTTCGTATAAAAAAGATTCCTTTTGACAAAATGTAAAGGTCAAAGGGTTTTATACACCGTATAAAAGAAAGTTGTGTATAAAATAAAATATGCCTCAAAGAAAGGAGATTGAGACGAAGTCCCATACCTCGTATCCGACTTGACCCGACCGTTCTTTAATCTCCTGAATAATAAACTTGAGTTAATCTATACTTGCTTAAGAACTTTTTTCAAGTTCATTATTCCTTTTATACCATTTTATGGACATCATGTAATCATTTAAGTTAATAATGTTCATTTTGTCGGTATTTGGTTCTTAAGTCAAAAATAGACTTCTTACACTTACATGTTGTTAATTTGGTCAAAGGTTCATTATATCCAGAATGATATTAATGATTTGGATAACATATACATCATATATATTCAGCATATACATGTATTTATAATATTAAATCACATTTGGAGGTAAGAAATGAAATGCACCGTTCATGGAGACGGTAAGCCGTACGTACGCATGAACGCTACTTCCATTTCTATTTCCTATTTTTTTTGGAATGGAATCATAATTATATAAGAGTATATTATAATTCCAGTATAATAACATATATAATATCATAAACTTTATCCTTTACACATCCCACATATGGTATTAACGAATCAAATCACTTTCTGGGGGCGGTAGTCCGCACTTCCTAAAATGAAGATATCGTGTTTACCCATAATGGAAACCATAAAGGTATGCCCAAAATGAAAAAAACAGAAGCTTAAGAAAAAAATAAACATATTATATATCATATATAAAAATAGTGACATCATAATGGCCACCTTTGAAGTTGTTAAATGAGTATTGAACAATCATCGTTTCGGGAGGCAGAATTTCGCCATCCACGGAAACCGTATGTTCTTTGACCATTTGATGTAGTTGTCTGAGTGTGTAGCTCAAATAAATCTTATAACAACATCCTAGTATATTTAGGATACTGGTGTTGTAACAAAAGGAGTAAATAAAAAGAGTTTAGGGGGTTGGAGAAGCAAAATAAAACAAATGAACATGAGAGAATGAATTACCTTTAAAAGTGTAACTCCTTTTGATTTGAGCCTAAAGGATTTATTTGAAAGTATTCTGCCCAAAGGGAATCCTATAGGATGTGGAGAGGGATGTGGAGAGAGTAAATGGGCAGGGGTTGGCCGAGACAAAGGCTTGAGGAGTGTGTGAAATGAGGTAGAGGTGGGGGCCTTTTATAAGAGGAGAGAAGGGGCACTTTTGGAAAGTAAAGAAATATTACTTTATTTGAAATTTTTTTTCGGTTATAAAAGGTCCCACATTGATATAATTTGTGGATAAGGTGATAAGGTTTCGAAATCCACTCATAAAATTGGTTTTGGCCATGTGTAGTTCATATATTTTACATTATATTTCCATTTTATTTAAATCGTCAAATAAGGATGTCATCGCTGCATCATTATTATGTCATAAATAATTTAATTTATTTAATGTCTAAAAATTATAAAAAAAATACTATGATGTAGGAAATCTTTTTAGCTTTCCAATGACTATATATAATCAAAAATATGACTTGTATAACCCCACTTAAAAATTATTTAAGTAAAACATATCATGTTTGTGTCATTTTTACTTTTACATTAAATAAAAAGTTATTTATGTCATTTCCCAACCAAAATGTCTCCATGGGGTCCCCAAGTTGACCCATGGCTTGTCTTGGTCGGCCATGACACAACCAATAAGGTTGGGACATGTGTCTAGGTCATTTCATATTATTAAAGCATTATTTATACCTTAAACTACACTAATTACCACTAATCGCGATTAAAAACTTAATAAGTTACTATTCACCAAAAAATTATTATAATCTCATTGAACCACATTTTACTTCTTAATGACAACCATGTATGTCGGATTTTCAAAATTCAATACACATTAGTTGTAAACTTTCATTTAACTGAAAAATTAGTTTGCTTGATTTCCACTTAGTGGTTTCACTATTCATCAAAAATTGAAGTTTTTCAGAAAATTACCAAAAATTCACCCTAAGCTATATTTGATATTCCGAATTCAAATAGGGAGCAACCCTCTTGGTTACGTTTGAAATACCCATCACAGTATATTCCCTAAATCTATTCTGAGAAATCTTAACGTTTCACTCCATCGCGTTACCCAATGCATTGGAGAGCTATAACGGGATCACCCGCCCTTAGTTTATCACGGAACCACCCGTCTTCATAATAATGCCCAAGAACCATAACATAATTATATCACATAAAAAATGCATAAAGGAAACATTAAATTTCCACATTTCAATCACGAGATATCAATACAACACATTGATATAAAAACATTATGAAAACCATTTTCAATACCAAAATAAAAGAAAAGTAAAACATGGTATTTATTTTTCTTTTAAAAAGAAGGTATGGCTTGTAGAGGAAGCCGAAACTCAAATAACGGTCACGACGGCGGAGAAATCGTTGTCGCCGCATACGTACGACAAAAACATTCCCTTTTGTCGTTTAGTAAACGCTTCATATAAAAAAGATTCCTTTTGAATAAATGTAAAGGTCAAAGGGGTTTATACACCGTATAAAAGAAAAGTTGTGTATAAAATAAAACATGCCTCAATGAAAGGAGATTGAGACGAAGTCCCATACCTCATATCCGACTTGACCCGACCGTTCTTTAATCTCCTGAATAATAAACTTGAGTTAATCTCTACTTTCTTAAGAACCTTTTTCAAGTTCATTATTCCTTTTATACCATGTTATGGACATCATGTAATCATTTAAGTTAATAATGTTCATTTTGTCGGTATTTGGTTCTTAAGTCAAAAATAGACTTCTTACACTTACATGTTGTTAATTTGGTCAAAGGTTCATTATATCCAGAATTATATTAATGATTTGGATAACATATACATCATATATATTCAGCATATACATGTATTTATAATATTACATCACATTTAGAGGTAAGAAATGAAATGCACCGTTCATGGAGACGGTAAGCCGTACGTACGCATGAACGCTACTTCCATTTCTATTTCGTATTTTTTTTGGAATGGAATCATAATTATATAAGAGTATATTATAATTCCAGTATAATAACATATATAATATCATTAACTTTATCCTTTACACATCCCACATATGGTATTAACGAATCAAATCACTTTCAGGGGGCGGTAGTCCGCACTTCCTAAAATGAAGATATCGTGTTTACCCATAATGGAAATCATAAAGGTATGCCCAAAATGAAAAAAACAGAAGCTTAAGGAAAACATAAACATATCATATATCATATACAAAAATAGTGACATCATAATGGCCACCTTTAAAGGTGTTAAATGAGTATTGAACAATCATCGTTTCGGGAGGCAGAATTTCGCCATCCACGGAAACCGTATGTTATTTAACCATTTGATGTAGTTGTGTGAGAGTGTAGCTCAAATAAATCTTATAAAAACATCCTAGTATATTTAATATACTTGTGTTGTTACAAAATAAGTAAATAAAAAGAGTTTAGGGGGTTGGAGAAGCAAAATAATACAAATGAACATGAGAGAATGAATTACCTTTAAAAGTGTAACTCCTTTTGATTTGAGCCTAAAGGCTTCCTTTGAAAGGATTCTGCCCAAAGGGAATCCTCTAGGATGAGGAGAGTGATGTGGAGAGAGTAAATGGGCAGGTTTTGGCCGAGCCAAAGGCTTTAGGAGTGTGTGAAATGAGGTAGAGGTGGGGGCCTTTTATAAGAGGAGAGGAGGGGCACTTTTGGAAAGTAAAGAAATATTACATTATTTGAAAATGTGTTTCGGTTTTAAAAGGTCCCACATTGATATAATTCGTGTATAATGTGATAAGGGTTCGAAATCCACTCATCCAATTGTTTTTGGCCATGTGTAGTTCATAGATTTTACATTGTCTTTCCATTTTATTTAAATCATCAAATAATGATGTCATCACTGCATCATTATTATGTCATAAATAATTTAATTTATTTAATGTCTAAAAATTATAAAAAAAATACTATGATGTAGGAAATATTTTTATCTTTCTAATGACTATTTATAATCAAAAATATGATCTTTATAATCCCATGTAAAAATTGTTTTCGTAAAACATATTATGTTTGTGTCATTTTTACTTTTACATTAAATAAAAAGTTATTTTTGTCATTTCCCAACAAAAGTGGATCCATGGGGTCCCCAAGTTGACCCATGGCTTGTCTTGGTCGGCCATGACACAACCAATAAGGTTGGGACATGTGTATAGGTCATTTCATATTGTTAAAGCATTATTTATACCTTAAACTACCCTAATTACCACTAATCGCGATTAAGAACTTAATAAGTTACTATTCACCAAAAAATTATTTTTATCTCATTGAACCACATTTTACTTCTTAATGAAAACCATGTATGTCGTATTTTTGAAATTCAAAACACAATGATGGCAAAATTTCATTTAAACGGAAAATCAGTCTTTATAAGTACCACTTAGTGGTTTCACTATTCATCAAAAATTGGAGTTTTTCAGAAAATTACCAAAAATTCACCCTAAGCTATATTTGATATTACGAATTCAAAAATGAAATCTATTTTACAAAATTCAAAACATATAAGTCACATTAATTAATTTAATAATTAATTTCCGCTGTCAGAGCAAATAGCGTGTTTTTATGAAACAATAAGTATCAAAAGATTGACACTAGTTTAAGTCCAATTTCGAAGTGAAATTGATTCCAATGACCACCATTGGATTAAATGGTAAAAATATATTCATATTACACATTAAGACCAATTCAAAAGATAATCTAATCATATAAATAAATTAGATTAAAAAGCAGTTTTAATGTAAAATGCAGTATTTTTCACTATTCATAAAAAAATGAACATTATCAGAAAAATACCAAAAATTCACACAAAGTAAATTTTGATGTCCCAATCATAAAGAATAAGTTTATTTTGACAAACATAGTTTATAACATGTTGAACCCAAAGAAATTGAAATTGGGTTAAGAAGTTCTCTTGACAGCCTAACGGCGTCACATCAAAATGAGTTGATGAGAGTTAAAAAGTGTATCTCATCACTTGGACATAAAAGTTACATCAATAGGGATATATGAGAACATATCCCAACATAACAATATGTAATTTAAAAGACCCAACAAAAGAAGTATTTTAAAAAGAGGAGGGTGAAAGGTTCCCTTACCGACTTGGGTATCTTTCGAAACATACGCCCCGTGAAAGAAGGAAAATACATCATTGATGTAAATACTCATAAATGAAAGAATATTACACAATGAGTAAAATAATGGTCAGTACATACACCACTCAAAGGAAATTGTGGCAAATGTAGCATAAATCTCACGGAAATAAAAGTGAGATGAAAAATCACTTTACGAAAACTCGGCAGCCTAACGGCGCCACTTAAAACTTCCAAAAATGGATTGATGAGATCAAACAGGGTATATCATCACATTACAACAAAATTTAAAGAAAGAGGAATATGAAAGAACATCCCCCAACATTAAAAATAGGAGCCTAAAAGAAGTGACATAAAGGAGAGTACTTAAAAAGAAAGAGAGAGGTTAGATCTCTTACGAAAGTTCGGCAGCCTAACGGCGCCACTCAAAACTTCCAAAATGGATTGATGAGAGAGAATAGGGTCTCTCATCACAAGAACATAAAAATTACAGTAATTTTAATATAAAATATCATCCCAATAACAAGAAATATGAGCTTTAAAAGGAATGCCATAAAAGTGTGTACTTAAAAAGAAAGAGAGGAGTAGGATCCCTTACCTCGGGTCCGACTTGACTCGATCGTTCTTTAACATCCTGAATAATAAACTTGAGTTAATTTCTACTTGATTAAGAACCTTTTTAAATTTCATTATTCCTTTTATATCACTTATTTCCATGTTATAAACATTATGTCATCATTTAAGTTAATAATATTTGTTTTGCCGATATTTTGGTTCTTAAGTCGAAAGTGGACTTCTTACAATTACATGTTGTTCGTGTGGCCAAATGTTTATTATATCCAGAATTGTATTCATGATGTAGATATCATATATTTCATATATATCCAGCATATACATGTATTTATAATAGTACATTACATTTGGGGATAAGAAATGAAATGCACCGTTCATGGAGACGGTAAGCCGTACGTACGCATGGACGCTACTTTCATTTCTATTTCGTATTTTATAGAATGTAATAATAATTATATAAAGGTATATTATAATTCCAGTATAATATCATATATAATATCATAGTTCCATCCTTTATACGTCCCACATATGGTATTTAATGAATCAAATCACTTTGAGGGGGCAGTAGTCCGCACTTCCTTAAATGAAGATATCACGTTTACCCATAATGGAAACCATAAAGGTAAGACACAAATAAAAAATACAGAAGATTAAGTAAATAATAAACATATTATATATCATATATAAAAATAGTGACATCATAATGGCCACCTTTGAAGGTGTTATATGAGTATTGAACAATCATCGTTTCGGGAGGCAGAATTTCGCCATCCACGAAAACCGTATGTTCTTTAACCATTTGATGTAGTTGTGTGAGAGTGTAGCTCGAATAAATATTATAACAACATCCTAGTATATTGAATATACTGGTGTTGTTACAAAAGAAGTTAATAAAGAGAGTTTTGGGGGTTGGAGAAGCAAAATAAAACAAATGAACATGAGAGAATGAATTACCTTTAAAAGTGTAACTCCTTTTTATTTGATCCTAAAGGCTTCCTTTGTAAGGATTATTCCCAAAGGGAATCCTCTAGGATGAGGATAGGTATGTGGAGAGAGTAAATGGGTAGGGGTTGGCCGAGCCAAAGGCTTGAGGAGTGTGTGAAATGAGGTAGAGGTGGGGGCCTTTTATAAGAGGAGAGGAGGGGCACTTTTGGAAAGTAAAGAAATATTACTTTATTTGAAAATGTGTTTCGGTTTTAAAAGGTCCCACATTGATATAATTCGTGTATAAGGTGATAAGGTTTCGAAATCCACCCATCCAATAAGTTTTGGACATGTGTAGTGCATAGATTTTACATTATCTTTCCATTTTATTTAAATCATCAAATAATGATATCATCGCTGCATCATTATTATGTCACAAATAATTTAATTTATTTAATGTCTAAAAATTATAAAAAAAATACTATGATGTAGTAAAGCTTTTTATCTTTCCAATTAATATTTATAATCAAAAATCTGACTTGTATAACCCCATTTAAAAATTGTTTTAGTTAAACATATCATGTTTGTGTCATTTTTACTTTTACATTAAATAAAAAGTTATTTATGTCATTTCCCAACCAAAGTGTCTCCATGGGGTCCCCAAGTTGACCCATGGCTTGTCTTGGTCGGCCATGACACAACCAATAAGGTTGGGACATGTGTCTAGGTCATTTCATATTATTAAAGCATTATTTATACCTTAAACTACACTAATTACCACTAATCGCGATTAAGAACTTAATAAGTTACTATTCACCAAAAAATTATTATAATCTCATTGAACCACATTTTAATTCTTAATCAAAACCATGTATGTCGGATTTTTGAAATTCAAAACACAATGATGGCAAAATTTCATTTAAACGGAAAAATCAGTTTTTATAAGTACCACTTAGTGGTTTCACTATTCATCAAAAATTGAAGTTTTTCAGAAAATTACCATAAATTCACCCTAAGCTATATTTGATATTACGAATTCAAAAATGAAGTCTATTTTAAAAAATTCAAAACATATAAGTCACATTAATTAATTTAATAATTTATTCCCACTGTCAGAGCAAATAGCGTGTTTTTACGAAACAATAAGTATCAAATGATTGACACTAGTTTAAGTCTGATTTCAAAGTGAAATTAATTCCAAAGACCACTATTGGATTTAATGGTAAAAATATTTTCTAATTTCACTTCAAAACCAATTCAAAAGATAATCTAATAATATAAATAAATTAGATTAAAACCACATGATTGAAGAGGCAACATGGGAATCTGAAAATGCAATGAGGGATAAATACCCCCATTTATTTGATAAGTAAATAAATTGCGGGGACGCAATTTTCTAAAGGGGGGAAGGATGTAACATCCCAAGTAAGTAATGAATAATAGATATTTTTACATATGTCTATTAATGATTAAGATAGTGTTTTAGAGGCTTAAAATGAAAATAAATCCAATCTTAAGCATGTAATACACTAATATTCTTAAAAGATTGTTTTACTGCCTTATGATGGGAAACCCTTTTTGAATCTATATTTTGACAATTTTATAAACTATGTTTGTCAAAATAAACTTATCCTTTATGATTGGGACATCAAAATTTACCTTGTGTGAATTTTTGGTATTTTCGGACAATGTTCATTTTTTAATGAATAGTGAAAAATACTGCATTTTACATCAAAACTGCTTTTTAACCTAATTTATTTATATGATTAGATTATGTTTTGAATTGGTTTTGAAGTGAAATTAGAATATATTTTTACCATATTATCCAATGGTGGTCATTGGAATCAATTTCACTTTGAAATTAGACTTAAACTGGTGTCAATCTTTTGATACTTATTGTTTTGTAAAAACACGCTATTTGCTCTGGCAGCGGGAATTAATTATTAAATTAATTAATGTGACTTATATGATTTGAATTTTTTAAAACAGACTTCATTTTTGAATTCGGAATATCAAATATAGCTTAGGGTGAATTTTTGGTAATTTTCTGAAAAACTTCAATTTTTGATGAATAGTGAAACCACTAAGTGGTAATCAAGCAAACTGATTTTTCAGTTAAATGAAAGTTTACCACTAATGTGTATTGAATTTTGAAAATCCGACATACATGGTTTTCATTAAGAAGTAAAATGTGGTTCAATGAGATTATAATAATTTTTTGGTGAATAGTAACTTATTAAGTTTTTAATCGCGATTAGTGGTAATTAGTGTAGTTTAAGGTATAAATAATGCTTTAATAATATGAAATGACCTAGACACATGTCCCAACATTATTGGTTGTGTCATGGCCGACCAAGACAATCCATGAGTCAACTTGGGGACCCCATGGAGACACTTTGGTTTGGAAATGACATAAATAACTTTTTATTTAATGTAAAAGTAAAAATGACACAAACATAATATGTTTTACGAAAACAATTTTTACATGGGGTTATAAAGATCAGATTTTTGATTATATATAGTCATTGGAAATATAATAAGATTTCATACATCATAGTATTTTTTTATGATTTTTAGACATTAAATAAATTAAATTATTTATGACATAATAATGATGCAGTTATGACATCATTATTTGACGATTTAAATAAAATGGAAAGATAATGTAAAATATATGAACTACACATGGCCAAAACCAATTGGATGAGTGGATTTAGAACCCTGATCACCCTATAGACGAATTATATCAATGTGGGACCTTTTAAAACCGAAACACATTTTCAAATAAAGTAATATTTCTTTACTTTCCAAAAGTGCCCCTCCTCTCCTCTTATAAAAGGCCCCCACCTCTACCTCATTTCACACACTTCTCAAGACTTTGGCTCGGCCAACCCCTGCCCATTTACTCTCTCCACATCCCTCTCCTCATCCTAGAGGATTCCCTTTGGGCAGAATCCTTTCAAAGGAAGCCTTTAGGCTCAAATCAAAAGGAGTTACACTTTTTAAGGAGATTAAAGAACGGTCGGGTCAAGTCGGATACGAGGTATGAGACTTCATCTCAATCTCCTTTCGTTGAGGCATATTTTATTTTATACACAACTTTCTTTTAAACGGTGTATAAACCCCTTTGACTTTTACGTTTATTCAAAAGGAATATTTTTTATACGAAGCGTTTACTAAACGAAAAAAGGGAATGTTTTTGTCGTACGTATGCGGCGACAACGACTTCTCCGCCGTCGTGACCGTTATTTGAGTTTCGGCTTCCTCTACAAGCCATACCTTCTTTTTAAAAGAAAAATAAATACCATGTTTTACTTTTCTTTTACTTTGGTATTGAAAATGGTTTTCATAATGTTTTTATTATATCAATGTGTTGTATTGATATCTCGTGATTGAAATGTGGAAATGTTATGTTTCCTTTATGCATGTTTTATGTGATATGATTATGTTATGGTTCTTGGGCATTATTATGAAGACGGGTGGTTCCGTGATAAACTAAGGGCGGGTGAGCCCGTTATAGCTCTCCAATGCATTGGGTAACGCGAAGGAGTGAAACGTTAAGGTTTGTCCGAAGAGATTTTAGGGAATATACTATGATGGGTATTCCAAACGTAACCAAGAGGGTTACTCCCTACGTAAGAATGTTATGAATGCCTTAAGTTACCTTTATGTCTTATGATTTCTATGATTTATTCATGATTTTATGAGGTATGTTAAAGTGCCTATGTTTTATGAGTAAAGTATGATTTCATTCTTATGTATATATGAACTCATGTTTCCTTTCCATGTTTTTTTATAACCCATACTGAGTTTTTATGCTCATCCCAAGTTTTTGAAATGTTTTTCACAGGTCAAGGGAAAGGTACATGATAAGATGATAGAGTCAAGGATGTGTCAAGAAATAATCCTTGTTTTATTTTTAAATGTGTTTCCATTGATGGGAATGAAGAATACTATCTTTATGTAACCACTTTGTTTATATGTGGAATGTAATGAAAGTTTTATGATCTAATTCTCTAAAACTCTAAACCTGAAAAGATCCTCAACGTGTAATCTTGTAATAACTCAAGATTAAGTATGGTTTAAGGCTGGGGCCTTATACGCATGAACGCTACTTTCATTTCTATTTCGTATTTTATAGAATGGAATCATAATGATAAAAAGTTATATTATAATTCCAGTATAATATCATATATAATATCATAGTTCCATCCTTTATATGTCCCACATATGGTATTTAACGAATCAAATCACTTTGAGGGGGCGGTAGTCCGCACTTCCTAAAATGAAGATATCATGTTTATCCATAATGGAAACCATAAAGGTATGCCCAAAATCAAAAAAACAGAAGCTTAAGGAAAACATAAACATATTATATATCATATATAAAAATAGTGACATCATAATGGCCACCTTTGAAGGTGTTAAATGAGTGTTGAACAATCATCGTTTCGGGAGGCGGAATTTCGCCATCCACAGAAAGCGTATGTTCTTTAACCATTTGATGTAGTCGTGTGAGAGTGTAGCTCAAATAAATATTATAACAACATCCTTGTATATTTAAGATACTGGTGTTGTTACAAATTAAGTAAATAAAAAGAGTTTAGGGGGTTGGAGAAGCAAAATAAAACATATGAACATGAGAGAATGAATTACCTTTAAAAGTGTATCTCCTTTTGATTTGAGTCTAAAGGCTTCCTTTGATAGGATTCTTCCCAAAGGGAATCCTCTAGGATGAGGATAGGGATGTGGAGAGAGTAAATGGGCAGGGGTTGGCCGAGCCAAAGGCTTGAGTAGTGTGTGAAATGAGGTAGAGGTGGGGGCCTTTTATAAGAGGAGAGGAGGGGAACTTTTGGAAAGTAAAGAAATATTACTTTATTTGAAAATGTGTTTCGGTTTGAAAAGGTCCCACATTGATATAATTCGTGGATAAGGTGATAAGTCTTCGAAATCCACTCATCCAATAAGTTTTGGACATGTGTAGTTCATAGATTTTACATTATATTTCCATTTTATTTAAATCGTCAAATAATGATGTCATCGCTGCATCATTATTATGTAATAAATAATTTAATTTATTTAATGTCTAAAAATAATAAAACAAATACTATGATGTAGGAAATCTTTTTAGCTTTCCAATGACTATTTATAATCAAAAATCTGATCTTTATAACCCCATGTAAAAAATTGTTTTCGTAAAACATATTATGTTTGTGTCATTTTTACTTTTACATTAAATAAAAAGTTATTTATGTCATTTCCAAACCAAAGTGTCTCCATGGGGTCCCCAAGTTGCCCATGGCTTGTCTTGGTCGGCCATGACACAACCAATAAGGTTGGGACATGTGTCTAGGTCATTTCATATTATTAAAGCATTATTTATACCTTAAACTACACTAATCACCACTAATCGCGATTAAAAACTTAATAAGTTACTATTCACCAAAAAAATTATTTTAATCTCATTGAACCACATTTTACTTCGGAATACCCATCATATTATATTCCCTAAATCTATTCGGAGAAACCTTAACGTTTCACTCCTTCGCGTTACCCAATGCATTGGAGAGCTATAACGGGCTCACCCGCCCTTAGTTTATCACGGAACCACCCGTTTTCATAACAATGCCCAAGAACCATAACATAATGTGTCACATAAAACATGCATAAAGGAAAAATAACATTTCCACATTTCAATCACAATATAACATTTTAGTATATTGAAATATTGAATCCATTCAAAAAGAAACCATTTCCAAAACCATTTAAAACATTTAATAAAGAGATTTTTGAATCAAAGTGTCCCATACCACCTTGAAGCTTAAAATTTTAAACCATTAATATCAATATAACTAAATCCTTAAAACCATTTTGAAAACATGGATATTAATAAGAACAAATAATTAAAACATTTAAAAAGATATTTTGGTTAAAGGGGTTTTACCAAAATTAGAGACACTTGAATACAATAATTGAGGAATAACATTTAGTCAGAACTTTATAATATCATGAGAATAAATGGATTCATGATATAATACTCCAAAGGACAGTATATATACCATATAAGAGTGAATTTGTGCATAACAACAATGAACCCTCAATAGAAATGTCAAATGTGATGAAATCGCTTATAAAGAAGGTATCCTCAAATTAAGGACAAATCAATCTCAAAAATATGTGTGAAAAATATAAATACACCCAATATAAGTGGATATTAAGTGTAAAACAATAAAAGTTCATTCACACATATTCAATGGATAACATATTCAATGACTACATGTTGAACCCAAAGAAATCGAAATTGGGTTAAAAAGTTCCCTTGACAGCGAACGACATCACATCAAAATGAGTTGATGAGAGATAAAAACTGTATCTCATCACTTGTACATAAAATTTACATCAATAAGGATATATGAGAACATATCCCAACATAACAATATGTAAATTAAAAGACCCAACAAAAGAAGTCTTTTAAAAAAGAGCAGGGTGAAAGGTTCCCTTACCGACTTGGGTATCTTTCAAAACATACACCCCATGAAAGAAGGACAATAGATCATTGATGTAAATACTCATAAACGAAATTATATTACACAAAGAGTAGAATAATGGGAAGTACATACACCACTCAATGGAATTTGTGGCAAATGTAGCATAAATCTCACGGGAATAAAAGTGAGATGAAAAATCCCTTACGAAAACTCGGCGGCCTAACGGCGCCACATAAAACTTCCGAATATGGATTTGATGAGATAAAATAGGGTATCTCATCACATTACAATAAAATGTACATCAAGATGAATATAAAAGAACATCCCTCAACATTACAAATAGGAGATTAAAAGAAGTGACATAAAGGAGAGTACTTAAAAAGAAAGAGAGTTGTAGGATCCCTTACCTCGGGTTCGACTTGACTCGATCGTTCTTTAATCTCCTGAATAATAAACTTGAGTTAATTTCTACTTGATTAAGAACATTTTTCAAGCTTATTATTCCTTTTATATCACTTATTTCCATGTCATAAACATTATGTAATCATTTAAGTTAATAATGTTTGTTTTGTCGATATGTGGTTCTTAAGTCGAAAGTGGACTTCTTACAATTACATGTTGTTAATTTGGTCAAAGGTTCATTATATACAGAATGATATTAATGATTTGTATAACATATAAATCATATATATTCAGCATATACATGTATTTATAATATTACATCACATTTAGAGGTAAGAAATGAAATGCATCGTTCATGGAGACGGTAAGCCGTACGTACGCATGAACGCTACTTTCATTTCTATTTCGTATTTTATAGAATGTAATCATAATGATATAAAGGTATATTATAATTACAGTATAATATCATATATAATATCATAGTTCCATCCTTTATATGTCCCACATATGGTATTTAACGAATCAAATCACTTTGAGGGGGCGGTAGTCCGCACTTCCTAAAATGAAGATATCGTGTTCACCCATAATGGAAACCATAAAGGTATGGAAAAAATGAAAAAAATAGAAGATTAAGGAAAACATAAACATATTATATATCATATATAAAAATAGTGACATCATAATGGCCACCTTTTAAGGTGTTAAATGAGTGTTGAACAATCATCGTATCGGGAGGCAGAATTTCTCCATCCACGGAAACCGTATGTTCTTTAACCATTTTATGTCGTTGTGTGAGAGTGTAGCTCAAATAAATCTTATAACAACATCCTAGTATATTTAATATACTGTTGTTGTTACAAAAGGAGTAAATAAAAAGAGTTTAGTGGGTTGGATAAGCAAAATAAAACAAATGAACATGAGAGAATGAATTACCTTAAAAAGTGTAACTCCTTTTGATTTGAGCCTAAAGGCTTCCTTTGAAAGGATTCTTCCCAAAGGGAATCCTCTAGGATGAGGAGAGGGATGTGGAGAGAGTAAATGGGCAGGGGTTGTCCGAGCCAAAGGATTGAGAAGTGTGTGAAATGAGGTAGAGGTGGGGGCCTTTTATAAGAGGAGAGGAGGGGTACTTTTGGAAAGTAAAGAAATATTACTTTATTTGAAAATGTTTTTCGGTTTCAAAAGGTCCCACATTGATATAATTCGTGGATAAGGTGATAGGGCTTCTAAATCCACTCATCCAATAAGTTTTGGACATGTGTAGTTCATAGATTTTACATTATCTTTCCATTTTATTTAAATCGTCAAATAATGATGTCATCACTGCATCATTATTATGTAATAAATAATTTAATTTATTTAATGTCTAAAAATTATAAAAAAAATACTATGATGTAGGAAATATTTTTAGATTTCCAATGAATATTTATAATCAAAAATATTACTTGTATAACCCCACTTAAAAATTGTTTTAGTAAAACATATCATGTTTGTGTCAATTTTACTTTTACATTAAATAAAATGTTATTTATGTCATTTCCCAACCAAATTGGATCCATGGGGTCCCAATGTTGACCCATGGCTTGTCTTGGTCGTCCATGATACAAACAATAGGTGTAGGACAAGTGTCATGGTGTTTTCATATTCTTATAATATCATTTTTACCATAAACTACACTAATTACCTCTAATCGCGATTAAAAACTTAATAAGTTACTATTCACCAAAAAATTATTTTAATCTCATTGAACCACATTTTACTTCTTAATGACAACCATGTATGTCGGATTTTTGAAAATAAAAACACAATGATGGCAAAATTTCATTTAAACGGAAAATCAGTTTTTATAAGTACCACTTAGTGGTTTCACTATTCATCAAAAATTGAAGTTTTTCAGAATAATCCCAAAAATTCACCCTAAGTTATATTTGATATTCTGAATTCAAAAATGAATTCCGTTTTACAGAATTCAAAACATATAAGTCACATTAATTAATTTAATAATTAATTCCCGCTGTCATGACAAATAGCGTGTTTTATGAAACAATAAGTATTAAAAGATTGACACTAGTTTAAGTCTGATTTCAAAGTGAAATTGATTCCAACGACCACTATTGGATTTAATGGTAAAAATATTTTCTAATTTCACTTTAAAACCAATTCAAAATATAATCTAATCATATAAATAAATTAGATTAAAAAGAGATTTTGAATCAAAACACAACATTTTACACTATTCATTAAAAAAATAAACTCTATCGGAAAAATACCCAAAAAATACACAAAGTAAAATTTGATGTCCCGATTCTTAATAAGAGTTTTATTTGGCCCAAAAGAATGTATAAGAGTGATCAAAATTATATTTAATGACAGTTCTCCATTAAAAGGTGATAAGTGAACCTTTAGTGAAAACTAGGGCATATACACCTAAAATTGAATTCTTTCCGTATTTTAATCCTCTATCCTCTATTGGTTAAATGTAAAAACATTTAAAAATATATAATCATATTTTAGTTATTTCTATCCATTCCCGCCAATACAACCGCTACATGTTAACTACCATTTAAAATAATATTATTAGAGTGCAACGTAAGATTCCTAAGAAACTCGTTGTTGCGTGTTGGGTATGCCATCGAGCATAGAGTCCCCTTTAAAGTCATATTAATATTTTATTCACAAATAGGGATAAATATGAAAATGTCATATTTTTTATTTACCTGGGGTGTTACATCCTTCCCCCCTTTTGGGAATTGCATCCTCGCAATTTTAAAATTGCGCTTGGAAACATCCTTGAAAGTCCCACATCGGAACAAAAGTAGGTAAAACAAACACTTTAAAATAAAGAGAGATAAGTACAAAGGTCACCCGAGTTAACCCATACTAGGATTCCAAGTATCAAAATATGGACATGGAGGAAAAAACAAAGGGTCATGTTCTGATGGAGAGTGATAGAAAACATGTTTAGGAGAAAGTTAACCACGAGAAAATCACAAACTTGTGATGGGTTAAACGGTATTCGATTCCCCAGTAGGAAAAGTTAATAGACAACATTTTTGTTTTAAGTTACTTTTTATTGAGGAATTTATTCATAAGGAAACATAATCACTTATCATATTGACTTTCAACTTTTATTAGTTTCCTTACACAAACTCATATTTTCTCCAAAAGATGAGTATTTAGGAAGTCTTGTTCACATTAAGAGTACTATAATCAACTTCTAGAGAATCACCCAATCCACAAAATAGAACTATATACTTCCCATGTATTTATGCTTTAACCAAAACCAAAACCAAAAAGGTTAGTACAAGATCAGATAATCCAGAAAAGGATAACCCCTTATAAAAAGAAAATCTATTCTTAATCTCCAAAATTTGTCCAACAAAACCCAAAGTTCAACGAGGACCATCCGATAAACAATTTTTCCATAAAATTCTTCAAAGTAAACCAATATAAGATTGAAACCCAAATATTTGAAGGATTTAGTCACATAGTCTTCCAAGTTAAATCGTAACATTTATCTCCAAACAAAATCAGTTGCTCCTAAAGTCTCATATTGAAAAGTAATTAACCTAATCACATATCCTCTATGATAGGTTAATAATTTTCATAAATAACCCAAAATAAACTTACTCTTAATTCATAAAATCATATAACTAAAAAGAATCAGTCAAACTAACCAGGGACTTCACATATTCCAGTGGTAGGCGATAAATACCAGTCGCACTTTGGTTGTGGGTTTGATTCCCGCAGCTTTGTCCGACGCGACGGGTTGTCACACGGTCTGCGTGTTGTCCTTTTTCCAAAACTATATAATTCTTAAAACATTCCCCAAAATGAGATAAAATCTTAAAGAATAATCATAACATATTTTAACCTCAATTTTATCTCATGCCCTTCATTTTCCATCATATCATAGAGTAACCCATAATTAACTAAAAAGTAAGGATCATATAAACCCTAATGGTTAACTTAACAATTATTACCTGAATTTCCACATCAAGTTTTCCATCTTGTACATGATGCATTAGAGAACTCACCAAGGTTGAAGTGGTTGATAATGAATCCTTGATAGTTGGTTTAGAACAGCCATGAGATTCCTCATTGAATCCTCCATTTTATCTAGTATCTTAATCAGAGAACCACCACAATTTCCTTCAAACCAAATGTCACTTTGGTGCCTGCTAGATCCATCCATTCACTAAAAACAGAAATTTCAGTGTGAGTATATCAACAAAATCATCATGTACTAATGAAGAAGGTAAACACTAAGATACACTTACTCATTCACTTTATCTAAAACTAGGACTCTTTCTGAAATCCTAACCATTATGGTAATGTCACTTATGCTTATGGAATAACCTAACCTCTAAAGTTATCTAAACCGACCTTTGATACCAACTATAAGGCCCCAGCCTTAAACCTTACTTAATCTTGAGTTATTACAAGATTACACATTGAGGATCTTTTCAGGTTTAGAGTTTTAGAGAATTAGATCATGAAACTTGCATTACATTCCACATTTAAACAAAGTGGTTACAAAAATACAGTATTCATTCTTCCCATCAACGGAAACATATTGAAAATAAAACATGGATTCTTTCTTGACACATCCTTGACACTATCATCACATCATGTACATTTCCCTTGACCTGTGAAAAACATTTCAAAAACTTGGGATGAGCATAAAAATCTCAGTAAGGGTTATAAAAATAAGGAAAGGAAACATGAGTTCATATATACATAAGAATGAAATCATACTTTACACATAAAACATAGGCACTTTAACATACCTCATCAAACCATGAATAAATTATATAAAACATAAGACATAAAGGTAACTTGAGGCATTCATAACATTCTTACATAGGGAGTAACCCTCTTGGTTACGTTCGGAATACCCATTACAGTATATTCCCTAAATCTCTTCGGAGAAACCTTAACGTTTCACTCCTTCGCGTTACCCAATGCATTGGAGAGCTATTACGGGCTCACCCGCCCTTATTTTATCAAGAAACCACCCGTTCTTCATAACAATGCCCAAGAACCATAACATAATCGTATCACATAAAACATGAATAAAGGAAACATAATATTTCCACATTTCAATCACAATATAACATTTTAGGATATTGAAATAATTAATCCATTCAAAAAGAAACCATTTCTAAAACCATTTAAAACATTTAATAAAGATATTTTTGAATCAAAGTTTCCCATACCACCTTGAAGCTTTTAACATTTTAAACCATTAATATCCATATAAATAAATCCTTAAAACCATTCTTAAAACATGGATATTAATAAGAACAAATAATTAAAACATTTAAAACGATATTTTGGTTAAAGGGGTTTTACCAAAATTAGAGACACTTGAATACAATAATCGAGGAATAACATTTAGTCAGAACTTTATAATATCATGAGAATAAAAGGATTCATGATATAATACTCCAAAGGACAGTATATACACCATATAAGAGTGAATTGGTGCATAACAACAATGAACCCTCAATAGAAATGTCAAATGTGATGAAATCCCTTATAAAGAAGGTATCCTTAAATTAAGGACAAATAAATCTCAAAATATGTGTGAAAAATATAAATACACCCAATATAAGTGGATATTAAGTGTAAAACAATAAAAGTTCATTCACACATATTCAATGGATGACATATTCAATGACTACATGTTGAACCCAAAGAAATCGAAATTGGGTTAAGAAGTTCCCTTGACAGCCTAACGGCGTCACATCAAAATGAGTTGATGAGAGATAAAAAGTGTATCTAATCACTTGGACATAAAATTTACATCAATAAGGATATTTTAGAACATATCCCAACATAAAAATATGTAAATTAAAAGACCCAACAAAAGAAGTCTTTTAAAAAAGAGGAGGGTGAAAGGTTCCCTTACCGACTTGGGTATCTTTCAAAACATACACCCCATGAAAGAAGGACAATAGATCATTGATGTAATTACTCATAAACGAAAGTATATTACACAAAGAGTAGAATAATGGGCAGTACATACACCACTCAATGGAATTTGTGGCAAATGTAGCATAAATCTCACGGGAATAAAAGTGAGATGAAAAATCCCTTACGAAAACTCGGAAACCTAACGGCGCCACATAAAACTTCCGAATATGGATTGATGAGATCAAATAGAGTATCCCATCATATTACAATAGAATTTACAGCAAGTGGAATATAAAAGAAAATCCCCCAACATTTCAAGGAGGAGTTTAAAAGAAGTGACATGAAGGAGAGTACTTAAAAAGAAAGAGAGAGGTTAGATCTCTTACGAAAGTTCGGCAGCCTAACGGCACCACTCAAAACTTCCAAAATGGATTGATGAGAGAGAATAGGGTCTCTCATCACATGAACATAAAAATTACAGTAAATTTAATATAAAATAACATCCCAATCATAAGAAATATGAGCTTAAAATAAATGACATAAAAGAGTGTACTTAAAAAGAAAGAGAGTTGTAGGATCCCTTACCTCGGGTTCGACTTGACTCGATCGTTCTTTAATCTCCTGAATAATAAACTTGAGTTAATTTCTACTTGATTAAGAACATTTTTCAAGCTTATTATTCCTTTTATATCACTTATTTCCATGTCATAAACATTATGTAATCATTTAAGTTAATAATATTTGTTTTGCCGATATTTGGTTCTTAAGTCAAAAGTGGACTTCTTACAATTACATGTTGTTCGTGTGACCAAATGTTTATTATATCCAGAATTGTATTCATTATGTAGATATAATATATGTCATATATATCCATTACATGCATGAATTTATAACATTACATAATCATTTAGAGGTAAGAAATGAAATGCACCGTTCATGGAGACGGTAAGCCGTACGTACGCATGAACGCTACTTTCATTTCTATTTCTTATTTTATAGAATGGAATGATATAAAGGTATATTATAATTCCAGTATAATATCATATATAAAATCATATTTCCATCCTTTATACATCCCACATATGGTATTTAACGAATCAAATCACTTTGAGGGGGCGGTAGTCCGCACTTCCTTAAATGAAGATATCGCGTATACCCATAATGGAAGCCATAAAGGTAAGACAAAAATGAAAAATACAGAAGCATAAATAAAACATAAAAATATTATATATCATATATAAAAATAGTGACATCATAATGGCCACCTTTGAAGGTGTTAAATGAGTATTGAACAATCATCGTTTCGGGAGGCAGAATTTCACCATCCACAGAAACCGTATGTTCTTTAACCATTTGATGTAGTTGTGTGAGAGTGTAGCTCGAATAAATCTTATAAAAACATCCTAGTATATTTAAGATACTGGTTTTGTTACAAAAGAAGTAAATAAAAATAGTTTAGGGGGTTGGAGAAGCAAAATAAAACAAATGAACATGAGAGAATGAATTACCTTTAAAAGTGTAACTTTCTTTGATTTGAGCCTAAAGGCTTCCTTTGAAAGGATTATTCCCAAAGGGAATACTCTAGGATGAGTAGAGTGATGTTTAGAGAGTAAATGGGCAGGGGTTGGCCGAGCCAAAGTCTTGAGGATTGTGTTAAATGAGGTAGAGGTGGGGGCCTTTTATAAGAGGAGAGGACAGGTACTTTTGGAAAGTAAAGAAATATTACTTTATTTGAAAATGTGTTTCGGTTTCAAAAGTACCCACATTGATATAATTCGTGGATAAGGTGATAAGTCTTCGAACTCCACTCATCCAATAAGTTTTGGACATGTGTAGTTCATATATTTTACATTATCTTTCCATTTTATTTAAATCGTCAAATAATGATGTCATCGCTGCATCATTATTATGTCATAAATAATTTAATTTATTTAATGTCTAAAAATTAAAAAAAAATACTATGATGTAGGAAATCTTTTTAGCTTTCCAATGAATATTTATAATCAAAAATAGGACTTGTATAACCCCACTTAAAAATTGTTTTAGTAAAACATATCATGTTTGTGTCAATTTTACTTTTACATTAAATAAAATGTTATTTATGACATTTCCCAACCAAAGTGGATCCATGGGGTCCCCAAGTTGACCCATGGATTTTATTGGTCAGCCATGATACAACCAATAGGTGTAGGACAAGTGTCATGGTGTTTTCACATTCTTATAAAATCATTTTTACCTTAAACTACACCAATTACCTCTAATCGTGATTAAAAACTTAATAAGTTACTATTCACCAAAAAATTATTTTAATCTCATTGAACCACATTTTACTTATTAATGACAACCATGTATGTCGTATTTTTAGAAATCAAAACACAATGATGGAAAAATTTCATTTAAACGGAAAATCAGTTTTTATAAGTACCACTTAGTGGTTTCACTATTCATCAAAAATTGAAGTTTTTTAGAAAAATCCCAAAAATTCACCCTAAGCTATATTTGATATTCTGAATTCAAAAATGAAGTCCGTTTTAGAAAATTCAAAACATATAAGTCACATTTATTAATTTAATAAATAATTTCCGCTGTCATGACAAATAGCGTGTTTTATGAAACAATAAGTATCAAAAGATTGACACTAGTTTAAGTCTGATTTCAAAGTGAAATTGATTCCAACGACCACTATTGGATTTAATGGTAAAAATATTTTCTAATTTCACTTTAAAACCAATTCAATCAAAAGATATCAATACAACACAAAAAAATTGTGAAAACCATTTTCCATACCAAAATAAAAGAAAAGTAAAACATGGTATTTATTTTTCTTTTAAAAAAGAAGGTCTGGCTTGTAGAGGAAGCCGAAACTCAAATAACGGTCACGACGGCGGAGAAGTCGTTGTCGCCGCATACGTACGACAAAAACATTCCCTTTTGTCGTTTAGTAAACGCTTCGTATAAAAAGATTCCTTTTGAATAAATGTAAAAGTCAAAGGGGTTTATACACCGTATAAAAGAAAGTTGTGTATAAAATAAAATATGCCTCAAAGAAAGGAGATTGAGACGAAGTCCCATACCTTGTATCTGACTTGACCCGACCGTTCTTTAATATCCTGAATAATAAACTTGAGTTAATCTCTACTTTCTTATGAATCTTTTTCAAGTTCATTGTTCCTTTTATACCATGTTATGAACATCATGTAATCAGTTAAGTTAATAATGTTCATTTTGTCGGTATTTGGTTCTTAAGTCAAAAATAGACTTCTTACACTTACATGTTGTTAATTTGGTCAAAGGTTCATTATATCCAGAATGGTATTCATGATGTAGATATCATATATGTCATATATATCCAGTACATACTTGCATTTATAATATTACATAATCATTTAGAGGTAAGAAATGAAATGCACCGTTCATGGAGACGGTAAGCCGTACGTACGCATGAACGCTAATTTCATTTCTATTTCGTATTTTATAGAATGGAATCATAATGACATAAAGGTATATTATAATTCCAGTATAATATCATATATAATATCATAGTTCCATCCTTTATATGTCCCACATATGGTATTTAACGAATCAAATCACTTTGAGGGGGCGGTAGTCCGCACTTCCTAAAATGAAGATATCGTGTTCACCCATAATGGAAACCATAAAGGTATTCCCAAAATGAAAAAAACAGAAGCTTAAGGAAAACATAAACATATTATATATCATATATAAAAATAGTGACATCATAATGGCAACCTTTGAAGGTGTTAAATGAGTATTGAACAATCATCATTTCGGGAGGCAGAATTTCGCCATCCACGGAAACCGTATGTTCTTTAGAATCAGGACATCAAAATTTACTTTGTGTAAATTTTTGGTACCTTTCTGATAAAGTTCATTTTTTTAATGAATAGTGTAAAATGTTGCATTTTAATTCAAACCCTATTTTTAATATAATTTATTTATATGATTAGATTATCTTTTGAATTGGTTTTGAAGTGAAATTAGAAAATATTTTTACCATTAAATCCAATAGTGGTCGTTGGAATTAATTTCACTTTGAAATCGGACTTAAACTAGTGTCAATCTTTTGATACTTATTGTTTCATAAAAACACGCTATTTGCTCTGACAGTGGGAATAAATTATTAAATTAATTAATGTGACTTATATGTTTTGAATTTTTTAAAATAGACTTCATTTTTGAATTCGTAATATCAAATATAGCTTAGGGTGAAGTTTTGGTAATTTTCTGAAAAACTTCAATTTTTGATGAATAGTGAAACCACTAAGTGGTACTTATAAAAACTGATTTTTCCGTTTAAATGAAATTTTGCCATCATTGTGTTGTGAATTTAAAAAATCAGACATACATGGTTTTCATTAAGAAGTAAAATTTGGTTCAATGAGATTAAAATAATTTTTTGGTGAATATTAATTTTTTTTCCTTAATCGCGATTAGAGGTAATTAGTGTAGTTTAAGGTAAAAATGGTATTATAAGAATGTGAAAACACCATGACACTTATCCTACACCTATTTGGTGAGTCATGGAAGACCAAGACAAGCCATGGGCCAACTTGGGGACCCCATGGAGCCACTTTATTTGGAAAATGACATTAATATATTTTTATTTAATGTTAAAGTGAAAATGACACTAACATAAATTCTTTTACTAAAATAATTTTTGAGTGGGGTTATACAAGTCCAAATTTTGATTATAAATAGTCATTGGAAAGATAAAACTATTTACTACATCATAGTATTTGTTTTATAATTTTTATAAATTATATAAATTAAATTATTTATGACATAATAATGATGCAGCGATGACATCATTATTTGACGATTTAAATAAAATGGAAAGATAATGTAAAATCTATGAACTAAACATGTCCAAAACATATTGGATGGGTGGATTTCAAACCCTTAACACCTTATCTACGAATTATATCAATGTGGGACCTTTTAAAACCGAAACACATTTTCAAATAAAGTAATATTTCTTTACTTTCCAAAAGTGCCCCTCCTCTCCTCTTATAAAAGGCCCCCACCTCTACCTCATTTCACACACTCCTCAAGCCTTTGGCTCGGCCAAACCCTGCCCATTTACTCTCTCCACATCCCTCTACTCATCCTAGAGGATTCCCTTTGGGCAGAATCCTTTCAAAGGAATCCTTTAGGCTCAAATCAAAAGGAGTTACACTTTTAAAGGTAATTCATTCTCTCAGGTTCATTTGTTTTATTTTGCTTCTCCAACCCCCTAAACTCTTTTTATTTATTTCTTTTGTAACAACACCAGTATATTAAATATAATAGTATGTTTTTATAAGATTTATTCTAGCTAAACTCTCACACAACAACATCAAATGGTTAAAGAACATACGGTTTCTGTGGATGGCGAAATTGTGCCTCCTGAAACGATGATTGTTCAATACTCATTTAACACCTTCAAAGGTGGCCATTATGATGTCACTATTTTTATATATGATATATAATATGTTTATGTTTTACTTATTCTTCTTTATTTTTCATTTTTGTCTTACCTTTATGGCTTCCATTATGGCTATACGCGATATCTTCATTTTAGGAAGTGCGGACTACCGCCCCCTCAAAGTGATGTGATTCGTTAATGCCATACGTGGGACGTATAAAGGATGGATTTAATGTTATTATATATGATGTTATACTGGAATTATTATTTACCTATATATCATTATTATTTATTTCCATTAAAGTATGATATAGAAATGAAAGTAGCGTTCATGCGTACGTACGGCTTACCGTCTCCATGAACGGTGCATTTCATTTCTTATCCCCAAATGTAATGTACTATTATAAGTACATATATATAATGGATATATATGATGTATGATACATCTAAATGATTAATATAATTCTGTAAATAAAATATACATACCTCTCATCTAGTTTTAATTCCATTAATACGACATAGAAATGAGAGTAGCGTTCATGCGTTCGTACGGCTTACCGTCTCCATGAACGGTGCATTTCATTTCATTCCTATAAATGATTATGTGATTTTATAAATACATGTATATACCGGATATATATGATATATATGATATCAAAATCAGGAATGTCATTTTTGGATATGAAGAACCTTTGACCACACAAACAACATGTAATTGTAAGAAGTCAACTTTCGACTTAAGAACCAAATATTGACAAAACAAACATTACTAACTTAAATGATTAAATAATGTTTATAACATGGTAATAAGTGATATAAAAGGAATAATGAACTTTAAAAAGGTTATTAAGGAAGTATAAATTAACTCAAGTTTATTATTCAGGAGATTAAAGAACGATCGAGTCAAGTCGGACCTGAGGTAAGGGATCTTACTCCTCTCTTTCTTTTTAAGTACACTCTTTTATGTCATTCCTTTTAAAGCTCATATTTCTTGTTATTGGGATGATCTTTTATATTAATCCTACTGTAATTTTTATGTTCATGTGATGAGAGACCCTATTCTCTCTCATCAATCCATTTTGGAAGTTTTGATTGGCGTCGTTAGGCTGCCGAACTTTCGTAAGAGATCTAACTTCTCTCTTTCTTTTTAAGTACTCTCCATTATGTCACTTATTTTAAGCTCCTATTTGTAATGTTGGGGGATGTTATTTTATATTCCTCTTTCTGTAAACATTATGTTGATGTAATGAGAGACCCTATTTCCTCTCATCAATCCATTTTGGAAGTTTTAAGTGGCGCCGTTAGGCTGCCGAGTTTTCGTAAGAGATTTTTCATCTCACTTTTATTCCCGTGAGATTTATGCTACATTTGCCACAATTTCCATTGAGTGGTTTATGTACTTCCCACTATTACAATCCTATTTTAATATAATTCCATTTATGGGTATTTACATATTCATTGTATGACACTTCTTCAATGGGGTGTACTTTTCAAAAGTTACCCAAGTCGGTAAGGGAACCTTTCACCCTCTTTTTTTTAAAAGACTTCTTTTGTTGGGTCTTTTAATTTACATATTGTTATGTTGGGATATGTTCTCATATATCCTTAGTGATGTAACTTTTATGTCCAAGTGATGAGATACACTTTTTATCTCTCATCAACTCATTTTGAGGTGACGCCGTTAGGCTGTCAAGGGAACTTCTTAACCCAATTTCGATTTCTTTGGGTTCAACATGTAGTTATTGAATATGTCATCCTTTGAATATGTGTGAATGACCTTTGATTATTTTAAACTTAATATCCAATTATATTTGGTGTATTCATTTGTCACACATAATTATGTAATTGATTTATCCTTAAACCAAGGATACCGTCTTTGTGAGAGACTTCGTCTCAATCTCCTTTCATTGAGGCATATTTCGTTTTATACACAACTTTCTTTTATACGGTGTATAAACCCCCTTTGACTTTTACTTTTATACAAAAGGAACCTTTTTATACGAAGTATTTTACAAAACGACAAAAAGGAATGTTTTTTTTAACGTACGCGGTGACAATGACTTTTTCCGCCGCCGCGAGAATTATTTAGTCTTTGGCTTCCTCAACAAGCCGTAATGTTTTTAAAATAAAATAAATACCATATACTCTTTTATGTATTTTGGTATTGAAAATGGTTTTGATAAAGGATTCTATTATGTCAATATATTTATGATATATTGTGATTGAAATGTGGAAATGTTATCTTTCCTTTATATTGGTTTTATGTTTTATGATTTTATATTGGTACTTGGACATTTTAACGGGTGGTTACGTTATAAACCATATGACGGGTGGTGCCGTGAATACCAGGACGGGTGGTTACGTTATAACCTCCAATTCATTGGGTATGGAAGTCGGCCGTATGGCTATTCCATTAAGTATGTATGGAAATTGGCCATATGGCTATTCCATTAAGTGATATGTGTGGAAATCGACCGTATGGTTATTCCACTTAAGTATGTTTATGTCCCAAGTTACCTTTATATATGTTATGTGTTCTTTATATGGGTTTTATGGTAATCCTTTGGTTACAAAAAGGTATGTAATGATACTTTTTTTTCAGTGAAAAGTTTTTACTACTTCATGAAGGTGAAAAGTATTACATTGATAAAGTATTCATGGTTTACTTGTTGTTTTGAAAATATAACAGTTTTAATTCTTTGTGTATCCCTTACTGAGCTTCTTATGCTCATCCCAAGTTTTTGAAAAAAAATTCACAGGACATAGCGTGGAATAGGGTCAAGGATGGGATCAAGGGAAAGTCATGGTACCTAAAACAAGGAACTATACATGTTTCTTTTAAAGAGTTTTTATTTTATGGAAATTTAGTAGAAGCGACTACTTTGTAATCTTTTGAGATGTAATAGTTATGTCCTAATTCTCTAAAACTATAAACCTGAAAAGATCCTCAATGTTAATTACTCATTTAATTCAATATTAAGTAAGGTTTAAGGCTAAAGAGTATAATAATGGGCAGTACATACACCACTCAAGGGAATTTGTGGAAAATGTAGCATAAATCTCACGGGAATAAAAGTGAGATGAAAAATCCCTTACGAAAACTCGGCAGCCTAACGGCGCCACATAAAACATCCGAATATGGATTGATGAGATCAAATAAAGTATCCCATCATATTACAATAGAATTTATAGCAAGTGGAATATAAAATAAAATCCCCCAACATTGCAAGGAGGAGTTTAAAAGAAGTGACATAAAGGAGAGTACTTAAAAAGAAAGAGAGAGGTTAGATCTCTTACAAAAGTTCGGCAGCCTAACGGCGCCACTCAAAACTTCCAAAATGGATTGATGAGAGAGAATAGGGTCTCTCATCACATGAACATAAAAATTACAGTAAATGTAATATAAAAGAACATCCCAATCATAAGAAATATGAGCTTAAGATAAATGACATAAAAGAGTGTACTTAAAAAGAAAGAGAGTTGTAGGATCCCTTACCTCGGGTCCGACATGACTCGATCGTTCTTTAATCTCCTGAATAATAAACATGAGTTAATTTCTAATTCCTTAAGAACATTTTTCAAGTTCATTATTACTTTTATACCACTTATTACCATGTCATAAACATTTTGTAATCATTTAAGTTAATAATATTTGTTTTGCCGATATTTGGTTCTTAAGTCGAAAGTGGACTTCTTACAATTACATGTTGTTCGTGTGGCCAAATTTTTATTATATCTAGAATTATATTAATTATGTAGATATCATATATTTCATATATATCCAGTACATGCATGCATTTATAACATTACATAATCGTTTAGAGGTAAGAAATGAAATGCACCGTTCATGGAGACGGTAAGCCATTCGTACGCATGAACGCTACTTTCATTTCTATTTCGTATTTTATAGAATGGAATAATAATGATATAAAGGTATATTATAATTCCAGTATAATATCATATATAATATCATATTTCCATCCTTTATACATCCCACATATGGTATTTAACGAATCAAATCACTTTGAGGGGGCGGTAGTCCGCACTTCCTTAAATGAAGATATCGCGTATACCCATAATGGAAGCCATAAAGGTAAGACAAAAATGAAAAATACAGAAGCATAAATAAAACATAAACATATTATATATCATATATAAAAATAGTGACATCATAATGGCCACCTTTGAAGGTGTTAAATGAGTATTGAACAATCATCGTTCCGGGAGGCAGAATTTCACCATCCACGGAAACCGTATGTTCTTTAACCATTTGATGTAGTTGTGTGAGAGTGTAGCTCGAATAAATATTATAACAACATCCTAGTATATTTAAGATACTGGTTTTGTTACAAGAGAAGTAAATAAAAAGAGTTTAGGGGGTTGGAGAAGAAAAATAAAACAAATGAACATGAGAGAGTGAATTACCTTTAAAAGTGTAACTCCTTTTGATTTGAGCCTAAAGGCTTCCTTTGAATGGATTCCGCCCAAAGGGAATCCTCTAGGATGAGGAGAGGGATGTGGAGAGAGTAAATGGGCAGGGGTTGGCCGAGCCAAAGGCTTTAGGAGTGTGTTAAATGAGGTAGAGGTGGGGGCCTTTTATAAGAGGAGAGGAGGGGCACTTTTGGAAAGTAAGGAAATATTACTTTATTTGAAAATGTGTTTCGGTTTTAAAATGTCCCACATTGATATAATTCGTGGATAAGGTTATAAAGGTTCGAAAGCCACCCATAAAATAAGTTATGGACATGTTTAGTTCATATATTTTACATTATCTTTCCATTTTATTTTAATCGTTAAATAATGATGTCATCACTGCATCCTTATGATGTCATAAATAATTTAATTTATTTAATGTCTAAAAATTATAAAAAAATTACTATGATGTAGGAAATATTTTTAGATTTGCAATGAATATTTATAATAAAAAAGATGACTTGTATAACCCCACTTAAAAATTGTTTTAGTAAAACATATCATGTTTGTGTCATTTTTAATTTTAACATTAAATAAAAATATATTATTGTCATTTTCCAACTAAAGTGGCTCCATGGGGTCCCCAAGTTGTCCCATGGCTTGTCTTGGTCGGTCATGACTCACCCAATAGGTGTAGGACAAGTTTCATGGTGTTTTCACATTCTTATAATATCATTTTTACCTTAAACTACACTAATTACCACTAATCGCGATTAAAAACTTAATAAGTTACTATTCACCAAAAAAATTATTTTTATCCCATTGAACCACATTTTACTTCTTAATGACAACCATGTATGTCGGATTTTTGAAATTCAAAACACAAATATGGAAAAATTCCATTTAAACTGAAAAATCATTTTTTATAAGTACCACTTAGTGGTTTCACTATTCATCAAAAATTGATGTTTTTTAGAAAAATCCCAAAAATTCACCCTAAGCTACATTTGATATTCCGAATTCAAAAATGAAGCCCGTTTTACAAAATTCAAAAAATATTAGTCACATTAATTAATTTAATAATTAATTACCGCTGTCAGAGCAAATAGCGTGTTTTTATAAAACAATAAGTATAAAGGCTTAAAATACGGAAAGAATTCAATTTTAGGCGTATATGCCCTAGTTTTCACTAAAGGTTCACTTATCACCTTTTGATGGAGAACCGTCATTAAATATATATTTTTTCACTCTTAAACATTATTTTGGACCAAATAAAACTCTTATTAAGAATCGGGACATCAAAATTTACTTTGTGTAAATTTTTGGTATCTTTCCGATAAAGTTCATTTTTTTAATGAATAGTGTAAAATGTTGTATTTTAATTCAAAACCACTTTTTAATATAATTTATTTATATGATTAGATTATATTTTTAATTGGTTTTAAAGTGAAATTAGAATATATTTTTACCATTAAATCCAATAGTGGTCGTTGGAATCAATTTCACTATGAAATCAGACTTAAACTAGTGTCAATATTTTGATACTTATTGTTTCATAAAACATGCTATTTGTCATGAAAGAGGGAATTAATTATTAAATTAATTAATGTGACTTATATGTTTTGAATTTTTTAAAACGGACTTCATTTTTGAATTCAGAATATCAAATATAGCTTAGGGTGAATTTTTGGGATTTTTCTGAAAAACTTCAATTTTTGATGAATAGTGAAACCACTAAGTGGTACTTATAAAAACTGATTTTCCGTTTAAATGAAATTTTTCCATCATTGTGTTTTGATTTTCAAAAATCCAACATACATGGTTGTCATTAAGAAGTAAAATGTGGTTCAATGAGATTAAAATAATTTTTTGGTGAATAGTAACTTATTAAGTTTTTAATCGCGATTAGTGGTAATTAGTGTAGTTTAAGGTAAAAATAATGCTTTAATAAAATGAGATGAGCTTGACACATGTCTTACCCTCATTGGTTGTATCATGGCCGACCAAGAAAATCCATGGGTCAACTTGGGGACCCCATGGATCCACTTTGGTTGGGAAATGACATAAATAACATTTTATTTAATGTAAAAGTAAAATTAACACAAACATGATAGGTTTTACTAAAACAATATTTAAGTGGGGTTATACAAGTCATATTTTTGATTATAAATATTCATTGGAAATATACAAAGATTTCCTACATCATAGTATTTTTTTTATAATTTTTAGACATTAAATAATTTAAATTATTTATGACATAATAATGATGCAGCGATGACATCATTATTTGACGATTTAAATAAAATGGAAAGATAATTTAAAATCTATGAACTACACATGACCAAAAAATATTGGATGAGTGTATTTATAATCCTTATCACCTTATCCACGAATTATATCAATGTGGGACCTTTTGAAACCGAAACACATTTTCAAATAAAGTAATATTTCTTTACTTTCCAAAAGTGCCCCTCCTCTCCTCTTATAAAAGGCCCCCACCTCTACCTCATTTAACACACTCCTCAAGCTTTTTTCTTGGCCAACCCCTGCCCATTTACACTCTCCACATCCCTCTCCTCATCCTAGAGGATTCCCTTTGGGAATAATCCTTTCAAAGGAAGCCTTTAGGCTCAAATCAAAAGGAGTTACACTTTTAAAGGTAATTCACTCTCTCATGTTCATTTGTTTTATTTTGCTTCTCCAACCCCCTAAACTCTTTTTATTTACTTCTTTTGTAACAACACCAGTATCTTAAATATACTAGGATATTGTTATAAGATTTATTTTAGCTACACTCTCACACAACTACATCAAATGGTTAAAGAACATACGGTTTCCGTGGATGGTGAAATTCTGCCTCCCGAAACGATGATTGTTCAATACTCATTTAACACCTTAAAAGGTGGACATTATGATGTCACTATTTTTATATATGATATATAATATGTTTATGTTTTATTTATGATTCTGTATTTTTCATTTTTGTCTTACCTTTATGGCTTCCATTATGGGTATACGCGATATCTTCATTTAAGGAAGTGTGGACTACCGCCCCCTCAAAGTGATTTGATTCGTTAAATACCATATGTGGGATGTATAAAGGATGGAAATATGATATTATATATGATATTATACTGGAATTATAATATACCTTTATATCATTATTATTCCATTCTATAAAATACGAAATAGAAATGAAAGTAGCGTTCATGCGTACGAACGGCTTACCGTCTCCATGAACGGTGCATTTCATTTCTTACCTCTAAATGATTATGTAATGTTATAAATGAATGAATGTACTGGATATATATGAAATATATGATATCTACATAATTAATACAATTCTGGATATAATAAACATTTGGCCACACGAACAACATGTAATTGTAAGAAGTCCACTTTCGACTTAAGATCCAAATATCGGCAAAACAAATATTATTAACTTAAATGATTACATAATGTTTATGACATGGTAATAAGTGGTATAAAAGTAATAATGAACTTGAAAAAGTTTCTTAAGGAATTATAAATTAACTCAATTTTATTATTCAGGAGATTAAAGAACGATCGAGTCAAGTCGGAACCGAGGTAAGGGATCCTACAACTCTCTTTCTTTTTAAGTACACTCTTTTATGTCATTTATTTTAAGCTCATCTTTCTTATGATTGGGATGTCCTTTTATATTACATTTACTGTAATTTTTATGTTCATGTGATGAGAGACCCTATTCTCTCTCATCAATCCATTTTGGAAGTTTTGAGTGGCGCCGTTATGCTGCCGAACTTTCGTAAGAGATCTAACCTCTCTCTTTCATTTTAAGTACTCTCCTTTATGTCACCTCTTTTAAACTCCTCCTTACAATGTTGGGGGATTTTATTTTATATTCCACTTGCTGTAAATTCTATTGTAATATTATGGGATACTCTATTTTATCTCATCAATCCATATTTGGAAGTTTTATGTGGCGCCGTTAGGCTGCTGAGTTTTCGTAAGGGATTTTTCATCTCACTTTTATTCCCGTGAGATTTATGCTACATTTTCCACAAATTCCATTGAGTGGTGTATGTAATGCCCATTATTATACTCTTTGTGTAATATAATTTCTTTTATGAGTATTTACATCAATGACCTATTGTCTTTCTTTCATGGGGTGTATGTTTTGAAAGATACCCAAGTCGGTAAGGGAACATTTCACCCTCCTCTTTTTTAAAAGACTTCTTTTATTGGGTCTTTTAATTTACATATTTTTATGTTGGGATATGTTATCAAACATCATTATTGATGTAAATTTTATGTCCAAGTGATGAGATACACTTTTTATCTCTCATCAACTCATTTGGATGTGATGCCGTTAGGCTGTCAAGGGAACTTTTTAACCCAATTTCGATTTCTTTGGGTTCAACTTGTAGTCATTGAATATGTCATCCATTGAATACGTGTGAATGACCTTTTATTGTTTTACACTTAATATCCACTTATATTGGGTGTATATATATTTGTCACACATATTTTTGAGATTTATTTGTTCTTAATTTAAGGATACCTTCTTTATAAGGGATTTCATCACATTTGACATTTCTATTGAGGGTTCATTGTTGTTATGCACCAATTAACTCTTATATGGTGTATATACTGTCCTTTGGAGTATTATATAATGAATCCTTTTATTCTCATGATATTATAAAGTTCTGACAAAATGTTATTCCTCTATTATTGTATTCAAGTGTCTCTAATTTTGGTAAAACCCCTTTAACCAAAATATCGTTTTAAATGTTTTAATTATTTGTTCTTATTAATATCCATGTTTTCAAAATGGTTTTAAGGATTTATTTATATGGATATTAATGGTTTAAAATGTTAAAAGCTTCAAAGGTGGTATGGGACACTTTGATTCAAAAATCTCGTTATTAAATGTTTTAAATGGTTTTGGAAATGGTTTCTTTTTGAATGGATTCATTATTTCAATATCCTAAAATGTTATATTGTGATTGAAATGTGGAATTGTTATGTTTCCTTTATTCATGTTTATGTGATACGATTATGTTATGGTTCTTCGGCATTGTTATGAAGAACGGGTGGTTCTGTGATAAACTAAGGGCGGGTGATCCCGATATAGCTCTCCAATGCATTGGGTAACGCGAAGGAGTGAAACGTTAAGGTTTCTCCGAAGAGATTTAGGGAATATACTGTGATGGGTATTTCAAACGTAACCAAGAGGGTTACTCCCTACGTAAGAATGTTATGAATGCCTCAAGTTACCTTTATGTCTTATGTTTTCTATGATTTATTCATGATTTGATATGCCTATGTTTTATGGGTAAAGTATGATTTCATTCTTATGTATATATGAAATCATGTTTCCTTTCCATATTTTTATAACCCTTACTGAGATTTTGATGCTCATCCCAAGTTTTTGAAATGCTTTTCACAGGTCAAGGGAAAGGTACATGATGTGACGATAGTGTCAAGGATGTTTCAAGAAAGAATCCGTGTTTTATTTTAAATAGGTTTCCATTGATGGGAAGAATTAATATTGTCTTTCATGTAACCACCTTGTTTAAATGTGGAATTTAATGCAAGTTTCATGATCTAATTCTCTAAAACTCTAAACCTGAAAAGATCCTCAATGTGTAATCTTGTAATAACTCATGTTTAAGTAAGGTTTAAGGCTGGGTCCTTACAGTTGGACATGCATGCATTTATAACATTACATAATCATTTAGAGGTAAGAAATGAAATGCACCGTTCATGGAGACGGTAAGCCGTACGTACGCATGAACGCTACTTTCATTTCTATTTCGTATTTTATAGAATGGAATAATAATGATATAAAGGTATATTATAATTACAGTATAATATCATATATAATATCATATTTCTATCCTTTATACATCCCACATATGGTATTTAACGAATCAAATCACTTTGAGGGGGCGGTAGTCCGCACTTCCTTAAATGAAGATATCGCGTATACCCATAAGGGAAGCCATAAAGGTAAGATAAAAATTAAAAATACAGAAGCATAAATAAACATAAACATATCATATATCATATATAAAAATAGTGACATCATAATGGCCACCTATGAAGGTGTTAAATGAGTATTGAACAATCATCGTTTCGGGAGGCAGAATTTCACCATCGACGGAAACCGTATGTTCGTTAACCATTTGATGTAGTTGTGTGAGAGTTTAGCTTGAATAAATCTTATAACAACATTCTAGTATATTTAATATACTGGTGTTGTTACAAAAGAAGTAAATAAAAAGAGTTTAGGGGGTTGGAGAAGAAAAATAAAACAAATGAACATGAGAGAATGAATTACCTTTAAAAGTGTAACTCCTTTTGATTTGAGCCTAAAGGCTTCCTTTGAAAGGATTCTTCCCAAAGGGAATCCTCTAGGATGAGGAGAGGGATGTGGAGAGAGTAAATGGGCAGGGTTTGGCCGAGCAAAAGGCTTGAGGAGTGTGTTAAATGAGGTAGAGGTGGGGGCCTTTTATAAGAGAAGAGAAGGGGCACTTTTGGAAAGTAAAGAAATATTACTTTATTTGAAAATGTGTTTCGGTTTCAAAAGGTCCCACATTGATATAATTCGTGTATAAGGTGATAATGCTTCGAAATCCACTCATCCAATAAGTTTTGGACATGTGTAGTTCATAGATTTTACATTATCTTTCCATTTTATTTAAATCGTCAAATAATGATGTCATCGCTGCATCATTATTATGTCATAAATAATTTAATTTATTTAATGTCTAAAAATTATAAAAAAAATACTATGATGTAGGAAATCTTTTTAGCTTTCCAATTAATATTTATAATCAAAAAGATGACTTGTATAACCCCACTTAAAAAAATTTTTAGTAAAACATATCATGTTTGTGTCAATTTTACTTTTACATTAAATAAAATGTTATTTATGTCATTTCCCAACCAAAGTGGATCAATGAGATTAAAATAATTTTTTGGTGAATAGTAACTTATTAAGTTTTTAATCGCGATTAGTGGTAAATAGTGTAGTTTAAGGTATAAATAATGCTTTAATAATATGAAATGACCTAGACACATGTCCCAACCTTATTGGTTGTGTCATGGCCGACCAAGACAAGCCATGGGTCAACTTGGGGACCCCATGGAGACATTTTGGTTGGGAAATGACATAAATAACTTTTTATTTAATGTAAAAGTAAAAATGACACAAACATAATATGTTTTACGAAAACAATTTTTACATGGGGTTATAAAGATCATATATTTGATTATAAATAGTCTTTGGAAAGATAAAAATTTTTCCTACATCATAGAATTTTTTTTATGATTTTTAGACATTAAATAAATTAAAATATTTATGACATAATGATGATGCCGCGATGACATCATTATTTGACGATTTAAATAAAATGGAAAGACAATGTAAAATCTATGAACTACAAATGGCCAAAACCAATTGGATGAGTGGATTTCGAACCCTTATCACCTTATCCACTAATTATATCAATGTGGGACCTTTTAAAAGCGAAACACATTTTCAAATAAAGTAATATTTCTTTACTTTTCAAAAGTGCCCCTCCTCTCCTCTTATAAAAGGCCCCCACCTCTACCTCATTTCACACACTCCTCAAGCCTTTGGCTCGGCCAACCCCTGCCCATTTACTCCCTCCACATCCCTCTCCTCATCCTAGAGGATTCCCTTTGGACATAATCCTTTCAAAGGAAGCCTTTAGGCTCAAATCAAAAGGAGTTACACTTTTAAAGGTAATTTATTCTCTCATGTTCATTTGTTTTATTTTGCTTCTCCAACCCCCTAAACTCTTTTTATTTACTTATTTTGTAACAACACCAGTATCTTCAATATACTAGGATGTTGTTATAAGATCTATTTGAGCTACACTCTCACACAACTACATCAAATGGTTAAAGAATATACGGTTTCTGTGGATGGAAAAATTCTGTCTCCCGAAACGATGATTGTTCAATACTCATTTAACACCTTCAAAGGTGGCCATTATGATGTCACTATTTTTATATATGATATATAATATGTTTATGTTTTCCTTAAGCTTCTGTTTTTTTTTATTTTGGGCATACCTTTATGGTTTCCATTATGGGTAAACACGATATCTTCATTTTAGGAAGTGCGGACTACCGCCCCCTGAAAGTGATTTGATTCGTTAATACCATATGTGGGATGTGTAAAGGATAAAGTTAATGATATTATATATTTTATTATACTGGAATTATAATATACTCTTATATCTTTATGATTCCATTCCAGAAAATATGAAATAGAAATGGAAGTAGCGTTCATGCGTACGTACGGCTTACCGCCTCCATGAACGGTGCATTTCATTTCTTACCTCTAAATGTGATGTAATATTATAAATACATGTATATGATGAATATATATGCTATATATGTTATACAAATCATTAATATAATTCTGGATATAACAAACCTATGACCAAATTAACAACATGTAAGTGTAAGATGTCTATTTTTGACTTAAGAACCAAATACTGACAAAATGAACATTATTAACATAACTGATTACATGATGTTCATAACATGATATAAAAGGAATAATGAACTTGAAAAAGATTCATAAGCAAGTAGAGATTAACTCAAGTTTATTATTCAGGAGATTAAAGAACGGTCGGGTCAAGTCTGATACGAGGTATGTGACTTCATCTCAATCTCCTTTCATTGAGGCATATTTTATTTATACACAACTTTCTTTTATACGGTGCATAAACCCCTTTTACTTTTACGTTTATTCAAAAGGAATATTTTTTATACGAAGCGTTTACTAAACGACAAAAGGGAATGTTTTTGTCGTACGTATGCGGCGACAATGACTTCTCCGCCGTTGTGACCGTTATTTGAGTTTCGGCTTCCTCTACAAGCCATACATTTTTTTAAACGAAAAATAGATACCATGTTTTACTTTGGTATTGAAAATGGTTTTCATAATGTTTTTATTATATCAATGTGTTGTATTGATATCTCGTGATTGAAATGTGGAAATGTTATGTTTCCTTTATGCATGTTTTATGTGATATGATTATGTTATGGTTCTTGGGCATTATTATGAAGACGGGTGGTTCCGTGATAAACTAAGGGCGGGTGAGCCTGTTATAGCTCTCCAATGCATTGGGTAACGCGAAGGAGTGAAATGTTAAGGTTTCTCCGAATATATTTTGGGAATATACTGTGATGGGTATTCCAAACATAACCAAGAGGGTTACTCCCTACGTAAGAATGTTATGAATGCCTCAAGTTACCTTTATGTCTTATGATTTCTATGATTTATTCATGATTTTATGAGGTATGTTAAAGTGCCAATGTTTTATGGGTAAAGTATGATTTCATTCTTATGTATATATGAACTCATGTTTCCTTTCCATATTTTTATAACCCTTACTGAGCTTTTTATGCTCATCCCAAGTTTTTGAAATGTTTTTCACAGGTCAAGGGAAAGGTACATGATGTGACGATAGTGTCAAGGATGTGTCAAGAAATAATCCATGTTTTATTTTAAATAGGTTTCCATTCAAAAAGAAACCATTTCCAAAACCATTTAAAACATTTAATAAAGAGATTTTTGAATCAAAGTTTCCCATACCACCTTTAAGCTTTTAACATTTTAAACCATTAATATCCATATAAATAAATCCTTAAAACCATTTTGAAAACAAGGATATTAATAAGAACAAATAATTAAAACATTTAAAACGATATTCTGGTTAAATGGGTTTTACCAAAATTAGAGACACTTGAATACAATAATCGAGGAATAACATTTATTCAGAACTTTATAATATCATGAGAATAAAAGGATTCATGATATAATACTCCAAAGGACAGTATATACACCATATAAGAGTGAATTGGTGCATAACAACAATGAACCCTCAATAGAAATGTCAAATGTGATGAAATCCCTTATAAAGAAGGTATCCTTAAATTAAGGACAAATCAATCTCAAAATATGTGTGAAAAATATAAATACACCCAATATAAGTGGATATTAAGTGTAAAACAATAAAAGTTCATTCACACATATTCAATGGATGATATATTCAATGACTACATGTTGAACCCAAAGAAATCGAAATTGGGTTAAGAAGTTCCCTTGACAGCCTAACGACGTCACATAAAAATGAGTTGATGAGAGATAAAAAGTGTATCTCATCACTTGGACATAAAATTTACATCAATAAGGATATATGAGAACATATCCCAACATAAAAATATGTAAATTAAAAGACCCAACAAAAGATGTCTTTTAAAAAAAGAGGAGGGTGAAAGGTTCCCTTACCGACTTGGGTATCCTTCAAAACATACACCCCATGAAAGAAGGACAATAGATCATTGATGTAAATAATCATAAACTAAATTATCTTACACAAAGAGTAGAATAATGGTCAGTACATACACCACTCAATGGAATTTGTGGAAAATGTAGCATAAATCTCACGGGAATAAAAGTGAGATGAAAAATCCCTTACGAAAACTCGGCAGCCTAACGGCACCACATAAAACTTCCGAATATGGATTGATGAGATCAAATAGAGTATCCCATCATATTACAATAGAATTTAAAGCAAGTGGAATATAAAATAAAATCCCCCAACATTGCAAGGAGGAGTTTAAAAGAAGTGACATAAAGGAGAGTACTTAAAAAGAAAGAGAGAGGTTAGATCTCTTACGAAAGTTCGGCAGCCTAACGGCGCCACTCAAAACTTCCAAAATGGATTGATGAGAGAGAATAGGGTCTCTCATCACATGAACATAAAAATTACAGTAAATTTAATATAAAATAACATCCCAATCATAAGAAAGATGAGCTTAAAATAAATGACATAAAAGAGTGTACTTAAAAAGAAAGAGAGTTGCAGGATCCCTTACCTCGGGTTCGACTTGACTCGATCGTTCTTTCATCTCCTGAATAATAAACTTGAGTTAATTTATACTTGATTAAGAACCTTTTTCAAGCTTATTATTCCTTTTATATCACTTATTTCCATGTCATAAACATTATGTAATCATTTAAGTTAATAATATTTGTTTTGCCGATATTTGGTTCTTAAGTCAAAAGTGGACTTCTTACAATTACATGTTGTTCGTGTGGACAAATGTTTATTATATCCAGAATTTTATTCATTATGTATATATCATAAATGTCCTATATATCCAGTACATGCATGAATTTATAACATTACATAATCATTTAGAGGTAAGAAATGAAATGCACCGTTCATGGAGACGGTAAGCCGTACGTACGCATGAACGCTACTTTCATTTCTATTTTGTATTTTATAGAATGGAATGATATAAAGGTATATTATAATTCTAGTATAATATCATATATAATATCATATTTCTATCCTTTATACATCCCACATATGGTATTTAACGAATCAAATCACTTTGAGGGGGCGGTAGTCCGCACTTCCTTAAATGAAGATATCGCGTATACCCATAATGGAAGCCATAAAGGTAAGACAAAAATGAAAAATACAGAAGCATAAATAAAACATAAACATATTATATATCATATATAAAAATATTGACATCATAATGGCCACCTGTGAAGGTGTTAAATGAGTATTGAACAATCATCGTTTCGGGAGGCAGAATTTCACCATCCACAGAAACCGTATGTTCTTTAACCATTTGATGTAGTTGTGTGAGAGTGTAGCTCGAATAAATCTTATAACAACATCCTAGTATATTGAATATACTGGTGTTGTTACAAAATAAGTAAATAAAAAGAGTTTATTGGGTTGGAGAAGCAAAATAAAACAAATGAACATGAGAGAATGAATTACCTTTAAAAGTGTAACTCCTTTTGATTTGAGCCTAAAGGCTTCCTTTGAAAGGATTCTTCCAAAAGGGAATCCTCTAGGATGAGGAGAGTGATGTGTAGAGAGTAAATGGGCAGGTGTTGGCCGAGCCAAAGGCTTGAGGAGTGTGTTAAATGAGGTAGAGGTGGGGGCCTTTTATAAGAGGAGAGGAGGGGTACTTTTGGAAAGTAAAGAAATATTACTTTATTTGAAAATGTGTTTCGGTTTCAAAAGGTCCCACATTGATATAATTCATGGATAAGGTGATAAGTCTTCGAAATCCACTCATACAATAAGTTTTGGACATGTGTAGTTCATATATTTTACATTATCTTTCCATTTTATTTAAATCGTCAAATAATGATGTCATCGCTGCATCATTATTATGTCATAAATAATTTAATTTATTTAATGTCCTAAAATTATAAAAAAAATACTATGATGTAGGAAATCGTTTTATCTTTCCAATGAATATTTATAATCAAAAATATGACATTTATAACCCCACTTAAAAATTGTTTTAGTAAAACATATCATGTTTGTGTCAATTTTACTTTTACATTAAATAAAATGTTATTTATGTCATTTCCCAACCAAAGAGGATCCATGGGGTCCCCAAGTTGACCCATGGCTTGTATTGATCGTCCAAGATACAACCAATAGGTGTAGGACAAGTTTCATGGTGTTTTCACATTCTTATAATATCATTTTTACCTTAAACTACACTAATTACCTCTAATCGCGATTAAAAACTTAATAAGTTACTATTCACCAAAAAATTATTTTAATCTCATTGAACCGCATTTTACTTCTTAATGACAACCATGTATGTCGGATTTTTGAAAATCAAAACACAATGATGGCAAAATTTCATTTAAACGGAAAATCAGTTTTTATAAGTACCACTTAGTGGTTTCACTATTCATCAAAAATTGAAGTTCTTCAGAAAAATCCCAAAAATTCACCCTAAGCTATATTTGATATTCTGAATTCAAAAATGAAGTCCGTTTTACAAAATTCAAAACATATAAGTCACATTAATTAATTTAATAATTAATTCCCGCTATCATGACAAATAGCGTGTTTTATGAAACAATAAATATCAAAAGATTGACACTAGTTTAAGTCTGATTTCAAAGTAAAATTGATTCCAACGACCACTATTGGATTTAATGGTAAAAATATTTTCTAATTTCACTTTAAAACCAATTCAAAATATAATCTAATCATATAAATAAATTAGATTAAAAATATATTTTGAATCAAAACACAACATTTTACACTATTCATTAAAAAAATGAACTCTATCGGAAAAATACCAAAAAATTACACAAAGTAAAATTTGATGTCCCAATTCTTAATAAGAGTTTTATTTGGTCCAAAATAATGTATAAGAGTGATCAAAACTATATTTAATGACAGTTCTCCATTAAAATGCGAAACATAACATTTCCACATTTCAATCACAATATAACATTTTAGGATATTGAAATAATGAATTCATTCAAAAAGAAACCATTTCCAAAACCATTTAAAACATTTAATAAAGAGATTTTTTAATCAAAGTGTCCCATACCACCTTGAAGATTTTAAAATTTTAAACCATTAATATCCATATAAATAAATCCTTAAAACCATTTTGAAAACATGGATATTAATAAGAACAAATAATTAAAACATTTAAAACAATATTTTGGTTAAAGGGGTTTTACCAAAATTAGAGACACTTGAATACAATAATCGAGGAATAACATTTAGTCATAACTTTATAATATCATGAGAATAAAAGGATTCATGATATAATACTCCAAAGGACAGTATATACACCATATAAGAGTGAATTGGTGCATAACAACAATGAACCCCCAATAGAAATGTCAAATGTGATGAAATCCCTTATAAAGAAGGTATCCTTAAATTAAGGACAAATAAATCTCAAAAATATGTGTGACAAATATATATACACCCAATATAAGTGGATATTAAGTGTAAAACAATAAAATGTCATTCACACATATTCAATGGATGACATATTCAATGACTACAAGTTGAACCCAAAGAAATCGAAATTGGGTTAAAAAGTTCCCTTGACAGCCTAACGGCATCACATCAAAATGAGTTGATGAGAGATAAAAAGTGTATCTCATCACTTGTACATAAAATTTTCATCAATAAGGATGTATGAGAACATATCCCAACATAAAAATATGTAAATTAAAAGACCCAATAAAAGAAGTCTTTTAAAAAAGAGGAGGGTGAAAGGTTCCCTTACCGACTTGGGTATCTTTCAAAACATACACCCCATGAAAGAAAGACAATAGGTCATTGATGTAAATACTCATAAACGAAATTATATTACATAAAGAGTAGAATAATGGGCAGTACATACACCACTCAATGGAATTTGTGGCAAATGTAGCATAAATCTCACGGGAATAAAAGTGAGATGAAAAATCCCTTACGAAAACTCAGCAGCCTAACGACGCCACATAAAACTTCCGAATATGGATTGATGAGATCAAATAGAGTATCCCATCATATTACAATAGAAGTTACAGCAAGTGTAATATAAAAGAAAATCCCCCAACATTGCAAGGAGGAGTTTAAAAGAAGTGACATAAAGGAGAGTACTTAAAAAGAAAGAGAGAGGTTTGATCTCTTACGAAAGTTCGGCAGCCTAACGGCGCCACTCAAAACTTCCAAAATGGATTGATGAGAGAGAATAGGGTCTCTAATCTCATGAACATAAAAATTACAGTAAATTTAATATAAAATAACATCCAAATCATAAGAAAGATGAGCTTAAAATAAATGACATAAAAGAGTGTACTTAAAAAGAAAGAGAGTTGTAGGATCCCTTACCTCGGGTCCGACTTGACTCGATCGTTCTTTAATCTCCTGAATAGTAAACATGAGTTAATTTCTACTTCCTTAATAACCTTTTTCAAGTTAATTATTACTTTTATACCACTTATTACCATGTCATAAACATTATGTAATCATTTAAGTTAATAATATTGGTTTTGCCGATATTTGGTTCTTAAGTCGAAAGTGGACTTCTTACAATTACATGTTGTTCGTGTGGCCAAATGTTTATTATATCCAGAATTGTATTAATTATTTAGATATCATATATTTCATATATATCCAGTACATTCATGCATTTATAACATTACATAATTATTTAGAGGTAAGAAATGAAATGCACCGTTCATGGAGACGGTAAGCCGTACGTACGCATGAACGCTACTTTCATTTCTATTTCGTATTTTATAGAATGGAATAATAATGATATAAAGGTATATTATAATTCCAGTATAATATAATATATAATATCATAGTTCCATCCTTTATACATCCCACATATGGTACTTAACGAATCAAATCACTTTGAGGGGGCGGTAGTCCGCACTTCCTAAAATGAAGATATCGCGTATACCCATAATGGAAGCCATAAAGGTAAGACAAAAATGAAAAATACAGAAGCATAAATAAAACATAAACATATTATATATCATATATAAAAATAGTGACATCATAATGGCCACCTTTGAAGGTGTTAAATGAGTATTGAACAATCATCGTTTCGGGAGGCAGAATTACACCATCCACGGAAACCGTATGTTCTTTAACCATTTGATGTAGTTGTGTGAGAGTGTAGCTCGAATAAATCTTATAAAAACATCCTAGTATATTTAAGATACTGGTTTTGTTACAAAAGAAGTAAATAAAAAGAGTTTAGGGGGTTGGAGAAGCAAAATAAAACAAATGAACATGAGAGAGTGAATTACCTTTAAAAGTGTAACTCCTTTTGATTTGAGCCTAAAGGCTTCCTTTGAAAGGATTCTGTAGAGACCCGAAGCCTGACGTACATATACTTTACATTACTTTTGCAGAATACTTAGTACATAACAAAAACACACACACACAAGGATCGTAATAGTTTAGTGTCTTTGGAAACTCGGAACGTAATCTTCTAATCGTGGTGAAAGATCCTCAATATCTCCCATAAAGATCTTCCCTTTTTTTTACCTAAAACCTTTATTTATATCCTGGGGAAAATAAAACATAAAAGGGTGAGCTCAAATTCTCAGTAAGGGTATACAAAAGAAAAATCAATCACATCATATTCATAAGAACATAACTTTTGGAAATCTTAACCTGCAAAAGAGAGCATAATTTCATAACATGGGATAAATCATAGTAGTGAAATGAAATCACAATAATCATAACTTAAAACATGAAACTTTGTGGCATACACACATAATCATAGAGAATCATTTCTTGTTAGTCAAGACTAATTTCCAAGACTATCTTAGTGGACAAAGTCCCTTTCTGAATCGAGTAACCCTCGTTTCAGTCCTGTTTCACTGAACCGGTATAACCTACCATTTCAGCCATGTCTATCTCATGAGATATAAAATCTTTACCCAATGCATTGGAGGGAGATATAGGTCCCACCCATCTTATAATGAATCCTTTCTTATGTGTGCCACATAATCATAAACCATACATCATAGCGTAACCCATGTAATAAAAATGGGATTCTTAAACAACATGACATCATAAAACAATTCATATAAGATAAAGGAATTCATAAAAATGTTTCCATCACAACATAATCAAATCCATGTAATAATAGGGATAAAAACAGAACCCTTTTATTATTTTAGATGAAAAATAATTTTGATAAAATACTTGAACTCCATTCTTGAGGAAAATATCCTTTCTACTTTAAAAACATTTTTCCTTTCATAACATGTCATACGACTTTAAAATAAAAGAAGTTGATTAAAAATAAACTTGAAAACTTGTAAAGGAATGTTCTTGAAAATAATGTTTTAAAAATCCATTCATGCTGTATAAGTTAAAAAAATCATTCTTCGTACTTTTGTCAGAAAAGTCAAAAAGTACCTCGTACGAAAAACGACAAAAGATTCCTTTCATACATATTACTAAAAACTCAACGAAGGGTAAAAATGGATTTAAACAATTGTAAGTGGATGGAAATAATATTACATATTGATGAAACATGGATGTGGATGATAAAATACACCCCATTAAATACTTACGAATAAATAATCTCGGATAAAAATGAGATTGTGATATTTCCCTTACCTTAGGTCCGATTTGCTTTGTACGTGTCCGAAGCTCCTGTATAATGGTTTAAATAATGTCATTGACTTATTACAGAATCATATTAATTGTTATGATATCATATATGGTTCACTTATGACATTATGTTACCCGTTCTTTTGTAAACTCCATGTTAAAGAAGCGTTTTGGGTAAAATCGTTTCATTTATCGTAGGTGTTTTGACTTGTTGTTATTGACATTATTATTACTTATATCATGATTTACTTACTTCCAGAATATAAAATATGATTTATATATCATATATATTCAGTATATATATATATAATAGATAGATAAATGAAATGAAAAACACTGTTCATGGAGACGGTAGTCCGTACGTACGCATGAACGTTGTTTTCCTTTCCTTATTGTCTTGAATGGAAGTAAGTTGATGAAATACATAAATCCAGTAGCTTTATAATGTCATATATTTCATTATTTTTTCTTATATATACTTTATAATCATTCTTAAATGGTTAACATGGAGAATGAATCTCATCGCGTCGTGGAGACGGTAGTCCGTACGTACGCACGAGCGATGATATCATTTCCATAAATATTGAATTGAATTGGAGTGGATTATAAAATATATCAGAATCAATATGATGTTGTAATAACTATGTATAGTTATTCTTTACACCATTATACCCATCCATGTAAGGTGGTGGTGGAAAATAGATTACACCACGGCGTGGAGACGGTATTCCGTACGTACGCACGTGCGGTGATTTCTTTTTCCGTAGGATGGATAGATGGTGAAATAGGGTGGTTTCATATTTATAATAACATATGAGTATGTAAGTAATACTGATGTTATTACTTTTTCATGAAACAACTAAAGAAGAAGAAGTTGAAGAAGAAAGAAATTGAAAAGATCGGTAATGGATATTACCTCTTCTTTGAAACGCCTCTTTGAATCATTCACTTAGGGAACTAAGATTGGTCTTTGAAGAAGACTAGAACCTCTAGGATTATTCTAGGGAAGTGGAGAAGGGATTTTGGCAGGGTTTGGCCGAGCTAAAAGGCTCAATGTTGTGTGAGGAAGAGAGGGAGGAGGTGTCCTTTTATAAGGGAGGAGAGGGGCACCTTAGGAATATCTCAAAATATTATTTTATATTAAAGTCAAAATCGGTTTATAATGGTTCCAAAGGGTCTTATTTCGACGCTAAAGTGGGGATGGGTCGAAATCCTATCAACCAATAAGATTTAGACAAGTTTAGGGTATTATTTTAACCTTATCAATTAGATTTAACTCTAAGTTAAATAATTTAACTTTTACCGTGTCTTTTTGTTTTCTTTCACTATATGGCTAATACACTTACTATAATATGCCAAACGAACCCCAAATTGTTTATTATTAATATATATATTCTTATCTAAGTAATTTGGACGAACCTTAGATTTTTAGGAATAAAATAACAATTAATAATATTTTATTTTATTTAAAAACTATTTTGTGTCAATTTTGACACTATTTGATATATGATTTTTGTGAAAGTCATAACAGAATTATATGTTCTAACCAAGTTGATTAAATAAACACTAATATATCATAGTAACCTAAAAAATTAGTGGAATTCATAAAAAATCTCAAATTACATTCATTTGAGTATTTATCACATCAATTATGTTAATATTTCTTTAAAAGTGTAATTACTGCATCATCGTTGTGTCATAAATAAATTAATTTATTTAAAGTCTAAAAATTATAAATAAAATATCATTATGTAAAAAATCTTTTTATCTTTCTAATGAATATTTACAATCGAATTTATCTTATGTATAACCCTATATTAAAAATGTTTTAGTAAATATTCTTTGATTTTAACTCTTTTAACTTTTCTTTGAATTAAATAATAATAAATGTCCTAATCTAATCCAAGTGGGCCTAAATGATAATATTTTACACTTAAGGTTGTTTTTGGTCGAGATAAACTTGTCCAATAGAATTAGGACATGTGTTAGGGTAATATTAATATCATTCTTACCCTTAATTACCCAATTTACTTTTAACCGTGGTAAATAAAAGTAAAAAGTTACTATTCACCAAAAATTATTTTCATCTCATTGAACCACATTTTACTTACTGACATCAACCGTGTGTCTCGGATTTTTGAAATTCCATTCACAGAAGCGGTAAAATTAAGTTTTATGAAAAATTCAGTTTTTTTAACTACCACTTAGTAGTTTCACTATTCATCAAAAATTGATGTTTTTCAGAACAATGCCAAAATTTCATCCTAAGCTATATTTCATATTCCGAATTCAAAAATGAATTCTATTTTACCAAATTCATAACATAGAAGTTGCATTAATTAATTTTATAATTAAATCCCGCTGTTAAAACAAATAGCGTGTTTTTAAGAAACAATATCTATCAAAAGATTGACACTTGATTATGTCTGGTTTAAATGTAAAATTACATCTAATGACCAACATTGTATTAAATTGTAAAAATATATTCTAAATATACTTTAAAACCACTAAAATTAATAATTTATCACTATTAATTATTTCGATTAAAAAAAGTTGTTTTTAATTATAATTTAGTAATTTTCACTATTCATCAGAATATGAAAGTTATCCGAAAAGTACCAAAATTTCACCTTAGGCTAAATTCGATACTCCGAATCCAAAAATGAAGTCCATTTTGAGAGCTAAATTTTCTAAAATTTAAAAAGTGGTTATTACTATTCATAACGACTAGTTTTAATAATATTTTAATAGCATATCGTTGTTTCGTGAAACTCAGTATTGCGTACTACACACGCTATCGAGGAAGGTTGAGATTGCGTGTAGTGCAAGGAAAGTCAAGGATGCGTGTTGTGCAAGCTTCTTTTGGTGTAGCGTACAACACAAGAAATTAATAAAATTAAAAAGAATAGTTTTCATAAAATCTCGGGCTGTTACATTCTACCCCACTTAAAATGAATTTCGCCCTCGAAATTCGTCGGGGTTATAAATAGTTTACTATTCGAAAGTTTCTTTAATAGAAACCCACATCGTAAAAAGGAATACCAAAACTTGGCTTTAAAAACTAACGTATGAAATATAACGATTACCCAAATAAACTAATCACTGGGTTTCCACATAGGTGAAAATATGGATATGGAAGAGAAATCTAACCATCATGTTCTGATGGAGAGTGGTAGAGAACATGGCTATGGAAAAGCCAACAATCACAAAGCCATAAATTTGTGACGATCTAAGGTACCATCTGATTCATCAGGTATAAGATCACTAGGACAACATTTTTGGTTTTCAAGATCATTTCCCTAAAGTTGAAAATTTGAATTAGAATAATTACTTACTTTATTTTGGAACAATCTCACTGTTGTTCGTGCCTTGAACAATTTCCACTTCATCTCTTAAATAAATGACGTTGAATTTGTTATTCGTGAAGTGTTAGCAGATTATGTGATAGAATGACGGGTCATTCCATCTGTCTCAAACAAAAGGTTAGAAAAAGTTATTAAATATACATAAGTCATTCTATAGTGAGATTAATCATATATGGTTCCTAAAATGGACTTATACTTCATCTATCATACTGCTTAATATAATAAAACTAGTTTCTACTAAACAGGGACTTCCTATAGGCCAGTGGTAGGCGATAAAGGCCAGTCACACTTCGGTTGTGGGTTCGATTCCTACAGCCTTGTCCGACGCGATGGGCTGTCGCCCGTCCTGCAGGTTGTCCTTTTTCTAAAACTATATTACTATAAGATCCCATCAATAATATCGAAAAAACTTCTATCCTTAAACAATACTAACTTATGTCCAACATAATCCATTCCAATCTTTAGGCTTATCCATAATACTGCAGTCCACTCTCATAACATAGTGAAAACGATTACCAGAGATTTAATACCATCGTTGATCCCCATATATCATAAGATATATCTTGTTGGTCACATTCCAAACTTTAAAAGGCCTTAATCTTGTACTCTCTTGAATACCCATTGAACCTTATTGAAAACATGAATTCTATTAAAATTTAACTCTTTCCACATACCAAAATCCTCAAAATTCTATATATTCAAACCATGATATCACTTAGTCCTTATATCAATCATGAGCTCATGAATACTATCAAACATTTAATTTTCTCTTTATCCCTTCATTATGTGCATATCATCTACATTCCAAAAATATCTGAATAACCTTTCATGGATACTGGTAACATTAATCAGACAACAGTGTAACAATCCTTACATGTCTCTTTATTCTACAGTACCATGAGATTACTTATACAACATTACACATGATGAACATGTAATCATTCCACTACATTCTTAAACCATTGACCGAGCTTCAACAATTCTTTCATCTCATATATCATTTGTAGTCTCTTCATCATCATCCACATAAATACTTCCCATACGACCATACTGATTATCTTCATGAGACTTTCCCTTAGGGCATTGGTTTGCATAATGCCCGCACATTCCACATTTAAAACATTTAACCATTGTTGATGTCGTAGCAATACCATTATCCTCATCCATGTTGTTAAATGAACCTTTTCCTTTGCATTTACTTGATTTGTGTCCTTCTTTTCCACACCCAAAGCATCTTCCAGTTCCTTTGAAACATTCTCCTTGATGCCTCTTCCCACATGATTTACATAGGGGAAATTGAACTTTCTTTCCTCTATGATCATCATGAAACTCCATCTTTCTCTTATTAGCCGAGTCAGGAAACTTACCAAATTTTACTTTATTGATCATATTATGAGATTGCTGATTCGGCATAATAATGATGTTTGGACTTCCAAATCCCATTTCATTATGAAGAATATCATTCCATTGTCCATCATATCCTCCATTATAGTGAATCATCTTGTTTCCAGCCATTTTCTAAAACCCAAAAAAAATAGTGTGAGAGGCAAAAATCATGCTAGGGAAAACATAATAAAGGGGGAGTACCTTCAATATCTAACATCTTAGGTTTAATTCTATGATCGTTAGCGTAGTTCTAGTACTATAACCTATACGTATACTTAACCTTAGGGAAATCCCTAGACATACCTTATAAATATCTCTAGGGATCTCACTAAAGTTCTCGCATCCTAGTTTCCAAAGGTTGACTAAACCTTTCCTCTGATACCAACTGTAGAGACCCGAATCCTGACGTACATAGACTTTACATTACTTTTGCGGAATAGTTAGTACATAACAAAAACACACACACACAAGGATCTTAATAGTTTAGTGTCTTTGGAAACTCAGAACGTAATCTTCTAATCGTGGTGAAAGATCTTCAATATCTCCCATAAAGATCTTCCCTTTTTTTTACCTAAAACATTTCTTTATATCCTGGGGAAAAGAAAACATAAAAGGGTGAGCTCAAATGCTCAGTAAGGGTATACAAAAGAAAAATCAATCACATCATATTCATAAGAACATAACTTTTGGAAATCTTAACCTGTAAAAGAGAGCATAATTTCATAACATGGGATAAATCATAGTAGTGAAATGAAATCACAATAATCATAACTTAAAACATGAAACTTTGTGGCATACACACATAATCATAGAGAATCATTTCTTGTTAGTCAAGAATAATTTCCAAGACTATCTTAGTGGACAAAGTCCCTTTCTGAATCGAGTAACCCTCGTTTCAGTCCTATTTCACTGAACCGGTATAACCTACCATTTCAGCCATGTCTATCTCATGAGATATAAAATCTTTACCCAATGCATTGGAGGGAGATATAGGTCCCACCCATCTTATAATGAATCCTTTCTTATGTGTGCCACATAATCATAAACCATACATCATAGCGTAACCCATGTAATAAAAATGGGATTCTTAAACAACATAACATCATAAAACAATTCATATAAGATAAAGGAATTCATAAAAATATTTCCATCACAACATAATAAAATCCATGTAATAATAGGGATAAAAACAGAACCCTTTTATTATCTTAGATGGAAAATAATTTTGATAAAATACTTGAACTCCATTCTTGAGGAAAATATCTTTTCTACATTAAAAACATTTTTCCTTTCATAACATGTCATACGACTTTAAAATAAAAGAAGTTGATTAAAAATAAACTTGAAAACTTGTAAAGGAAGCTTCTTGAAAATAATTTTTTAAAAATCCATTCATGCTGTATAAGTTAAAAAAATCATTCTTCGTACTTTTTTCGGAAAAGTCAAAAAGTACCTCTTACGAAAAACGACAAAAGATTCCTTTCATACATATTACTAAAAACTCACCGAAGGGTAAAAATGGATTTAAACAATTGTAAGTGGATGGAAATAATATTACATATTGATGAAACATGGATGTGGATAATAAAATACACCCCAGTAAATACTTACGAATAAAAAATCTCGGATAAAAATGAGATTGTGATATTTCCCTTACCTTAGGTCTGATTTTCTTTGTACGTGTCCGAAGCTCCTGTATAATGGTTTAAATAATTTCATTGACTTATTACAGAATCATATTCATTTTTATTATATCATATAAGGTTCACTTATGACATTATGTTACCCGTTCTTTTGTAAACTCCATGTTAAAGAAGCGTTTTGGGTAAAATCGTTTCATTTATCGTAGGTGTTTTGACTTGTTGTTCTTGACATTATTATTACTTATATCATGATTTACTTACTTCCAGAATATAATATATGATTTATATATCATATATATTCGGTATATATATATATATAATAGATAGATAAATGAAATGAAAAACACCGTTCATGGAGACGGTAGTCCGTACGTACGCATGAACGCTGTTTTCCTTTCCTTATTGTCTTGAATGGAAGTAAGTTGATGACATAAATAAATCCAGTAGCTTTATAATGTCATATATTTCATTATTTTTTATTATATATACTTTATAATCATTCTTAAATTGTTAACATGGAGAATGAATCTCATCGCATCGTGGAGACGGTAGTCCGTACGTACGAACGAGCGATGATATCATTTCCATAAATATTGAATTGAATTGGAGTGGATTATACAATATATCAGAATCAATATTATGTTGTAATAACTATGTATAGTTATTCTTTACACCATTATACCCATCCATATAAGGTGGTGGTGGAAAATAGATTACACCACGCCGTGGAGACGGTATTCCGTACGTACGCACGTGCGGTGATTTATTTTTCCGTAGGATGGATAGATGGTGAAATAGAGTTGTTTCATATTTATAATAACATATCAGTATTTAAGTAATACTGATGTTATTACTTTTTCATGAAACAACTAAAGAAGAAGAAGTTAAAGAAGAAAGAAATTGAAAAGATCGGTAATGGATATTACCTCTTCTTTGAAACGCCTCTTTGAATCCTTCACTTAGGGAACTAAGATTGGTCTTTGAAGAAGACCAGAACCTCTAGGATTATTCTAGGGAAGTGGAGAAGGGATTTTTTCAGGGTTTGGCCGAGCTAGAAGGCTCAATGTTGTGTGAGGAAGAGAGGGAGGAGGTGTCCTTTTATAAGGGAGGAGAGGGGCACCTTAGGAATATCTCAAAATATTATTTGATATTAAAGTCAAAATCGGTTTATAATGGTTCCAAAGGGTCTTATTTAGAAGATAAAGTGGGGATGGGTCGAAATCCTATCAACCAATAAGATTTAGACAAGTTTAGGGTATTATTTTAACCTTATCAATTAGATTTAACTCTAAGTTAAATAATTTAACTTTTACCGTGTCTTTTTGTTTTCTTTTACTATATGGTTAATACACTTACTATAATATGAAAAAAGAACCCCAAATTGTTTATTATTAATATATATATCCTTATCTAAGTCATTTGGCCGAACCTTAGATTTTTAGGAATAAAATAACAATTAATAATATAATATTTGATTTAAAAACTATTTTGTGTCAATTTTGACACTATTTGATATATGATTTTTGTGAAAGTCATAACAGAATTATATGTTCGATCCAAGTTGATTAAATCAACACTAATATATCATAGTAACCTAGAAAAGTAGTGTAAGTCATAAAAAGTCTCAAATTACATTCATTTGATCATTTATAACATCAATTATGTTAATATTTCTTTAAAAGGGTAATTACTGCATCATCGTTGTGTCATAAATAAATTAATTTATCTAAAGTCTAAAAATTATAAATAAAATATCATTATGTATAAAATTTTTTTAGCTTTCTAATGAATATTTACAATCGAATTTATCTTATGTATAACCCTATATTAAAAATGTTTTAGTGAATAAACTTTGATTTTAACTCTTTTAACTCTTCTTTGAATTAAATAATAATAAATGTCCTAATCTAATCCAAGTGGGCCTAAATGATAATATTTTACACTTAAGGTTGTTTTTGGTCGAGATACACTTGTCCAATAGTATTAGGACATGTGTTAGGGTAATATTAATATCATTCTTACCCTTAATTACCCTATCTACTTTTAACCGTGGTAAATAAAAGTAAGAAGATACTATTCACCAAAAATTATTTTCATCTCATTGAACCACATTTTACTTATTGACATCAACTGTGTCTCTCGGATTTTTGAAATTCCATTCACAGAAGCGGTAAAATTAAGTTTTATAAAAAATTCAGTTTTTTTAACTACCACTTAGTAGTTTCACTATTCATCAAAAATTGATGTTTTTCAGAACAATGCCAAAATTTCATCCTAAGCTATATTTCATATTCCGAATTCAAAAATGAAGTCTATTTTACCAAATTCATAACATAGAAGTTGAATTAATTAATTTTATAATTAAATCCCGCTATTAAAACAAATAGCGTGTTTTTAAGAAACAATATTTATCAAAAGATTGACACTTGATTATGTCTGGTTTAAATGTGAAATTACATCTAATGACCAACATTGTATTAAATTGTAAAAATATATTCTAAATATACTTTAAAACCACTCAAATTAATAATTTATCACTATTAATTATTTCGATTAAAAAAAGTTGTTTTTAATTATAATTTAGTAATTTTCACTATTCATCAGAATATGAAAGTTATCCGAAAAGTACCAAAATTTCACCTTAGGCTAAATTCGATACTCCGAATCCAAAAATGAAGTCCATTTTGAGAGCTAAATTTTCTAAAATTTAAAAAGTGGTTATTACTATTCATAACGGCTAGTTTTAATAATATTTTAATAGCATATCGTTTTTTCGTGAAACTCAGTATTACGTACTACACACGCTATCGAGGAAGGTTGCGATTGCGTGTAGTGCAAGGCAAGTCAAGGATGCGTGTTGTGCAAGCTTCTTTTGGTGTAGCGTACAACACAAGACATTAATAAAATTAAAAAGAATAGTTTTCATAAAATCTCGGGCTGTTAGAGATTCTGCCCAAAGGGAATCCTCTAGGATGAGGAGAGGGATGTGGAGAGAGTAAATGGACAGGGGTTGGCCGAGCCAAAGGCTTGAGGAGTGTGTGAAATGAAGTAGAGGTGGGGGCCTTTTATAAGAGGAGAGGAGGGGCACTTTTGGAAAGTAAGAAATATTACTTTATTTGAAAATGTGTTTCGGTTTCAAAAGGTCCCACATTGATATAATTCGTGGATAAGGTGATAAGGCTTCGAAATCCACTCATCCAATTGGTTTTGGACATGTGTAGTTCATAGATTTTACATTATCTTTCCATTTTATTTAAATCGTCAAATAATGATGTCATCGATGCATCATTATTATGTCATAAATAATTTAATTTAGTTAATGTCTAAAAATTATAAAAAAAATTCTATGATGTAGGAAATCTTTTTAGATTTCCAATGACTATTTATAATCAAAATTTGGACTTTTGTAACCCTACTTAAGAATTGTTTTAGTAAAACAACTCATGTTTGGGTCAATTTAATTTTAACATTAAATAAAAATATATTATTGTCATTTTCCAACTAAAGTGGCTCCATGGGGTCCCCAAGTTGGCCCATGGCTTGTCTTGGTCGGCCATGACTCACCCAATAGGTTTAGGACAAGTGTCATGGTGTTTTCACATTCTTATAATATCATTTTTACCTTAAATTACACTAATTACCTCTAATCGCGATTAAGAACTTAATAAGTTACTATTCACCAAAAAATTATTATAATCTCATTGAACCACATTTTACTTCTTAATGACAACCATGTATGTCGAATTTTTGAAATTCAAAACACAATGATGGCAAAATTTCATTTAAACGGAAAAATCAGTTTTTATAAGCACCACTTAGTGGTTTCACTATTCATCAAAAATTGAAGTTTTTCAGAAAAATCCCAAAAATTCACCCTAAGCTATATTTGATATTCCGAATTCAAAAATGAAGACCGTTTTACAAAATTAAAAACATATTAGTCACATTAATTAATTTAATAATTAATTCCCGCTGTCAGAGCAAATAGCGTGTTTTTATAAAACAATAAGTATCAAAAGATTGACACTAGTTTAAGTCTGATTTCAAAGTGAAATTGATTCCAACGACCACTATTGGATTTAATGGTAAAAATATTTTCTAATTTCACTTTAAAACCAATTAAAAATATAATATAATCATATAAATAAATTTGATTAAAAAGTGGTTTTGAATTAAAACACAACATTCTACACTATTCATTAAAAAATGAACTTTATCGGAAAAATACCAAAAAAAATTACACAAAGTAAAATTTGATATCCTGATTCTTAATAAGAGTTTTATTTGGTCCAAAAGAATGTATAAGAGTGAAAAAAACTATATTTAATGACGGTTCGCCATCAAAATGCGATAAGTGAACCTTTAGTGAAAACTATGGCATATATGCCTAAAATTGAATTCTTTCCGTATTTTAAGCCTCTATCCTTTATTGGATAAATGTAAAAACATTTAAAAACATATATAATCATATTTTAGTTTTTTCTATCCATTCCCGCCATTACAACGGCTACATGTTAACTACCATTTAAAATAATATTATTTTATTATTATAGTGCAACGTAAGATTCCCAAGAAACTCGTTGTTGCGTGTTGGGTATGCCATCGAGCATAGCGTCCCCTTTAAAGTCATTTAAATATTTTATTCACAAATATGGATAAATATGAAATGTCATATTCTTTATTTACCTGGGGTGTTACATCCTTCCCCCCTTTTGGGAATTGCATCCTCGCAATTTTAAAATTGCGCTTGGAAACATCCTTGAAAGTCCCACATTGGAACAAAAGTCGGTAAGACAAACACTTTAAAATAAAGAGAGATAAGTACAAAGGTCACCCGAGTTAACCCATACTAGGATTCCAAGTATGAAAATATGGACATGGAGGAAAAAACAAAGGGTCATGTTCTGATGGAGAGTGATAGAAAACATGTTTAGGAGAAAGTTAACCATGAGAAAATCACAAACTTGTGATGGGTTAAACGGTATTCGATTACCCAGTAGGAAAAGTTAATAGACAACAATTTTTTTTAAGTTACTTTTTATTGAGGAATTTATTCATAAGGAAGCATAATCACTTATCATGTTGACTTTCAACTTTTACTAGATTCCTTAGTCAAATTCATATTTTTTCCAAAAGACGAGTATTTAGGGAGACTTGTTCACATTAAGAGTACTATAATCAACTTTTAGAGAAGCGCCTAATCCAAAAAAGAGAACTATATACTTCCCATGTCTTTATACTTTAACCAAAACCAAAACCAAAAAGGCTAGTACAAGATCAGATAATCCAGAAAAGGATAACCCTTTATAAAAAGAAAATCTATTCTTAATCTCCAAAATTTGTCCAACAAAATCCAAAGTTAAATGAGGACCATTAGATAAACAATTTGTCCATAAAATTCTTCAAAGTAAACCAATCTAAGATTGAAACCCAAATATTTGAAGGATTTAGTCACATAGTCTTCCAAGTTAAATCGTAACATTTATCTCCAATCAAAATCAGTTGCTCTTAAAGTCTCGCATTGAAAAGTAATTATCCTAATCACATATCCTCCATGATAGGTTAATCATTTTCATAAATAACCCAAAATCAACTTACTCTTAAAAAAAAGAATCAGTCAAACTAAACAGGGACTTCACGTAGTCCAGTGGTAGGCGATAAATACCAGTCACACTTTGGTTGTGGGTTCGATTCCCGCAGCTTTGTCCGACGCGACGGGATGTCACACGGTCTACGTGTTGTCCTTTTTCCAAAACTATATAATTCTTAAAACATTCCCCAAAATGAGGAAAAAATCTTCAAGAATAATCATAACATATTTTAACCTCAAGTTTATCTCATGCCTTTCATTTCCCAGCATATCATATAATAGCCCATAATTACCTCAAAATTAAGGATCATATAAACTCTAATGGTTACCTTTATAATTATTACCTGAACTTCCACATCGACTGGCCATCTCGTACATGATGCATTAAAGATCATACCAAGGTTCAAGTGGTTGATCATGACTCCTTGATAGTTGGTTTAGAACAACCACGAGTTTCCTCATTGAATCCCCCATTTTATCTTGTATCTTAATCATAGAACCACCACAGTTTCCTTCAACCCTCTTGTCTCTTTGGTGCCTGCTTGATCCATCCATTCACTAAGAACATAAATGTCAGTGTGAGTATATCAACAGAACCATAATGTACTAATGAGTAAGGTAAACACTAAGATACACTTACTAATTCACTTTATCTAAAATTAGGACTCTTTCTGAAATCCTAACCATTATGGTAATGCCACTTGTGCTTAAAGAATACCCTAACCTCTAAAGTTATCTAAACCGACCTCTGATACCAACTATAAGGCCCCAGCCTTAAACCTTACTTAATCTTGAGTTATTACAAGATTACACATTGAGGATCTTTTCAGGTTTAGAGTTTTAGAGAATTAGATCATGAAACTTGCATTACATTCCACATTTAATAAAAGTGGTTACATAAAAGACAATATTCATTCTTCCCATCAACGGAAACCTATTTAAAATAAAACAAAGATTCATTCTTGACACATCCTTGACACTATCATCACATCATGTACCTTTCCCTTGACCTGTGAAAAACATTTCAAAAAACTTGGGATGAGCATAAAAAGCTCAGTAAGGGTTATAAAAATATGGAAAGGAAACATGAGTTCATATATACATAATAATGAAATCATACTTTACCCATAAAACATAGGCATATCAAATCATGAATAAATCATAGAAAACATAAGACATAAAGGTAACTTGAGGCATTAATAACATTCTTATGTAGGTAGTAACCCTCTTGGTTATGTTTGGAATACCCATCACAGTATATTCCCTAAATCGCTTCGGAGAATACTTAACGTTTCACTCCTTCGCGTTACCCAATGCATTGGAGAGCTATATCGGGCTCACCCGCCCTTAGTTTATCACGGAACCACCCTTTCTTCATAAAAATTCCCAAGAACCATAACATAATCGTATCACATAAACATGAATAAAGGAAACATAACATTTCCACATTTCAATCACAATATAACATTTTAGGATATTGAAATAATGAATTCATTCAAAAAGAAACCATTTCCAAAACCATTTAAAACATTTAATAAAGAGATTTTTGAATCAAAGTGTACCATACCACCTTGAAGCTTTTAACATTTTAAACCATTAATATCCATATAAATAAATCCTTAAAACCATTTTGAAAACATGGATATTAATAAGAACAAATAATTAAAACATTTAAAACGATATTTTGGTTAAAGGGGTTTTACCAAAATTAGAGACACTTGAATACAATAATCGAGGAATAACATTTAGTCAGAACTTTATAATATCATGAGAATAAAAGGATTCATGATATAATACTCCAAAGGACAGTATATACACCATATAAGAGTGAATTGGTGCATAACAACAATGAACCCTCAATAGAAATGTCAAATGTGATGAAATCCCTTATAAAGAAGGTATCCTTAAATTAAGGACAAATAAATCTCAAAAATATGTGTGAAAAATATATATACACCCAATATAAGTGGATATTAAGTGTAAAACAATAAAAGGTCATTCACACATATTCAATGGATGACATATTCAATGACTACAAGTTGAACCCAAAGAAATCGAAATTGGGTTAAAAAGTTCCCTTGACAGCCTAACGACATCACATCAAAATGAGTTGATGAGAGATAAAAAGTGTATATCATCACTTGTACATAATATTTTCATCAATAAGGATGTATGAGAACATATCCCAACATAAAAATATGTAAATTAAAAGACCCAATAAAATAAGTCTTTTAAAAAAGAGGAGGGTGAAAGGTTCCCTTACCGACTTGGGTATCTTTCAAAACATACACCCCATGAAAGAAAGACAATAGGTCATTGATGTAAATACTCATAAACGAAATTATATTACACAAAGAGTAGAATAATGGGTAGTACATACACCACTCAATGGAATTTGTGGCAAATGTAGCATAAATCTCACGGGAATAAAAGTGAGATGAAAAATCCCTTACGAAAACTCGGCAGCCTAACAGCGCCACATAAAACTTCCGAATATGGATTGATGAGATGAAATAGAGTATCCCATCATATTACAATATAATTTACATCAAGTGTAATATAAAATAAAATCCCCCAACATTGCAAGGAGGAGTTTAAAAGAAGTTACATAAAGGAGAGTACTTAAAAAGAAAGAGAGAGGTTTGATCTCTTACGAAAGTTCGGCAGCCTAACGGCGCCACTCAAAACTTCCAAAATGGATTGATGAGAGAGAATAGGGTCTCTCATCTCATGAACATAAAAATTAAAGTAAATTTAATATAAAATAACATCCCAATCACACGAAAGATGAGCGTAAAATAAATGACATAAAAGAGTGTACTTAAAAAGAAAGAGAGTTATAGGATCCCTTACCTCGGGTCCGACTTGACTCGATCGTTCTTTAATCTCCTGAATAGTAAACTTGAGTTAATTTATACTTCCTTAAGAACCTTTTTCAAGTTCATTATTACTTTTATACCACTTATTACCATGTCATAAACATTATGTAATCATTTAAGTTAATAATATTGGTTTTGCCGATATTTGGTTCTTAAGTCGAAAGTGGACTTTTTACAATTACATGTTGTTCGTGTGGCCAAATGTTTATTATATCCAGAATTTTATTCATTATTTAGATATCATATATGTCATATATATCCAGTACATTCATGCATTTATAACATTACATAATTATTTAGAGGTAAGAAATGAAATGCACCGTTCATGGAGACGGTAAGCCGTACGTACGCATGAACGCTACTTTCATTTCTATATCGTATTTTATAGAATGGAATAATAATGATATAAAGGTATATTATAATTCCAGTATAATATCATATATAATATCATAGTTCCATACTTTATACGTCCCACATATGGTACTTAACGAATCAAATCACTTTGAGGGGGCAGTAGTCCGCACTTCCTAAAATGAAGATATCGCGTATACCCGTAATGGAAGCCATAAAGGTAAGACAAAAATGAAAAATACAGAAGCATAAATAAAAAATAAACATATTATATATCATATATAAAAATAGTGACATCATAATGTCCACCTTTGAAGGTGTTAAATGAGTATTGAACAATCATCGTTTCGGGAGGCAGAATTTCACCATCCACGGAAACCGTATGTTCTTTAACCATTTGATGTAGTTGTGTGAGAGTGTAGCTCGAATAAATCTTATAACAACATCCTAGTATATTGAAGATACTGGATTTGTTACAAAATAAGTAAATAAAAAGAGTTTAGGGGGTTGGAGAAGCAAAATAAAACAAATGAACATGAGAGAGTGAATTACCTTTAAAAGTGTAACTCCTTTTGATTTGAGCCTAAAGGCTTCCTTTGAAAGGATTCTGCCCAAAGGGAATCCTCTAGGATGAGGATAGGGATGTGGAGAGAGTAAATGGTCATGTTTTGGCTGAGCCAAAGGCTTGAGGAGTGTGTGAAATGAAGTAGAGGTGGGGGCCTTTTATAAGAGGAGAGGAGGGGCACTTTTGGAAAGTAAGAAATATTACTTTATTTGAAAATGTGTTTCGGTTTTAAAAGGTCCCACATTGATATAATTCGTGGATAAGGTGATAAGGCTTCGAAATCCACTCATCCAATTGGTTTTGGACATGTGTAGTTCATAGATGTTACATTATCTTTCCATTTTATTTAAATCGTCAAATAATGATGTCATCACTTCATCATTATTATGTCATAAATAATGTAATTTATTTAATGTCTAAAAATTATAAAAAAAATACTATGATGTAGGAAATATTTTTATCTTTCCAATTACTATTTATAATCAAAATTTGGACTTGTGTAACCCTACTTAATAATTTCTTTAGTAAAAAAACTCATGTTTGGGTCAATTTAATTTTAACAGTAAATAAAAATATATTATTGTCATTTTCCAACTAAAGTGGCTCCATGGGGTCCCCAAGTTGGCCCATGGCTTGTCTTGGTCGGCCATGACTCACCCAATAGATTTAGGACAAGTGTCATGGTGTTTTCACATTCTTATAATATCATTTTTACCTTAAATTACACTAATTACCTCTAATCGCGATTAAGAACTTAATAAGCTACTATTCACCAAAAAATTATTATAATCTCATTGAACCACATTTTACTTCTTAATGAAAACCATGTATGTCGGATTTTTGAAATTCAAAACACAATGATGGCAAAATTTCATTTAAACGGAAAAATCAGTTTTTATAAGTACCACTTAGTGGTTTCACTATTCATCAAAAATTGAAGTTTTTCCGAAAAATCCCAAAAATTCACCCTAAGCTATATTTGATATTCCGAATTCAAAAATGAAGTCCGTTTTACAAAATTCAAAACATATTAGTCACATTAATTAATTTAATAATTAATTCCCGCTGTCAGAGCAAATAGCGTGTTTTTATAAAACAATAAGTATCAAAAGATTGACACTAATTTAAGTCTGATTTCAAAGTGAAATTGATTCCAACGACCAATATTGGATTTAATGGTAAAAATATTTTCTAATTTCACTTTAAAACCAATTAAAAATATAATCTAATCATATAAATAAATTAGATTAAAAAGTGGTTTTGAATTAAAACACAACATTCAACACTATTCATTAAAAAATGAACTTTATCAGAAAAATACCAAAAAAAATTACACAAAGTAAAATTTGATATCCTGATTCTTAATAAGAGTTTTATTTGGTCCAAAAGAATGTATAAGAGTGAACAAAACTATATTTAATGATGGTTCTCCATCAAAATGCGATAAGTGAACCTTTAGTGAAAACTAGGGCATATATGCCTAAAATTGAATTCTTTCCGTATTTTAAGCCTCTATACTTTATTGGATAAATATAAAAACATTTAATAACATAATATAATATATAATATCATAGTTCCATCCTTTATACGTCCCACATATGGTATTTAACAAATCAAATCACTTTGAGGGGGCGGTAGTCCGCACTTCCCTAAATGAAGATATCGTGTTTACCCATAATAGAAACCATAAAGGTATGCTCAAAATGAAAAATACATAAGCTTAAAAAAACATAAACATATTATATATCATATATAAAAATAGTGACATCATAATGGCCACCTTTGAAGGTGTTAAATGAGTATTGAACAATCATCGTTTCGGGAGGCATAATTTCGCCATCCACGGAAACCGTATGTTCTTTAACCATTTGATGTAGTTGTGTGAGATTGTAGCTCGAATAAATCTTATAAAAACATCCTAGTATATTTAAGATACTGGTTTTGTTACAAAAGAAGTAAATAAAAAGAGTTTAGAGGGTTGGAGAAGCAAAATAAAACAAATGAACAAGAGAGAATGAATTACCTTTAAAAGTGTAACTCCTTTTGATTTGTGCCTAAAGGCTTCCATTGAAAGGATTATGCCCAAAGTGAATCCTCTAGGATGATGAGAGGTATGTGGAGAGAGTAAATGGGCAGGGGTTGGCCAAGCCAAAGGCTTGAGGAGTGTGTGAAATGAGGTAGAGTTGGGGGCCTTTTATAAGAGGAGAGGAGGGGTACTTTTGGAAAGTAAGAAATATTACTTTATTTGAAAATGTGTTTCGGTTTTAAAAGGTCCCACATTGATATAAAAGGAATAATGAACTTGGAAAAGGTTCTTAAGGAAGTAGAAATTAACTCAAGTTTATTATTCAGGAGATTAAAGAACGATCGAGTCAAGTCGGACCTGAGGTAAGGGATCCTACACCTCTCTTTCTTTTTAAGTACACTCTTTTATATCATTCCTTTTAAATCTCATCTTTATTATTGGGATGTTATTTTATATTAATACTACTGTAATTTTTATGTTCATTTTATGAGAGAACCTATTCTCTCTCATCAATCCATTTTGGAAGTTTTGAGTGGCGCCGTTAGGCTGCCGAAATTTCGTAAGAGATCTAACTTCTCTCTTTCTTTTTAAGTACCCTCCTTTATGTCACTTCTTTTAAGCTCCTCTTTGTAATGTTGGGGGATGTTATTTTATATTCCTATTTCTGTACATTATATTTTAATGTGATGAGATACCCTATTTGATCTCATCAATCCATATTCGGAAGTTTTATGTGGCGCCGTTAGGCTGCCGAGTTTTCGTGAGGGATTTTTCATCTCACTTTTATTCCCGTGAGATTTATGCTACATTTGCCACAAATCCCATTGAGTGGTGTATGTACTGCCCATTATTCTACTCTTTGTGTAATATACTTTTGTTTATGAGTATTTACATCAATGATCTATTGTCCTTCTTTCATGGGGTGTATGTTTTGAAAGATACCCAAGTCGGTAAGGGAACCTTTCACCCTCCTTTTTTTAAAAGACTTATTTTGTTGGGTATTTTAATTTGCATATTGTTATGTTGGAATATGTTCTCATATATCCTTATTGATGTAAATTTTATGTCCAAGTGATGAGATACACTTTTTATCTCTCATCAACTCATTGTGATGTGATGTCGTTAGGCTGTCAAGGGAACTTTTTAACCCAATTTCGATTTCTTTGGGTTCAACATGTAGTCATTGAATATGTCATCCATTGAATATGTTTGAATGACCTTTTATTGTTTTACACTTAATATCCACTTATATTGGGTGTATTTATATTTGTCACACATATTTTTGAGATTGATTTGTCCTTAATTTAAGGACACCTTCTTTATAAGGGATTTCATCACATTTTACATCTCTATTGAGACTTTTTTGTCGTTATGCACCAATTCACTCTTATATGGTGTATATAATGTCCTTTGGACTATTATATCATGAATCCATTTATTCTCATGATATTATAAAGTTTTTATTAAATGTTATTCCTCAATTATTGTATTCAAGTGTCTCTAATTTTGGTAAAAACCCTTTAACCAAAATATCGCTTTAAATGTTTTAATGATTTGTTCTTATTAATATCCATGTTTTCAAAATGGTTTTAAGGATTTATTTATATGGATATTAATGGTTTAAAATTTTGAGATTTATTTGTCCTTATTTTAAGGATACCTTCTTTAAAAGGGATTTCATCACATTTGACATTTCTATTGAGGGTTCATTGTTGTTATGAACCAATTCACTCTTATATGGTGTATATACTGTCCTTTGGAGTATTATATCATTAATCCTTTTATTCTCATGATATTATAAAGTTCTGAATAAATGTTATTCCTCGATTATTGTATTCAAGTGTCTCTAATTTTGGTAAAACCCCTTTAACCAAAATATCGTTTTAAATGTTTTAATTATTTGTTCTTATTAATATCCATGTTTTCAAAATGGTTTTAAGGATTTATTTATATGGATATTAATGGTTTAAAATGTTAAAAGCTTCAAGGTGGTATGGGACACTTTGAGTCAAAAATCTCTTTATTAAATGTTTTAAATGGTTTTGGAAATGGTTTCTTTTTGAATGGATTCATTATTTCAATATCCTAAAATGTTATATTGTGATTGAAATGTGGAAATGTTATGTTTCCTTTATTCATGTTTATGTGATACGATTATGTTATGGTTCTTGGGCATTGTTATGAAGAGCGGGTGGTTCTGTGATAAACTAAGGGCGGGTGAGCCCGATATAGCTCTCCAATGCATTGGGTAACGCGAAGGAGTGAAACGTTAAGGTTTCTCCGAAGAGATTTAGGGAATATACTGTGATGGGTATTCCAAACGTAACCAAGAGGGTTACTCCCCACGTAAGAATGTTATGAATGCCTCAAGTTACCTTTATGTCTTATGATTTCTATGATTTATTCATGATTTGATATGCCTATGTTTTATGGGTAAAGTATGATTTCATTCTTATGTATACATGTACTCATGTTTCCTTTCCATATCTATATATCCCTTACTGAGCTTTTTATGCTCATCCCAAGTTTTTGAAATGTTTTTCACAGGTCAAGGGAAGGGTACATGATGTGATGATAGTGTCAAGGATGTGTCAAGAAAGAATCCATGTTTTATTTTAAATATGTTTCCGTTGATGGGAAGAATGAATACTGTCTTTTATGTAACCACTTTGTTTAAATGTGGAATGTAATGCAAGTTTCATGATCTAATTTTCTAAAACTCTAAACCTGAAAAGATCATCAATGTGTAATCTTGTAATAACTCAAGATTAAGTAAGGTTTAATGCTGGGGCCTTATAGTTGGTATCAAAGGTCGGTTTAGAAAACTTTAGAGGTTAGGTTATTCTTTAAGCATAAGTGACATTACCATAATGGTTAGGATTTCAGAAAGAGTCCTAGTTTTAGATAAAGTGAATGAGTAAGTGTATCTTAGTGTTTACCTTCTTCATTAGTACATGATGATTTTGTTGATAAACTCACACTGACATTTCTGTTTTTAGTGAATGGATGGATCTAGCAGGCACCAAAGTGACAATTGGTTTGAAGGAAACTGTGGTGGTTCTCTGATTAAAAGACTCGATGAAATGGGGTATTCAATGAGGAATCTCATGGTTGTTCTAAACCAACTATCAAGGATTCATGATCAACCACTTCAACCTTGGTGAGTTCTCTAATGCATCATGTACGAGATGGACAACTTGATGTGGAAATTCAGGTAATAATTATTAAGGTAACCATTAGGGTTTATATGATCCTTACTTTTTAGGTAATTATGGGTTACTCTATGATATGATGGAAAATGAAGGGCATGAGATAAACTTGAGGTTAAAATATGTTATGATAATTTTTGATGATTTTATCCCTTTTTGGGTAATTATTTGAGAATTATATAGTTTTGGAAAAAGGACAACACGCAGACCGTGTGAAAACCCGTCGCGTCGGACAATGCTGCGGGAATCGAACCCACAACCAAAGTGCGAATGATATTTATCGCCTACCACTGGACTATGTGAAGTCCCTGGTTAGTTTGACTGATTCTTTTTAGTTATATGATTTTATGAATTAAGAGTAAGTTGATTTTGGGTTATTTATGAAAATGATTAACCTATCATAGAGGATATGTGATTAGGTTAATTACTTTTCAATACGAGACTTTAGGAGCAACTGATGTTGTTTAGAGATAAATGTTACGATTTATCTTGGAAGACTATGCGAATAAATCCTTCAAATATTTGGGTTTCAATCTTATATTGGTTTACTTTGAGGAATTTTTATGGACAAATTTGTTTATAGAATGGTCCTCGCTGAACTTTGGGTTTTGTTTGACAAATCTTGGAGGTTAAGAATAGATTTTCTTTTATAAAGGGTTATCCTTTTCTGGATTATCTGATCTTGTACTAACCTTTTTGGTTTTGGTTTGGTTAAATCCAAAATACATGGTATGTATATAGTTCTCTTTTGGGGATTAGGTGATTCTCTAGAAGTTGATTATAGTACTCTTAATGCGAAAAAGTCTCCCTAAATACTTGTCTTTCGGAAAAAATATGAGTTTGACTAAGGAATCTAGTAAAAGTTGAAAGTCAACATGATAAGTGATTATGCTTCCTTATGAATAAATTCCTCAATAAAAAGTAACTTAATACAAAAATTTTGTCTATTAACTTTTCCTACTGGTGAACCCAACACCGTTTAACCCATCACAAGTTTGTGATTTTCTTATTGTTAACTTTCTCCTAAACATGTTTTCTATCACTCTCCATCAGAACATGACCCTTTTTTTTCCTTCATGTCCATATTTTCATACTTGGAATCCTAGTACGGGTTAACTCGGGTGACCTCTGTGCTTATCTTTATTTATTTTAATGTGATTTTTCTACCGACTCTTGTGCCGATGTGGGACGTTCAAGGATGTTTCCGAGCTCAATTTTTTTTTAAAATTGCGAGGACGCAATTCCTAAAAGGGGGGAAGGATGTAACACCCCAGGTAAATAAAGAATATGACATTTCATATTTATCCATATTTGTGAATAAAATCTATAAATGACTTTAAAGGGGACGCTATGCTCGATGGTGTACCCAACACGCAACAACGAGTTTCTTGGGAATCTTATGTTGCACTCTAATAATAAAATAATATTATTTTAAATGGTAGTTAACATGTAGCCGTTGTAATGGAGGTAATGGATAGAAATAACTAAAATATGATTATATATGTTCTTAAATATTTTTACATTTATCCAATAAAAGCTAAAGGCTTAAAATACGGAAAGTATTCAATTTTAGGCGTATATGCCTTAGTTTTCACTAAAGGTTCACTTATCGCCTTTTAATGGAGAACTGTCATTAAATATAGTTTTGTTCACTCTTAAACATTCATTTGGACCAAATAAAACTCTTATTAAGAATCTGGACATCAAATTTTACTTTGTGTAATTTTTTGGTATTTTTCCGATAAAGTTCATTTTTTAATGAATAGTGTAAAATGTTGTATTTTAATTCAAAACCTCTTTTTAATCTAATTTATTTATATGATTAGATTATATTTTGAATTTGTTTTAAGGTGAAATTAGAAAATATTTTTACCATTAAATCCAATAGTGGTCGTTGGAATTAATTTCACTTTGAAATCAGACTTAAACTAGTGTCAATCTTTTGATACTTATTGTTTTATAAAAACACGCTATTTGCTCTGACAGTGAGAATTAATTATTAAATTAATTAATGTGAGTAATATGTTTTGAATTTTGTAAAACGGACTTCATTTTTGAATTCGGAATATCAAATGTAGCTTAGGGTTAATTTTTGGGATTTGTCTAAAAAACATCAATTTTTGATGAATAGTGAAACCACTAAGTGGTACTTATAAAAACTGATTTTTCCGTTTAAATGGAATTTTGCCATCTTTGTGTTTTGAATTTCAAAAATCCGACATACATGGTTGTCATTAAGAAGTAAAATGTGGTTCAATGGGATAGAAATAATTTTTTGGTGAATAGTAACTTATTAAGTTTTTAATCGCGATTAGTGGTAATTAGTGTAGTTTAAGGTAAAAATGATATTATAAGAATGTGAAAACACCATGAAACTTGTCCTACACCTATTGGTTGTGTCATGGCCGACCAAGACAAGCCATGGGTCAACTTGGGGACCCCATGGAGACACTTTGGTTTGGAAATGACATAAATAACTTTTTATTAAATGTTAAAGTAAAAATGACACAAACAAGAAATGTTTTACGAAAACAATTTTTACATGGGGTTATAAAGATCAGATTTTTGATTATAAATATTCATTGTAAATCTAAAAATATTTCCTACATCATAGTATTTTTTTTATGATTTTTAAACATTAAATAAATTAAATTATTTATGACATAATAATGATGCAGCGATGACATCATTATTTGATAATTAAAATAAAATGGAAAGATAATGTAAAATCTATGAACTAAACATGTCCAAAACTTATTGTATGAGTGGATTTCGAAGCCTTATAACCTTATCCACGAATTATATCAATGTGGGACCTTTTAAAACCGAATCACATTTTCAAATAAAGTAATATTTCCTTACTTTCCAAAAGTGCCTCTCCTCTCCTCTTATAAAAGGCCCCCACCTCTACCTCTTTTCACACACTCCTCAAGCCTTTGGATCGGCCAAACCCTGCCCATTTACTCTCTCCACATCCCTCTACTCATCCTAGAGGATTACCTTTGGGCATAATCCTTTCAAAGGAAGCCTTTAGGCTCAAATCAAAAGGAGTTACACTTTTAAAGGTAATTCATTCTCCCATGTTCATTTGTTTTATTTTGATTCTCCAACCCCCTAAACTCTTTTTATTTACTTCTTTTGTAACAAAACCAGTATCTTCAATATACTAGGATGTTGTTATAAGATTTATTCGACCCACACTCTCACACAACTACATAAAATGGTTAAAGAACATACGGTTTCCGTGGATGGAGAAATTCTGCCTCCCGAAACGATGATTGTTCAATACTCATTTAACACCTTCAAAGGTGGCCATTATGATGTCACTATTTTTATATATTATATATAATATGTTTATGTTTTACTTATTCTTCTGTATTTTTCATTTTTGTCTTACCTTTATGGCTTCCATTATGGGTATACGTGATATCTTCATTTTAGGAAGTGCGGACTACCGCCCCCTCAAAGTGATGTGATTCGTTAATGCCATACATGGGACGTATAAAGGATGGATTTAATGTTATTATATATGATGTTATAATGGAATTATTATATAACTCTATATAATTATTATTTCTCTCCATTAAAGTATGAGATAGAAATGAAAGTAGCGTTCATGCGTACGTACGGCTTACCGTCTCCATGAACGGTGCATTTCATTTCTTATCCCCAAATGTAATGTACTATTATAAGTACATGTATATAATGGATATATATGATGAATGATATATCTAAATGATTAATATAATTATGTAATTAAAATATACATACCTCTCATTTAGTTTTAATTCCATTAATATGACAAAGAAATGAAAGTAGCGTTCATGCGTACGTACGGCTTACCGTCTCCATGAACGGTGAATTTCATTTCTTACCTCTAAATGATTATGTAATATTATAAATACATGTATATTCTGGATATATAAGATATATATGATATCCAAATCATGAATTTCATTCTGGATATAAAGAACCTTTGACCACACGAACAACATGTAATTGTAAGAAGTCCACTTTCGACTTAAGAACCAAATATCGGCAAAACAAATATTATTAACTTAAATGATTACATAATGTTTATGACATGGTAATAAGTGGTATAAAAGTAATAATGAACTTGAAAAAGGTTCTTAAGGAATTAGAAATTAACTCAATTATATTATTCAGGAGATTAAAGAACGATCGAGTCAAGTCGGACCCGAGGTAAGGGATCCTACAACTCTCTTTCTTTTTAAGTACACTCTTTTATGTCATTTATCTTAAGCTCATATTTCTTATGATTGGGATGTTCTTTTATATTACATTTACTGTAATTTTTATGTTCATGTGATGAGAGACCCTATTCTCTCTCATCAATCCATTTTGGAAGTTTTGAGTGGCGCCGTTAGCCTGCCGAACTTTCGTAAGAGAACTAACCTCTCTCTTTCTTTTTAAGTACTCTCCTTTATGTCACTTCTTTTAAACTCCTCCTTGCAATGTTGGGGGATTTTCTTTTATATTCCACTTTCTTAAATTCTATTGTAATATGATGGATACTCTATTTGATCTCATCAATCCATATTCGGATGTTTTATGTGGCGCCGTTTGGCTGCCGAGTTTTCGTAAGGGATTTTTCATCTCACTTTTATTCCTGTGAGATTTATGCAACATTTGCCACAAATTCCCTTGAGTGGTGTATGTACTGCCCATTATTCTACTCTTTGTGTAATATACTTTCGTTTATGAGTATTTACATCAATGATCTTTTGTCCTTCTTTCATGGAGTGTATGTTTTGAAAGATACCCAAGTCGGTAAGGGAACCTTTCACCCTCCTCTTTTTTAAAAGACTTCTTTTGTTGGGTCTTTTAATTTACATATCGTTATGTTGGGATATGTTCTCATATATCCTTATTGATGTAAATTTTATGTCCAAGTGATGAGATACTCTTTTTATCTCTCATCAACTCTTTTTGATGTGATGCCGTTAGGCTGTCAAGGGAACTTTTTAACCCAATTTCGATTTCTTTGGGTTCAACTTGTAGTCATTGAATATGTCATCCATTGAATATGTGTTAATGACCTTTTATTTTTTTACACTTAATATCCACTTATATTGGGTGTATATATATTTTTCACACATATTTTTGAGATTTATTTGTACTTATTTTAAGGATACCTTCTTTATAAGGGATTTCATCACATTTGACATTTCTATTGAGGGTTCATTGTTGTTATGCACCAATTCACTCTTATATGGTGTATATACTGTCCTTTGGAGTATTATATCATGAATCATTTTATTCTCATGATATTATAAAGTTCTGACTAAATGTTATTCCTCGATTATTGTATTCAAGTGTCTCTAATTTTGGTAAAACCCCTTTAACCAAAATATCATTTTAAATGTTTTAATTATTGTTCTTATTAATATCCATGTTTTCAAAATGGTTTTATGGATTTATTTATATGGATATTAATGGATTAAAATGTTAAAAGCTTCAAGGTGGTATGGGACACTTTGAGTCAAAAATCTCTTTATTAAATGTTTTAAATGGTTTTGGAAATGGTTTCTTTTTGAATGGATTCATTATTTAAATATCCTAAAATATTATATTGTGATTGAAATGTGGAAATGTTATGTTTCCTTTATTCATGTTTATGTGATATGATTATGTTATGGTTCTTGGGAATTGTTATGAATAACGGGTGGTTCCGTGATAAACTAAGGGCGGGTGAGCCCGATATAGCTCTCCAATGCATTGGGTAACGCGAAGGAGTGAAACGTTAAGGTTTCTCCGAAGAGATTTAGGGAATATACTGTGATGGGTATTCCAAACGTAACCAAGAGGGTTACTCCCCACGTAAGAATGTTATGAATGGCTTAAGTTACCTTTATGTCTTATGATTTCTATGATATATTAATGATTTGATATGCCTATGTTTTATGGGTAAAGTATGATTTCATTCTTATGTATACATGTACTCATGTTTCCTTTCCATATCTATATATCCCTTACTGAGCTTTTTATGCTCATCCCAAGTTTTTGAAATGTTTTTCACAGGTCAAGGGAAGGGTACATGATGTGATGATAGTGTCAAGGATGTGTCAAGAAAGAAACCATGTTTTATTTTAAATATGTTTCCGTTGATGGGAAGAATGAATACTATCTTTTATGTAACCACTTTGTTTAAATGTGGAATGTAATGCAAGTTTCATGATCTAATTCTCTAAAACTCTAAACCTGAAAAGATCCTCAATTTGTAATCTTGTAATAACTCAAGATTAAGTAAGGTTTAAGGCTGGGGCCTTATAGCACTATCACCACATCATGTACCTTTCCCTTGACCTCTGAAAAACATTTCAAAAACTTGGGATGAGCATAAAAAGCTCATTAAGGGTTATAAAAATATGGAAAGGAAACATGAGTTCATATATACATAATAATGAAATCATACTTTACCCATAAAACATAGGCATTTCAAATCATGAATAAATCAGAGAAAACATAAGACATAAAGGTAACTTGAGGCATTCATAACATTCTTACGTAGGGAGTAACCCTCTTGGTTACGTTTGGAATACCCATCACAGTATATTCCCTAAATCTCTTCGGAGAAACCTTAACGTTTCACTCCTTCGCGTTACCCAATGCATTGGAGAGCTATATCGGGCTCACCCGCCCTTAGTTTATCACGGAACCACCCGTTCTTCATAACAATGCCCAAGAACCATAACATAATCGTATCACATAAACATGAATAATGTAAACATAACATTTCCACATTTCAATTACAATATGACATTATAGGATATTGAAATAATGAATCCATTCAAAAAGAAACCATTTCCAAAACCATTTAAAACATTTAATAAAGAGATTTTTGAATCAAAGTGTCCCATACCACCTTGAAGCTTTTAACATTTTAAACCATTAATATCTATATAAATAAATCCTTAAAACCATTTTGAAAACATGGATATTAATAAGAACAAATAAATAAAACATTTAAAATGATATTTTGGTTAAAGGGGGTTTACCAAAATTAGAGACACTTGAATACAATAATCGAGGAATAACATTTAGTCAGAACTTTATAATATCATGAGAATAAAAGGATTCATGATATAATACTCCAAAGGACAGTATATGCACCATATAAGAGTGAATTGGTGCATAACAACAATAAACCCTCAATAAAAATGTCAAATGTGATGAAATCCCTTATAAAGAAGGTATCCTTAAATTAAGGACAAATAAATCTCAAAAATATGTGTGACAAATATATATACACCCAATATAAGTGGATATTAAGTGTAAAACAATAAAAGGTCATTCACACATATTCAATGGATGACATATTCAATGACTACAAGTTGAACCCAAAGAAATCGAAATTGGGTTAAAAAGTTCCCTTGACAGCCTAACGGCATCACATCAAAATGAGTTGATGAGAGATAAAAAGTGTATCTCATAACTTGGACATATAATTTACATCAATAAGTATTTATGAGAACATATCCCAACATAAAAATATGTAAATTAAAAGAACCAATAAAAGAAGTCTTTTAAAAAAGAGGAGGGTGAAAGGTTCCCTTACCGACTTGGGTATCTTTCAAAACATACACCCCATGAAAGAAAGACAATAGGTCATTGATGTAAATACTCATAAACGAAATTATATTACACAAAGAGTAGAATAATGGGCAGTACATACACCACTCAATGGAATTTGTGGCAAATGTAGCATAAATCTCACGGGAATAAAAGTGAGATGAAAAATCCCTTACGAAAATTCGGCAGCCTAACGGCGCCACTTAAAACTTCCAAAATGGATTGATGAGAGAGAATAGGGTCTCTAATCACATGAACATAAAAGTTACAGTAAGTGTAATATAAAATATCATCCCAATAACAAGAAAGATGAGCTTTAAAAGTAATTACATAAAAGAGTGTACTTAAAAAGAAAGAGAGGAGTAAGATCCCTTACCTCGTGTCCGACTTGACTCGATCGATGTTTAATCTCATGAATAATAAACTTGAGTTAATTTCTAATTCCTTAATATCCTTTTTCAAGGTCATTATTACTTTTATACCACTTATTACCATGTCATAAACATTATGTAATCATTTAAGTTAATAATATTTGTTTTGCCGATATTTGGTTCTTAAGTCGAAAGTGGACTTCTTACAATTACATGTTGTTCGTGTGGCCAAATGTTTATTATATACAGAATTATATTCATTATGTATATATCATATATGTCATATATATCCAGTACATTCATGCATTTATATCATTACATAATCATTTAGAGGTAAGAAATGAAATGCACCGTTCATGGAGACGGTAAGCCGTACGTACGCATGAACGCTACTTTCATTTCTATTTCGTATTTTATAGAATGGAATAATAATGATATAATGGTATATTATAATTCCAGTATAATATCATATATAATATCATATTTCCATCCTTTATACATCCCACATATGGTGTTTAACGAATCAAATCACTTTGAGGGGGCGGTAGTCCGCACTTCCTTAAATGAAGATATCGCGTATACCCATAATGGAAGCCATAAAGGTAAGACAAAAATGAAAAATAAAGAAGCATAAATAAAACATAAACATATTATATATCATATATAAAAATAGTTACATCATAATGTCCACCTTTGAAGGTGTTAAATGAGTATTGAACAATCATCGTTTCGGGAAGCAGAATTTCACCATCCACGGAAACTGTATGTTCTTTAACCATTTGATGTAGTTGTGTGAGAGTGTAGCTCGAATAAATCTTATAACAACATACTAGTATATTGAATATACTGGTTTTGTTACAAAATAAGTAAATAAAAATAGTTTAGGGGGTTGGAGAAGCAAAATAAAACAAATGAACATGAGAGAATGAATTACCTTTAAAAGTGTAACTCCTTTTGATTTGAGCCTAAAGGCTTCCTTTGAAAGGATTATGCCCAAAGGGAATCCTCTAGGATGAGTAGAGGGATGTGGAGAGAGTAAATGGGCAGGGTTTGGCCGAGCCAAAGGCTTGAGGAGTGTGTTAAATGAGGTAGAGGTGGGGGCCTTTTATAAGAGGAGAGGAGGGGTACTTTTGGAAAGTAAAGAAATATTACTTTATTTGAAAATGTTTTTCGGTTTCAAAAGATCCCACATTGATATAATTCGTGGATAAGGTGATAAGGCTTCGAAATCCACTCATCCAATAAGTTTTGGACATGTGTAGTTCATAGATTTTACATTATCATTCCATTTTATTTAAATCGTCAAATAATGATGTCATCGCTGCATCATTATTATGTCATAAATAATTTAATTTATTTAATGTCTAAAAATTATAAAAAAAATACTATGATGTAGGAAATCTTTTTAGATTTCCAATTAATATTTATAATCAAAATTATGACTTGTATAACCTCACTTAAAAATTGTTTTAGTAAAACATATCATGTTTGTGTCAATTTTACTTTTACATTAAATAAAATGTTATTTATGTCATTTCCCAACCAAAGTGTCTCCATGGGGTCCCCAAGTTGGCCCATTGCTTTTCTTGATCGGCCATGACTCACCCAATAGGTGTAGGACAAGTGTCATGGTGTTTTAACATTCTTATAATATCATTTTTACCTTAAATTACACTAATTACCTCTAATCGCGATTAAGAACTTAATAAGTTACTATTCACCAAAAAAATTATTATAATCTCATTGAACCACATTTTACTTCTTAATGACAACCATGTATGTCGGATTTTTGAAATTCAAAACACAATGATGGAAAAATTTCATTTAAGCGGAAAATCAGCTTTTATAAGTACCACTTAGTGGTTTCACTATTCATCAAAAATTGATGTTTTCAGAAAAATCCCAAAAATTCACCCTGAGCTATATTTGATATTCCGAATTCAAAAATGAAGTCCGTTTTACAAAATTCAGAACATATTAGTAACATTAATTAATTTAATAATTAATTTCCGCTCTCAGAGCAAATAGCGTGTTTTTATAAAACAATAAGTATCAAAAGATTGACACTAGTTTAAGTCTGATTTCAAAGTGAAATTAATTCCAACGACCACTATTGGATTTAATGGTAAAAATATTATCTAACTTCACTTTAAAACCAATTCAAAATATAATCTAATCATATAAATAAATTATATTAAAAAGAGGTTTTGAATTAAAATACAACATTTTACACTATTCATTAAAAAATGAACTTTATCGGAAAAATACCAAAAAAATTACACAAAGTAAAATTTGATGTCCCGATTCTTAATAAGAGTTTTATTTGGTCCAAAAGAATGTTTAAGAGTGAACAAAACTATATTTAATGACAGTTCTCCATTAAAAGGCGATAAGTGAACCTTTAGTGAAAACTAGGGCATATACGCCTAAAATTGAATTCTTTCCGTATTTTAAGCCTTTAGCTTTTATTGGATAAATGTAACAACATTTAAAAAAGATATATAATCATATTTTAGTTATTTCTATCCATTCCCGCCAATACAACGGCTACATGTTAACTACCAATTGAATTAATATTATTTTATTATTAGAGTGCAACGTAGGATTCCCAAGAAACTCGTTGTTGCGTGTTGGGTACGCCATCGAGCATAGCATCCCCTTTAAAGTCATATTAATATTTTATTCACAAATATGGATAAATATGAAAATTTCATATTAATTATTTACCTGGGGTGTTACATCCTTCCCCCCTTTTGGGAATTGCGTCCTCGCAATTTTAAAATTGCGCTTGGAAACATCCTTGAAAGTCCCAAATCGGAACAAAAGTCGGTAAAACAAACACTTTAAAATAAAGAAAGATAAGTACAAAGGTCACCCGAGTTAACCCATACTAGGATTACATGTATGAAAATATGGACATGGAGGAGAAAACATAGGTTCATGTTCTCATGGAGAGTGATAGAAAACATGTTTAGGAGAAAGTTAACCATGAGAAAATCACAAACTTGTGATGGGTTAAACGGTATTCGATTCCCCAGTAGGAAAAGTTAATAGAAAACATTTTTGTTTTAAGTTACTTTTTATTGAGGAATTTATTCATAAGGAAGCATAATCACTTATCATGTTGACTTTCAACTTTTACTAGACTCCTTAGTCAAACTCATATTTTTTCCAAAAGACGAGTATTTAGGGAGACTTGTTCGCATTAAGAGTACTTTAATCAACTTCTAGAGAATCACCTAATCCCCAAAAGAGAACTATATAAATCCCATATATTTAGGCTTTAACCAAAACCAAAACCAAAACAAAAAAGGTTAGTACAAGATCAGATAATCCAGAAAAGGATAACCCCTTATAAAAAGAAAAATCTATTCTTAATCTCCAAAATTTGTCCAACAAAACCCAAAGTTCAACGAGGACCATCCGATAAACAATTTGTCCATAAAATTCTTCAAAGTAAACCAATATAATATTGAAACCCAAATATTTGAAGGATTTAGTCACATAGTCTTCCAAGTTAAATCGTAACATTTATCTCCAAACAACATCAGTTGCTCCTAAAGTCTCACATTGAAAAGTAATTATCCTAATCACATGTCCTCCAAAATCAACTTACTCTTAATTCATAAAATCATATAACTAAAAAGAATCAGTCAAACTAACCAGAGACTTCACGTAGTCCAGTGGTAGGCGATAAATACCAGTCGCACTTTGGTTGTGGGTTCGATTCCCGCAGCAATGTCCGACGCGACGGGTTGTCACACGGTCTGCGTGTTGTCCTTTTTCCAAAACTATATAATTCTCAAATCATTACCCAAAAAGGGATAAAATCATAAAAAATAACCATAACATAATTTAACCTCAATTTTATCTCATGCCTTTCACTTCAATCATAACATATAGTAACCCATAATTACCTCAAAAGTAAGGATCATATAAACCCAAATGGTTCTTTATAACTATGTCCACAAAAGAAAAGATAACTATTACTTGAATAAAATTTGCCTATATTAAACATCAGGGTTACACATAATATAAAAAGTCTTCTAATGTAACCCCATCATCAAAAGAGACTTAATACTCTTAATAATTTCACCCTAACTCTTGAAGCCCTTATATGTTGACATCTTACTCATTCAACATTCTTCATGATCCATTATCCATTCCTTTCCAACTTATTCCGAAATACCTCTTTCCTACAAACAAAATCATGAATCATATCATAAGATTCCAAAATAAGAAAACAATAGTCATGAAATAGTACATACCTTTGATTGGTCATTGTCAGTTTCTTCATCCTCAATCGGAATGGCATTTGGTATTGGTAAATGAATATTGGTACGCTCTTGGTGACCCCATTCACGAAACTTCTTCATAGGACATGTGTTTGCATAATGACCATGCACACCACATTTAAAACATTCAATTGATCCCTCAGAAAGAACTTCTTTCCCTTTCCTCGAGTCAACTGGATGCTTCCTTTTTCCATGGCAGGTTCTTGCTTTATGACCTTCATTTCCACATCTATAGCATATTTCTGTCCCTTTGAAACATTTTCCTAGGTGTTTCTTTCCACATCTTTGACACATAGTATTTTGAACACACTTACCTTTATGATTATTACCTCTACTTCCATAGGTATTTGTTTCTTGCATATATGATGCCTTAGAGAAATCTCCAAGGTTTAGGTGGTCAATCATGACTCCAGATAGTTGGTTGAGGATAATCAAAAGAGTTCTCATTGCAGCTCCCATATCATTCAGTTGCTTGCTCAAAAAACTGTCACAGTTTCCTTCACATCCACTGTTACTTTGGTGCCTGCTAGATCCAGCCATTTACTAAAACCAAAAAGGTCAGTGTGAGTATATCAACAAAACCATCATGTACTAATGAGTAATATAATCAAAAGATATACTTACTCATTCACTTTATCTAAAACTAAGACTCTTTCTGAAATCCTAACCATTATGGTAATGTCACTTATGCTTAAAGAATACCCTAACCTCTAAAGTTATCTAAACCGACCTTTGAAACCAACTATAAGGCCCCAGCCTTAAACCTTACTTAATCTTGAGTTATTACAAGATTACACATTGAGGATCTTTTCAGGTATAGTGTTTTAGAGAATTAGATCATGAAACTTGCATTACATTCCACATTTAAATAAAGTGGTTACATAAAAGAAAATATTCATTCTTCCTATAAACGGAAACATATTGAAAATAAAACATGGATTCTTTCTTGACACATCCTTGACACTATCACCACATCATGTACCTTTCCCTTGACCTGTGAAAAACATTTCAAAAACTTGGGATGAGCATAAAAAGCTCAGTAAGGGTTATAAAAATATGGAAAGGAAACATGAGTTCATATATACATAATAATGAAATCATACTTTACCCATAAAACATAGGCATATCAAATCATGAATAAATCATAGAAAACATAAGACATGAAGGTAACTTGAGGCATTCATAACATTCTTACGTAGGGAGTAACCCTATTGGTTACGTTTGGAATACCCATCACAGTATATTCCCTAAATCTCTTCGGAGAAACCTTAACGTTTCACTCCTTCGCGTTACCCAATGCATTGGAGAGCTATATCGGGATCACCCGCCCTTAGTTTATCACGGAACCACCCGTTCATCATAACAATTCCCAAGAACCATAACATAATCGTATCACATAAACATGAATAAAGTAAACATAACATTTCCACATTTCAATCACAATATAAAATTTTAGGATATTGAAATAATGAATCCATTCAAAAAGAAACCATTTCCAAAACCATTTAAAACATTTAATAAAGAGATTTTTGAATCAAAGTGTCCCATACCACCTTGAAGTTTTAAACATTTTAAACCATTAATATCCATATAAATAAATCCTTAAAACCATTTTGAAAACATGGATATTAATAAGAACAAATAATTAAAACATTTAAAACGATATTTTGGTTAAAGGGGTTTTACCAAAATTAGAGACACTTGAATACAATAATCGAGGAATAACATTTAGTCAGAACTTTATAATATCATGAGAATAAAAGGATTCATGATATAATACTCCAAAGGATAGTATATACACCATATAAGAGTGAATTGGTGCATAACAACAATGAACCCTCAATAGAAATGTCAAATGTGATGAAATCCCTTATAAAGAAGGTATCCTTAAATTAAGGACAAATAAATCTCAAAAATATGTGTGAAAAATATATATACACCCAATATAAGTGGATATTAAGTGTAAAACAATAAAAGGTCATTCACACATATTCAATGGATGACATATTCAATGACTACAAGTTGAACCCAAAGAAATCGAAATTGGGTTAAAAAGTTCCCTTGACAGCCTAACGGCATCACATCAAAATGAGTTGATGAGAGATAAAAAGTGTATCTCATCACTTGGACATAAAATTTACATCAATAAGGATGTATGAGAACATATCCCAACATAAAAATATGTAAATTAAAATACCCAATAAAAGATGTCTTTTAAAAAAGAGGAGGGTGAAAGGTTCCCTTACCAACTTGGGTATCTTTCAAAACATACACCCCATGAAAGAAAGACAATAGGTCATTGATGTAAATACTCATAAACGAAAGTATATTACACAAAGAGTAGAATAATGGGCAGTACATACACCACTCAATGGAATTTGTGGCAAATTTAGCATAAATCTCACGGGAATAAAAGTGAGATGAAAAATCCCTTACGAAAATTCGGCAGCCTAACGGCGCCACTCAAAACTTCCAAAATGGATTGATGAGAGAGAATAGGGTCTCTAATCACATGAACATAAAAGTTACAGTAAGTGTAATATAAAATATCATCCCAATAACAAGAAAGATGAGCTTTAAAAGTAATGACATAAAAGAGTGTACTTAAAAAGAAAGAGAGGAGTAAGATCCCTTACCTCGGGTCCAACTTGACTCGATCGTTCTTTAATCTCCTGAATAATAAACTTGAGTTAATTTCGAATTCCTTAATAACCTTTTTCAAGTTCATTATTACTTTTATACCACTTATTACCATGTCATAAACATTATGTAATCATTTAATTTAATAATATTTGTTTTGCCGATATTTGGTTCTTAAGTCGAAAGTGGACTTCTTACAATTACATGTTGTTCGTGTGGACAAATGTTTATTATATCCAGAATTTTATTCATTATGTAGATATCATATATGTCATATATATCCAGTACATTCATGCATTTATAACATTACATAATCATTTAGAGGTAAGAAATGAAATGCACCGTTCATTATTATGTCATAAATAATTTAATTTATTTAATGTCTAAAAATTATAAAAAAAATACTATGATGTAGGAAATATTTTTATCTTTCCAATGAATATTTATAATCAAAATTATTACTTGTATAACCCCACTTAAAAATTGTTTTAGTAAAACATATCATGTTTGTGTCAATTTTACTTTTACATTAAATAAAATGTTATTTATGTCATTTCCCAACCAAAGTGTCTCCATGGGGTCCCCAAGTTGGCCCATGGCTTGTCTTGGTCGGCCATGACTCACCCAATAGGTGTAGGACAAGTTTCATGGTGTTTTCACATTCTTATAATATCATTTTTACCTTAAATTACACTAATTACCTCTAATCGCGATTAAGAACATAATAAGTTACTATTCACCAAAAAATTATTATAATCTCATTGAACCACATTTTACTTCTTAATGACAACCATGTATGTCGGATTTTTGAAATTAAAAACACAATGATGGAAAAATATCATTTAAGCGGAAAATCAGCTTTTATAAGTACCACTTAGTGGTTTCACTATTCATCAAAAATTGAAGTTTTTCAGAAAAATCCCAAAAATTCACCCTGAGATATATTTGATATTCCGAATTCAAAAATGAAGTCCGTTTTAAAAAATTCAGAACATATTAGTCAAATTAATTAATTTAATAATTAATTCCCGCTCTCAGAGCAAATAGCGTGTTTTTATAAAACAATAAGTATCAAAAGATTGACACTAGTTTAAGTCTGATTTCAAAGTGAAATTAATTCCAACGACCACTATTGGATTTAATGGTAAAAATATTTTATAACTTCACTTTAAAACCAATTCAAAATATAATCTAATCATATAAATAAATTAGATTAAAAAGAGGTTTTGAATTAAAATACAACATTTTACACTATTCATTAAAAAATGAACTTTATCGGAAAAATACCAACAAAATTACACAAAGTAAAATTTGATGTCCCTATTCTTAATAAGAGTTTTATTTGGCCCAAAAGAATGTTTAAGAGTGAACAAAAGTATATTTAATGACAGCTCTCCATTAAAAGGCGATAAGTGAACCTTTAGTGAAAACTAGGGTATATACGCCTAAAATTGAATTCTTTCCATATTTTAAGCCTTTAGCTTTTATTGGATAAATGTAAAAACATTTAAAAAACATATATAATCATATTTTAGTTATTTCTATCCATTCTTTCCAATACAACGGCTACATGTTAACTACCATTTGAATTAATATTATTTTATTATTAGAGTGCAACGTAAGATTCCCAAGAAACTCGTTGTTGCGTGTTGGGTACGCCATCGAGCATAGCGTCCTCTTTAAAGTCACATTAATATTTTATTCACAAATATGGATAAATATGAAAATTTCATATTAATTATTTACCTGGGGTGTTACATCTTACACATTGAGGATCTTTTCGGGTTTAGAGTTTTAGAGAATTTGATCATAAAACTTGCATTACATTCCACATATAAACAAAGTGGTTACATAAAGATAGTATTCTTCATTCCCATCAATGGAAACACATTTAAAATAAAACATGGATTATTTTTTTGACACATCCTTAACTCTATCAACTTATCATGTACCTTTCCCTTGACCTGTGAAAAACATTTCAAAAACTTGGGATGAGCATAAAAACTCAGTATGGGTTATAAAAAAACATGGAAAGGAAACATGAGTTCATATATACATAAGAATGAAATCATACTTTACCCATAAAACATAGGCATTTAACATACCTCATAAAATCATGAATAAATCATAGAAATCATAAGACATAAAGGTAACTTGAGGCATTCATAACATTCTTACGTAGGGAGTAACCCTCTTGGTTACGTTTGGAATACCCATCACAGTATATTCCCTAAAATCTATTCGGAGAAACCTTAACGTTTCACTCCTTCGCGTTACCCAATGCATTGGAGAGCTATAACGGGCTCACCCGCCCTTAGTTTATCACGGAACCACCCGTCTTCATAATAATGCCCAAGAACCATAACATAATCATATCACATAAAACATGCATAAAGGAAACATAACATTTACACATTTCAATCACGAGATATCAATACAAAACATTGATATAATAAAAACATTATGAAAACCATTTTCAATACCAAAGTAAAACATGGTATTTATTTTTCTTTTAAAAAAATAAGGTATGGCTTGAAGAGGAAGCCGAAACTCAAATAACGGTTACGACGGCGGAGAAGTCGTTGTCGCCGCATACGTACGACAAAAACATTCCCTTTTGTCATTTAGTAAACACTTCGTATAAAAAATATTACTTTTGAATAAACGTAAAAGTCAAAGGGGTTTATACACCGTATAAAAGAAAGTTGTGTATAAAATAAAATATGCCTCAACGAAAGGAGATTGAGACGAAGTCCCATACCTCATATCCGACTTGACCCGACCGCTCTTTAATCTCCTGAATAATAAACTTGAGTTAATCTCTACTTGATTATGAATCTTTTTAAAGTTCATTATTCCTTTTATACCATGTTATGAACATCATGTAATCAGTTAAGTTAATAATGTTCATTTTGTCGGTATTTGGTTCTTAAGTCAAAAATAGACTTCTTACACTTACATGTTGTTAATTTGGTCAAAGGTTCATTATATCCATAATGGTATTCCTGATGTAGATATCATATATTTCATATATATCCAGTACATACTTTAATTTATAATATTACATAATCATTTAGAGGTAAGAAATGAAATGCACCGTTCATGGAGACGGTAAGCCGTACGTTCGCATGAACGCTACTTTCATTTCTATTTCATATTTTATAGAATGGAATCATAATGATATAAAGGTATATTATAATTCCAGTATAATATCATATATAATATCATAGTTCCATATTTTATATGTCCCACATATGGTATTTAACGAATCAAATCACTTTGAGGGGGCGGTAGTCCGCACTTCCTAAAATGAAGATATCGTGTTTACCCATAATGGAAACCATAAAGGTATGCCCAAAATGAAAAAAACAGAATCTTAAGGAAAACATAAACATATTATATATCATATATAAAAATAGTGACATCATAATGGCCACCTTTGAAGGTGTTAAATGAGTATTGAACAATCATCGTTTCGGGAGACAGAATTTCGCCATCCACGGAAACCTTATGTTATTTAACCATTTGATGCAGTTGTGTGGGAGTGTAGCTCAAATAAATCTTGTAACAACATACTAGTATATTGAAGATACTGGTGTTGTTACAACAGAATTAAATAAAAAGAGTTTAGGGGGTTGGAGAAGCAAAATAAAACAAATGAACATGAGAGAATGAATTACCTTTAAAAGTGTAACTCCTTTTGAGTTGAGCCTAAAGGATTCCTTTGAAAGGATTATGCCCAAAGGGAATCCTCTAGGATGAGGAGAGGGATGTGGAGAGAGTAAATGGGCAGGGGTTGGCTGAGCCAAAGGCTTGAGGAGTGTGTGAAATGAGGTAGAGATGGGGGCCTTTTATAAGAGGATAGGAGGGGCACTTTTGGAAAGTAAAGAAATACTACTTTATTTGAAAATGTGTTTCGGTTTTAAAAGGTCCCACATTGATATAATTCGTGGATAAGGTGATAAGGGTTCGAAATACACTCATCCAATTGGTTTTGGCCATGTGTAGTTCATATATTTTACATTGTCTTTCCATTTTATTTAAATCGTCAAATAATGATGTCATCGCTGCATCATTATTATGTCATAAATATTTTAATTTATTTAATGTCTAAAAATCATAAAAAAAATACTACGATGTAGGAAATCTTTTTATATTTCCAATGACTATTTATAATCAGATATCTGATCTTTATAACCCCATGTAAAAATTGTTTTCGTAAAACATATTATGTTTGTGTCATTTTTACTTTTACATTAAATAAAAAGTTATTTATGTCATTTCCCAACCAAAATGTCTCCATGGGGTCCCCAAGTTGACCCATGGATTGTCTTGGTCGGCCATGACACAACCAATAAGGTTGGTACATGTGTCTAGGTCATTTCATATTATTAAAGCATTATTTATTCCTTAAACTACACTAATCACCACTAATCGCGATTAAAAACTTAATAAGTTACTATTCACCAAAAAAATTATTTTAATCTCATTGAACCACATTTTACTTCTTAATGACAACCATGTATGTCGGATTTTCAAAATTCAATACACATTAGTGGTAAACTTTCATTTAACTGAAAAATCAGTTTGCTTGATTACCACTTAGTGGTTTCACTATTCATCAAAAATTGATGTTTTTCAGAAAATTACCAAAAATTCACCCTAAGATATATTTGATATTCCGAATTCAAAAATGAAGTCTATTTTACAAAATTAAAATCATATAAGTCACATTAATTAATTTAATAATTAATTCCCGCTGCCAGATCAAATAGCGTGTTTTTACAAAACAATAAGTATCAAAAGATTGACACCAGTTTAAGTCTAATTTCAAAGTGAAATTGATTCCAATGACCACCATTGGATAAAATGGTAAAAATATATTCTAATTTCACTTCAAAACCAATTCAAAACATAATCTAATCATATAAATAAATTATATTAAAAAGCAGTTTTGAGGTAAAATGCAGTATTTTTCACTATTCATTAAAAAAATGAACATTGTCAGAAAGATACCAAAAATTCACACAAAGTAAATTTTGATGTCCCAAACATAAAGAATAAGTTTATTTTGACAAACATAGTTTATAAAATTGTCAAAATATAGATTCAAAAATGGTTTGTCATCAAAAGGCACTAAAACAATCTTTTAAGAATATTAGTGTATTCCATGCATAAGATTGTATTTATTTTCATTTTAAGCCTCTATAACAATATCTTAATCCTTAATAGACATAGATAAAAATATCTATTATTCATTACTTACTTGGGATGTTACATCCTTCCCCCCTTTAGAAAATTGCGTCTCCGCAATTTATTTACTTATCAAATAAATGGGGGTACTTATCCCTCATTGCATTTTCAGATTCCCATGTTGCCTCTTCAATCATGTGGTTTTTCCACAAAACCTTTACCTGATGAATCACCTTATTCCGTAACACATGCTCCATGTGGTCAAGAATCTGGACCGGTTGTTCCTCATAAGATAGGTTCTCTTCCAGCTGAACTACCTCTGGACTCAAAACATGAGATGGATCTGGCATATACTTTCTCAACATCGAAATGTGAAAAACATTGTGTACCTGAGATAAACTCGGAGGTAAAGCCACTCGGTATGCAACTGATCCAACTCTCTCCAGAATTTCGTATGGTCCAATGAACCTTGGACTCAACTTTCCTTTCTGACCAAATCTCATCACACTTTTCCAAGGAGAAACCTTGAGAAAAACATGATCACCTACCTCGAAAGATAGATCCTTCCTCCGGTTATCCGCATAACTCTTCTGCCTGCTCTGAGCTGTTCTCATGTGTTTCTGAATCAGCTGAACTTTTTCTGCCATCTCTTCTACCAATTCTGGTCCCATCAACTTTCTTTCACCCACTTCATCCCAGAAAGCTGGAGTTCGACACCACTTCCCATATAATGCCTGAAATGGTGCCATCTGTATACTGGAATGAAAATTGTTATTATATGAAAATTCAACCAAAGAAAGATGTTGGTCCCAACTTCCCTGATAATCCATAGAACAAGCTCGTAGCATATCCTCCAATGTCTGAATTGTTCGTTCTGAATGCCCATCAGATTGAGGATGAAAAGCTGTACTAAAATTTAATTCAGTACCCAACGACTTCTGAAGGCCTTTCCAAAAGTTAGAAGTAAACCTGGGATCACGATCTGATACAATGGAGAGAGGAACTCCATGTAACCTGACTATCTCTTTAAGATACAAACGGGAAAGTTGATCAAGAGAGAAAGTATCTCGTATAGCAAGGAAATGAGCAGATTTGGTCAAGCGATCAACAATAACCCAGATTGCATTATTACCTCGAGATGTCTTCAGTAATCCAACAACAAAGTCCATGGATATATTCTCCCATTTCCACTCTGGAACTGGTAAAGGCTGAAGCATCCCTTTCGGTAACTGCCGCTCTGCTTTAACCTGCTGACAAGTCAAACACTTCACAGTAAAATCAGCAATATCTCTTTTCATTCCATCCCACCAGTAATACTCCCGCAGATCTCTATACATCTTAGTACTGCCCGGATGAACTGAAAACAGAGAACTATGAGCTTCACATAACAACTCACTCTTCAACTGTGAATCACAAGGCACACACAATCTTCTCCTAAATCTCAAAACGCAATCATTATCAATGTTGAATTCAGGCAACTTACCTTTCTGAACCAGCTCTACCTTTTTCTGCAACTCACTATCTTGCTTCTGTGCTTGCTTGATTCTATCTGATAGAGATGATCTCACTGATACCTGAAACAAAACAGAAGGACTCCCTGTACCAACAACTTCTATGCCAAAGTTCATCAAATCCTTAACCAAAGGATCATGTTCCAAATGCAACATTGTTAATGAAGCATTACTTTTTCGACTCAAAGCATCAGCCACTTTATTTGCTTTTCCCGGATGGTAATGAATTGTACAATCATAATCTTTGATTAATTCCAGCCATCTCCTTTGTCTCATGTTTAACTCTTTCTGATTGAATATATACTTTAAACTTTTGTGATCGGTATATATTTCACACTTTACTCCATATAAATGATGCCTCCAAATTTTTAAAGCAAAAACAACAGCAGCTAATTCCAAATCATGTGTAGTGTAATTTACCTCATGAGTTTTCAACTGTCGTGAAGCATAAGCAATTACCTGATCATTCTGCATTAGGACGCAACCAAGTCCTTTCAATGAAGCATCACTGTATATAACAAACTCACCATTCCTGGAAGGTAGTTCCAAAACTGGATCATTCACCAATCTTCTCTTCAATTCCTGAAAACAATCATCACATTATTTTGTCCAGATAAACTTAACACCCTTCCGAGTTAGCTTAGTCATTGGACTAGATAACCGTGAAAAATTTCTAACAAACCTTCGGTAATAGCCCGCCAAACCAAGGAAGCTACGAATCTCGGTTACATTTGTGGGTCTTGGCCATTCTTCCACAACTTTTGTTTTTGCAGGATCAACAGTTATTCCATCTTTATAAATAATGTGACCAAGGAAAGAAATTTGTTGCAACCAAAACTAACACTTGCTGAATTTCCCATACAGTTTCTTTTCTTTTAAGGTTTGCAAGATAACCCTTAAATGTTTTTCATGCTCCTCTTTACTTTTAGAAAACACCAAAATATCTTCAATGAAAACCACCACAAACTTATCCAAGAACTCATGGAAAATTCTATTCATTAAGTCCATGAATACAGCAGGTGCATTGGTTAGCCCAAAAGGCAAAAATTCATAATGGCCATATCTCGTACGGAACGCGGTCTTCGGAATATCTGCCTCCTTTACCTTCAGCTGATGGTACCCCGATCTCAAGTCAATCTTTGAAAAAAACTGAGCTCCCTGGAGCTGATCAAACAAATCATCGATATGAGGCAAAGGATATTTGTTCTTAACAGTGATATTATTCAAGGCTCTATAATCAATGCAAAGTCTCATAGAACCATCTTTCTTTTTAACAAATAAAACAGGAGCACCCCATGGTGATGTGCTAGGTCTAATGAAACCTTTCTCTAATAAATCTTGCAATTGCTCCTTCAACTCTAAAAGTTCAATTTGTGCCATTCGATAAGGGGGTTTTGAAATTGGCTTAGCATCAAGAACTAAGTCAACAGTAAACTCAACTTCCTGATCTGGTATTATTTCAGGCAACTCATCAGGAAAAACATCAGGATACTCATTTACCACTGGCACATCATTAATCTGAACAGTTCCTTTATTTTCAATGACGTGTGCAAGGTAACATTCATTTCCATCTTTTACAAGTTTCTCGGCCTCTTGATATGTTATCAAAAGTAAGGGTTCATTCTTGTAAACAAACTGAAAGTCTTTCTGAAAAGAAACTTCTTTATCTCTACAGTCAATCTTACCATGGAAAATAGAGAGCCAATCCATACCCAGCATAACATCAAACTCTACTAGAGGTAGAACAATAAGGTTTTCAAGTAGGTTCTTTCCACAGATAAGGATAGGAAGATTCTTATAAATTCTTTTTTCCTCGACACTTCCCCCAGGTGTTTTTACCAAAAGTTCAGGAGTAATTTCTTGAGATGGTATTCCCATTTTACTAGAAAAGGTTTCAGATATGAAAGAATGTGTAGACCCCGAATCAAACAACACACTGGCATAATCTGAAAAAACAAACAAAGTACCTGATACAACTTCATTTGATGGCCCGACATCTGCTGAAGTAGTTGCAAAGGATTTCACCACCCCTTTCTGCTTGTAGTCTAACTGCTTCCCATCACTCAAGCTTCTTGTCGGACACTCGTTTGCATAGTGACCCATCTCATTGCACTTATAACATTTCACTAACTGTAAATAAAATTTGTTCTTACCTTCACCTTGATCCTTTTCAGTGAAATCACGAGCCTTATGTCCCATCTTACCACATCGGTAGCACTTCCCAGAATTCAGAAGACATTCCCCAGCATGCCTTTTGCCACATTTATCACAAACTGGAAACTTAGTTCTCTTACCATCAGACTTTTTTAAAGAATTCTTACCTTTCTCCTGCCACCTCGGTCTCTTCTTCTGCTGGTTGTTATAGAAAACTTGGTCATCAGCAAACTCCATTTCCACCTTCTCAGCACATCGAACAAGCTTTTCATAACTTTTAAACTCTCGAGAAGCTAATTCCCTTTGATATTTTGGCTTTAATCCTGAGTAAAAACGATTGATTATACTATCAAGGTCTCGAATAAAATTTGGAGCATACCTTGCCAATCGAGTGAACCTTTCTTCATAGGCAGCTACTGAGTCTTCCTCTTGCCTCAATTCCAAGAATTGCTTTTCCATCCTAAGTCGAACAGCCTTAGGAAAATACTTCTCAAGAAACATACCTTTGAATTCATCCCAGTCAAGAGCATCAATCTCATCGGCGTCCCTGATATTTTTAACCATAGACCACCACTGATCTGCTTCACCCTCCAAACGGTAAATAGCAAGACTAACCTTTTGATTGTCTGAACACCCCATGACATCAAAAATCTTCTCCAGTGATTTAATCCACCCTTCAGCTAGCACAGGGTCAGATGATCCTCTGAGTGATGGTGGATGTTTCCTCATGAAATGTTCCACCACTGGCATGTTCCTCTGCGGTTGGTATGGCTGATCTCGTGTATGGATACCACCGCCATTTATCGCTTGAGTCAACTGCGCCATTACTGCAACAAACTGTTCAGTTCCAATTCCGACCATCTCAGGATGCTGATTCGGAAGGTTATTTCCTTCTGTATGCCTTCCTATCACTGCTTCCCTGTTTCCTCTGCGGAAAACCATTCTGAACAAACATGTCTTAGATGAAGCAACATGGTAATCTTTAAATGCTATATAATTTCGAAAAAAAAATATTTTTGGATAATCATTTAATAGAATTCTAACTCCTAAAGTTATCTAAACCAACCTTTGATACCAACTATAAGGCCCCAGCCTTAAACCATACTTAATCTTGAGTTATTACAAGATTACACGTTGAGGATCTTTTCAGGTTTAGAGTTTTAGAGAATTAGATCATAAAACATGCATTACATTCCACATATAAACAAAGTGGTTACATAAAGATAGTATTCTTCATTCCCATCAATGGAAACACATTTAAAATAAAACATGGATTATTTCTTGACACATCCTTGACTCTATCATCTTATCATGTACCTTTCCCTTGACATGTGAAAAACATTTCAAAAACTTGGGATGAGCATAAAAACTCAGTATGGGTTATAAAAAAAACATGAAAAGGAAACATGAGTTCATATATACATAAGAATGAAATCATACTTTACCCATAAAACATAGGAATATCAAATCATGAATAAATCATAGAAAACATAAGACATAAAGGTAACTTGAGGCATTCATAACATTCTTATGTAGGGAGTAACCCTCTTGGTTACGTTTGGAATACCCATCACAGTATATTCCCTAAATCTCTTCGGAGAAACCTTAACGTTTCACTCCTTCGCGTTACCCAATGCATTGGAGAGCTATATCGGGCTCACCCACCCTTAGTTTATCACGGAACCACCCGTTTTCATAACAATGTCCAAGAACCATAACATAAATGTATCACATAAAACATGCATGAAAGGAAACATAACATTTCCATATTTCAATCACAATATAACATTTTAGTATATTGAAATAATGAATCCATTCAAAAATAAACCATTTCCAAAACCATTTAAAACATTTAATAAAGAGATTTTTGAATAAAAGTGTCACATACCACCTTGAAGCTTAAAATTTTAAACCATTAATATCCATATAAATAATTCCTTAAAACCATTTTGAAAACATGGATATTAATAAGAACAAATAATTAAAACATTTAAAACGATATTTTGGTTAAAGGGGTTTTACCAAAATTAGAGACCCTTGAATACAATAATTGAGGAATAACATTTAGTCATAACTTTATAATATCATGAGAATAAATGGATTCATGATATAATACTCCAAAGGACAGTATGTACACCATATAAGAGTGAATTGGTGCATAACAACAATGAACCCTCAATAGAAATGTCAAATGTGACGAAATCCCTTATAAAGAAGGTATCCTTAAATTAAGGACAAATAAATCTCAAAAATATGTGTGAAAAATATATATACACCCAATATAAGTTGATATTAAGTGTAAAACAATAAAATTTCATTCACACATATTCAATGGATGACATATTCAATGACTACAAGTTGAACCCAAAGAAATCGAAATTGGGTTAAAAAGTTCCCTTGACAGCCTAACGACATCACATTAAAATGAGTTGATGAGAGATAAAAAGTGTATCTCATCACTTGGACATAAAATTTACATCAATAAGGATGTATGAGAACATATCCCAACATAAAAATATGTAAATTAAAAGACCCAATAAAAGAAGTCTTTTAAAAAAGAGGAGGGTGAAAGGTTCCCTTATCGACTTGGGTATCTTTCAAAACATACACCCCATGAAAGAAAGACAATAGGTCATTGATGTAAATACTCATAAACGAAATTATATTAAACAAAGAGTAGAATAATGGGCAGTACATACACCACTCAATGTAATTTGTGGCAAATGTAGCATAAATCTCACGGGAATAAAAGTGAGATGAAAAATCCCTTATGAACACTCGGTAGCCTAACAGCGCCACATAAAACTTCCGAATATGGATTGATGATATCAAATAGAGTATCCCATCATATTCCAATAGAATTTACAGCAAGTGTAATATAAAAGAAAATCCCCCAACATTGCAAGGAGGAGTTTAAAAGAAGTGACATAAAGGAGAGTACTTAAAATGAAAGAGAGAGGTTAGATCTCTTATGAAAGTTCGGCAGCCTAACGGCGCCACTCAAAACATCCAAAATGGATTGATGAGAGAGAATAGGGTCTCTCATCACATGAACATAAAAATTACAGTAAATGTAATATAAAATAATATCCCAATCATAAGAAAGATGAGCTTAAAATAAATGACATAAAAGAGTGTACTTAAAAAGAAAGAGAGTTGTAGGATCCCTTACCTCGGGTCCGACTTGACTCTATCGTTCTTTAATCTCCTGAATAATAAACTTGAGTTAATTTATAATTCCTTAAAAACCTTTTTCAAGTTCATTATTACTTTTATACCACTTATTACCATGTCATAAACATTATGTAATCATTTAAGTTAATAATATTTGTTTTGCCGATATTTGGTTCTTAAGTCGAAAGTGGACTTCTTACAATTACATGTTGTTCGTGTGGCCAAATGTTTATTATATCCAGAATTGTATTCATTATGTAGATATCATATATTTCATATATATCCAGTACATGCATGCATTTATAACATTACATAATCATTTAGAGGTAAGAAATGAAATGCACCGTTCATGGAGATGGTAAGTCGTACGTACGCATGAACGCTACTTTCATTTCTATTTCGTATTTTATAGAATGGAATAATAATGATATAAGGGTATATTATAATTCCAGTATAATATCATATATAATATCATATTTCCATCCTTTATACATCCCACATATGGTATTTAACGAATCAAATCACTTTGAGGGGGCGGTAGTCCGCACTTCCTTAAATGAAGATATCACGTATAACCATAATGGAAGCCATAAAGGTAAGACAAAAATGAAAAATACAGAAGAATAAATAAAACTTAAACATATTATATATCATATATAAAAATAGTGAAATCATAATGGTCACCTTTGAAGGTGTTAAATGAGTATTGAACAATTATCGTTTGGGGAGGCAGAATTTCACCATCCACGGAAACCGTATGTTATTTAACCATTTGATGTAGTTGTGAGAGAGTTTAGCTCGAATAAATCTTATAAAAACATCCTAGTATATTTAAGATACTGGTGTTGTTACAAAAGAAGTAAATAAAAAGAGTTTAGGGGGTTGGAGAAGAAAAATAAAACAAATGAACATGAGAGAATGAATTACCTTTAAAAGTGTAACTCCTTTTGATTTGAGACTAAAGGCTTCCTTTGAAAGGATTCTTCCCAAAGGGAATCCTCTAGGATTAGGAGAGGGATGTGGAGAGAGTAAATGGGCAGGGGTTGGCCGAGCCAAAGTCTTGAGGAGTGTGTTAAATGAGGTAGAGGTGGGAGCCTTTTATAAGAGGAGAGGAGGGGCACTTTTGGAATGTAAGAAATATTACTTTATTTAAAAATGTGTTTCGGTTTCAAAAGGTCCCAAATTAATATAATTAGTGGATAAGGTGATAAATCTTCGAAATCCACTCATCCAATTGGTTTTGGACATGTGTAGTTCATATATTTTACATTATCTTTCCATTTTATTTAAATCGTCAAATAATGATGTCACTGCTGCCTCATTATTATGTCATAAATAATTTAATTTATTTAATGTCTAAAAATTATAAAAAAAATACTATGATGTAGGAAATCTTTTTATATTTCCAATTAATATTTATAATCAAAATGATGACTTGTATAACCCCACTTAAAAATTGTTTTAGTAAAACATATCATGTTTGTGTCAATTTTACTTTTACATTAAATAAAATGTTATTTATGTCATTTCCCAACCAAAGTGGATCCATGGGGTCCCCAAGTTTACCCATGGCTTGTATTTGTCGGCCATGATACAACCAATAGGTTTAGGACAAGTGTCATGGTGTTTTAACATTCTTATAATATCATTTTTACCTTAAACTACACTAATTACCTCTAATCGCGATTAAAAACTTAATAAGTTACTATTCACCAAAAAAATTATTTTAATCTCATTGAACCACATTTTACTTCTTAATGACAACCATGTATGTCGGATTTTTGAAAATCAAAACACAATGATGGCAAAATTTCATTTAAACGGAAAATCAGTTTTTATAAGTACCACTTAGTGGTTTCACTATTCATCAAAAATTGAAGTTTTTCAGAAAAATCCCAAAAATTCACCCTAACCTATATTTGATATTCTGAATTCAAAAATGAAGTCCGTTTTACAAAATTCAAAACATATAAGTCACATTAATTAATTTAATAATTAATTCCCGCTGTCATGACAAATAGCGTGTTTTTATGAAACAATAAGTATCAAAAGATTGACACTAGTTTAGATCTGATTTCAAAGTGAAATTGATTCCAACGACCACTATTGGATTTAATGGTAAAAATATTTTCTAATTTCACTTTAAAACCAATTCAAAAAAATAATCTAATCATATAAATAAATTAGATTAAAAAGTGGTTTTGAATTAAAATACAACATTTTACACTATTCATTAAAAAATGAACTTTATTGGAAAGATACCAAAAATTTACACAAAGTAAATTTTGATGTCCCGATTCTTAATAAGAGTTTTATTTGGTCCAAAAGAATGTATAAGAGTGAACAAAACTATATTTAATGATGGTTCGCCATCAAAATGCGATAAGTGAACCTTTAGTGAAAACTAGGGCATATATGCCTAAAATTGAATTCTTTCCGTATTTGGTTACGTTTGGAATACCCATCACAATATATTCCCTAAATATCTTCGGAGAAACCTTAACGTTTCACTCCTTCGCGTTACCCAATGCATTGGAGAGCTATATCGGGCTCACCCGCCCTTAGTTTATCACGGAACCACCCGTTTTTCATAACAATGCCCAAGAACCATAACATAATCGTATCACATAAACATTAATAAAGGAAACATAACATTTCCAAATTTCAATCACAATATAACATTTTAGTATATTTAAATAATGAATCCATTCAAAAAGAAACCATTTCCAAAACCATTTAAAACATTTAATAAAGAGATTTTTGAATCAAAGTGTCCCATACCACCTTGAAGCTTTTAACATTTTAATCCATTAATATCCATATAAATAAATCCTTAAAACTATTTTGAAAACATGGATATTAATAAGAACAAATAATTAAAACATTTAAAACGATATTTTGGTTAAAGGGGTTTTACCAAAATTAGAGACACTTGAATACAATAATCGAGGAATAACATTTAGTCAGAACTTTATAATATCATGAGAATAAAAGGATTCATGATATAATACTCCAAAGGATAGTATATACACCATATAAGAGTGAATTGGTGCATAACAACAATGAACCCTCAATAGAAATGTCAAATGTGATGAAATCCCTTATAAAGAAGGTATCCTTAAATTAAGGACAAATAAATCTCAAAAATATGTGTGACAAATATATATACACCCAATATAAGTGGATATTAAGTGTAAAAAAATAAAAGGTCATTCACAAATATTCAATGGATTACATATTTAATGACTACAAGTTGAACCCAAAGAAATCGAAATTGGGTTAAAAATTTCCCTTGACAGCCTAACGGCATCACATAAAAATGAGTTGATGAGAGATAAAAAGTGTATCTCATCACTTGGACATAAAATTTACATCAATAAGGATGTATGAGAACATATCCCAACATAAAAATATGTAAATTAAAAGACCCAATAAAAGAAGTCTTTTAAAAAAGAGGAGGGTGAAAGGTTCCCTTACCGACTTGGGTATCTTTCAAAACATACACCCCATGAAAGAAAGACAATAGGTCATTGATGTAAATACTCATAAACGAAAGTATATTACACAAAGAGTATAATAATGGTCAGTACATACACCACTCAATGGAATTTTTGGCGAATGTAGCATAAATCTCACGGGAATAAAAGTAAGATGAAAAATCCCTTACAAAAACTCGGCAGCCTAACGGCGCCACATAAAACATCCGAATACGGATTGATGAGATCAAATAGGGTATCTCATCACATTACAATAATATGTAAAGAAAGAGGAATATAAAATAACATCCCCCAACATTACAAATAGGAGCTTAAAATAAGTGACATAAAGGAGAGTACTTAAAAAGAAAGAGAGAGGTTAGATCTCTTACAAAAGTTCGGCAGCCTAACGGCGCCACTCAAAACTTCCTAAATGGATTGATGAGAGAGAATAGGGTCTCTCATCACATGAACATAAAAATTACAGTATGTTTAATATAAAAGATCATCCCAATAACAAGAAATATGAGCTTTAAAAGGAATGACATAAAAGTGTGTACTTAACAAGAAAGAGAGGAGTAAGATCCCTTACCTCGGGTCCGACTTGACTCGATCGTTCTTTAATCTCCTGAATAATAAACTTGAGTTAATCTCTACTTTCTTAAGAACCTTTTTCAAGTTAATTATTCATTTTATACCATTTTATGAACATCATGTAATCATTTAAGTTAATATTGTTCATTTTGTCGGTATTTGGTTCTTAAGTCAAAAATAGACTTCTTACACTTACATGTTGTTAATTTGGTCAAAGGTTCGTTATATCCAGAATGACATTCCTGATTTGGATATCATATATATCATATATATCCAGCATATACATGTATTTATAATATCACATAATCATTTAGAGGAAAGAAATGAAATGCACCGTTCATGGAGACGGTAAGCCGTACGTACGCATGAACGCTACTTTCATTTCTATGTCGTATTAATGGAATTAAAACTATATGAGAGGTATTTATATTTTAATTCCAGAATTATATTAATCATTTAGATGTATCATACATAATATTTATCCATTATATATATGTACTTATAATAGTACATGATATTTTGAGATAAGAAATGAAATGTACCGTTCATGGAGACGGTAAGCCGTACGTACGAATGAACGCTACTTCCATTTCTATTTCATATTTAATGGAATTAAAACATAATGATACATAATAGTATTTTAATTCCAGTATGGTATCATATATAATATCATTAAATATACCCTTTATATGTACCACATATGGTAATAACGAATCACATCACTTTGAGGGGGCGGTAGTCCGCACTTCCTAAAATGAAGATATCGCGTATACCCATAATGGAAGCCATAAAGGTAAGCCAAAAATAAAAAATACAGAAGATTAAGTAAATAATAAACATATTATATATCATATATAAAAATATTGAAATCATAATGGCCACCTTTGAAGGTGTTAGATGAGTATTGAACAATCATCGTTTCGGGAGGCAGAATATCTCCATCCACGGAAATCGTATGTTCTTTAACCATTTGATGTAGTTTTGTGAGAGTGTAGCTAGAATAAATCTTATAAAAACATCCTAGTATATTGAAGATACTGGTGTTGTTACAAAAGAAGTAAATAAAAAGATTTTAGGGGGTTGGAGAAGCAAGATACAACAAATGAACATGAGAGAATGAATTACCTTTAAAAGTATAACTCCTTTTGATTTGAGCCTAAAGGCTTCCTTTGAAAGGATTATTCCCAAAGCGAATCCTCTAGGATGAGTAGAGGGATGTGGAGAGAGTAAATGGGCAGGGTTTTGTTGAGACAAAGGCTTGAGGAGTGTGTTAAATGAGGTAGAGGTGGGGGCCTTTTATAAGAGGAGAGGAGGGGTACTTTTGGAAAGGAAAGAAATATTACTTTATTTGAAAATGTGTTTCGGTTTCAAAAGGTCCCACATTGATATAATTCTTGGATAAGGTGATAAGGCTTCGAAATCCACTCATCCAATAAGTTTTTGACAAGTGAAGTTCATAGATTTTACATTATCTTTCCATTTTATTTAAATCGTCAAATAATGATGTCATCGCTGCATCATTATTATGTCATAAATAATTTAATTTATTTAATGTCTAAAAATTATAAAAAAAATACTATGATGTAGGAAATCTTTTTATATTTCCAATTAATATTTATAATAAAAAATATGACTTGTATAACCCCACTTAAAAATTGTTTTAGTAAAACATATCATGTTTGTGTCAATTTTACTTTTACATTAAATAAAATGTTATTTATGTCATTTCCGAACCAAAGTAGATCCATGGGGTCCCCAAGTTGACCCATGGATTGTCTTGGTCGGCCATGATACAAACAATAGGTGTAGGACAAGTGTCATGGTGTTTTCAAATTCTTATAATATCATTTTTACCTTAAACTACACTAATTACGTCTAATCGCGATTAAAAACTTAATAAGTTACTATTCACCAAAAAAATTATTTTAATCTCATTGAACCTCATTTTTCTTCTTAATGACAACCATGTATGTCAGATTTTTGAAAATCAAAACACAATGATGGCAAAATTTCATTTAAACGGAAAATCAGTTTTTATAAGTACCACTTAGTGGTTTCACTATTCATCAAAAATTGAAGTTTTTCAGAAAAATCCCAAAAATTCACCCTAAGCTATATTTGATATTCTGAATTCAAAAATGAAGTCCGTTTTACCAAATTCAAAACATATAAGTCACATTAATTTATTTAATAATTAATTCCCGCTGTCATGACAAATAGCGTGTTTTATGAAACAATAAGTATCAAAAGATTGACACTAGTTTAAGTCTGATTTCAAAGTGAAATTGATTCCAACGACAACTATAGGATTTAATGGTAAAAATATTTTCTAATTTCACTTTAAAACCAATTCAAAATATAATCTAATCATATAAATAAATTAGATTAAAAAGTGGTTTTGAATTAAAATACAACATTTTACACTATTCATTAAAAAAATGAACTTTATCGGAAAGATACCAAAAATTTACACAAAGTAAATTTTGATGTCCCGATTCTTAATAAGAGTTTTATTTGGTCAATGCATGTACTGGATATATATGACATATACGATATCTACATAATGAATACAATTCTGGGTATAATAAACATTTGGCCACACGAACAACATGTAATTGTAAGAAGTCCACTTTCGACTTAAGAACCAAATATCGGCAAAACAAATATTATTAACTTAAATGATTACATAATGTTTATGACATGGTAATAAGTGGTATAAAAGTATTAATGGACTTGAAAAAGGTTATTAAGGAATTAGAAATTAACTCAAGTTTATTATTCAGGAGATTAAAGAACGATCGAGTCAAGTCGGACCCGAGGTAAGGGATCCTACTCCTCTCTTTCTTTTTAAGTACACACTTTTATGTAATTCCTTTTAAAGCTCATATTTCTTTTTTATTGGGATGATCTTTTATATTACATTTACTGTAATTTTTATGTTCATGTGATGAGAGACCCTATTCTCTCTCATCAATCCATTTTGGAAGTTTTGAGTGGCGCCGTTAGGCTGCCGAACTTTCGTAAGAGATCTAACCTCTCTCTTTCTTTTTAAGTACTCTCCTTTGTGTTACTTATTTTAAGCTCCTATTTGTTATGTTGGGGGATTTTATTTTATATTCCACTTGCTGTAAATTCTATTGTAATATGATGGGATACTCTATTTGATCTCATCAATCCATATTCAGAAGTTTTATGTGGCGTCGTTAGGCTACCGAGTTTTCGTAAGGGATTTTTCATCTCACTTTTATCCCCGTGAGATTTATGCTACATTCACCACAAATTTCATTGAGTGGTGTATTTACTGCCCATTATTCTACTCTTTGTGTAATATAATTTCATTTATGAGTATTTACATCAATGATCTATTGTCCTTCTTTCACGGGGTGTATGTTTTGAAAGATACCCAAGTCGGTAAGGGAACCTTTCACCCTCCTCTTCTTAAAAGATTTCTTTGTTGGGTCTTTTAATTTACATATTGTTATGTTGGGATATGTTCTCATATATCCTTATTGATGTAAATTTTATGTCCAAGTGATGAGATACACTTTTTTATCTCTCATCAACTCATTTTGATGTGATGCCGTTAGGCTGTCAAGGGAACTTTTTAATCCAATTTCGATTTCATTGGGTTCAACATGTAGTCATTGAATTTGTCATCCATTGAATATGTGTGAATGAACTTTTATTTTTTTACACTTAATATCCACTTATATTGGGTGTATTTATATTTGTCACACATATTTTTGAGATTGATTTGTCCTTAATTTAAGGATACCTTCTTTATAAGGGATTTCATCACATTTGACATTTCTATTGAGGGTTCATTGTTGTTATGCACCAATTCACTCTTATATGGTGTATATACTGTCCTTTGGAGTATTATATCATGAATCCTTTTATTCTCATGATATTATAAAGTTCTGACTAAATGTTATTCCTCGATTATTGTATTCAAGTGTCTCTAATTTTGGTAAAAACCCCTTTAACCAAAATATCGTTTTAAATGTTTTAATTATTTGTTCTTATTAATATCCATGTTTTCAAAATTGTTTTAAGGATTTATTTATATGGATATTAATGGTTTAAAATGTTAAAAGCTTCAAGGTGGTATGGGACTTCGTCTCAATCTCCTTTCGTTGAGGCATATTTTATTTTATACACAACTTTCTTTTATACGGTGTATAAACCCCTTTGACTTTTACGTTTATTCAAAAGGAATCTTTTTTATACGAAGAATTTACTAAACAACAAAAGGGAATGTTTTTGTCGTATGTATGCGGCGACAACGACTTATCCGCCTTCATGACCGTTATTTGAGTTTCGTCTTCCTCTACAAGCCATACCTTCTTTTTAAAAGATAAATAAATACCTTGTTTTACTTTTCTTTTATTTTGGTATTGAAAATGGTTTTCACAATGTTTTTTGTGTTGTATTGATATCTTGTGATTGAAATGTGGAAATGTTATGTTTCCTTTATGTATGTTTTATGAGATACGATTATGTTATGGTTCTTGGGCATTATTATGAAGACGGGTGGTTCCGTGATAAACTAAGGGCGGGTGAGCCCGATATAGCTCTCCAATGCATTGGGTAACGCGAAGGAGTGAAACGTTAAGGTTTCTCCGAAGAGATTTAGGGAATATACTGTGATGGGTATTCCAAACGTAACCAAGAGGGTTACTCCCTACGTAAGAATGTTATGAATGCCTCAAGTTACCTTTATGTCTTATGTTTTCTATGATTTATTCATGATTTGATATGCCTATGTTTTATGGGTAAAGTATGATTTCATTCTTATGTATATATGAACTCATGTTTCCTTTCCATATTTTTATAACCCTTACTGAGCTTTTCCTTTTTTTCGTTTAGTAAAACGCTTCGTAGAAATAGATTCCTTTTGTATAAAAGTAAAAGTCAAAGGGGTTTATACACCATATAAAAGAAAGTTGTGTATAAAACGAAATATTCCTCAATGAAAGGAGATTGAGACGAAGTCCCTTACCTCGGGTCCGACTTGACTCGATCGTTCTTTAACGTCCTGAATAATAAACTTGAGTTAATTTATACTTGATTAAGAACCTTTTTAAAGTTCATTATTCCTTTTATATCACTTATTGCCATGTTATAAACATTATGTAACCATTTAAGTTAATAATGTTTGTTTTGTCAATATTTGGTTCTTAAGTCGAAAGTTGACTTCTTACAATTACATGTTGTTCATGTGGTCAAAAGTTCTTTATATCCAGAATGAAATTACTGATTTGGATATCATATATATCATATATATTCAGCATATACATGTATTTATAATATTACATCACATTTAGAGGTAAGAAATGAAATGCACCATTCATGGAGACGGTAAGCCGTACGTACGCATGAACGCTACTTCCATTTCTATTTCTTATTTTCTGGAATGGAATCATAATGATATAATAGTATATTATAATTCCAGTATAATAAGATATATAATATAATTAACTTTATCCTTTACACATCCCACATATGGTATTAACGAATCAAATCACTTTCAGGGGGCGGTAGTCTGCACTTCCTAAAATGAAGATATCGTGTTTACCCATAATGGAAACCATAAAGATATGCCCAAAATGAAAAAAAACAGAAGCTTAAGGAAAACATAAACATATTATATATCATATATAAAAATAGTGACATCATAATGGCCACCTTTGAAGGTGATAAAAGAGTATTGAACAATCATCGTTTCGGGAGGCAGAATTTCGCCATCCACGGAAAATGTATGTTCTTTAACCATTTGATGTAGTTTTGTGAGAGTGTAGCTCAAATAAATCTTATAACAACATCCTAGTATATTGAAGATACTGGTGTTGTTACAAAGGAAGTAAATAAAAAGAGTTTAGGGGGTTGGAGAAGCAAAATAAAACAAATGAACATTAGAGAATGAATTACCTTTAAAAGTGTAACTCCTTTTGATTTGATCCTAAATGCTTCTTTTGAAAGGATTCTTCCCAAAGGGAATACTCTAGGATGAGGAGAGGGATGTGGAGAGAGTAAATGGGCAGGGTTTGGCCGAGCCAAAGGCTTGAGAAGTGTGTGAAATGAGGTAGAGGTGGGGGCCTTTTATAAGAGGAGAGGAGGGGCACTTTTGGAATGTAAAGAAATATTACTTTATTTGAAAATGTGTTTCGGTTTTTAAAGGTACCACATTGATATAATTCGTGGATAAGGTGATAAGGGTTCTAAATCCACTCATCCAATTGGTTTTGGCCATGTGTAGTTCATAGATTTTACATTGTCTTTCCATTTTATTTAAATCGTCAAATAATGATGTCATCGCTGCATCATGATTATGTCATTAATAATTTAATTTATTTAATGTCTAAAAATCATAAAAAAATACTATGATGTAGGAAATCGTTTTATATTTCCAATGACTATTTATAATCAAATATCTGATCTTTATAACCCCATGTAAGAATTGTTTTCGTAAAACATATTATGTTTGTGTCATTTTTACTTTTACATTAAATAAAAAGTTATTTATGTCATTTCCCAACCAAAATGTCTCCATGGGGTCCCCAAGTTGACCCATGGCTTGTCTTGGTCGTCCATGACACAACCAATAAGGTTGGGACATGTGTTTAGGTCATTTCATATTATTAAAGAATTATTTATACCTTAAACTACACTAATTACCACTAATCGCGATTAAGAACTTAATAAGTTACTATTCACCAAAAAATTATTATAATATCATTGAACCACATTTTACTTCTTAATGAAAACCATTTATGTCGGATTTTTGAAATTCAAAACACAATGATGGCAAAATTTCATTTAAACGGAAAAATCAGTTTTTATAAGTACCACTTAGTGGTTTCACTATTCATCAAAAATTGAAGTTTTTCAGAAAATTACCAAAAAATCACCCTAAGCTATATTTGATATTACGAATTCAAAAATGAAGTCTATTTTAAAAAAATCAAAACATATAAGTCACATTAATTAATTTAATAATTTATTCCCACTGTCAGAGCAAATAGCGTGTTTTTATGAAACAATAAGTATCAAAAGATTGACACTAGTTTAAGTCCGATTTCAAAGTGAAATTAATTCCAAAAACCACTATTGGATTTAATTGTAAAGATATTTTCTAATTTCACTTCAAAACCAATTAAAAAGATAATCTAATCATATAAATAAATTATATTAAAAAGAGGGTTTGAATTAAAATGCAACATTTTACACTATTCATTAAAAAAATGAACTTTATCAGAAAGGTACCAAAAATTTACACAAAGTAAATTTTGATGTCCCGATTCTAAAGAAGAGTTATATTTGGTCCAATAGAATTTATAAGATCGATCAAAACTATATTTAATGACGGTTCTCCGTCAAAAGGTGATACTTATTGTTTTGTAAAAACACGTTATTTGCTCTGGCAGCGGGAATTAATTATTAAATTAATTAATGTGACTTATATGATTTTAATTTTGTAAAATAGACTTTATTTTTGAATTTGGAATATCAAATATAGCTTCGGGTGAATTTTTGGTAATTTTCTGAAAAACTTCAATTTTTTATGAATAGTGAAACCACTAAGTGGTAATCAAGCAAACTGATTTTTCAGTTAAATGAAAGTTTACCAGTAATGTGTATTGAATTTTGAAAATCCGACATACATGGTTGTCATTAAGAAGTAAAATGTGGTTCAATGAGATTAAAATAATTTTTTTGGTGAATAGTAACTTATTAAGTTTTTAATCGCGATTAGTGGTAATTAGTGTAGTTTAAGGTATAAATAATGCTTTAATAATATGAAATGACCTAGACACATGTCCCAACCTTATTGGTTGTGTCATGGCCGACCAAGACAAGCCATGGGTCAACTTGGGGACCCCATGGAGACATTTTGGTTGGGAAATGACATAAATAACTTTTTATTTAATGTAAAAGTAAAAATGACACAAACATAATATGTTTTACGAAAACAATTTTTACATGGGGTTATAAAGATCAGATATTTTATTATAAATAGTCATTGGAAAGCTAAAAAGATTTCCTACATCATAGTATTTTTTTATGATTTTTAGACATTAAATAAATTAAAATATTTATGACATAATAATGATGCAGCGATGACATCATTATTTGACGATTTAAATAAAATGGAAAGACAATGTAAAATCTATGAACTACACATGGCCAAAACCAATTGGATGAGTGGATTTCGAACCCTTATCACCTTATCCACGAATTATATCAATGTGGGACCTTTTAAAACCGAAACACATTTTCAAATAAAGTAATAATTCTTTACTTTCCAAAAGTGCCCCTCCTCTCCTCTTATAAAAGGCCCCCACCTCTACCTCATTTCACACACTTCTCAAGCATTTGGCTCGGCCAACACCTGCCCATTTACTCTCTCCACATCCCTCTCCTCATCCTAGAGGATTCCCTTTGAGCAGAATCCTTTCAAAGGAAGCCTTTAGGCTCAAATCAAAAGGAGTTACACTTTTTAAGGTAATTCATTCTCTCATGTTCATTTGTTTTATTTTGCTTCTCCAACCCCCTAAACTCTTTTTATTTACTACTTTTGTAACAAAAACAGTGTATTCAATATACTAGGATGTTTTTATAAGATTTATTTGAGCTACACTCTCACACAACTACATCAAATGGTTAAAGAACATACGGTTTCCGTGGATGGCGAAATTCTGCCTCCCGAAACGATGATTGTTCAATACTCATTTAACACCTTCAAAGGGGGCCATTATGATGTCACTATTTTTGTATATGATATATGATATGTTTATGTTTTCCTTAAGCTTCAGTTTTTTTTCATTTTGGTCATACCTTTATGGTTTCCATTATGGGTGAACACGATATCTTCATTTTAGGAAGTGCGGACTACCGCCCCCTCAAAGTGATTTGATTCGTTAAATACCATATGTGGGACATATAAAGGATGGAACTATTATATTATATATGATATTATACTGGAATTATAATATACCTTTATATCATTATGATTCCATTCTATAAAATACGAAATAGAAATGAAAGTAGCGTTCATGCGTACGTACGGCTTAGGCATTTATACCCTAATTTTCACGAAAGGTCCACTTATCACCTTTTGACGGAGAACCGCCATTAAATATAGTTTTGATCGATCTTATAAATTCTATTGGACAAAATATAACACTTATTTAGAATCGGGACATCAAAATTTACTTTGTGTGATTTTTTGGTACCTTTCTGATAAAGTTCATTTTTTTTAATGAATAGTGTAAAATGTTGTATTTTAATTCAAAACCTCTTTTTAATCTAATTTATTTATATGATTAGATTACCTTTTTAATTGGTTTTAAAGTGAAATTAGAAAATATTTTTACCATTAAATCCAATAGTGTTCCTTGGAATTAATTTCACTTTGAAATCGGACTTAAACTAGTGTCAATCTTTTGATACTTATTGTTCCATAAAAACACGCTATTTGCTCTGACAGCGGGAACTAATTATTAAATTAATTAATGTGACTTATATGTTTTGAATTTTTTAAAATAGACTTCATTTTTGAATTCGTAATATCAAATATAGCTTAGGGTGAATTTTTGGTAAATTTCTGAAAAACTTCAATTTTTGATGAATAGTGAAACCACTAAGTGGTAATCAAGCAAACTGATTTTTCAGTTAAATGAAAGTTTACCGCTAATGTGTATTGAATTTTGAAAATCCTACATACATGGTTTTCATTAAGAAGTAAAATTTTGTTCAATGAGATTATAATAATTTTTTGGTGAATAGTAACTTATTAAGTTCTTAATCGCGATTAGAGGTAATTAGTGTAATTTAAGGTAAAAATGATATTATAAGAATGTGAAAACACCATGAAACTTATCCTACACCTATTGGGTGAGTCATGGCCGACCAATACAAGCCATGGTCCAACTTGGGGACCCCATGGAGACACTTTGGTTGGGAAATGACATAAATAACTTTTTATTTAATGTTAAAATTAAATTGACACAAACATGAGTTGTTTTACTAAAACAATTTTTAAGTAGGGTTAAACAGGTCCAAATTTTGATTATAAATAATAATTGGAAAGATAAAAAGATTTCCTACATCATAGTAGTTATTTTATAATTTTTAGACATTAAATAAATTAAATTATTTATGACATAATAATGATGAAGCGATGAAATCATTATTTGACAATTTAAATAAAATGGAAAGATAATGAAAAATCTAAAACCTACACATGGCCAAAACCTATTGGATGAGTGTATTTCGAACCCTTATCACCTTATCCACGAATTATATCAATTTGGGACCTTTTAAAAACGAAACACATTTTCAAATAAAGTAATATTTCTTTACTTTCCAAAAGTGCCCCTCCTCTCCTCTTATAAAAGGCCCCCACCTCTACCCCATTTCACACACTTCTCAAGCTTTTGGCTCGGCCAACCCCTGCCCAATTACTCTCTCCACATCCCTCTCCACATCCTAGAGGATTCCATTTGGGAAGAATCCTTTCAAAGGAAGCCTTTAGGCTCAAATCAAAAGGAGTTACACTTTTAAAGGTAATTCATTCTCTCTTGTTCATTTGTTTTATTTTGCTTCTCCAACCCTCTAAACTCGTTTTATTTACTTCTTTTGTAACAACAACAGTATCTTCAATATACTAGGATGTTGTTATAAGATTTATTTGAGCTAAAATCTCACACAACTACATCAAATGGTTAATGAACATACGGTTTCCGTGGATGGCGAAATTCTGCCTCTCGAAACGATGATTGTTCAATACTCATTTAACACCTTCAAAGGTGGCCATTATGATGTCACTATTTTTATATATGATATATAATATGTTTATGTTTTCTTTAAGCTTCTTTATTTTTCATTTTTGTCATACCTTCATGGTTTCCATTATGGGTAAACACGATATCTTCATTTAAGGAAGTGCGGACTACCGCCCCCTCAAAGTGATGTGATTCGTTAATGCCATATGTGGGACGTGTAAGGGATGGATTTCAAGTTATTATATATGATGTTATACTGGAATTATAATATACCTCTATATAATTATTATTTCTTTCCATTAAAGTATGAGATAGAAATGAAAGTAGCGTTCATGCGTACGTACGGCTTACCGTCTCCATGAACGGTGCATTTCATTTCTTATCCCCAAATGTAATGTACTATTAAAATTACATGTATATAATGTATATATATAATTAATGATATATCTAAATGATGAATATAATTATGGAATTAAAATATACATACCTCTCATTTAGTTTTAATTCCACTAATATGACAAAGAAATGAAAGTAGCGTTCATGCGTACGTACGGCTTACCGTCTCCATGAACGGTGCATTTCATTTCTTACCTCTAAATGATTATGTAATATTATAAATACATGTATATGCTGGATATATATGATATATATGATATCCAAATCAGGAATTTCATTATGGATATAAAGAAATTTTGACCACACGAAAAACATGTAATTGTAAGAAGTCAACTTTCGACTTAAGAACCAAATATTGACAAAACAAACATTATTAACTTAAATGGTTACATAATGTTTATAACATGACAATAAGTGATATAAAAGGAATAATTAACTTTAAAAAGGTTCTTAATCAAGTATAAATTAACTCACGTTTATTATTCAGGATGTTAAAAGAACGATCGAGTCAAGTCGGACCCGAGGTAAGGGACTTCGTCTCAATCTTGGTGAATAGTAACTTATTAAGTTTTTAATCGTGATTAGTGGTGATTAGTGTAGTTTAAGGTATAAATAATGCTTTAATAATATGAAATGACCTAGAAACATTTCCAAAACTTATTGGTTGTGTCATGGCCGACCAATACAAGCCATGGGTCAACTTGGGGACCCCATGGAGACATTTTGGTTTGGAAATGACATAAATAACTTTTTATTTAATGTAAAAGTAAAAATGACACAAACATAATATGTTTTACGAAAACAATTTTTACATGGGGTTATAAAGATCAGATATTTGATTATAAATAGTCATTGGAAAGCTAAAAAGATTTCCTACATCATAGTATTTTTTTATGATTTTTAGACATTAAATAAATTAATATATTTATGACATAATAATGATGCAGTGATGACATCATTATTTGACGATTTAAATAAAATGGAAAGACAATGTAAAATATATGAACTACACATGGCCAAAACCAATTGGATGAGTGGATTTCGAACCCTTATCACCTTATACACGAATTATATCAATGTGGGACCTTTTAAAACCGAAACACATTTTCAAATAAAGTAATATTTCTTTACTTTCCAAAAGTGCCCCTCCTCTCCTCTTATAAAAGGCCCCCACCTCTACCTCATTTCACACACTCCTCAAGCCTTTGGCTCGGCCAACCCCTGCCCATTTACTCTCTCCACATCCCTCTCCTCATCCTAGAGGATTCCCTTTGGGAAGAATCCTTTCAAAGGAAGCATTTAGGCTCAAATCAAAAGGAGTTACACTTTTAAAGGTAATTCATTCTCTCATGTTCATTTGTTTTATTTTGCTTCTCCAACCCCTAAACTCTTTTTATTTACTTCTTTTGTAACAACACCAGCATCTTCAATATACTAGGATGTTGTTATAAGATATATTTGAGCTACACACTCACACAACTACATCAAATGGTTAAAGAACATACGGTTTCCGTGGATGGCGAAATTCTGCCTCCCGAAACGATGATTGTTCAATACTCATTTAACACCTTCAAAGGGTCATTCACACATATTCAATGGATGACATATTCAATGACTACATGTTGAACCCAAAGAAATCGAAATTGGGTTAAGAAGTTACCTTGATAGCCTAACGACGTCACATAAAAATGAGTTGATGAGAGATAAAAAGTGTATCTCATCACTTGGACATAAAATAGTAACTTATTAAGTTCTTAATCGCGATTAGTGGTAATTAGGGTAGTTTAAGGTATAAATAATGCTTTAATAATATGAAATGACCTAGACACATGTCCCAACCTTATTGGTTGTGTCATGGCCGACCAATAAAATCCATGGGTCAACTTGGGGACCCCATGGATCCACTTTTGTTGGGAAATGACAAAAATAACTTTTTATTTATTGTAAAAGTAAAAATGACACAAACATAATATGTTTTACGAAAACAATTTTTAAATGGGCTTATAAAGATCAGAATTTTGATTATAAATAGTCATTGGAAAGATAAAAATATTTCCTACATCATAGTATTTTTTTTATAATTTTTAGACATTAAATAAATTAAATTATTTATGACATAATAATGATGCAGTGATGACATCATTATTTGACGATTTAAATAAAATGGAAAGACAATGTAAAATCTATGAACTACACATGGCCAAAACCAATTGGATGAGTGGATTTCGAACCCTTATCACCTTATCCACGAATTATATCAATGTGGGACCTTTTAAAACCGAAACACATTTTCAAATAAAGTAATATTTCTTTACTTTCCAAAAGTGCCCCTCCTCTCCTCTTATAAAAGGTCCCCACCTCTACCTCATTTCACACACTCCTCAAGCCTTTGTCTCGGCCAACCCCTGCCCATTTACTCTCTCCAAATCCCTATCCTCATCCTAGAGGATTCCCTTTGGGCATAATCCTTTCAAAGGAAGCCTTTAAGCTCAAATCAAAAGGAGTTACACTTTTAAAGGTAATTAATTCTCTCATGTTCATTTGTTTTATTTTGCTTCTCCAACCCCCTAAACTATTTTTATTTACTTCTTTTGTAACAAAACCAGCATAATAAATATACTAGGATGTTGTTATAAGATATATTTGAGCTACACACTCACACAACTACATCAAATGGTTAAAGAACATACGGTTTCCGTGGATGGCGAAATTCTGCCTCCCGAAACGATGATTGTTCAATACTCATTTAACACCTTCAAAGGTGGCCATTATGATGTCACTATTTTTATATATGATATATAATATGTTTATGTTTTCCTTAAGATTCTGTGTTTTTCATTTTGGGCATACCATTATGGTTTCCATTATGGGTGAACACGATATCTTCATTTTAGGAAGTGCGGACTACTGCCCCCTCAAGGTGATTTGATTCGTTAAATACCATATGTGGGACATATAAAGGATGGAACTATGATATTATATATGATATTATACTGGAATTATAATATACCTTTATATCATTATGATTCCATTCTATAAAATACGAAATAGAAATGAAAGTAGCGTTCATGCGTACGTACGGCTTACCGTCTCCATGAACGGTGCATTTCATTTCTTACCTCTAAATGTGATGTAATATTATAAATACATGTATATGATGAATATATATGATGTATATGTTATCCAAATCATTAATATCATTCTGGATATAATGAACCTTTGAACAAATTAACAACATGTAAGTGTAAGAAGTCTATTTTTGACTTAAGAACCAAATACCGAAAAAATGAACATTATTAACTTAAATGATTACATGATGTCCATAACATGGTATAAAAGGAATAATGAACTTGAAAAAGGTTCTTAAGCAAGTAGAGATTAACTCAAGTTTATTATTCAGGAGATTAAAGAACGGTCGGGTCAAGTCGGATACGAGGTATGGGACTTCGTCTCAATCTCCTTTCTTTGAGGCATATTTTATTTTATACACAACTTTCTTTTATAAGGTGTATAAACCCCTTTGACTTTTAAATTTATTCAAAAGGAATATTTTTTATACGAAGCATTTACTAAATGACAAAAGGGAATGTTTTTGTCGTACGTATGCGGCGACAACGACTTCTCCGCCGTCGTGACCGTTATTTGAGTTTAGGCTTCCTCTACAAGCCATACCTTCTTTTTTAAAAGAAAAATAAATACCATGTTTTACTTTTCTTTTATTTTGGTATGGAAAATGGTTTTCACAATTTTTTTGTGTAGTATTGATATCTTGTGATTGAAATGTTGAAATGGTATGTTTTTTATGCATGTTTTATGTGATACGATTATGTTATGGTTCTTGGGCATTATTATGAAGATGGGTGGTTCCGTGATAAACTAAGGGCGGGTGAGCCCAATATATCTCTCCAATGCATTGGGTAACGCGAAGGAGTGAAACATTAAGGTTTCTCCGAAGATATTTTAGGGAATATACTGTGATGGGTATTCCAAACGTAACCAAGAGGGTTACTCCCTACGTAAGAATGTTATGAATGCCTCAAGTTACCTTTATGTCTTATGATTTCTATGATTTATTCATGATTTTATGAGGTATGTTAAAGTGCCTATGTTTAATGGGTAAAGTATGATTTCATATGTTTTACGAAAACAATTTTTAAGTGGGGTTATACAAGTCCAAATTTTGATTATAAATAGTCATTGGAAAGCTAAAAAGATTTGCTATATCATAGTATTTTCTTTATAATTTTTAGACATTAAATAAAATAAATTATTTATGAAATAATAATGATGCAGCAATGACATCATTATTTGACGATTTAAAGTTTAGAGGGTTGGAGAAGCAAAATAAAACAAATGAACAAGAGAGAATGAATTACCTTTAAAAGTGTCACTCCCTTTGGATTTGAGCCTAAAGGCTTCCTTTGAAAGGATTATGCCCAAAGGGAATCCTCTAGGATGAGGAGAGGGATGTGGAGAGAGTAATTGGGCAGGGGTTGGCCGAGCCAAATGCTTGAGAAGTGTGTGAAATGGGGTAGAGGTGGGGTCCTTTTATAAGAGGAGAGGAGGGGCACTTTTGGAAAGTAAAAAATATTACTTTATTTGAAAATGTGTTTCGGTTTTAAAAGGTCCCACATTGAAATAATTCGTGGATAAGGTGATAAGGGTTCGAAATCCACTCATCCAATTGGTTTTGGACATGTGTAGGTTTTAGATTTTTCATTATCTTTCCATTTTATTTAAATCGTCAAATAATGATGTCATCGCTGCATCATTATTATGTCATATATAATTTAATTTATTTAATGTCCAAAAATTATAAAAAAAATACTATGATGTAGGAAATCGCTTTAGCTTTCCAATGACTATTTATAATCAAAATTTGGACTTGTATAACCCCACTCAAAAATTATTTTAGTAAAACAATTTATGTTAGTGTCATTTTCACTTTAACATTAAATAAAAATATATTAATGTCATTTTCCAACTAAAGTGGCTCCATGGGGTCCCCAAGTTGTCCCATGGCTTGTCTTGGTCGGCCATGACTCACCCAATAGGTGTAGGATAAGTGTCATGGTGTTTTCACATTCTTATAATATCATTTTTACCTTAAACTACACTAATTACCTCTAATCGCGATTAATGAAAAAAAGTTACTATTCACCAAAAAATTATTTTAATCTCATTGAACCACATTTTACTTATTAATGACAACCATGTATGTCGGATTTTCAAAATTCAGTACACATTAGTGGTAAACTTTCATTTAACTGAAAAATCAGTTTGCTTGATTACCACTTAGTGGTTTCACTATTCATCAAAAATTGAAGTTTTTCAGAAAATTACCAAAAATTCACCCTAAGCTATATTTGATATTCTGAATTCAAAAATGAAGTCCATTTTACAAAATTCAAAACATATAAGTCAAATTAATTAATTTAATAATTAATTCCCGCTGTCATGACAAATAGCGTGTTTTTGTGAAACAATAAGTATCAAATGATTGACACCAGTTTAAGTTCAATTTCAAAGTGAAATTGATTCCAATGACCACCATTGGATTAACTGGTAAAAATATTTTCGAATTTCACTTTAAAACCAATTAAAATAATAATCTAATCATATAAATAATTTAGATTAAAAAGAGGTTTTGAATTAAAATACAACATTTTACACTATTCATAAAAAAATGAACTTTATCAGAAAGGTACCAAAAATTTACACAAAGTAAATTTTGATGTCCCGGTTCTAAATAAGAGTTATATTTGGTCCAAAATAAAGTATAAGAGTGATCAAAACTATATTTAATGACGGTTCTCCGTCAAAAGGTGATAAGTGGACCTTTCGTGAAAATTAGGGTATAACTGCCTAAAATTGAACTTTTTCCGTATTTTAAGCATTTATCTTTTATTGGGTAAATGTAGCCATTGTACTAGCGGGAATGGATAGAGATAACTAAAATATGATTATATATGTTCTTAAATGTTTTTAAATTTATACAATAAAGGATAGAGGATTAAAATACGGAAAGAATTCAATTTTAGGCATATATGCCCTAGTTTTCACTAAAGGTTCACTTATCACCTTTTGATGTTGAACCATCATTAAATATTGTTTTGTTCACTCTTAAACATTAAGGCCCCAGCCTGAAACCTTACTTAATCTTGAGTTATTACAATATTACACATTGAGGATCTTTTCGGGTTTAGAGTTTTAGAGAATTAGATCATAAAACTTGCATTACATTCCACATATAAACAAAGTGGTTACATAAAGATAGTATTCTTCATTCCCATCAATGGAAACAAATTTAAAATAAAACATGGATTATTTCTTGACACATCCTTGACTCTATCATCTTATCATGTACCTTTCCCTTGACCTGTGAAAAACATTTCAAAAACTTGGGATGAGCATAAAAACTCAGTATGGGTTATAAAAAAAACATGGAAAGGAAACATGAGTTCATATATACATAAGAATGAAATAATACTTTACCCATAAAACATAGGCATTTTAACATACCTCATAAAATCATGAATAAATCATAGAAATCATAAGACATAAAGGTAGCTTGAGGCATTCATAACCTTCTTACGTAGGGAGTAACCCTCTTGGTTACGTTTGGAATACCCATCACAGTATATTCCCTAAAATCTCTTCGGAGAAACATTAACGTTTCACTCCTTCGCGTTACCCAATGCATTGGAGAGCTATAACGGGCTCACCCGCCCTTAGTTTATCACGGAACCACCCATCTTCAATATAATGCCCAAGAACCATAACATAATCATATCACATAAAACATGAATAAAGGAAACATAACATTTCCACATTTCAGTCACGAGATATCAATACAACACATTGATATAATAAAAACATTATGAAAACCATTTTCAATACCAAAGTAAAACATGGTATTTATTTTTCTTTTAAAAAAAGAAGGTATGGCTTGTAGAGGAAGCCGAAACTCAAATAACGGTTACGACGGCGGAGAAGTCGTTGTCGCCGCATACTTACGACAAAAACATTCCCTTTTGTCGTTTAGTAAACACTTCGTATAAAAAAGATTCCTTTTGAATAAACGTAAAAGTCAAAGGGGTTTATACATCGTATAAAGGAAAGTTGTGTATAAAATAAAATATGGCTCAACGAAAGGAGATTGAGACGAAGTCCCATACCTCGTATCCGACTTGACCCGACCGCTCTTTAATCTCCTGAATAATAAACTTGAGTTAATCTCTACTTTATTATGAATCTTTTTCAAGTTCATTATTCCTTTTATACCATGTTATGAACATCATGTAATCAGTTAAGTTAATAATGTTCATTTTGTCGGTATTTGGTTCTTAAGTCAAAAATAGACTTCTTACACTTACATGTTGTCAATTTGGTCAAAGGTTCATTATATCCAGAATGGTATTCATGATTTGGATAACATATACATCATATATATTCAGCATATACATGTATTTATAATAGTATATCACATTTAGAGGTAAGAAATGAAATGCACCATTCATGGAGACGGTAAGCCGTACGTACGCATGAACGCTACTTCCATTTCTATTTCGTATTTTTTTTGGTATGGAATCATAATTATATAAGAGTATATTATAATTCCAGTATAATAACATATATAATATCATTAACTTTATCCTTTACACATCCCACATATGGTATTAACGAATCAAATCACTTTCAGGGGGCGGTAGTCTGCACTTCCTAAAATGAAGATATCGTGTTTACCCATAATGGAAACCATAAAGGTATGCCCAAAATTAAAAAAAACAGAAGCTTAAGGAAAACATAAACATATGATATATCATATATAAAAATAGTGAAATCATAATGTCCACCTTTGAAGGTGTTAAATGAGTGTTGAACAATCATCGTTTCGGGAGGCAGAATTTCTCCATCCACGGAAACCGTATGTTCTTTAACCATTTGATTTAGTTGTGTGAGAGTTTACCTCAAATAAATCTTATAACAACATCCTAGTATATTGAATATAATTTTTTTTTGTTACAAAAGGATTAAATAAAAAGAGTTTAGGGGGTTGGAGAAGCAAAATAAAACAAATGAACATGAGAGAATGAATTACCTTTAAAAGTGTAACTCCTTTTGAGTTGAGCCTAAAGGCTTCCTTTGAAAGGATTCTGCCCAAAGGGAATCCTCTAGGATGAGAAGAGGGATGTGGAGAGAGTAAATGGGCAGGGGTTGGCTGAGCCAAAGGCTTGAGTAGTGTGTTAAATGAGGTAGAGGTGGGGGCCTTTTATAAGAGGAGAGGAGGGGAACTTTTGGAAAGTAAAGAAATATTACTTTATTTGAAAATGTGTTTCGGTTTCAAAAGGTCCCACAATGATATAATTCGTGGATAATGTGATAAGGGTTCTAAATACACTCATCCAATTGGTTTTGGCCATGTGTAGGTTTTAGATTTTTCATTATCTTTCCATTTTATTTAAATCGTTAAATAATGATGTCATCACTGCATCATTATTATGTCATAACTAATTTAATTTATTTAATGTCTAAAAATCATAAAAAAATACTATGATGTAGGAAATCTATTTATCTTTCCAATTACTATTTATAATCAAAGATCTGAATTTTATAACCCCATGTAAAAATTGTTTTCGTAAAACATCTCTTGTTTGTGTCATTTTTACTTTAACATTTAATAAAAAGTTATTTATGTCATTTCCAAACCAAAGTGTCTCCATGGGGTCCCCAAGTTGACCCATGGCTTGTCTTGGTCGGCCATGACACAACCAATAAGGTTGGGACATGTGTCTAAGTCATTTCCTATTATTAAAGCATTATTTATACCTTAAACTACCCTAATTACCATTAATTGCTTGTGTTTCTTTTTTTTTATCTGATACTCATAGGTAAGGTTCTATAACCAAGGTTATTCCTCTAATCGGAATAAACACTAGGTTGGTCATAAACAAAGAAATGCATGCTTAAGGACTCATGGCCTCTGTGTCAAGGCCTTGTGCCAGGACCTAAGGGTAAAAACCCAATCTGACTGTCTCGAGAACTATCGATGCATCGAGGAGCTTACTTTTACCGGTCTCCAACCCGGAGGGCTTACTTTAACCAGTCCCCAACCTGGAGGGTTTGCTTCTTACCGGACCCCATTCCGGGTAGTCCCATACATTTCTCACATGTTGATAGGGTCAGATATTCAAGGTGTCCCATACCACTTTGAATATTTAATTTTCATTTCATATTACCCAAGGTGTCCCATACCACTTTGGGTAATACCATTTTCATTTCTCATTACCCAAGGTGTCCCATACCACTTTGGGTAATTAGTTCCTAGTTCCTCTTCATGTTGAGTCATACGCATGAATAATATTAATAAGGTAACAATTACACAACTGGTTTACAAATACATGATATGACCGTTTTTTTTTTACCGTTGGGTTCCAATGGATAAAGTGCACCATTTTATAAAATTTTTGCCTTTATAACGCTTTTATAATATTATGGTATTTCATTTTCTTTTATACAAAATATTAGATGTATATCTTCAAGTATTAAAAATAAAATATTATTGCAAATGAATCTATTTTGATCGTGATGATATTTATATGATGGAAAACTTGGCATTCTTTTAAAATGTGTCGAACATCAAGTCTACAGCGGTATCAGTAATAATTGAAAAAAAATGTATCTTTTTGGATCTCAAAAACTATGTGTTTTAAATTAGAGAAAAACTATGGTTCTTTTAAACATAATTTTATAAATCAACAAGTGAAGTAATTTATAAATTGGATTTTAGTGGTCATTATATCCTAAAAGTTATAAAAGTGTTGTATTAAAAATATTTTTTTTTAAGAAAATAATAGTTATATCAAATAGTATCATTTGTTTACTTAAACTAAAATGGGATTTTTGGATTTGGAAATTATGAGTTAAAAGTACTTAATATGTTTTATAAAAATTCCAAACTATAATGTACCGGTTATATATATATATATTGTGAAGTATTATAAATTCTAATTTAGCATTTATTAAACTTTTTTTTAACACACTGTCTATACCCGGAGAGGCAGCTGCTGGCCGCGCGACGGTCTCCACCGTCCGATCTCACCATGGCAAATCTTGGCCGTTGTTGTGTTTTAAATCTCTCTTTGTTTTCATCCATCCGATCATTCCAAGGTCGGATCTCGTCCGTTTTTTTTCCTCCGCGTCTTCTTTTACCTCGCGCCAGGGTCCCGCGAACCAGCTGGTTGTTTGCCCGAGACGCCTCCCCTCCACTGCTCACGTTGACCTCGCGCACCCACCTCCGTAGGCTCGGCCAAACCTCCCCCAGATCTTCTCCCTTTAAGGACTGAGAAATCCCAGTGAAAACAGGACCTCCGGAGCCAACCCACGCCACCGCGACACCAGCCTCGCCGCCGCCTCGCCGTCGCCTCGCCACCGGCCACCCAGCAAGCCTCCCTCCGGCGAGCTCCTCTCTTGAGCGGTAAGGGTTCCATGCTTAAGAGTCTTTTTTTCAGAACCTACCCATGCTCCTCGTTACACTTTTATATACATGAAATGTATATATATGTATATACGGATTGCTTTTACAAGTGCATACTTCTCACGTTTTCCATTTTAAGCAAACAGGGGGCTCCTAAGGTGGTTTTTCTTTCGGGTCTGCTAACATAGGGGATTCCCCCACCTCCTTATAATTTCAAAACCCCAATTTACACACTTCTTACACTCGGTTATATGATATGTATATATATATAATATGTATTTTTAGTATATGCACCGTGTATCTCATCTTTTGAAGACTTGGTGAGTGGCGTAGGAAATTGTACCACCTTTTTCTTTCTCTTCCTAAAAAGATTTAAGTATTTTATGAGTTTGCTAATATATCCCTTTGGATAGTCTATGTACACATTATATGCATAATATTTTTCATATGTTTGGGTATACCCCCTTAACCTCTTTCAGTCTAAGGTATTCCAAGGAGTTTGTTTTTATTAATATTTATTTGAGTACTTATACAAGGGTAGTTATGAAGGGTTTTCATTTTAAGCAAAACCATTACACAACATAACACACACATATATATATATATGTATCCAAAACTTATTGGATGAGTGTATTTCGAAGCCTTATCACCTTATCCACGAATTATATCAATGTGGGACCTTTTGAAACCGAAACACATTTTCAAATAAAGTAATATTTCTTTACTTTCCAAAAGTGCCCCTCCTCTCCTCTTATAAAAGGCCCCCACCTCTACCTCATTTCACACACTCCTCAAGCCTTTGGCTCAGCCAACCCCTGCCCATTTACTCTCTCCACATCTCTCTCCTCATCCTAGAGGATTCCCTTTGGGCAGAATCCTTTCAAAGGAAGCCTTTAGGCTCAAATCAAAAAGAGTTACACTTTTAAAGGTAATTCATTCTCTCATGTTCATTTGTTTTATTTTGCTTCTCCAACCCCCTAAACTCTTTTTATTTACTTCTTTTGTAACAACACCAGTATATTAAATATACTAGGATGTTGTTATAAGATTTATTAGAGCTACACTCTCACGCAACTACATCAAATGGTTAAAGAACATACGGTTTCCGTGGATGGTGAAATTCTGCCTCCCAAAACGATGATTGTTCAATACTCATTTAACACCTTCAAAGGTGGCCATTATGATGTCACTATTTTTATATATGATATATAATATGTTTATTCTTTATTTATGATTCTGTATTTTTCATTTTTTTCTTACCTTTATGGCTTCCATTATGGGTATACGCGATATCTTCATTTAAGGAAGTGCGGACTACCGCCCCCTCAAAGTGATTTGATTCGTTAAATACCATATGTGGGATGTATAAAGGATGGAAATATGATATTATATATTATATTATACTGGAATTATAATATACCTTTATATCATTATTATTCAATTCTATAAAATACGAAATAGAAATGAAAGTAGCGTTCATGCGTACGTACGGCTTACCGTCTCCATGAACGGTGCATTTCATTTCTTAACTCTAAATGATTATGTAATGTTATAAATGCATGAATGTACTGGATATATATGACATATATGATATCTACATAATGAATACAATTCTGGATATAATAAAAATTTGGCCACAAGAACAACATGTAATTGTAAGAAGTCCACTTTCGACTTAAGAACCAAATATCGGCAAAACAAATATTATTAACTTAAATGATTACATAATGTTTATGACATGGTAATAAGTGGTATAAAAGTAATAATTAACTTGAAAAAGGTTCTTAAGGAATTATAAATTAACTCAAGTTTATTATTCAGGAGATTAAAGAACGATCGAGTCAAGTCGGACCCGAGGTAAGGGATCCTACAACTCTCTTTCTTTTTAAGTACTCTCCTTTATGTCACTTCTTTTAAGCTCCTATTTGTAATGTTGAGGGATGTTCTTTTATATTCCTCTTGCTTTAAATTTTATTGTAATGTGATGAGATACCCTATTTGATCTCATCAATCCATATTCGGAAGTTTTATGTGGCGCCGTTAGGCTGCCGAGTTTTCGTAAGGGATTTTTCATCTCACTTTTATTCCCGTGAGATTTATGCTACATTTGCCACAAATTCCATTGAGTGGTGTATGTACTGCCCATTATTCTACTCTTTGTGTAATATAATTTCGTTTATGAGTATTTACATCAATGATCTATTGTCCTTATTTCATGGGGTGTATGTTTTGAAAGATACCCAAGTCGGTAAGGGAACTTTTCACCCTCCTCTTTTTTAAAAAGACTTCTTTTGTTGGGTATTTTAATTTACATATTGTTATGTTGGGATATGTTATCATATATCCTTATTGATGTAAATTTTATGTCCAAGTGATGAGATACACTTTTTATCTCTCATCAACTCATTTTGATGTGATGCCGTTAGGCTGTCAAGGGAACTTTTTAACCCAATTTCGATTTCTTTGGGTTCAACACGTAGTCATTGAATATGTCATCCATTGAATATGTGTGAATGACCTTTTATTGTTTTACACTTAATATCCACTTATATTGGGTGTATTTATATTTGTCACACATATTTTTGAGATTGATTCTTCCTTAATTTAAGGATACCATCTTTATAAGGGATTTCATCACATTTGACATTTCTATTGAGGCTTCATTGTTGTTATGCACCAATTCACTCTTATATGGTGTATAAACTGTCCTTTGGAGTATTATATCATGAATCCATTTATTCTCATGATATTATAAAGTTCTGACTAAATGTTATTCCTCAACTATTGTATTCAAGTGTCTCTAATTTTGGTAAAACCCCTTTAACCAAAATATTATTTTAAATGTTTTAATTATTTGTTCTAATTAATATCCTTGTTTTCAAAATGGATTTAAGGATTTATTTATATGGATATTAATGGTTTAAAATTTTAAGTTTCAAGGTGGTATGGGACACTTTGATTCAAAAATCTCTTTATTAAATGTTTTAAATGGTTTTGGAAATGGTTTCTTTTTGAATGGATTCATTATTTCAATATACTAAAATGTTATATTGTGATTGAAAAGTGGAAATGTTATGTTTCCTTTATGCATGTTTTATGTGATACGTTTATGTTATGTTTCTTGGGCATTGTTATGAAAACGGGTGGTTCCGTGATAAACTAAGGGCGGGTGAGCCCGTTATAGCTCTCCAATGCATTGGGTAACGCGAAGGAGTGAAACGTTAAGGTTTCTCCGAAGAGATTTAGGGAATATAATGTGATGGGTATTCCAAACGTAACCAATCTAATCATATAAATAAATTAGATTAAAAAGAGATTTTGAATCAAAACACAACATTTTACACTATTCATTAAAAAAATGAACTCTATCGGAAAAATACCAAAAAATTACACAAAGTAAAATTTGATGTCCCGATTCTTAATAAGAGTTTTATTTGGTCCAAAAGAATGTATAATAGTGATCAAAACTATATTTAATGACAGTTCTCCATTAAAAGGCGATAAGTGAACCTTTAGTGAAAACTAGGGCATATACACCTAAAATTGAATTCTTTCCGTATATTAAGCCTCTATCCTCTATTGGTTAAATGTAAAAACATTTAAAAATATATAATCATATTTTAGTTATTTATATCCATTCCCGCCAATACAATGGCTACATGTTAACTACCATTTAAAATAATATTATTAGAGTGCAACGTAAGATTCCCAAGAAACTCGTTGTTGCGTGTTGGGTATGCCATCGAGCATAGCATCCCCTTTAAAGTCATATTAATATTTTATTCACAAATAGGGATAAATATGAAAATGTAATATTATTTATTTACACGGGGTGTTACATCCTTCCCCCCTTTTGAGAATTGCGTCCTCGCAATTTTAAAATTGCGCTTGGAAACATCCTTGAAAGTCCCACATCGGAACAAAAGTCGGTAAAACAAACACTTTAAAATAAAGAGAGATAAGTACAAAGGTCACCCGAGTTAACCCATACTAGGATTCCAAGTATGAAAATATGGACATGGAGGAAAAAACAAAGGGTCATGTTCTGATGGAGAGTGATAGAAAACATGTTTAGGAGAAAGTTAACCATGAGAAAATCACAAACTTGTGATGGGTTAAACGGTATTAGATTCCCCAGTAGGAAAAGTTAATATACAACATTTTTGTTTTAAGTTAATTTTTATTGAGGAATTTATTCATAAGGAAACATAATCACTTATCATATTGACTTTCAACTTTTATTAGATTCCTTACACAAACTCATATTTTCTCCAAAAGACGAGTATTTAGGAAGACTTGTTCACATTAAGAGTACTATAATCAACTTCTAGAGAATCACCTAATCCACAAAATAGAACTATATACATCCCATGTATTTAGGCTTTAACCAAAACCAAAACCAAAAAGGTTAGTAAAATATCAGATAATCCAGAATAGGATAACCCCTTATAAAAAGAAAATCTATTCTTAATCTCCAAAATTTGTCCAACAAAACCCAAAGTTCAACGAGGACCATCCGATAAACAATTTTTCCATAAAATTCTTCAAAGTAAACCAATATAAGATTGAAACCCAAATATTTGAAGGATTTAGTCACATAGTCTTCCAAGTTAAATCGTAACATTTATCTCCAAACAACATCAGTTGCTCCTAAAGTCTCACAATGAAAAGTAATTAACCTAATCACATATCCTCTATGATAGGTTAATAATTTTTATAAATAACCCAAAATCAACTTACTCTTAATTAATAAAATCATATAACTAAAAAGAATCAGTCAAACTAACCAGGGACTTCACGTAGTCCAGTGGTAGGCGATAAATACCAGTCGCACTTTGGTTGTGGGTTTGATTCCCGCAGCTTTGTCCGACGCGACGGGTTGTCACACGGTCTGCGTGTTGTCCTTTTTCCAAAACTATATAATTCTTAAAACATTCCCCAAAATGAGATAAAATCTTCAAGAATAATCATAACATATTTTAACCTCAATTTTATCTCATGCCCTTCATTTTCCATCATATCATAGAGTAACCCATAATTACCTAAAAAGTAAGGATTATATAAACCCTAATGGTTACCTTAATAATTATTACCTGAATTTCCACATCAAGTTGTCCATCTCGTACATGATGCATTAGAGAACTCACCAAGGTTGAAGTGGTTGATAATGAATATTTTATAGTTGGTTTAGAACAGCCATGAGATTCCTCATTGAATCCTCCATTTTATCTAGTATCTTAATCAGAGAACCACCACAGTTTCCTTCAAACCAATTGTCACTTTGGTGCCTGCTAGATCCATCCATTCACTAAAAACAGAAATTTTAGTGTGAGTATATCAACAAAATCATCATGTACTAATGAAGAAGGTAAACACTAAGATACACTTACTCGTTAACTTTATCTAAAACTAGGACTCTTTATGAAATCCTTACCATTATGGTAATGTCACTTATGGTTAAAGAATAACCTAACCCCTAAAGTTATCTAAACTGACCTTTGATACCAACTATAAGGCCCCAGCCTTAAACCTTACTTAATCTTGAGTTATTACAAGATTACACATTGAGGATCTTTTCAGGTTTAGAGTTTTAGAGAATTAGATCATGAAACTTGCATTACATTCCACATTTAAACAAAGTGGTTACAAAAAGACAGTATTCATTCTTCCCATCAACGGAAACATATTGAAAATAAAACATGGATTCTTTCTTGGCACATCCTTGACACTATCATCACATCATGTACCTTTCCCTTGACCTGTGAAAAACATTTCAAAAACTTGGGATGAGCATAAAAAGCTCAGTAAGGGTTATAAAAATAAGGAAAGGAAACATGAGTTCATATATACATAAGAATGAAATCATACTTTACCCATAAAACATAGGCACTTTAACATACCTCATCAAACCATGAATAAATCATAGAAAACATAAGATATAAAGGTAACTTGAGGCATTGATAACATTCTTACATAGGGAGTAACCCTCTTGGTTATGTTCGGAATACCCATCATAGTATATTCCCTAAATCTCTTCGGTGAAACCTTAACGTTTCACTCCTTCGCGTTACCCAATGCATTGGAGAGCTATTACGGGCTCACCCGCCCTTAGTTTATCACGAAACCACCCGTTCTTTATAACAATTCCCAAGAACCATAACATAATCGTATCACATAAAACATGAAAAAAGGAAACATAATATTTCCACATTTCAATCACAATATAACATTTTAGGATATTGAAATAATGAATCCATTCAAAAAGAAACCATTTCCAAAACCATTTAAAACATTTAATAAATAGATTTTTGAATCAAAGTTTCCCATACCACCTTGAAGCTTTTAACATTTTAAACCATTAATATCCATATAAATAAATCCTTAAATCCATTTTGAAAACATGGATATTAATAAGAACAAATAATTAAAACATTTAAAACGATATTTTGGTTAAAGGGGTTTTACCAAAATTAGAGACACTTGAATACAATAATCGAGGAATAACATTTAGTAAGAACTTTATAATATCATGAGAATAAAAGGATTCATGATATAATACTCCAAAGGACAGTATATACACCATATAAGAGTGAATTGGTGCATAAAAACAATGAACCCTCAATAGAAATGTCAAATGTGATGAAATCCCTTATAAAGAAGGTATCCTTAAATTAAGGACAAATCAATCTAAAAATATGTGTGAAAAATATAAATACACCCAATATAAGTGGATATTAAGTTTAAAACAATAAAAGGTCATTCACACATATTCAATGGATGACATATTCAATGACTACATGTTGAACCCAAAGAAATCGAAATTGGGTTAAGAAGTTCCCTTGACAGCCTAACGGCGTCACATCAAAATGAGTTGATAAGAGATAAAAAGTGTATCTCATCACTTGGACATAAAATTTACATCAATAAGGATATATGAGAACATATCCCAACATAAAAATATGTAAATTAAAAGACCCAACAAAAGAAGTCTTTTAAAAAAGAGGAGGGTGAAAGGTTCCCTTACCCACTTGGGTATCTTTCAAAACATACACCCCATGAAAGAAGGACAATAGATCATTGATGTAAATACTCATAAACGAAATTATATTACACAAAGAGTAGAATAATGGGCAGTACATACACCACTCAATGGAATTTGTGGAAAATGTAGCATAAATCTCACGGGAATAAAAGTGAGATGAAAAATCCCTTACGAAAACTCGGCAGCCTAACGGCGCCACATAAAACATCCGAATATGGATTGATGAGATCAAATAGAGTATCCCATCATATTACAATAGACTTTACAGCAAGTGTAATATAAAAGAAAATCCCCCAACATTGCAAGGAGGAGTTTAAAAGAAGTGACATAAAGGAGAGTACTTAAAAAGAAAGAGAGAGGTTAGATCTCTTACGAAAGTTCGGCAGCCTAACAGCGCCACTCAAAACTTCCAAAATGGATTGATGAGAGAGAATAGGGTCTCTCATCACATGAACAAAAAAATTAGCATAAATTTAATATAAAATAACATCCCAATCATAAGAAAGATGATCATAAAATAAATGACATAAAAGAGTGTACTTAAAAAGAAAGAGAGTTGTAGGATCCCTTACCTCGGGTTCTACTTGACTCGATCGTTCTTTAATCTCCTGAATAATAAACTTGAGTTAATTTCTACTTGATTAAGAACATTTTTCAAGCTTATTATTCCTTTTATATCACTTATTTCCATGTCATAAACATTATGTAATCATTTAAGTTAATAATATTTGTTTTGCCGATATTTGGTTCTTAAGTCGAAAGTGGACTTCTTACAATTACATGTTGTTCGTGTGGCCAAATGTTTATTATATCCAGAATTGTATTCATTATGTATATATCATATATGTTATATATATCCAGTACATGCATGAATTTATAACATTACATAATCATTTAGAGGTAAGAAATGAAATGCACCGTTCATGGAGACGGTAAGCCGTACGTACGCATGAACGCTACTTTCATTTCTATTTCGTATTTTATAGAATGGAATTATATAAAGGTATATTATAATTCCAGTATAATATAATATATAATATCATATTTCCATCCTTTATACATCCCACATATGGGATTTAACGAATCAAATCACTTTGAGGGGGCGGTAGTCCGCACTTCCTTAAATGAAGATATCACGTATACCCATAATGGAAGCCATAAAGGTAAGACAAAAATGAAAAATACAGAATCATAAATAAAACATAAACATATTATATATCATATATAAAAATAGTGACATCATAATTTCCACCTTTGAAGGTGTTAAATGAGTATTGAACAATCATCGTTTCGGGAGGCAGAATTTCACCATCCACAGAAACCGTATGTTCTTTAACCATTTGATGTAGTTTTGTGAGAGTGTTGCTCGAATAAATCTTATAACAACATCCTAGTATATTTAAGATACTGGTGTTGTTACAAAATAAGTAAACAAAAAGATTTTAGGGGGTTGGAGAAGCAAAATAAAACAAATGAACATGAGAGAATGAATTGCCTTTAAAAGTGTAACTTCTTTTGATTTGAGCCTAAAGGCTTCCTTTGAAAGGATTTTTCCCAAAGGGAATCCTCTAGGATGAGGAGAGTGATGTGTAGAGAGTAAATGGTCAGGGTTTGGCCGAGCCAAAGGCTTGAGGAGTGTGTTAAATGAGGTAGAGGTGGGGGCCTTTTATAAGAGGAGAGGAGGGGTACTTTTGGAAAGTAAAGAAATATTACTTTATTTGAAAATGTGTTTCGGTTTCAAATGGTCCCACATTGATATAATTCGTGGATAAGGTGATAAGGCTTCGAAATCAACTCATCCAATAAGTTTTGGACATGAGTAGTTCATAGATTTTACATTATCTTTCCATTTTATTTAAATCGTCAAATAATGATGTCATCGCTGCATCATTATTATGTCATTAATAATTTAATTTATTTAATGTCTAAAAATTATAAAACAAATACTATGATGTAGGAAATAGTTTTATCTTTCCAATGAATATTTATAATCAAAAATATGACTTGTATAACCCCACTTAAAAATTGTTTTAGTAAAACATATCATGTTTGTGTCAATTTTACTTTTACATTAAATAAAATTTTATTTATGTCATTTCCCAACCGAAGTGGATCCATGGGGTCCCCAAGTTGACCCATGGCTTGTCTTGCTCGTCCATGATACAACCAATAGGTGTAGGACAAGTGTCATGGTGTTTTCACATTCTTATAATATCATTTTTACCTTAAACTACACTAATTACCTCTAATCGCGATTAAAAACTTAATAAGTTACTATTCACCAAAAAATTATTTTAATCTCATTGAACCACATTTTACTTCTTAATGACAACCATGTATGTCGGATTTTTGAAAATCAAAACACAATGATGGCAAAATTTCATTTAAACGGAAAATCAATTTTTATAAGTACCACTTAGTTGTTTCACTATTCATCAAAAATTGAAGTTTTTCAGAAAAATCCCAAAAATTCACCCTAAGATATATTTGATATTCTGAATTCAAAAATGAATTCCGTTTTACAAAATTCAAAACATATAAGTCACATTAATTAATTTAATAATTAATTCCCGTTGTCATGACAAATAGCGTGTTTTATGAAACAATAAGTATCAAAAGATTGACACTAGTTTAAGTCTGATTTCAAAGTGAAATTGATTCCAACGACCACTATTGGATTTAATGGTAAAAATATTTTCTAATTTCACTTTAAAACCAATTCAAAATATAATCTAATCATATAAATAAATTAGATTAAAAATAGATTTTGAATCAAAACACAACATTTTACACTATTCATTAAAAAAATGAACTCTATCGGAAAAATACCAAAAAATTACACAAAGTAAAATTTGATGTCCCGATTCTTAATAAGAGTTTTATTTGGTCCAAAAGAATTTATAAGAGTGATCAAAACTATATTTAATGACAGTTCTCCATTAAAAGGCGATAAGTGAACCTTTAGTGAAAACTAGGGCATATACACCTAAAATTGAATTCTTTCCGTATTTTAAGCCTCTATCCTCTATTGGTTAAATGTAAAAACATTTAAAAATATATAATCATATTTTAGTTATTTCTATCCATTCCCACCAATACAACGTCTACATGTTAACTACCATTTAAAATAATATTATTAGAGTGCAACGTAAGATTCCCAAGAAACTCGTTGTTGCGTGTTGGGTATGCCATCGAGCATAGCGTCCCCTTTAAAGTCATATTAATATTTTATTCACAAATAGGGATAAATATGAAAATTTCATATTCTTTATTTACATGGGGTGTTACATCCTTCCCCCCTTTTGGGAATTGCATCCTCGCAATTTTAAAATTGCGCTTGGAAACATCCTTGAAAGTCCCACATCGGAACAAAAGTCGGTAAAACAAACACTTTAAAATAAAGAGAGATAAGTACAAAGGTCACCCGAGTTAACCCATACTAGGATTCCAAGTATGAAAATATGGACATGGAGGAAAAAACAAAGGGTCATGTTCTGATGGAGAGTGATAGAAAACATGTTTAGGAGAAAGTTAACCACGAGAAAATCACAAACTTGTGATGGGTTAAACGGTATTCGATTCCCCAGTAGGAAAAGTTAATAGACAACATTTTTGTTTTAAGTTACTTTTTATTGAGGAATTTATTCATAAGGAAACATAATCACTTATCATATTGACTTTAAACTTTTATTAGATTCCTTACACAAACTCATATTTTCTCCAAAAGACGAGTATTTATGAAGACTTGTTCACATTAAGAGTACTATAATCAACTTCTAGAGAATCACCTAATCCAAAAAATAGAACTATATACTTCCCATGTATTTAGGGTTTAACAAAAACAAAAACCAAAAAGGTTAGTACAAGATCAGATAATCCAGAAAAGGATAACCCCTTATAAAAAGAAAATCTATTCTTAATCTCCAAAATTTGTCCAACAAAACCCAAAGTTCAACGAGGACCATCCGATAAACAATTTTTCCATAAAATTATTCAAAGTAAACCAATATAAGATTGAAACCCAAATATTTGAAGGATTTAGTCACATAGTCTTCCAAGTTAAATCGTAACATTTATCTCGAAACAACATTTGTTGCTCCTAAAGTCTCACATTGAAAAGTAATTAACCTAATCACATATCCTCTATGATAGGTTAATAATTTTCATAAATAACCCAAAATCAACTTACTCTTAATTCATAAAATCATATAACTAAAAAGAATCAGTCAAACTAACCAGGGACTTCACGTAGTCTAGTGGTAGGTGATAAATACCAGTCGCACTTTGGTTGTGGGTTTGATTCCCGCAGCTTTGTCCAACGCGACGGGTTGTCACACGGTCTGCGTGTTGTCCTTTTTCCAAAACTATATAATTCTTAAAACATTCCCCAAAATGAGATAAAATCTTCAAGAATAATCATAACATATTTTAACCTCAATTTTATCTCATGCCCTTCATTTTCCATCATATCATAGAGTAACCCATAATTACCTAAAAAGTAAGGATCATATAAACCCTAATGGTTACCTTAATAATTATTACCTGAATTTCCACATCAAGTTTTCCATCTCGTACATGATGCATTAGATAACTCACCAAGGTTGAAGTGGTTGATAATGAATCCTTGATAGTTGGTTTAGAACAGCCATGAGATTCCTCATTGAATCCTCCATTTTATCTAGTACCTTAATCAGAGAACCACCACAGTTTCCTTCAAACCAATAGTCACTTTGGTGCCTGCTAGATCCATCCATTCACTAAAAACCGAAATTTCAGTGTGAGTATATCAACAAAATCATCATGTACTAATGAAGAAGGTAAACACTAAGATACACTTACTCATTCACTTTATCTAAAACTAGGACTCTTTCTGAAATCCTAACCATTATGGTAATGTCACTTATGCTTAAAGAATAACCTAACCTCTAAAGTTATCTAAACCGACCTTTGATACCAACTATAAGGCCCCAGCCTTAAACCTTACTTAATCTTGAGTTATTAGAAGATTACACATTGAGGATCTTTTTAGGTTTAGAGTTTTTGAGAATTAGATCATGAAATTTGCATTACATTCCACATTTAAACAAAGTGGTTACAAAAATACAGTATTCATTCTTCCCATCAACGGAAACATATTGAAAATAAAACATGGATTCTTTCTTGACACATCCTTGACACTATCATCACATCATGTACCTTTCCCTTGACCTGTGAAAAACATTTCAAAAACTTGGGATGAGCATAAAAATCTCAGTAAGGGTTATAAAAATAAGGAAAGGAAACATGAGTTCATATATACATAAGAATGAAATCATACTTTACCCATAAAACATAGTCACTTTAACATACCTCATCAAACCATGAATAAATCATAGAAAACATAAGACATAAAGGTAACTTGAGGCATTCATAACATTCTTACATAGGGAGTAACCCTCTTGGTTATGTTCGAAATACCCATCACAGTATATTCCCTAAATCTCTTCGGAGAAACCTTAACGTTTCACTCCTTCGCGTTACCCAATGAATTGGAGAGCTATTATGGGCTCACCCGCCCTTAGTTTATCACGAAACCACCCGTTCTTCATAACAATGCCCAAGAACCATAACATAATCGTATCACATAAAATATGAATAAAGGAAACATAATATTTCCACATTTCAATCACAATATAACATTTTAGGATATTGAAATAATGAATCCATTCAAAAAGAAACCATTTCCAAAACCATTTAAAACATTTAATAAAGAGATTTTTGAATCAAAGTTTCCCATACCACCTTGAAGCTTTTAACATTTTAAACCATTAATATCCATATAAATAAATCCTTAAAACCATTTTTAAAACATGGATATTAATAAGAACAAATAATTAAAACATTTAAAACGATATTTTGGTTAAAGGGGTTTTACCAAAATTAGAGACACTTGAATACAATAATCGAGGAATAACATTTAGTCAAAACTTTTCTAATATCATGAGAATAAAAGGATTCATGATATAATACTCCAAAGGACAGTATATACACCATATAAGAGTGAATTGGTGCATAACAACAATGAACCCTCAATAGAAATGTCAAATGTGATGAAATCCCTTATAAAGAAGGTATCCTTAAATTAAGGACAAATCAATCTCAAAATATGTGTGACAAATATAAATACACCCAATATAAGTGGATATTAAGTGTAAAACAATAAAAGGTCATTCACACATATTCAATGGATGACATATTCAATGACTACTTGTTGAACCCAAAGAAATCGAAATTGGGTTAAGAAGTTCCCTTGACAGCCTAACGGCGTCACATCAAAATGAGTTGATGAGAGATAAAAAGTGTATCTCATCACTTGGACATAAAATTTACATCAATAAGGATATATGAGAACATATCCCAACATAAAAATATGTAAATTAAAAGACCCAACAAAAGAAGTCTTTTAAAAAAGAGGAGGGTGAAAGGTTCCCTTACCGACTTGGGTATCTTTCCAAACATACACCCCATGAAAGAAGGACAATAGATCATTGATTTAAATACTCATAAACGAAAGTATATTACACAAAGAGTAGAATAATGGGCAGTAAATACACCACTCAATGGAATTTGTGGAAAATTTAGCATAAATCTCACGGGAATAAAAGTGAGATGAAAAATCCCTTACGAAAACTCGGCAGCCTAACGGCGCCACATAAAACTTCCGAATATGGATTGATGAGATAAAATAGAGTATCCCATCATATTACAATAGAATTTACAGCAAGTGTAATATAAAATAAAATCCCCCAACATTGCAAGGAGGAGTTTAAAAGAAGTGACATAAAGGAGAGTACTTAAAAAGAAAGAGAGAGGTTAGATCTCTTACGAAAGTTTGGCAGCCTAACAGCGCCACTCAAAACTTCCAAAATGGATTGATTAGAGAGAATAGGGTCTCTCATCACATGAACATAAAAATTACAGTCAATTTAATATAAAAGAACATCCCAATCATAAGAAAGATGAGCTTAAAATAAATGACATAAAAGAGTGTACTTAAAAAGAAAGAGAGTTGTAGGATCCCTTACCTCGGGTTCGACTTGACTCGATCGTTCTTTAATCTCCTGAATAATAAACTTGAGTTAATTTCTACTTGATTAAGAACCTTTTTCAAGCTTATTATTCCTTTTATATCACTTATTTCCATGTTATAAACATTATGTAATCATTTAAGTTAATAATATTTGTTTTGCCGATATTTGGTTCTTAAGTCGAAAGTGGACTTCTTACAATTACATGTTATTCGTGTTGCCAAATGTTTATTATATCCAGAATTGTATTCATTATGTAGATATCATATATTTCATATATATCCAGTACATGCATGAATTTATAACATTACATAATCATTTAGAGGTAAGAAATGAAATGCACCGTTCATGGAGACGGTAAGCCGTTCGTACGCATGAACGCTACTTTCATTTCTATTTCGTATTTTATAGAATGGAATGATATAAAGGTATATTATAATTCCAGTATAATATCATATATAATATCATATTTCCATCCTTTATACATCCCACATATGGTATTTAACGAATCAAATCACTTTGAGGGGGCGGTAGTCCGCACTTCCTTAAATGAAGATATCGCGTATACCCATAATGGAAGCCATAAAGGTAAGACAAAAATGAAAAATACAGAATCATAAATAAAACATAAACATATTATATATCATATATAAAAATAGTGACATCATAATGGCCACCTTTGAAGGTGTTAAATGAGTATTGAACAATCATCGTTTCGGGAGGCAGAATTTCACCATCCACAGAAACCGTATGTTCTTTAACCATTTGATGTAGTTTTGTGAGAGTGTATCTCGAATAAATCTTATAAAAACATCCTAGTATATTGCATATACTGGTGTTGTTACAAAAGAAGTAAATAAAAAGAGTTTAGGGGGTTGGAAAAGCAAAATAAAACAAATGAACATGAGAGAATGAATTACCTTTAAAAGTGTAACTCCTTTTGATTTGAGCCTAAAGGCTTCCTTTGAAAGGATTCTTCCCAAAGGGAATCCTCTAGGATGAGGAGAGTGATGTGTAGAGAGTAAATGGGCAGGGGTTGGACTAGCCAAAGGCTTGAGGAGTGTGTTAAATGAGGTAGAGGTGGGGGCCTTTTATAAGAGGAGAGGAGGGGTACTTTTGGAAAGTAAAGAAATATTACTTTATTTGAAAATGTGTTTCGGTTTCAAAAGGTCCCACATTGATATAATTCGTGGATAAGGTGATAAGGCTTCGAAATCCACTCATCCAATAAGTTTTGGACATGTGTAGTTCATAGATTTTACATTATCTTTCCATTTTATTTAAATCGTCAAATAATGATGTCATCGCTACATCATTATTATGTCATAAATAATTTAATTTATTTAATGTATAAAAATTATAAATAAATACTATGATGTAGGAAATCTTTTTATCTTTCCAATGAATATTTATAATCAAAAATATGACTTGTATAACCACACTTAAAAATTGTTTTAGTAAAACATATCATGTTTGTCTCAATTTTACTTTTACATTAAATAAAATGTTATTTATGTCATTTCCCAATCAAAGTGGATCCATGGGGTCCCCAAGTCAACCCATGGCTTTTCTTGGTCGGCTATGATACAACCAATAGGTGTAGTACAAGTTTCAGGGTGTTTTCACATTCTTATAATATCATTTTTACTTTAAACTACACTAATTACCTCTAATCGCGATTAAAAACTTAATAAGTTACTATTCACCAAAAAAATTATTTTAATCTCATTGAACCACATTTTACTTCTTAATGACAACCATGTATGTCGAATTTTTGAAAATCAAAACACAATGATGGCAAAATTTCATTTAAACGGAAAATCAGTTTTTATAAGTACCACTTAGTGGTTTCACTATTCATCAAAAATTGAAGTTTTTTAGAAAAATCCCAAAAATTTACCCTAAGCTATATTTGATATTCTGAATTCAAAAATGAAGTCCGTTTTACAAAATTCAAAACATATAAGTCACATTAATTAATTTAATAATTAATTCCCGCTGTCATGACAAATAGCGTGTTTTATGAAACAATAAGTATCAAAAGATTAACACTAGTTTAAGTCTGATTTCAAAGTGAAATTGATTCCAACGACCACTATTGGATTTAATGGTAAAAATATTTTCTAATTTAACTTTAAAACCATTTCAAAATATAATATAATCATATAAATAAATTAGATTAAAAAGAGATTTTGAATCAAAACACAACATTTTACACTATTCATTAAAAAAATGAACTCTATCGGAAAAATACCAAAAAATTACACAAAGTAAAATTTGATGTCCCGATTCTTAATAAGAGTTTTATTTGGTCCAAAAGAATTTATAAGAGTGATCAAAACTATATTTAATGACAGTTATCCATTAAAAGGCGATAAGTGAACCTTTAGTGAAAACTAGGGCATATACACCTAAAATTGAATTCTTTCCGTATTTTAAGCCTCTATCCTCTATTGGTTAAATGTAAAAACATTGAAAAATATATAATCATATTTTAGTTATTTCTATCCATTCCCGCCAGTACAATGGCTACATGTTAACTACCATTTAAAATAATATTATTAGAGTGCAACGTAAGATTCCCAAGAAACTCGTTGTTGCGTGTTGGGTATGCCATCGAGCATAGCGTCCCCTTTAAAGTCATATTAATATTTTATTCACAAATAGGGATAAATATGAAAATGTCATATTATTTATTTACCTGGTGTGTTACATAAGTAAAATGTGGTTCAATGAGATTAAAATAATTTTTGGGTGAATAGTAACTTATTAAGTTTTTAATCGCGATTAGTGGTGATTAGTGTAGTTTAAGGTATAAATAATGCTTTAATAATATGAAATGACCTAAAACATGTCCCAACCTTATTGGTTGTGTCATGGACGACCAAGACAAGCCATGGGTCAACTTGGGGACCCCATGGAGACATTTTGGTTGGGAAATGACATAAATAACTTTTTATTTAATGTAAAAGTAAAAATGACACAAACATAATATGTTTTACGAAAACAATTTTTACATGGGGTTATAAAGATCAGATATTTTTTTATAAATAGTCATTGGAAATCTAAAAAGATTTCATAAATCATAGTATTTTTTTATGATTTTTATACATTAAATAAATTAAATGATTAATGACATAATCATGATGCAGCGATGACATCATTATTTGACGATTTAAATAAAATGGAAAGACAATGTAAAATCTATGAACTACACATGGCCAAAACCAATTGGATGAGTGGATTTCGAACCCTTATCACCTCATCCACGAATTATATCAATGTGGGACCTTTTAAAACCGAAACACATTTTCAAATAAAGTAATATTTCTTTACTTTCCAAAAGTGCCCCTCCTCTCCTCTTATAAAAGGCCCCCACCTCTACCTCATTTCACACACTCCTCAAGCCTTTGGCTCGGCCAACCCCTGCCCATTTACTCTCTCCACATCCCTCTCCTCATCCTAGAGGATTACCTTTGGGCAGAATCCTTTCAAAGGAAGCCTTTAGACTCAAATCAAAAGGAGATACACTTTTAAAGGTAATTCATTCTCTCATGTTCATTTGTTTTATTTTGCTTTTCAAACCCCCTAAACTCTTTTTATTTACTTCTTTTGTAACAACACCAGTATCTTCAATATACTAGGATGTTTTTATAAGATTTATTTGAGCTACACTCTCACACAACTACATCAAATGGTTAAAGAACATACGGTTTCTGTGGATGGAGAAATTCTGCCTCCCGAAACGATGATTGTTCAATACTCATTTAACACCTTCAAAGGTGGCCATTATGATGTCACTATTTTTGTATATGATATATGATATGTTTATGTTTTCCTTAAGCTTCTGTTTTCTTCATTTTGGGCATACCTTTATGGTTTCCATTATGGGTAAACACGATATGTTCATTTTAGGAAGTGCGGACTACCGCCCCCTGAAAGTGATTTGATTCGTTAAATACCATATGTGGGACATATAAAGGATGGAACTATGATATTATATATGTTATTATACTGGAATTACAATATAATCTTATATCATTATGATTCCATTCCAGAAATACGAAATAGAAATGGAAGTAGCGTTCATGCGTACGTACGGCTTACCGTCTCCATGAACGGTGCATTTCATTTCTTACCTCTAAAATGTGATGTAATATTATAAATACATGTATATGATTAATATATATGATATATATGTTATCCAAATCATTAATATCATTCTGGATATAATGAACCTTTGACCAAATTAACAACATGTAAGTGTAAGAAGTCTATTTTTGACTTAAGAACCAAATACCGACAAAATGAACATTATTAACTTAACTGATTACATGATGTTCATAACAAGGTATAAAAGGAATAATGAACTTGAGAAAGATTCATAAGAAAGTAGAGATTAACTCCAGTTTATTATTCAGGAGATTAAAGAATGGTCGGGTCAAGTCGGATACGAGGTATGGGACTTCGTCTCAATCTCCTTTCATTGAGGCATATTTTATTTTATACACAACTTTCTTTTATACGGTGTATAAACCCCTTTGACTTTTACGTTTATTCAAAAGGAATCTTTTTTATACGAAGCGTTTACTAAACGACAAAAGGGAATGTTTTTGTCGTACGTATGCGGCGACAATGACTTCTCCGCCGTCGTAACCGTTATTTGAGTTTCGGCTTCCTCTTCAAGCCATACCTTTTTTTTAAAAGAAAAATAAATACCATGTTTTACTTTGGTATTGAAAATGGTTTTCATAATGTTTTTATTATATCAATGTGTTGTATTGATATCTCGTGATTGAAATGTGGAAATGTTATGTTTCCTTTCTGCAAGTTTTATGTGATATGATTATGTTATGGTTCTTGGGCATTATTATGAAGACGGGTGGTTCCATGATAAACTAAGGGCGGGTGAGCCCGTTATAGCTCTCCAATGCATTGGGTAACGCGAAGGAGTGAAACGTTAAGGTTTCTCCGAAGAGATTTAGGGAATATACTATGATGGGTATTCCAAACGTAACCAAGAGGGTTACTCCCTACGTAAGAATGTTATGAATGCCTCAAGTTACCTTTATGTCTTATGATTTCTATGATTTATTCATGATTTTATGAGGTATATTAAAGTGCCTATGTTTTATGGGTAAAGTATGATTTCATTCTTATGTATATATGAACTCATGTTTCCTTTCCATGTTTTTTTTATAACCCATACTGAGTTTTTATGCTCATCCCATGTTTTTGGAATGTTTTTCACAGGTCAAGGGAAAGGTACATGATAAGATGATAGAGTCAAGGATGTGTCAAGAAATAATCCATGTTTTATTTTAAATGTGTTTCCATTGATGGGAATGAAGAATACTATCTTTATGTAACGACTTTGTTTATATGTGGAATGTAATGCAAGTTTCATGATCTAATTCTCTAAAACTCTAAACCTGAAAAGATCCTCAATGTGTAATCTTGTAATAACTCAAGATTAAGCAAGGTTTAAGGCTGGGGCCTTATAGTTGGTATCAAAGGTCGGTTTAGATAACTTTAGGAGTTAGAATTCTATTAAATGATTATCCAAATTTATTTATTTATTTTTTGAAATGATATAGCATTTAAAGATTACCATGTTGCTTCATCTAAGACATGTTTGTTCAGAATGGTTTTCCGCAGAGGAAAGAGGGAAGCAGTGCTAGGAAGGCATACAGAAGGAAATAACCTTCCGAATCAGCATCCAGAAATGGTCGGAATTGGAACTGAACAGTTTGTTGCAGTAATGGCTCAGTTGACTCAAGCGATAAATGGTGGTGGTATCCATGCACGAGATCAGCCAGATCAACCGCAGAGTAACATGTCAGTGGTGGAACATTTCATGAGGCAACATCCACCATCATTCAGAGGATCATCTGACCCTGTGCTAGATGAAGGGTGGATTAAAGCACTGGAGAAGATTTTTGATGTCATGGGGTGTTCAGATAATCAAAAGGTTAGTCTTTCTATTTACCGTTTGGAGGGTGAAGCAGATCAGTGGTGGTCTATGGTTAAAAATATCAGGGACACCGATGAGATTGATGCTCTTGACTGGGATGAATTCAAAGGTATGTTTCTTGAGAAGTATTTTCCTAAGGCTGTTCGACTTAGGATGGAAAAGCAATTCTTGGAATTGAGGCAAGAGGAAGACTCAGTGGCTGCCTATGAAGAAAGGTTCACTCGATTGGAAAGGTATGCTTCAAATTTTATCCGGGACCTTGATAGTAAAATCAATCATTTTTACTCAGGATTAAAGCCAAAATATCGAAGGGCATTAGCTTCTAGAGAGTTTAAAAGTTATGAAAATCTTGTTCGATGTGCTGAGAAGGTGGAAATGGAGTTTTCCGATGACCAAGTGTTCTATAACAACCAGCAGAAGAAGAGACCGAGGTGGCAGGAGAAAGGTAAGAATTCTTCAAAAAAGTCTGATGGTAAGAGAACTAAGTTTCCAGTTTGTGATAAATGTGGCAAAAGGCATGATGGGGAATGTCTTCTGAATTCTGGAAAGTGCTACCGATGTGGTAATATGGGACATAAGGCTCGTGATTGCACTGAAAAGGATCAAGGTGAAGGTAAGAACAATTTTGATTTACAGTTAGTGAAATGTTATAAGTGCAATGAGATGGGTCACTATGCAAACGAGTGTCCTACAAAGAGCTTGAGTGATGGGAAGCAGTTAGACTACAAGCAGAAAGGGGTGGTGAAATCCTTTGCAACTACTTCAGCAGATGTCGGGCCATCAAATGAAGTTGTATCAGGTACTTTGTTTGTTTTTTCAGATTATGCCAGTGTGTTGTTTGATTCGGGGTCTACACATTCTTTCATCTCTGAAACCTTTTCTAGTAAAATGGGAATACCATCTCAAGAAATGACTCCTGAACTTTTGGTAAAAACACCTGGGGGATGTGTTGAGGCAAAAAGAATTTATAAGAATCTTCCTATCCTTATCTGTGGAAAGAACCTACTTGCAAACCTTATTGTTCTACCCCTAGTAGAGTTTGATGTTATCCCGGGTAGGGATTGGCTCTCTATTTACCATGCTAAGATTGACTGTAGAGCTAAAGAAGTTTCTTTTCAGAAAGACTTTGAGTTTGTTTACAAGAATGAACCCTTACTTTTGATAACATATCAAGAGGCCGAGAAACTTGTAAAAGATGGAAATGAATGTTACCTTGCACACGTCATTGAAAATCAACGAACTATTCAGATTAATGATGTGCCAGTGGTAAATGAGTATCCTGATGTTTTTCCTGATGAGTTTCCTGGAATAATACCAGATCGGGAAGTTGAGTTTACTGTTGACTTAGTTCCTGATGCTAAGACAATTTCAAAACCCCCTTATCGAATGGCACAAATTGAACTTTTAGAGTTGAAGGAGCAATTGCAAGAATTATTAGAGAAAGGTTTCATTAGACCTAGCACATCACCATGGGGTGCTCCTGTTTTATTTGTTAAAAAGAAAGATGGTTCTATGAGACTTTGAATTGATTATAGAGCCTTGAATAATATCACTGTTAAGAACAAATATCATTTACCTCATATCGATGATCTGTTTGATCAGCTCCAGGGAGCTCAGTTTTTTTCAAAGATTGACTTGAGATCGGGGTACCATCAGCTGAAGGTAAAGGAGGGAGATATTCCGAAGACCGCGTTCCGTACGAGATATGGCCATTATGAATTTGTAGTAATGCCTTTTGGGCTAACCAATACACCTGCTGTATTCATGGACTTAATGAATAGAATTTTCCATGAGTTCTTGGATAAGTTTGTGGTGGTTTTCATTGATGATATTTTGGTGTTTTCTAAAAGTAAATAGGAGAATGAAAAACATTTAAGGGTTATCTTGCAAACCTTAAAAGAAAAGAAACTGTATGGGAAATTCAGCAAGTGTGAGTTTTGGTTGCAACAAATTTCTTTCCTTGGTCACATTGTTTCTAAAGATGGAATAACTGTTGATCCTGCAAAAACAAAAGTTGTGGAAGAATGGCCAAGACCCACAAATGTAACCGAGATTCGTAGCTTCCTTGGTTTGGCGGGCTATTACCGAAGGTTTGTTAGAAATTTTTCACGGTTATCTAGTCCAATGACTAAGCTAACTCGGAAGGGTGTTAAGTTTATCTGGAAAAAAGAATGTGATGATTGTTTTCAGGAATTGAAAAGAAGATTGGTGAATGCTCCAGTTTTGGCACTACCTTCCAGGAATGGTGAGTTTGTTATATACAGTGATGCTTCATTGAAAGGAAAGTAAAGAAATATTACTTTATTTGAAAATGTGTTTCTGTTTCAAAAGGTCCCACATTGATATAATTCGTGGATAAGGTGATACGGGTTCGAAATCCACTCATCCAATTGGTTTTGGCTATGTGTAGTTCATAGATTTTACATTATCTTTCCATTTTATTTAAATCGTCAAATAATGATGTCATCGCTGCATCATTATTATGTCATAAATAATTTAATTTATTTAATTTCAAAAAATCATAAAAAAATACTATGATGTAGGAAATCTTTTTATCTTTCCAATGAATATTTATAATCAAATATATGATCTTTATAACCCCATGTAAAAATTGTTTTTGTAAAACATATTATGTTTGTGTCATTTTTACTTTAACATTTAATAAAAAGTTATTTATGTCATTTCCAAACCAAAGTGTCTCCATGGGGTCCCCAAGTTGACCCATGGCTTGTCTTGGTCGGCCATGACACAACCAATAAGGTTGGGACATGTGTCTAGGTCATTTCATATTATTAAAGCATTATTTATACCTTAAACTACACTAATTACCACTAATCGCGATTAAAAACTTAATTAGTTACTATTCACCAAAAAAATTATTTTAATCTCATTGAACCACATTTTACTTCTTAATGAAAACCATGTATGTCGGATTTTCAAAATTCAATACACATTAGTGGAAAACTTTCATTTAACTGAAAAATCAGTTTGCTTGATTACCACTTAGTGGTTTCACTATTCATCAAAAATTGAAGTTTTTCAGAAAATTACCAAAAATTCACCCTAAGCTATATTTGATATTAAGAATTCAAAAATGAAGTCTATTTTAAAAAATTCAAAACATATAAGTCACATTAATTAATTTAATAATTTATTCCCACTGTCAGAGCAAATAGCGTGTTTTTATGAAAGAATAAGTATCAAAAGATTGACACTAGTTTAAGTCCGATTTCAAAGTGAAATTAATTCCAACGACCACTATTGGATTTAATGGTAAAAATATTTTCTAATTTCACCTCAAAACCAATTCAAAAGATAATCTAATCATATAAATAAATTAGATTAAAAAGAGTATTTGAATTAAAATGCAACATTTTACACTATTCATTAAAAAAATGAACTTTATCAGAAAGGTACCAAAAATTTACACAATGAAAGTAGCGTTCATGCGTACGTACGGCTTACCGTCTCCATGAACGGTGCATTTCATTTCTTACCTCTAAATGATTATGTAATGTTATAAATGCATGCATGTACTGGATATATATGACATATATGATATCTACATAATGAATACAATTATGGATATAATAAACATTTGGCCACACGAACAACATGTAATTGTAAGAAGTCCACTTTCGACTTAAGAACCAAATATCGGAAAAACAAATATTATTAACTTAAATGATTACATAATGTTTATGACATGGTAATATGTGGTATAAAAGTAATAATAAACATGAAAAAGGTTCTTAAGGAATTAGAAATTAACTCAAGTTTATTATTCAGGAGATTAAAGAACGATCGAGTCAAGTCAGACCCGAGGTAAGGGATCCTACTCCTCTCTTTCTTTTTAAGTACACACTTTTATGTCATTCCTTTTAAAGCTCATCTTTCTTGTTATTGGGATGATCTTTTATATTACATTTACTGTAATTTTTATGTTCATGTGATGAGAGACCCTATTCTCTCTCATCAATCCATTTTGGAAGTTTTGAGTGGCGCCGTTAGGCTGCCGAACTTTCGTAAGAGATCTAACCTCTCTCTTTCTTTTTAAGTACTATCCTTTGTGTCACTTCTTTTAAGCTCCTATTTGTTATGTTGGGGGATTTTATTTTATATTCCACTTGCTGTAAATTCTATTGTAATATGATGGGATACTCTATTTGATCTCATCAATCCATATTCAGAAGTTTTATGTGGCGTCGTTAGGCTACCGAGTATTCGTAAGGGATTTTTCATCTCACTTTTATTCCCGTGAGATTTATGCTACATTCGCCACAAATTCAATTGATTGGTATATGTACTGCCCATTATTCTACTCTTTGTGTAATATACTTTCGTTTATGAGTATTTACATCAATGACCTATTGTCTTTCTTTCATGGGGTGTATGTTTTGAAAGATACCCAAGTCGGTAAGGGAACCTTTCACCCTCCTCTTTTTTAAAAGACTTCTTTTATTGGGTCTTTTAATTTACATATTTTTATGTTGGGATATGTTCTCATACATCCTTATTGATGTAAATTTTATGTCCAAGTGATGAGATACACTTTTTATCTCTCATCAACTCATTTTGTTGTGATGCCGTTAGGCTGTCAAGGGAACTTTTTAACCCAATTTCGATTTCTTTGGGTTCAACTTGTAGTCATTAAATATGTCATCCATTGAATATTTGTGAATGAACTTTTATTGTTTTACACTTAATATCCACTTATATTGGGTGTATATATATTTGTCACACATATTTTTGAGATTTTTTTGTCCTTAATTTAAGGATACCTTCTTTATAAGGGATTTCATCACATTTGACATTTCTATTGAGGGTTCATTGTTGTTATGCACCAATTAACTCTTATATGGAGTATATACTGTCCTTTGGAGTATTATATAATGAATCCTTTTATTCTCATGATATTATAAAGTTATGACTAAATGTTATTCCTCGATTATTGTATTCAAGTGTCTCTAATTTTGGTAAAACCCCTTTAACCAAAATATCGTTTTAAATGTTTTAATTATTTGTTCTTATTAATATCCATGTTTTCAAAATAGTTTTAAGGATTTATTTATATGGATATTAATGGTTTAAAATGTTAAAAGCTTCAAGGTGGTATGGGACACTTTGATTCAAAAATCTCTTTATTAAATGTTTTAAATGGTTTTGGAAATGGTTTCTTTTTGAATGGATTCATTATTTCAATATCCTAAAATGTTATATTGTGATGAAATGTGGAAATGTTATGTTTCCTTTATTCATGTTTATGTGATACGATTATGTTATGGTTCTTGGGCATTGTTATGAAAAACGGGTGGTTCCGTGATAAACTAAGGGCGGGTGAGCCCGATATAGCTCTCCAATGCATTGGGTAACGCGAAGGAGTGAAACGTTAAGGTTTCTCCGAAGAGATTTAGGGAATATACTCTCATGGGTATTCCAAATGTAACCAAGAGGGTTACTCCCTACGTAAGAATGTTATGAATGCCTCAAGTTACCTTTATGTCTTATGTTTTCTATGATTTATTCATGATTTGATATGCCTATGTTTTATGGGTAAAGTATGATTTCATTCTTATGTATATATGAACTCATGTTTCCTTTCCATATTTTTATAACCCTTACTGAGCTTTTTATGCTCATCCCAAGTTTTTGAAATGTTTTTCACAGGTCAAGGGAAAGGTACATGATGTGACGATAGTGTCAAGGATTTGTCAAGAAAGAATCCGTGTTTTATTTTAAATAGGTTTCCATTGATGGGAAGAATGAATATTGTCTTTTATGTAACCACCTTGTTTAAATGTGGAATGTAATGCAAGTTTCATGATCTAATTCTCTAAAACTATAAACCTGAAAAGATCCTTAATGTGTAATCTTGTAATAAATCAAGATTAAGTAAGGTTTAAGGATGGGGCCTTATAGTTGGTGAATAGTAACTTATTAAGTTCTTAATCGCGATTAGTGGTGTGTAGTTTAAGGTATAAATAATGCTTTAATAATATGAAATGACCTAGACACATGTCCCAACCTTATTGGTTGTGTCATGGCCGACCAATACAAGCCATGGGTCAACATGGGGACCCCATGGAGACACTTTGGTTGGGAAATGACATAAATAACTTTTTATTTAATGTAAAAGTAAAAATGACACAAACATGATATGTTTAACTAAAACAATTTTTAAATGGGGTTATACAAGTCAGATTTTTGATTATAAATAGTCATTGGAAAGATAAAAAGATTTACTAAATCATAGTATTTTTGTTATAATTTTTAGACATTAAATAAATTAAATTATTTATGACATAATAATGATGCAGCGATGACATCATTATTTGACGATTTAAATAAAATGGAAAGATAATGTAAAATCTATGAACTACACATGTCCAAAACATATTGGATGGGTGGATTTCGAAACCTTATCACCTTATCCACGAATTATATCAATGTGGGACCTTTTAAAACCGAAACACATTTTCAAATAAAGTAATATTTCTTTACTTTCCAAAAGTGCCCCTCATCTCCTCTTATAAAAGGCCCCCACCTATACCTCATTTCACACACTCCTCAAGCCTTTGGCTCGTCCAACCCCTGACCATTTACTCTCTCCACATCCCTATACTCATCCTAGAGGATTCCCTTTGGTATTAATCATTACAAAGGAAGCCTTTAGGCTCAAATCAAAAGGAGTTTCACTTTTAAAGATAATTCATTCTCTCATGTTCATTTGTTTTATTTTGTTTCTCCAACCCCCTAAACTCTTTTTATTTACTTATTTTGTAACAACACCAGTATCTTCAACATACTAGTATTTTGTTATAAGATTTATTCAAGATACACTCTCACACAACTACATCAAATGGTTAAAGAACATACGGTTTCCGTGGATGGCGAAATTCTGCCTCCCGAAACGATGATTGTTCAATACTCATTTAACACCTTCAAGGGTGGCCATTATGATGTCACTATTTTTATATATGATATATAATATGTTTATTTTTTCTTTAAGCTTCTGTATTTTTCATTTTGGGTATACCTTTATGGTTTCCTTTATGGGTAAACACGATATCTTCATTTAAGGAAGTGCGGACTACCGCCCCCTCAAAGTGATGTGATTCGTTAATGCCATATGTGGGACGTGTAAAGGATGGATTTAAAGTTATTATATATGATGTTATACTGGAATTATAATATACCTATATATCATTATTATTTCTTTCCATTAAAGTATGAGATCGAAATGAAAGTAGCGTTCATGCGTACGTACAGCTTACCGTCTCCATGAACGGTGCATTTCATTTCTTATCCCCAAATGTAATGTACTATTAAAATTACATGTATATAATGGATATATATAATTAATGATATATCTAAATTATGAATATAATTCTGTAATTAAAATATACATACCTCTCATTTAGTTTTAATTCCATTAATATGACAAAGAAATGAAAGTAGCGTTCATGCGTACGTACGGCTTACCGTCTCCATGAACGGTGCATTTCATTTATTACCTCTAAATGATTATGTAATATTATAAATACATGTATATGCTGGATATATATGATATATATGATATCCAAATCAGGAATTTCATTCTGGATATATGAACTTTTGACCACACGAACAACATGTAATTGTAAGAAGTCAACTTTCGACTTAAGAACCAAATATTGACAAAACAAACATTATTAACTTAAATGGTTACATAATGTTTATAACATGGAAATAAGTGATATAAAAGGAATAATGAACATTAAAAAGGTTCTTAATAAAGTATAAATTAACTCAAGTTTATTATTCAGGACGTTAAAGAACGATCAAGTCAAGTCGGATACGAGGTAAGGGACTTCGTCTCAATCTCCTTTCATTGAGGCATATTTCGTTTTATACACAACTTTCTTTTATACGGTGTATAAACCCCTTTGACTTTTACTTTTATACAAAAGGAATCTTAATCTATGAAGTGGTTTACTAAACGACAAAAAGGAATGTTTTTTTAACGTACGCGGTGACAATTACTTTTTCCGCCGCCGCGAGTATTATTTGGTCTTTGGCTTCCTCAACAAGCCGTAATGTTTTTAAAATAAAATAAATACCATATACTATTTTTTGTATTTTGGTATTGAAAATGGTTTTGATAAAGGATTCTATTATGTCAATATATTTATGATATATTGTGATTGAAATGTGGAAATGTTATCTTTCCTTTATATTGGTTTTATGTTTTATGATTTTATATTGGTACTTGGACATTTTAATGGGTGGTTACGTTATAAACCATATGACGGGTGGTGCCGTGGATACCAGGACGGGTGGTTACGTTATAACCTCCAATGCATTGGGTATGGAAGTAGGCCGTATGGCTATTCCATTAAGTATGTAAGGAAATTGGCCGTATGGCTATTCCATTAAGTGATATGTGTGGAAGTCGACTGTATGTTTATTCCACTTAAGTATTTTTATGTCCCAAGTTACCTTTATATATGTTATGTGTTCTTTTTATGGGTTTTATGGTAATCCTTTGGTTACAAAAAGGTATGTAATGATACTTTTTTTTCAGTGAAGAGTTTTTACTACTTCTTGAAGGTGAAGGTATTACTTTGATAGAGTATACATGTTTTACTTGATGTTTGAAAAAGTAACACTTTTCATTCTTTGTGTATCCCTTACTGAGCTTTTTATGCTCACCCCAAGTTTTTTCGAAATGTTTTTCACAGGACTTAAAGTGGAATAAGGTCAAGGATGGGATCATGGGAATGTCATGCTATCTAAAACATGGAATCTATACATCTTTCTTTTTAAGAGTTTTTATTTTATGGAATCTTAGTAGAAGTTTCTACTTTGTAATCTTTTAAGATGTAATAGTTATGTTCTAATTCTATAAAACTCTAAACCTGAAAAGATCCTCAATGTGAATTATTCATTTAATTAAATATTAAGTAAGGTTTAAGGCTGGGGCATTATAGTTGGTATCAGAGGTCGGTTTAGAAAACTTTAGGAGTTAGAAACGTGTTAAATTATAATATGATTGAAATGATATAGAATTTAAGGATTACCATGTTGCTTCGCCTAAGATATTTCTGTGTTCAGAATGGTTTTCCGCAGAGGAAACAAAGCAGTTATGTTGGGACGACATCAGAAGGAAGATAACCTTCCAAATCAGCAACCTGAGATGGTCGGAATCGGAACTGAACAGTTTGTTGCAGTGATGGCACAGTTGACTCAGGCTATAAATGGTGGTGGTATCCATGCACGAGATCAGCCAGATCAACCGCAGAGGAACATGTCAGTGGTGGAACATTTCATGAGGCAACATCCCCCATCATTCAGAGGATCATCTGACCCTGTGCAAGCTGAAGGGTGGATTAAAGCACTGGAGAAGATTTTTTTATGTCATGGGGTGTTCAAAACATCAAAAGGTTAGTCTTTCTATTTACCGTTTTGAAGGTGAAGCTGATAAGTGGTGGTCGATGGTGAAAAATATAAGGGATAGTGATGAGATTGAGGATCTTCACTGGGACGAATTCAAAGGTATGTTTCTTGAGAAATATTTTCCTAAGGTGGTTCATCTTAGGATGGAAAACAAGTTCCTAGAATTGAGGCAGGAGGATGATTCAATGGCTGCTTATGAAGAAAAGTTCACTCGATTGGCAAGGTATACTCCAAACTTCATACGAGATCTTGATAGTAAAATAAACCGTTTTTGCTCAGGGTTAAAGCCAAAGTATCGAAGGGCTTTAGCTTCTCGTGAGTTCAAAAGTTATGAAAAACTTTTTCGATGTGTGGAGAAGGTGGAAATGGAGTTTGCCGATGATCAGGTGTTCTATGACAAACAACAGAATAAGAGGTCTAGTTGGCAGGCAAAGGGGAAGAATTCATCAAAGAAGCAAGGAGGTAAGAAAACCAAATATCCATCCTGTGAGAAGTGTGGTAAAATGCATCCTGGAGAATGTTTATCCAAGTCTGGTAAGTGCTTTCAGTGTGGTAAGTCTGGTCATATTGCTCGTAACTGTAAGGAAGATGATCAAGCAGGCAATGAAAAGCTAACGGTAAGATGTTTTAAGTGTAATGAAATGGGTCATTATGCAAACGAGTGTCCAACGAAGAACTCAACTGGGGGAATGTAGCCAGACTAAAAGCAGAAATGGGTGGTAAAATCCTTTGCAACAACTTCAGCAGATGTTGGGCCATCGAATGAAGTGGTATCAGCTCCCGGGAGCTCAGTATTTTTCGAAGATTGACTTGAGGTCGGGGTACCATCAGTTGAAAGTAAAAGAAGCAGACGTTCCGAAGACTGCGTTCCGTACTAGATATGGCCATTATGGATTTGTAGTTATGCCTTTTGGGTTAACCAATGCATCTGCTGTATTCATCGACCTTATGAATAAAATTTTCCATGAGTTCTTGGATAAGTTTGTGTTTGTGTTTTGAGGTTTGGGAAGAGATTGTGTGTGCCTTGTGATTCACGGTTGAAGAGAGAGTTGTTATGTGAAGCTCATAGTTCCCCGTTTTTAGTTCATCCTGGAAGTACTAAGTTGTACAGAGATCTGTGGGAGTATTACTGGTGGGATGGAATGAAAATAGATATTGCTGATTTTACTATGAAGTGTTTGACATGTCAACAGGTTAAAGTAGAGCGGCAGTTACCGAAAGGGATGCTTCAGCCTTTACCAGTGTCAGAGTGGAAATGGGAGAATATATCCCTGGACTTTGTTGTTGGATTACCGAAGACATCTCGAGGTAATAATGCAATCTGGGTTATTGTTGATCGCTTGACCAAATCTGCTCATTTCCTTGCTATACGAGATACTGTCTCTCTTGATCAACTTTCCCGTTTGTATCTTAAAGAGATAGTCAGGTTACATGGAGTTCCTCTCTCCATTGTATCGTATCGTGATCCCAGGTTTACTTCTAACTTTTGGAAAGACCTTCAGAAGTCATTGGGTACTGAATTAAATTTTAGTATACCTTTTCGTCCTCAATCAGATGGGTAGTCAGAACGAAAAATCCAGACATTGGAGGATATTCTACGAGATTGTTCGATGGATTATCAGGGAAGTTGGGACCAACATCTTTCTTTGGTTGAGTTTTATTATAATAACAGTTTTCCTTCTAGTATACAGATGGCACGATTTGAGGCATTATATGGGAAGCGTTGTCGAACTCCAGCATTTTGGAATGAAGTGGTTGAAAGGAAGCTGATGGGACCAGAATTGGTAGAAGAGATGGTAGAAAAAGTTCAGTTGATTCAGAATCACTTGAGAACAGCTCCGAGCAGGCAGAAGAGTTATGCGGATAACCGGAGGAAGGATCTATCTTTCGAGGTAGGTGATCATGTTTTTCTCAAGGTTTCTCCTTGGAAAAGTGTGATGAGATTTGGTAAGAAAGGAAAGATGTGTCCAAGGTTTATTGGACCATATGAAATTCTGGAGAGAGTTGGATCAGTGGCATACTGGGTGGCTTTACCTCCGAGTTTATCTCAGGTACACAATGTTTTTCATGTTTCAATGTTGAGAAAGTATATGCTAGATCCATCTCATGTTTTGAGTCCAGAGGTAGTTCAGCTGGAAGAGAACCTATCTTATGAGGAACAACCGGTCCAGATTATTGACCACAGGGAGCAGGTGTTATGGAATAAGGTGATTCATCAGGTAAAGGTTTTGTGGAAAAACCATGTGATTGAAGAGGCAACGTGGGAATCTGAAAATGCTATGAGGGATAAATACCCCCACTTATTTTGATAAGTGAATAAAATTGCGAGGACGCAATTCCCAAAAGGGGGGAAGGATATAACATCCCAGGTAAATAAAGAATAAAGAATTTTCATATTTATTAATATTTACGAATTAAATATTAATTTTAATTAAATGGGGTTTCTACGTTCGATAGCGTATTCGGTACGCAACGATGAGTTTCTTTAAAAACTTATGTTGCACACAAGTAATAAAATAATATTATTTTAAATGTTAGTTAACGAGTAGCCGTTGTACTGGCGGGAATGGATATAAATAACTAAAATATGATTATATATGTTTTTAAATATTTTTTCATTTACCCAATAAAAGATAAAGGCTTAAAATACGGAAAGAGTTCAATTTTAGGCATTTATACCCTAATTTTCATGAAAGGTCCACTTATCACCTTTTGACGGAGAACCATCATTAAATATAGTTTTGATCGATCTTATAAATTCTATTGGACCAAATATAACTCTTCTTTAGAATCGGGACATCAAAATTTACTTTGTGTAAATTTTTGGTACCTTTCTGATAAAGTTCATTTTTTAATGAATAGTGTAAAATGTTGCATTTTAATTCAAACCCTCTTTTTAATCTAATTTATTTATATGATTAGATTATATTTTGAATTGGGTTTTAAGTGAAATTAGAAAATATTTTAACCATTAAATCCAATAGTGGTCGTTGGAATTAATTTCACTTTGAAATCGGACTTAAACTAGTGTCAATCTTTGGATACTTATTGTTTCATAAAAACACACTATTTGCTCTGACAGTGGGAATAAATTATTAAATTATTTAATGTGACTTATATGTTTTGAATTTTTTAAAATAGACTTCATTTTTGAATTCGTAATATCAAATATAGCTTAGGGTGAATTTTTGGTAATTTTCTGAAAAACTTCAATTTTTGATGAATAGTGAAACCACTAAGTGGTACTTATAAAAACTGATTTTTCCGTTTAAATGATATTTTTCCATCATTGTGTTTTGAATTTCAAAAATCCGACATACATGGTTTTCATTAAGAAGTAAAATGTGGTTCAATGAGATTATAATAATATTTTGGTGAATAGTAACTTATTAAGTTCTTAATCGCGATTAGTGGTAATTAGTGTAGTTTAAGGTATAAATAATGCTTTAATAATATGAAATGACCTAGACACATGTGCCAACCTTATTGGTTGTGTCATGGCCGACCAAGAAAAGCCATGGGTCAACTTGGGGACCCCATGGAGACACTTTGGTTGGGAAATGACATAAATAACCTTTTATTTAATGTAAAAGTAAAAATGACACAAATATGATATGTTTAACTAAAACAATTTTTAAATGGGGTTATACAAGTCATATTTTTGATTATAAATATTCATTGGAAAGCTAAAAAGATTTAATACATCATAGTATTTTTTTTATAATTTTTAGACATTAAATAAATTAAATTATTTATGACATAATAATGATGCAGCGATGACATCATTATTTGACGATTTAAATAAAATGGAAAGATAATGTAAAATATATGAACTACACATGTCCAAAACTTATTGGATGGGTGGATTTAGAAACCTTATCACCTTATCCACGAATTATATCAATGTGGGACCTTTTAAAACCGAAACACATTTTCAAATAAAGTAATATTTCTTTACTTTCCAAAAGTGCCCCTCATCTCCTCTTATAAAAGGCCCCCACCTCTACCTCATTTCACACACTCCTCAAGCCTTTGGATCGGCCAACCCCTGCCCATTTACTCTATCCACATCCCTATCCTCATCCTAGAGGATTCCCTTTGGTAATAATCCTTACAAAGGAAGCCTTTAGGCTCAAATCAAAAGGAGTTACACTTTTAAAGGTAATTCATTCTCTCATGTTCATTTGTTTTATCTTGCTTCTCCAACCCCGCAAACTCTTTTTATTTACTTCTTTTGTAACAACACCAGTATCTTCAATATACTAGGATGTTGTTATAAGATTTATTCTAGCTACACTCTCACACAACTACATCAAATGGTTAAAGAACATACGGTTTCCGTGGATGGTGAAATTCTGCCTCCCGAAACGATGATTGTTCAATACTCATTTAACACCTTCGAAGGTGGACATTATGATGTCACTATTTTTATATATGATATATAATCTGTTTATGTTTTATTTATGCTTCTGTATTTTTCATTTTTGTCTTACATTTATGGCTTCCATTATGGGTATACGCGATATCTTCATTTAAGGAAGTGCGGACTACCGCCCCCTCAAAGTGATTTGATTCGTTAAATACCATATGTGGGATGTATAAAGGATGGAAATATGATATTATATATTATATTATACTGGAATTATAATATACCTTTATATCATTATTATTCCATTCTATAAAATACGAAATAGAAATGAAAGTAGCGTTCATGCGTACGTACGGCTTACCGTCTCCATGAACGGTGCATTTCATTTCTTACCTCTAAATGATTATGTAATGTTATAAATGCATGAATGTACTGGATATATATGGCATATATGATATCTACATAATGAATACAATTCTGGATATAATAAACATTTGGCCACACGAACAACATGTAATTGTAAGAAGTCCACTTTCGACTTAAGAACCAAATATCGGCAAAACAAATATTATTAACTTAAATGATTACATAATGTTTATGACATGGTAATAAGTGGTATAAAAGTAATAATGAACTTGAAAAAGGTTCTTAAGGAAGACGGGTGGTTCCATGATAAACTAAGGGCGGGTGAGCCCGTTATAGCTCTCCAATGCATTGGGTAACGCGAAGGAGTGAAACGTTAAGGTTTCTCTGAAGAGATTTTAGGGAATATACTGTGATGGGTATTCCAAACATAACCAAGAGGGTTACTCCCTATGTAAGAATGTTATGAATGCCTCAAGTTACCTTTATGTCTTATGATTTCTATGATTTATTCATGATTTTATGAGGTATGTTAAAGTGCCTATGTTTTATGGGTAAAGTATGATTTCATTCTTATGTATGTATGAACTCATGTTTCCTTTCCATGTTTTTTTTAACCCATACTGAGTTTTTATGCTCATCCCAAGTTTTTGAAATGTTTTTCACAGGTCAAGGGAAAGGTACATGATAAGATGATAGAGTCAAGGATGTGTCAAGAAATAATCCATGTTTTATTTTAAATGTGTTTCCATTGACGGGAATGAAGAATACCATCTTTCTGTAACCACTTTGTTTATATGTGGAATGTAATGCAAGTTTTATGATCTAATTCTCTAAAACTCTAAACCGGAAAAGATCCTCAACGTGTAATCTTATAATAACTAAAGATTAAGTATGGTTTAAGGCTGGGGCCTTATAGTTGGTATCAAAGGTCGGTTTAGATAACTTTAGGAGTTAGAATTATATTAAATGATTATCCAAAAATATTTTTTTTGAAATGATATAGCATTTACGGATTACCATGTTGCTTCATCTAAGACATGTTTGTTCAGAATAGTTTTCCGCAGAGGAAACAGGGAAGCAGTGCTAGGAAGGCATACAGAAGGAAATAACCTTCCGAATCAGCATCCAGAAATGGTCGGAATTGGAACTGAACAGTTTGTTGCAGTGATGGCACAGTTGACTCAAGCGATAAATGGTGGTGGTATCCATGCACGAGATCAGGCAGATCAACCGTAGAGGAACATGTCAGTGGTGGAACATTTTATGAGGCAACATCCCCCATCATTCAGAGGATCATCTGACCCTGTGCTAGCTGAAGGGTGGATTAAAGCACTGGAGAAGATTTTTGATGTCATGGGGTGTTCAGACAATCAAAAGGTTAGTCTTGTTATTTACCGTTTGGAGGGTGAAGCATATCAGTGGTGGTCTATGGTTAAAAATATCAGGGACGCCGATGAGATTGATGCTCTTGAATGGTATGAATTCAAAGGTATGTTTCTTGAGAAGTATTTTCCTAAGGCTGTTCGACTTAGGATGGAAAAGCAATTCTTGGAATTGAGGCAAGAGGAAGACTCAGTGGCTGCCTATGAGGAAAGGTTCACTCGATTGGCAAGGTATGCTCCAAATTTTATCCGGGACCTTGATAGTAAAATCAATCGTTTTTACTCAGGATTAAAGCCAAAGTATCAAAGGGCATTAGCTTCTCGTGAGTTTAAAAGTTATGAAAAGCTTTTTCGATGTGCTGAGAAGGTGGAAATGGAGTTTGCCGATGACCAAGTTTTCTATAACAACCAGCAGAAGAAGAGACCGAGGTGGCAGGAGAAAGGTAAGAATTCTTCAAAAAAGTCTGATGGTAAGAAAACTAAGTTTCCAGTTTGTGATAAATGTGGAAAAAGGCATGCTGGGGAATGTCTTCTGAATTCTGGAAAGTGCTACCGATGTGGTGAGATGGGACATAAGGCTCGTGATTGCACTGAAAAGGATCAAGCTGAAGGTAAGAACAAATTTGATTTAAGGTTAGTGAAGTGTTATAAGTGCAATGAGATGGGTCACTATGCAAACGCGTGTCCGACAAGGAGCTTGAGTGATGGGAAGCTGTTAGACTACAAGCAGAAAGGGGTGGTGAAATCCTTTGCAACTACTTCAGAAGATGTCGGGCCATCAAATGAAGTTGTATCAGGTACTTTGTTTGTTTTTTCAGATTATGCCAGTGTGTTGTTTGATTCGGGGTCTACACATTCTTTCATCTCTGAAACCTTTTCTAGTAAAATGGGAATACCATGTCAAGAAATGACTCCTCAACTTTTGGTAAAAACACCTGGGGGGAATGTTGAGGCAAAAAGAATTTATAAGAATCTTCCTATCCTTATCTGTGGAAAGAACCTACTTGAAAACCTTATTGTTCTACCTCTAGTAGAGTTTGATGTTATCCTGGGTATGGATTGGCTCTCTATTTACCATGCTAAGATTGACTGTAGAGCTAAAGAAGTTTCTTTTCAGAAAGACTTTTAGTTTGTTTATAAGAATGAACCATTACTTTTGATAACATATCAAGAGGCCGAGAAACTTGTAAAAGATGGAAATGAATGTTACCTTGCACACGTCGTTGAAAATAAAGGAACTGTTCAGATTAATGATGTGCCAGTGGTAAATGTGTATCCTGATGTTTTTCCTGATGAGTTGCCTGAAATAATACCAGATCGGGAAGTTGAGTTTACTGTTGACTTAGTTCCTGATGCTAAGCCAATTTCAAAACCCCCTTATCGAATGGCACAAATTGAAATTTTAGAGTTGAAGGAGAAATTGCAAGATTTATTAGAGAAAGGTTTCATTAGACCTAGCACTTCACCATGGGGTGCCCCTGTTTTATTTGTTAAAAAGAAAGATAGTTCTATGAGACTTTGCATTGATTATAGAGCCTTGAATAATATCACTGTTAAGAACAAATATCCTTTGCCTCATATCAATGATTTGTTTGATCAGCTCCAGGGAGCTCAGTTTTTTTCAAAGATTGACTTGAGATCGGGGTACCATCAGCTGAAGGTAAAGGAGGCAGATATTCCGAAGACCGCGTTTCGTACGAGATATGGACATTATGAATTTGTAGTAATTCCTTTTGGGCTAACCAATGCACCTACTGTATTCATGGACTTAATGAATAGAATTTTCCATGAGTTCTTGGATAAGTTTGTGGTGGTTTTCATTGATGATATTTTGGTGTTTTCTAAAAGTAAAGAGGAGCATGAAAAACATTTAAGGGTTATCTTGCAAACCTTAAAAGAAAAGAAACTATATGGGAAATTCAGAAAGTGTGAGTTTTGGTTGCAACAAATTTCTTTCCTTGGTCACATTGTTTCTAAAGATGGAATAACTGTTGATCCTGCAAAAACAAAAGTTGTGGAAGAATGGCCAAGACCCACAAATGTAACCAAGATTCGTAGCTTCCTTGGTTTGGAGGGCTATTACTGAAGGTTTGTTAGAAATTTTTCACGGTTATCTAGTCCAATGACTAAGCTAACTCGGAAGGGTGTTAAGTTTATCTGGACAATAGAATGTGATGATTGTTTTCAGGAATTGAAAAGAAGATTGGTTAATGCTCCAGTTTTGGCACTACCTTCCAGGAATGGTGAGTTTGTTATATACAGTGATGCTTCATTAAAAGGACTTGGTTGCGTCCTAATGCAGAATGATCAGGTAATTTCTTATGCTTCACGACAGTTGAAAACTCATGAGGTAAATTACCCTACACATGATTTGGAATTAGCTGATGTTGTTTTTGCTTTAAAAATTTGGAGGCATCATTTGTATGGAGTAAAGTGTGAAATATATACCGATCACAAAAGTTTAAAGTATATATTCACTCAGAAAGAGTTAAACATGAGACAGAGGAGATGGATAGAATTAATCAAGGATTATGATTTTACAATTCATTACCATCCGGTAAAATCAAATAAAGTGGATGATGCTTTGAGTCGAAAATGTAATGCTTCATTAACAATGTTGCGGTTGGAATGTGATCCTTTGGTTAACGATTTGATGAACTTTGGCATAGAAGTTGTTGGTGTAGGAAGTCCTTCTATTTTGTTTCAGGTATCAGTGAGTTCATCTCTATCAGATAAAATCTAGCAAGCACAGAAGCAAGACAGTGAGTTGCAGGAAAAGGTAGAGCTGGTTCAGAAAGGTAAGTTGCCTGAATTCAACATTGATAATGATTATGTTTTGAGATTTGGGAAGAGATTGTGTGTGCCTTGTGATTCACAGTTGAAGAGAGAGTTGTTATGTGAAGCTCATAGTTCTCCGTTTTCAGTTCATCCGGGCAGTACTAAGATGTATAGAGATCTGCGGGAGTATTACTGGTGGGATGGAATGAAAAGAGATATTGCTGATTTTACTGTGAAGTGTTTGACATGTCAATAGGTTAAAGCAGAGCGGCAGTTACCGAAAGGGATGCTTCAGCCTTTACCAGTGGCAGAGTGGAAATGGGAGAATATATCCATGGACTTTGTTGTTGAATTACCGAAGACATCTCGAGGTAATAATGAAATCTGGGTTATTGTTGATCGCTTGACCAAGTCTGCTCATTTCCTTGCTATACGAGATACTTTCTCTCTTGATCAACTTTCCCGTTTGTATCTTAAAGAGATAGTCAGGTTACATGGAGTTTCTCTCTCCATTGTATCGGATCGTGATCCCAGGTTTACCTCTAACTTTTGGAAAGGCCTTCAGAAGTCGTTGGGTACTGAATTAAATTTTAGTACAGCTTTTCATCCTCAATCATATGGGCAGTCAGAATGAACAATTTAGACATTGGAGGATATGCTACGAACTTGTTCTCTGGATTATCAGGGAAGTTGGGACCAACATCTTTCTTTGGTTGAGTTTTCATATAATAACAGTTTTCATTCCAGTATATAGATGGCACCATTTCAGGCATTATATGGGAAGCGGTGTCGAACTCCAGCTTTCTGGGATGAAGTGGGTGAAAGGAAGTTGATGGGACCAGAATTGGTAGAAGAGATGGTAGAAAAAGTTCAGCTGATTCAGAAACACATGAGAACAGCTCAGAGCGGGCAGAAGAGTTATGCGGATAACCGGAGGAAGGATCTATCTTTCGAGGTAGGTGATCATGTTTTTCTCAAGGTTTCTCCTTGGAAAAGTGTGATGAGATTTGGTAAGAAAGGAAAGTTGAGTCCGAGGTTCATTGGACCATACGAAATTCTGGAGAGAGTTGGATTAGTTGCATACCGAGTGGCTTTACCTCCGAGTTTATCTCAGGTACACAATGTTTTTCACATTTCGATGTTGAGAAAGTATATGCCAGATCCATCTCATGTTTTGAGTCCAGAGGTAGTTCAGCTGGAAGAGAACCTATCTTATGAGGAACAACCAGTCCAGATTCTTGACCACAGGGAGCAAGTGTTACGGAATAAGGTTATTAAGCAGGTAAAGGTTTTGTGGGAAAACCACATGATTGAATAGGCAACATGGGAATCTGAAAATGCAATGAGGGATAAGTACCCCCATTTATTTGATAAGTAAATAAATTGCGGGGACGCAATTTTCTAAAGGGGGGAAGGATGTAACATCCCAAGTAAGTAATGAATAATATATATTTTTATCTATGTTTATTAATGATTAAGATAGTGTTTTAGAGGCTTAAAATGAAAATAAATCCAATCTTAAGCATGTAATACACTAATATTCTTAAAAGATTGTTTTACTGCCTTATGATGGGTAACCCTTTTTGAATCTATATTTTGACAATTTTATAAACTATTTTTGTCAAAATAAACTTATCCTTTATGATTGGGACATCAAAATTTATCTTGTGTGAATTTTTGGTATTTTTCTGACAATGTTCATTTTTTAATGAATAGTGAAAAATACTGCATTTTACATCAAAACTGCTTTTTAATCTAATTTATTTATATGATTAGATTATGTTTTGAATTGGTTTTGAAGTAAAATTAGAATATATTTTTACCATTTTATCCAATGGTGGTCATTGGAATCAATTTCACTTTGAAATTAGACTTAAACTGGTGTCAATCTTTTGATACTTATTGTTTTGTAAAAACACGCTATTTGCTCTGCCAGCGGGAATTAATTATTAAATTAATTAATGTGACTTATATGATTTTAATTTTGTAAAATAGACTTCATTTTTGAATTCGGAATATCAAATATAGCTTAGGGTGAATTTTTGGTAATTTTCTGAAAAACTTCAATTTTTGATGAATAGTGAAACCACTAAGTGGTAATCAAGCAAACTGATTTTTCAGTTAAATGAAAGTTTACCACTAATGTGTATTGAATTTTGAAAATCCGACATACATGGTTGTCATTAAGAAGTAAAATGTGGTTCAATGAGATTATAATAATTTTTTGGTGAATAGTAACTTATTAAGTTCTTAATCGCGATTAGTGGTAATTAGTGTAGTTTAAGGTATAAATAATGCTTTAATAATATGAAATGACCTATACACATGTCCTACCATCATTGGTTGTGTCATGGCCGACCAAGACAAGTCATGGGTCAACTTGGGGACCCCATGGAGACAATTTGGTTGGGAAATGACATAAATAACTTTTTATTTAATGTAAAAGTAAAAATGACACAAACATGATATGTTTTACTAAAACAATTTTTAAATGGGGTTATAAAGATCAGATTTTTGATTATAAATATTCATTGGAAAGCTAAAAATATTTCCTAAATCATAGTATTTTGTTTATAATTTTTAGACATTAAATAAATTAGATTATTTATGACATAATAATGATGCAACGATGACATCATTATTTGACGATTTAAATAAAATGGAAAGATAATGTAAAATCTATGAACTACACATGTACAAAACTTATTGTATGGGTGGATTTCTAACCCTTATCACCTTATCCACGAATTATATCAATGTGGGACCTTTTAAATCCGAAACACATTTTCAAATAAAGTAATATTTCTTTACTTTCCAAAAGTGCCCCTCCTCTCCTCTTATAAAAGGCCCCCACCTCTACCTCATTTCGCACACTTCTCAAGCCTTTGGCTCAGCCAAAAACTGCCCAATTACTCTCTCCACATCCCTCTACTCATCCTAGAGGATTCCCTTTGGGCATAATTCTTTTAAAGGAATCCTTTAGGCTCAAATCAAAAGGGAGTTACACTTTTAAAGGTAATTCATTCTCTCTTGTTCATTTGTTTTATTTTGCTTCTCCAACCCTCTAAACTCTTTTTATTTACTTCTTTTGTAACAACACCAGTATCTTCAATATACTAGGATGTTGTTATAATATTTATTTGAGCTACACTCTCACACAACTACATCAAAATGGTTAAAGAACATACGGTTTCCGTGGATGGTGAAATTCTGCCACCCGAAACGATGATTGTTCAATACTCATTTAACACCTTCAAGGGTGGCCATTATGATGTCACTATTTTTATATATGATATATAATATGTGTATGTTTTCTTTAAGCTTCTGTATTTTTCATTTTTGTCATACCGTTATGGTTTCCATTATGGGTAAACACGATATCTTCATTTAAGGAAGTGCGGACTACCGTCCCCTAAAAGTGATGTGATCCGTTAATGCCATATGTGGGACGTGTAAAGGATGGATTTAAAGTTATTATATATGATGTTATACTGGAATTATAATATTCCTCTATATCATTATTATTTCTTTCCATTAAAGTATGAGATAGAAATGAAAGTAGCGTTCATGCGTACGTACGGCTTACCGTCTCAATGAACGGTGCATTTCATTTCTTATCCCCAAATGTAATGTACTATTAAAATTACATGTATATAATGTATATATTTAATTAATGATATATCTAAATGATGAATATAATTCTGGAATTAAAATATACATACCTCTCATTTAGTTTTAATTCCACTAATATGACAAAGAAATGAAAGTAGCGTTCATGCGTACGTACGGCTTACCGTCTCCATGAACGGTGCATTTAATTTCATACCTCTAAATGATTATGTAATATTATAAATACATGTATATGCTGGATATATATGATATATATGATATCCAAATCAGGAATTTCATTCTGGATATAAAGAACTTTTGACCACACGAACAACATGTAATTGTAAGAAGTCAACTTTCGACTTAAGAACCAAATATTGACAAAACAAACATTATTAACTTAAATGGTTACATAATGTTTATAACATGGAAATAAGTGATATAAAAGGAATAATGAACTTTAAAAAGGTTCTTAATCAAGTATAAATTAACTCAAGTTTATTATTCAGGACGTTAAAAGAACGATCGAGTCAAGTCGGACCCGAGGTAAGGGACTTCGTCTCAATCTCCTTTCATTGAGGCATATTTCGTTTTATACACAACTTTCTTTTATACGGGGTATAAACTCCTTTGACTTTTACTTTTATACAAAAGGAATCTTTTTCTACGAAGTGTTTTACTAAACGACAAAAGGAATGTTTTTTTTATGTACGCGGTGACAACGACCTTTTTCCGCCGCCGCGAGTATTATTTGATCTTTGGCTTTCTCAACAAGCCGTAATGTTTTTAGAATAAAATAAATACCATATACTCTTTTATGTATTTTGGTATTGAAAATGGTTTTGAAAAAGGATTCTATTATCTCAATATATTTATGATATATTGTGATTGAAATGTGGAAATGTTATCATTCCTTTATATTGGTTTTATGTTTTATAATTTTATATTGGTACTTGGAAATTTTAACGGGTGGTTACGTTATAAACCATATGACGGGTGGTGCCATGAATACCAGGACGGGTGGTTACGTTATAACCTCCAATGCATTGGGTATGGAAGTCGGCCGTATGGCTATTCCATTAAGTATGTATGGAAATTGGCCGTATGGCTATTCCATTAAGTGATATGTGTGGAAGTCAACCGTATGGTTATTCCACTTAAGTATGTTTATGTCCCAAGTTACCTTTATATATTCTATGTGTTCTTTATATGGGTTTTATGGAAATCTTTTGGTTACAAAAAGGTAAGTAATGATACTTTATTCAGTGAAGATTTTTTTTTACTACTTCATGAAGGTGAAGGTATTACTTTGATATAGTATACATGGTTTACTTGATGTTTGAAAAACTAACAGTTTTCATTCTTTTTGTATCCCTTACTGAGCTTTTTGTGCTCACACCAAGTTTTTCGAAATGTTTTTCACAGGACTTAAAGTGGAATAAGGTCAAGGATGGGATAAAGGGAATTTCATGCTATCTAAAACATGGAATCTAGACATCTTTCTTTTTAAGAATTTTTATTTTATGGAGACTTAGTAGAAGTGTCTACTTTGTAATCTTTTAAGATGTAATAGTTATGTTCTAATTCTCTAAAACTCTAAACCTGAAAAGATCCTCAACATGTAATCTTGTGATAACTCAAGATTAAGTAAGGTTTAAGGTTGGGGCCTTATATTTGGTATCATAGGTCGGTTTAGACAACTTTAGGAGTTAGAAAAGTGTTAAATTATAATATGATTGAAATGATATAGCATTTACGGATTACCATGTTTCTTCTCCTAAGATATTTCTGTGTTCAGAATGGTTTTCCACAGAGGAAACAAAGCAGCTATGTTGGGACGACATCAGGAGGAAGACAACCTTCCAAATCAGCAACCTGAGATGGTCGGAATCGGAACTGAACAGTTTGTTGCAGTGATGGCACAGTTGACTCAGGCTATAAATGGTGGTGGTATCCATGCACGAGATCAGCCAGATCAACCGCAGAGGAACATGTCAGTGGTGGAACATTTCATGAGGCAACATCCCCCATCATTCAGAGGATCATCTGACCCTGTGCAAGCTGAAGGGTGGATTAAAGCACTGGAGAAGATTTTTGATGTCATTGGGTGTTCAGAACATCAAAAGGTTAGTCTTTCTGTTTACCGTTTTGAAGGTGAAGCTGATCAGTGGTGGTCGATGGTGAAAAATATAAGGTAAAGTGATGAGATTGAGGATCTTCACTGGGAAAAATTCAAAGGTATGTTTCTTGAGAAATATTTTCCTAAGCTGGTTCGTCTTAGGATGGAAAAACAGTTCCTAGAATTGAGGCAGGAGGATGATTCAGTGGCTGCTTATGAAGAAAAGTTCACTCGATTGGCAAGGTATGCTCCAAACTTCATACGAGATCTTGATAGTAAAATAAACCGATTTTACTCAGGGTTAAAGCCAAAGTATCTAAGGGCTTTAGCTTCTCGTGAATTCAAAAGTTATGAAAAACTTGTTCGATGTGCGGAGAAGGTGGAAATGGAGTTTGCCGATGATCAGGTGTTCTGTGACAAACAACAGAATAAGAGGTCTAGTTGGCAGGCAAAGGGGAAGAATTCATCAAAGAAGCAAGGAGGTAAGAAAACCAAATATCCATCCTGTGAGAAGTGTGGTAAAATGCATCCTGGAGAATGTTTATCCATGTCTGGTAAGTGCTTTCGGTGTGGTAAGTCTGGTCATATTGCTCGTAACTGTAAGGAAGATGATCAAGAAGGAAATGAAAAGCCAATGGTAAGATGTTTTAAGTGTAATGAAATGGGTCATTATGCAAACGAGTGTCCAACGAAGAACTCAACTGGGGGAATGCAGCCAGACTACAAGCAGAAAGGGGTGGTAAAATCCTTTGCAACAACTTCAGCAGATGTTGGGCCATCGAATGAAGTGGTATCAGCTCCAGGGAGCTCAGTATTTTTCGAAGATTGACTTGAGGTCAGGGTACCATCAGTTGAAAGTAAAAGAAGCAGACGTTCCGAAGACTGCGTTCCGTACTAGATATGGCCATTATGAATTTGTAGTTATGCCTTTTGGGTTAACCAATGCACCTGCTGTATTCATGGACCTTATGAATAAAATTTTCCATGAGTTCTTGGATAAGTTTGTGTTTGTGTTTTGAGGTTTGTGAAGAGGTTATGTGTGCCTTGTGATTCACAGTTGAAGAATGAGTTGTTATGTGAGGCTCATAGTTCCCCGTTTCAGTTCATCCGGGCAGTACTAAAATGTACAGAGATCTGCGGGAGTATTACTGGTGGGATGGAATGAAAAGAGATATTGCTGATTTTACTGTGAAGTGTTTGACATGTCAACAGGTTAAAGCAGAGCGGCAGTTACCGAAAGGGATGCTTCAGCCTTTACCAGTGCCAGAGTGGAAATGGGAAAACATATCCATGGACTTTGTTGTGGGATTACCGAGGAAATCTCGAGGTAATAATGCAATCTGGGTTATTGTTGATCCCTTGACCAAATCTTCTCATTTCCTTTCTATACAAGATACTTTCTCTCTAGATCAAAAAGAGATAGTCAGGTTACATGGAGTTCTTCTCTCCATTGTATCTGATCGTGATCCCAGGTTCACATCTAACTTTTGGAAAGGCCTTCAGAAGTCATTGTGTACTGAATTAAATTTTAGTACAGCTTTTCATCCTCAATCAGATGGGCAGTCAGAACGAACAATCTAGACATTGGAGGATATGCTACGAGCTCGTTCTATGGATTATCAGGGAATTTGGGACCAACATCTTTCTTTGGTTGAGTTTTCTTATAATAACAGTTTTCATTGAAGTATACAGATGGCACCATTTGAGGCATTATATGGGAAGCGGTGTCGAACTTTAGCATTTTGGGATGAAGTGGGTGAAAGGAAACTGATGGGACCAGAATTGGTAGAAGAGATGACAGAAAAAGTTCAGTTGATTCAGAAGCACATGAGAACAGCTCAGAGCAGGCAGAAGAGTTATGCGGATAACCGGAGGAAGGATCTATCTTTCGAGGTAGGTGATCATGTTTTTCTCAAGGTTTCTCATTGGAAAAGTGTGACGAGATTTGGTAAGAAAGGAAAGTTGAGTCCAAGGTTCGTTGGACCATACGAAATTCTGGAAAGAGTTGGATCAGTTGCATACCGAGTGGCTTTACCTCCGAGTTTATCTCAGGTACACAATGTTTTTCACGTTTCGATGTTGAGAAAGTATATTCCAGATCCATCTCATGTTTTGAGCCCAGAGGTAGTTCAGTTGGAAGAGAACCTATCTTATGAGGAACAACCGGTCCAGATTCTTGACCACAGGGAGAAAGTGTTACAGAATAAGGTGATTCATCAGGTAAAGGTTTTGTGGAAAACCCATGTGATTTAAGAGGCAATGTGGGAATCTGAAAATGCTATGAGGGATAAATACCCCCACTTATTTTGATAAGTGAATAAAATTGCGAGGACGCAATTCCCAAAAGGGGGGAAGGATGTAACATCCCAGGTAAATAAAGAATAAAGAATTTTCATATTTATTAATATTTACAAATTAAATATTAATTTTATTTTAAAGGGGTTGCTATGTTCGATAGCGTACCCGATACGCAACGATGAGTTTCTTTGAAACTTACGTAGCACACTAGTAATAAAATAATATTATTTTAAATGTTAGTTAACAAGTAGCCGTTGTACTGGCGGGAATGGATAGAAATAACTAAAATATTATTAGATATGTTTTTAAATGTTTATACATTTACCCAATAAATGATAAAAGCTTAAAATACGGAAAGAGTTCAATTTTACGGGTATATATACTCTAATTTTCACTAAAGGTTCACTTATCACCTTTTAATGGTGAACCGTCATTAAATATAGTTTTGATCACTGTTATACTTTATTTTGGACCAAATATAACTCTTCTTTAGAATCAGGACATCAAAATTTACTTTGTGTAAATTTTTGGTACCTTTCTGATAAAGTTCATTTTTTTATGAATAGTGTAAAATGTTGTATTTTAATTCAAAACCTATTTTTAATCTAATTTATTTATATGATTAGATTATATTTTGAATTTGTTTTAAAGTGAAATTAGAAAATATTTTTACCATTAAATCCAATAGTGGTCGTTGGAATTAATTTCACTTTGAAATCGGACTTAAACTAGTGTCAATCTTTTGATACTTATTGTTTCATAAAAACACGCTATTTGCTCTGACAGCGGGAATTAATTATTAAATTAATTAATGTGACTTATATGTTTTGAATTTTGTAAAATAGACTTCATTTTTGAATTCGTAATATCAAATATAGCTTAGGGTGAATTTTTGGTAATTTTCTGAAAAACTTCAATTTTTTATGAATAGTGAAACCACTAAGTGGTACTTATAAAGACTGATTTTCCGTTTAAATGAAATTTTGCCATCATTGTGTTTTGAATTTCAAAAATCTGACATACATAGTTGTCATTAAGAAGTAAAACGTGGTTCAATGAGATTATAATAATTTTTTGGTGAATAGTAGCTTATTAAGTTCTTAATCGCGATTAGTGGTAATTAGTGTAGTTTAAGGTATAAATAATGCTTTAATAATATTAAATGACCTAGACACATGTCCTACCCTCATTTTTTGTGTCATGGCCAACCAAGACAAGCCATGGGAAACTTGGGGACCCCATGGAGACAATTCGGTTGGGAAATGACATAAATAACTTTTTATTTAATGTAAAAGTAAAAATGACACAAACATGATATGTTTTACTAAAACAATTTTTAAATAGGGTTATAAAGATCAGATTTTTGATTATAAATATTCATTGGAAATCTAAAACGATTTCCTACATCATAGTATTTTTTGTATAATTTTTAGACATTAAATAAATTAAATTATTTATGACATAATAATGATGCAACGATGACATCATTATTTGACGATTTAAATAAAATGGAATGATAATGTAAAATCTATGAACTACACATGTCCAAAACATATTGGATGGGTGGATTTAGAACCCTTATCACCTTATCCACGAATTATATCAATGTGGGACCTTTTAAAACCGAAAAACATTTTCAAATAAAGTAATATTTCTTTACTTTCCAAAAGTGCCCCTCCTCTCCTCTTATAAAAGGCCCCCACCTCTACCTCATTTCACACACTTCTCAAGCCTTTGGCTCGACCAACCCCTGCACAATTACTCTCTCCACATCCCTCTCCTCATCCTAGAGGATTACCTTTGGGTATAATCCTTTCAAAGGAATCCTTTAGGCTCAAATCAAAAGGGAGTTACACTTTTAAAGGTAATTCATTCTCTCTTGTTCATTTGTTTTATTTTTCTTCTCCAACCCTCTAAACTCTTTTTATTTATTTCTTTTGTAACAACACCAGTATCTTCAATATACTAGGATGTTGTTATAATATTTATTTGAGCTAAACTCTCACACAACTACATCAAATGGTTAAAGAACATACGGTTTCCGTGGATGGCGAAATTCTGCCTCCCGAAACGATGATTGTTCAATACTCATTTAACACCTTCAAGGGTGGCCATTATGATGTCACTATTTTTATATATGATATATAATATGTTTATGTTTTCTTTAAGCTTCTGTATTTTTCATTTTTGGCATACCTTTATGGTTTCCATTATGGGTAAACACGATATCTTCATTTAAGGAAGTGCGGACTACCGCCCCCTAAAAGTGATGTGATCCGTTAATGCCATATGTGGGACGTGTAAAGGATGGATTAAAAGTTATTATATATGATTTTATACTGGAATTATAATATACCTCTATATCATTATTATTTCTTTCCATTAAAGTATGATATAGAAATGAAAGTAGCGTTCATGTGTACGTACGGCTTACCGTCTCCATTAACGGTGCATTTCATTTCTTATCCCCAAATGTAATGTACTATTAAAATTACATGTATATAATGTATATATATAATTAATGATATATCTAAATGATAAATATAATTCTGGAATTAAAATATACATACCTCTCATTTAGTTTTAATTCCACTAATATGACAAAGAAATGAAAGTAGCGTTCATGCGTACGTACGGCTTACCGTCTCCATGAACGGTGCATTTCATTTCATACCTCTAAATGATTATGTAATATTATAAATACATGTATATGCTGGATATATATGATATATATGATATCCAAATCAGGAATTTCATTCTGGATATAAAGAACTTTTGACCACACGAACAACATGTAATTGTAAGAAGTCAACTTTCGACTTAAGAACCAAATATTGACAAAACAAACATTATTAACTTAAATGGTTAAATAATGTTTATAACATGGAAATAAGTGATATAAAAGGAATAATGAACTTTAAAAAGGTTCTTAATAAAGTATAAATTAAATCAAGTTTATTATTCAGGACGTTAAAAGAACGATCGAGTCAAGTCGGACCCGAGGTAAGGGACTTCGTCTCAATCTCCTTTCATTGAGGCATATTTCGTTTTATACACAACTTTCTTTTATATGGTGTATAAACTCCTTTGACTTTTACTTTTATACAAAAGGAATCTTTTTCTACGAAGCGTTTTACTAAACGACAAAAAGGATTGTTTTTTTTACGTACGCGGTGACAACGACCTTTTTCCGCCGCCGCGAGTATTATTTGATCTTTGGCTTTCTCAACAAGCCATAATGTATTTAGAATAAAATAAATACCATATAATCTTTTATGTATTTTGGTATTGAAAATGGTTTTGAAAAAGGATTCTATTATGTCAATATATTTATGATATATTGTGATTGAAATGTGGAAATGTTATCATTCCTTTATATTGGTGTTATGTTTTATGATTTTATATTGGTACTTGGAAATTTTAACGGGTGGTTACGTTATAAACCATATGACGGGTGGTTCCGTGAATACCAGGATGGGTGGTTACGTTATAACCTCCAATGCATTGGGTATGGAAGTCGGCCGTATGGCTATTCCATTATGTATGTAAGGAAATTGTCCGTATGGCTATTCCATTAAGTGATATGTGTGGAAGTCAACCGTATGGTTATTCCACTTAAGTATGTTTATGTCCCAAGTTACCTTTATATATTCTATGTGTTCTTTATATGGGTTTTATGGAAATCTTTTGGTTACAAAAAGGTAAGTGATGATACTTTATTCATTGAAGATTTTTTTTACTACTTCATGAAGGTGAAGGTATTACTTTGATATAGTATACATGGTTTACTTGATGTTTGAAAAACTAACAGTTTTCATTCTTTTTGTATTCCTTACTGAGCTTTTTATGCTCACCCCAAGTTTTTTGAAATGTTTTTCACTGGACTTAAAGTGGAATAAGGTCAAGGATGGGATCAAGGGAATTTCATGCTATCTAAAACATGGAATCTAGACATCTTTCTTTCTAAGAGTTTTTATTTTATGGAGACTTAGTAGAAGTGTCTACTTTGTAATCTTTTAAGATGTAATAGTTATGTTCTAATTCTCTAAAACTCTAAACCGGAAAAGATCCTCAACGTGTAATCTTGTGATAACTCAAGATTAAGTAAGGTTTAAGGCTGGGGCCTTATATAAGGCCCCAGCCTTAAACCTTACTTAATCTTGAGTTATGACAAGATTACACCTTCAGGATCTTTTCTGGTTTAGAGTTTTAGAGAATTAGATCATAAAACTTGCATTACATTCCACATATAAACAAAGTGGTTACATAAAGATAGTATTCTTCATTCCCATCAATGGAAACACATTTAAAATAAAACATGGATTATTTCTTGACACATCCTTGACTCTATCATCTTATCATGTACCTTTCCCTTGACCTGTGAAAAACATTTCAAAAACTTGGGATGAGCATAAAAACTCAGTATGGGTTATAAAAACATGGAAAGGAAACATGGGTACATACATACATAAGAGTGAAATCATACTTTACCCATAAAACATAATCAATTTAACATACCTCATCAAATCATGAATAAATCATATAAATAATAAGACATAAAGGTAACTTGAGGCATTCATAACATTCTTACGTAGGGAGTAACCCTCTTGGTTACGTTTGGAATACCCATCACAGTATATTCCCTAAAATCTCTTCAGAGAAACCTTAACGTTTCACTCTTTCGCGTTACCCAATGCATTGGAGAGCTATATCGGGCTCACCCGCCCTTAGTTTATCACGGAACCACCCGTCTTCATAATAATGCCCAAAAACCATAACATAATCGTATCACATAAAACATGCATAAAGGAAACATAACATTTCCACATTTCAATCACTAGATGTCAATACAACACAAAAACATTGTGAAAACCATTTTCCATACCAAAATAAAAGAAAAGTAAAACATGGTATTTATTTTTCTTTTAAAAAAGAAGGTATGGCTTGTAGAGGAAGCCGAAACTCAAATAACGGTCACGACGGCGGAGAAGTCGTTGTCACCACATACGTACGACAAAAACATTCCCTTTTGTCATTTAGTAAACTCTTCGTATAAAAAATATTACATTTGAATAAATGTCAAAGTCAAAGTAGTTTATACACCGTATAAAAGAAAGTTGTGTATAAAATAAAATATGCCTCAATGAAAGGTGATTGAGACGAAGTCCCATACCTCGTATCCGACTTGACCCGACCGTTCTTTAATCTCCTGAATAATAAACTTGAGTTAATCTCTACTTGCTTATGAATCTTTTTCAAGTTCATTATTCCTTTTATACCATGTTATGAACATCATGTAATCAGTTAAGTTAATAATGTTCATTTTGTCGGTATTTGGTTCTTAAGTCAAAAATAGACTTCTTACACTTACATGTTGTTAATTTGGTCAAAGGTTCATTATATCCAGAATGGAATTCATGATGTAGATATCATATATGTCATATATATCCAGTATATACTTGAATTTATAATATTACATAATCATTTAGAGGTAAGAAATGAAATGCACCGTTCATGGAGAGGGTAAGCCGTACGTACGCATGAACGCTACTTTCATTTATACTTCGTATTTGATAGAATGTAATCATAATGATATAAAGGTATATTATAATTCCAGTATAATATCATATATAATATCATAGTTCCATCCTTTATATGTCTCACATATGGTATTTAACGAATAAAATCACTTTGAGGGGGCGGTAGTCCGCACTTCCTAAAATGAAGATATCGTGTTTACCCATAATGGAAACCATAAAGGTACGTCCAAAATGAAAAAAACAGAAGCTTAAGGAAAACATAAACATATTATATATCATATATAAAAATAGTGACATCATAATGGCCACCTTTGAAGGTGTTAAATGAGTATTGAACAATCATCGTTTCGGGAGGCAGAATTTCGCCATCCACGGAAACCGTATGTTCTTTAACCATTTGATGTAGTTTTGTGATTGTGTAGCTCAAATATATCTTATAACAACATCCTAGTATACTGAATTAACTGGTTTTGTTACAAAATAAGTAAATAAAAAGAGTTTAGGTGGTTGGAGAAGCAAAATAAAACAAATGAACATGAGAGAATGAATTACCTTTAAAAGTGTAACTCCTTTTGATTTCAGCCTAAAGGCTTCCTTTGAATGGATTATGCCCAAAAGGAATCCTCTAGGATGAGGAGAGGAATGTGGAGAGAGTAAATGGGCAGGGGTTGGCCGATCCAAAGGCTTTAGTAGTGTGTGAAATGAGGTAGAGGTGGGGGCCTTTTATAAGAGGAGAGGAGGGGCACTTTCGGAAAGTAAAGAAATATTACTTTATTTGAAAATGTGTTTCGGTTTCAAAAGGTCCCACATTGATATAATTCGTGGATAAGGTGATACGGGTTCAAAATCCACTCATCCAATTGGTTTTGGACATGTGTAGTTCATAGATTTTACATTATCTTTCCATTTTATTTAAATCGTCAAATAATGATGTCATCGTTGCATCATTATTATGTCATAAATAATTTAATTTATTTAATGTCTAAAAATTATAAAAAAGATACTATGATGTAGGAAATATTTTTACCTTTCCAATGACTATTTATAATCAAATATATGATCTTTATAACCCCATGTAAAAATTGTTTTTGTAAAACATATTATGTTTGTGTCATTTTTACTTTTACATTAAATAAAACGTTATTTATGTCATTTCCCATCCAAAATGTCTCCATGGGGTCCCCAAGTTGACCCATGGCTTGTCTTGGTCGGCCATGACACAACCAATAAGGTTGGGACATGTGTCTAGGTCATTTCATATTATTAAAGCATTATTTATACATTAAACTACACTAATTACCACTAATCGCGATTAAAAACTTAATAAGTTACTATTCACCAAAAAATTATTTTAATCTCATTGAACCACATTTTACTTCTTAATGACAACCATGCATGTCGGATTTTCAAAATTCAATACACATTAGTGGTAAACTTTCATTTAACTGAAAAATCAGTTTGCTTGATTACCACTTAGTGGTTTCACTATTCATCAAAAATTGAAGTTTTTCAGAAAATTACCAAAAATTCACCCTAAGCTATATTTGATATTCCAAATTAAAAAATGAAGCCTATTTTACAAAATTCAAATCATATAAGTCACATTAATTAATTTAATAATTAATTCCAGCTGCTAGAGCAAATATCGTGTTTTTAAAAAAACAATAAGTATCAAAAGATTGACACCAGTTTAAGTCTAATTTCAAAGTGAAATTGATTCCAATGACCCCCATTGGATTAAATGGTAAAAATATATTCATATTACACATTAATACCAATTCAAAAGATAATCTAATCATATAAATAAATTATATTAAAAAGCAGTTTTGATGTAAAATGCAGTATTTTTCACTATTCATTAAAAAATGAACATTGTCAGAAAAATACCAAAAATTCACACAAAGTAAATTTTGATGTCCCAAACATAAAGAATAAGTTTATTTTGACAAAAATAGTTTATAAAATTATCAAAATATAGATTCAAAAATGGTTTGCCATCAAAAGGCACTAAAACAATCTTTTAAGAATATTAGTGTATTCCATGCATAAGATTGTATTTATTTTCATTTTAAGCCTCTATAACACTATCTTAATCATTAATAGACATAGATAAAAATATCTATTATTCATTACTTACTTGGGATGTTACATCCTCCCCCCCTTTAGAAAATTGCGTCCCCGCAATTTATTTACTTATCGAATAAATGGGGGTACTTATCCCTCATTGCATTTTCAGATTCCCATGTTGCCTCTTCAATCATGTGGTTTTTCCAAAAAAACCTTTACCTGCTTAATCACCTTATTCCGTAACACTTTCTCCCTGTGGTCAAAAATCTGGACCGGTTGTTCCTCATAAGATAGGTTCTTTTCCAGCTGAACTACCTCTGGACTCAAAACATGAGATGGATCTGGCATATAATTTCTCAACATCGAAACGTGAAAAACATTGTGTACCTGAGATAAACTCGGAGGTAAAGCCACTCGGTATGCAACTGATCCAACTCTCTCAAGAATTTCGTATGGTCCAATGAACCTTGGACTCAACTTTCCTTTCTTACCAAATCTCATCACACTTTTCCAAGGAGAAACCTTGAGAAAAACATGATCACCTACCTCGAAAGATAGATCCTTACCCCGGTTATCCGCATAACTCTTCTCCCTGCTCTGAGCTGTTCTCATGTGTTTCTGAATCAGCTGAACTTTTTCTGCCATCTCTTCTACCAATTCTGGTCCCATCAACTTCCTTTCACCCACTTCATCCCAGAAAGCTGGAGTTCGACACCGCTTCCCATATAATGCCTGAAATGGTGCCATCTGTATACTGGAATGGAAACTGTTATTATATGAAAACTCAACCAAAGAAAGATGTTGGTCCCAACTTCCCTGATAATCCATAGACCAAGCTCGTAGCATATCCTCCAATGTCTGAATTGTTCGTTCTGACTGCCCATCTGATTGAGGATGAAAAGCTGTACTAAAATTTAATTCAGTACCCAACGACTTCTGAAGGCCTTTCCAAAAGTTAGAAGTAAACCTGGGATCACGATCCGATAAAATGGAGAGAAGAACTCCATGTAACCTGACTATCTCTTTAAGATACAAACGGGAAAGTTGATCAAGAGAGAAAGTATCTCGTATAGCAAGTAAATGAGCAGATTTGGTCAAGCGATCAACAATAACCCAGATTGCATTATTACCTCGATATGTCTTCGGTAATCCAACAACAAAGTCCATGGATATATTCTCCCATTTCCACTCTGGCACTGGTAAAGGCTGAAGCATCCCTTTCGGTAACTTCCTCTCTTCTTTAACCTGCTGACAAGTCAAACACTTCACAGTAAAATCAGCAATATCTCTTTTCATTCCATCCCACCAGTAATACTCCCGCAGATCTCTATACATCTTAGTACTGCCCGGATGAACTGAAAACGGAGAACTATGAGCTTCACATAACATCTCTCTCTTCAACTGTGAATCACAAGGCACACAAAATCTCTTCCCAAATCTCAAAACACAATCATTATCAATGTTGAATTCAGGCAACTTACCTTTCTGAACCAGCTCTACCTTTTTCTGCAACTCACTGTCTTGCTTCTGTGCTTGCTTGATTCTATCAGATAGAGAAGATCTCACTGATACCTGAAACAAAACAGAAGGACTTCCTGCACCAACAACTTCTATGCCAAAGTTCATCAAATCCTTAACCAAAGGATCATGTTCCAAACACAACATTGTTAATGAAGCATTACTTTTTCGACTCAAAGCATCAGCCACTTTATTTTCTTTTCCCGGATGGTAATGAATTGTACAATCATAATACTTGATTAATTCCAGCCATCTCCTTTGCCTCATGTTTAACTCTTTCTGAGTGAATATATACTTTAAACTTTTGTGATCAGTATATATTTCACACTTTACTCAATACAAATGATGCCTCCAAATTTTTAAAGCAAAAACAACAACAGCTAATTTCAAATCATGTGTAGGGTAATTTACATCATGATTTTTCAACTGTCGTGAAGCATAAGAAATTACCTGATCATATTTGGTGAATAGTAACTTATTATGTTTTTAATCGCGATTAGTGGTAATTAGTGTAGTTTAAGGTAAAAATAATGCTTTAATAAAATGAGATGAGCTTGACACATGTCTTACCCTCATTGGTTGTATCATGGCCGACCAAGACAATCCATGGGTCAACTTGGGGACCCCATGGATCCACTTTGGTTGGGAAATGACATAAATAACATTTTATTTAATGTAAAAGTAAAATTTACACAAACATGATATGTTTTACTAAAACAATTTTTAAGTGGGGTTATACAAGTAATCTTTTTGATTATAAATATTTATTGGAACGCTAAAAAGATTTCCTACATCATAGTATTTTTTTCATAATTTTTAGACATTAAATAAATTAAATTATTTATGACATAATAATGATGCAGCGATGACATCATTATTTGACGATTTAAATAAAATGGAAAGATAATGTAAAATCTATGAACTAAAAATGTCCAAAACTTATTGGATGAGTGGATTTCGAAGCCTTATCACCTTATCCACGAATTATATCAATATGGGACCTTTTGAAACCGAAAAACATTTTCAAATAAAGTAATATTTCTTTACTTTCCAAAAGTGCCCCTCCTCTCCTCTTATAAAAGGCCCCCACCTCTACCTCATTTCACACACTCCTCAAGCCTTTGGCTCGGCCAACCCCTGCCCATTTACTCTCTCCACATCTCTCTCCTCATCCTAGAGGATTCCCTTTGGGCATAATCCTTTCAAAGGAAGCCTTTAGGCTCAAATCAAAAGGACTTACACTTTTAAAGGTAATTCATTCTCTCATGTTCATTTGTTTTATTTTGCTTCTCCAACCCCCTAAACTCTTTTTATTTACTTCTTTTGTAACAAAAACAGTATCTTCAATATACTAGGTTGTTGTTATAAGATTTATTCGAGCTACACTCTCACAAAACTACATCAAATGGTTAAAGAACATACGGTTTCTGTGGATGGTGAAATTCTACCTCCCGAAACGATGATTGTTCAATACTCATTTAACACCTTCAAAGGTGGCCATTATGATGTCACTATTTTTATATATGATATATAATATGTTTATGATTTATTTATGCTTCTGTATTTTTCATTTTTTTCTTACCTTTATGGCTTCCATTATGGGTATACGCGATATCTTCATTTAAGGAAGTGCGGACTACCGCCCCCTCAAAGTGATTTGATTCGTTAAATACCATATGTGGGATGTATAAAGGATGGAAATATGATATTATATATGATATTATACTGGAATTATAATATACCTTTATATCGTTATTATTCAATTCTATAAAATATGAAATAGAAATGAAAGTAGCGTTCATGCGTACGTACGGCTTACCGTCTCCATGAACGGTGCATTTTATTTCTTACCTCTAAATGATTATGTAATGTTATAAATGCATGAATGTACTGGATATATATGACATATATGATATCTACATAATGAATACAATTCTGGATATAATAAAAATTTGGCCACATGAACAACATGTAATTGTAAGAAGTCCACTTTCGACTTAAGAACCAAATATCGGCAAAACAAATATTATTAACTTAAATGATTACATAATGTTTATGACATGGTAATAAGTGGTATAAAAGTAATAATGAACTTGAAAAAGGTTCTTAAGGAATTAGAAATTAACTCAAGTTTATTATTCAGGAGATTAAAGAACGATCGAGTCAAGTCGGACCCGAGGTAAGGGATCCTACAACTCTCTTTCTTTTTAAGTACTCTTCTTTATGTCACTTCTTTTAAGCTCCTATTTGTAATGTTGAGGGATGTTATTTTATATTCCACTTACTGTACATTTTATTGTAATGTGATGATATACCCTATTTGATCTCATCAATCCATATTCGGAAGTTGTATGTGGCGCCGTTAGGCTTCCGAGTTTTCGTAAGGGATTTTTCATCTCACTTTTATTCCCGTGAGATTTATGCTACATTTCCCACAAATTCCATTGAGTTGTGTATCTACTGCCCATTATTCTACTCTTTGTGTAATATACTTTCGTTTATGAGTATTTACATCAATGATCTATTGTCCTTCTTTCATGGGGTGTATGTTTTGAAAGATACCCAAGTCGGTAAGGGAACCTTTCACCCTCCTCTTTTTTAAAAGACTTCTTTTGTTGGGTCTTTTAATTTACATATTGTTATGTTGGGATATGTTCTCATATATCATTATTGATGTAAATTTTATGTCCAAGTGATGAGATACAATTTTTATATTATAATTCCAGTATAATATCATATATAATATCATATTTCTATCCTTTATACATCCCACATATGGTATTTAACGAATCAAATCACTTTGAGGGGGCGGTAGTCCGCACTTCCTTAAATGAAGATACCGCGTATACCCATAATGGAAACCATAAAGGTAAGAAAAACAAATGAAAAATACAGAAGCATAAATAAAGCATAAACATATTATATATCATATATAAAAATAGTGACATCATAATGGCCACCTTTGAAGGTGTTAAATGAGTATTGAACAATCATCGTTTCGGGAGGCAGAATTTCACCATCCACGGAAACCGTATGTTCTTTAACCATTTGATGTAGTTGTGTGAGAGTGTAGCTCGAATAAATCTTATAACAACATCCTAGTATATTGAATATACTGGTGTTGTTACAAAATAAGTAAATAAAAAGAGTTTAGGGGGTTGGAGAAGCAAAATAAAACAAATGAAAATGAGAGAATGAATTACCTTTAAAAGTGTAACTCCTTTTGATTTGAGCGTAAAGGCTTCATTTGAAAGGATTATGCCCAAATGGAATACTCTAAGATGAGTAGAGGGATGTGGAGAGAGTAAATGGGCAGGGTTTGGCCGAGCCAAAGGCTTGAGGAGTGTGTTAAATGAGGTAGAGGTGGGGGCCTTTTATAAGAGGAGAGGAGGGGTACTTTTGGAAAGTAAAGAAATATTACTTTATTTGAAAATGTGTTTCGGTTTCAAAAGGTCCCACATTGATATAATTCGTGGATAAGGTGATAAAGCTTCGAAATAAACTCATCCAATAAGTTTTGGACTCGTGTAGGTCATAGATTTTACATTATCTTTGCATTTTATTTAAATCGTCAAATAATGATGTCATCGCTGCATCATTATTATGTCATAAATAATTATATTTATTTAATGTCTAAAAATTATAAAAAAAATACTATGATGTAGGAAATATTTTTATCCTTCCAATGAATATTTATAATCAAAAAGATGACTTGTATAACCCCACTTAAAAATTGTTTTAGTAAAACATATCATGTTTGTGTCAATTTTACTTTTACATTAAATAAAATGTTATTTATGTCATTTCCCAACCAAAGTGGATCCATGGGGTCCCCAAGTTGACCCATGGCTTGTCTTGGTCGGCCATGATACAACCAATGAGGGTAAGACATGTGTCAAGCTCATCTCATTTTATTAAAGCATTATTTTTACCTTAAACTACACTAATTACCACTAATCGCGATTAAAAACTTAATAAGTTACTATTCACCAAAAAATTATTTTAATCTCATTGAACCACATTTTACTTCTTAATGACAACCATGTATGTCGGATTTTTGAAAATCAAAACACAATGATGGCAAAATTTCATTTAAACGGAAAATCAGTTTTTATAAGTACCACTTAGTGGTTTCACTATTCATCAAAAATTGAAGTTTTTCAGAAAAATCCCAAAAATTCACCCTAAGCTATATTTGATATTCTGAATTAAAAAATGAAGTCCAACTATAAGGCCCCATCCTTAAACCTTACTTAATCTTGAGTTATTACAAGATTACACATTGAGGATCTTTTCGGGTTTAGAGTTTTAGAGAATTAGATCATAAAACTTGTATTACATTCCACATATAAACAAAGTGGTTACATAAAGGTAGTATTCTTCATTCCCATAAATGGAAACACATTTAAAATAAAACATGGATTATTTCTTGACACATCCTTGACTCTATAATCTTATCATGTACCTTTCCCTTGACCTGTGAAAAACATTTCAAAAACTGGGGATGAGCATAAAAACTCAGTATGGGTTATAAAAAAAACATGGAAAGGAAACATGAGTTCATATATACATAAGAATGAAATCATACTTTACCCATAAAACATAGGAACTTTAACATACCTCATAAAATCCTGAATAAATCATAGAAATCATAAGACATAAAGGTAACTTGGGGCACTCATAACATTCTTACGTAGGGAGTAACCCTCTTGGTTACGTTTGGAATACCCATCACAGTATATTCCCTAAATCTCTTCGGAGAAACCTTAACGTTTCACTCCTTCGCGTTACCCAATGCATTGGAGAGCTATAACGGGCTCACCCGCCCTTAGTTTATCACAGAACCACCCGTCTTCATAATAATGCCCAAGAACCATAACATAATTATATCACATAAAACATGCATAAAGGAAACATAAAATTTACACATTTCAATCACGAGATATCAATACAACACATTGATATAAAATAATTATGAAAACCATTTTAAATACCAAAATAAAATAAAAGTAAAACATGGTATTTATTTTTCTTTTAAAAAGAAGGTATGGCTTGTAGAGGAAGCCGAAACTCAAATAACGGTCACGACGGCGGAGAAGTCGTTGTCGCCTCATACGTACGACAAAAAAACATTCCCTTTTGTCGTTTAGTAAATGCTTCATATAAAAAAGATTCCTTTTGAATAAACGTAAAAGTCAAAGGGGTTTATACACCGTATAAAAGAAAGTTCTGTATAAAATAAAATATGCCTCAATGAAAGGAGATTGAGACGAAGTCCCATACCTCGTATCCGACTTGACCCGACCGTTCTTTAATCTCCTGAATAATAAACATGAGTTAATCTCTACTTTCTTATGAATCTTTTTCAAGTTCATTATTCCTTTTATACCATGTTATGAACATCATGTAATTATTTAAGTTAATAATGTTCATTTTGTCGGTATTTGGTTCTTAAGTCAAAAATAGACTTCTTACACTTACATGTTGTTAATTTGGTCATAGGTTCATTATATCCAGAATTATATTAATGATTTGGATAACATATATATCATATATATTCATCATATACATGTATTTATAATATTACATCACATTTATAGGTAAGAAAAGAAATGCACCGTTCATGGAGACGGTAAGCCGTACGTACGCATGAACGCTACTTCCATTTCTATTTCATATTTTCTGGAATGGAATCATAATGATATAAGAGTATATTATAATTCTAGTATAATAAAATATATAATATCATTAACTTTATCCTTTAAACATCCCACATATGGTATTAACGAATCAAATCACTTTCAGGGGGCGGTAGTCCGCACTTCCTAAAATGAAGATATCGTGTTTACCCATAATGGAAACCATAAAGGTATGTCCAAAATGAAAAAAAAGAAGCTTAAGGAAAACATAAACATATTATATATCATATATAAAAATAGTGACATCATAATGGCCACCTTTGTAGGTGTTAAATGAGTATTGAACAATCATCGTTTCGGGAGGCAGAATTTCGCCATCCACGGAAACCGTATGTTCTTTAACCATTTGATGTAGTTGTGTGAGTGTGTAGCTCAAATATATCTTATAAAAATATCCTAGTATATTGAATATACCGTTGTTGTTACAAAAGGAGTAAATAAAAAGAGTTTAGGGGGTTAGAGAAGTAAAATAAAACAAATGAACATGAGAGAATGAATTACCTTAAAAAGTGTAACTCCTTTTGATTTGAGCCTAAAGGCTTCCTTTGAAAGGATTCTTCCCAAAGGTAATCCTCTAGGATTAGGAGAGGGATGTGGAGAGAGTAAATGGGCAGGGGTTGGCCGAGCCAAAGGCTTGAGAAGTGTGTGAAATGAGGTAGAGGTGGGGGCCTTTTATAAGAGGAGAGGAGGGGCACTTTTGGAAAGTAAAGAACTATTACATTATTTGAAAATGTGTTTCGGTTTTAAAAGGTCCCACATTGATATAATTCGTGGATAAGGTGATAAGGGTTCTAAATCCACTCATCCAATTGGTTTTGTCCATGTGTAGTTCATAGATTTTACATTGTCTTTCCATTTTATTTAAATCGTCAAATAATGATGTCATCGCTGCATCATTATTATGTCATATATAATTTAATTTATTTAATGTCTAAAAATTATAAAAAAAATACTATGATGTAGGAAATATTTTTAGCTTTCCAATGACTATTTATAATCAAAATTTGGACTTGTCCTTTTGTAACAACAACAGTATATTCAATATACTAGGATGTTGTTATAAGATTTATTTGAGCTGCACTCTCACACAACTACATCAAATGGTTAAAGAACATACGGTTTCCGTGGATGGCGAAATTCTGCCTCCCGAAACGATGATTGTTCAATACTCATTTAACACCTTCAAAGGTGGCCATTATGATGTCACTATTTTTGTATATGATATATGATATGTTTATGTTTTCCTTAAGCTTCTGTTTTTTTCATTTTTGGGCATACCTTTATGGTTTCCATTATGGGTAAACACGATATCTTCATTTTAGGAAGTGCGGACTACCGCCCCCTCAAAGTGATTTGGTTCATTAAATACCATATGTGGGACATATAAAGGATGGAACTATGATATTATATATGATATTATACTGGAATTATAATATACCTTTATATCATTATGATTCCATTCTATAAAATACGAAATAGAAATGAAAGTAGCGTTCATGCGTACGTACGACTTACCGTCTCCATGAACGGTGCATTTCATTTCTTACCTCTAAATGATTATGTAATATTATAAATGCAAGTATGTACTGGATATATATGACATATATGATATCTAAATCATGAATACCATTCTGGATATAATGAACCTTTGACCAAAATTAACAACATGTAAGTGTAAGAAGTCTATTTTTGACTTAAGAACCAAATACCGACAAAATGAACATTATTAACTTAACTGATTACATGATGTACATAACATGGTATAAAAGGAATAATGAACTTGAAAAAGATTCATAATCAAGTAGAGATTAACTCAAGTTTATTATTCAGGAGATTAAAGAGTGGTCGGGTCAAGTCGGATACGAGGTATGGGACTTCGTCTCAATCTCCTTTCGTCGAGGCATATTTTATTTTATACACAACTTTCTTTTATACGGTGTATAAACCCCTTTGACTTTTACGTTTATTCAAAGGAAATCTTTTTTATAAGAAGCGTTTACTAAACGACAAAAGGGAATGTTTTTGTCGTACGTATGCGGCGACAACGACTTCTCCGCCGTCATAACCGTTATTTGAGTTTCGGCTTCCTCTACAAGCCATACCTTCTTTTTTTAAAAGAAAAATAAATACCATGTTTTACTTTGGTATTGAAAATGGTTTTCATAATGTTTTAATTATATCAATGTGTTGTATTGATATCTCGTGATTGAAATGTGGAAATGTTATGTTTCCTTTATGCATGTTTTATCTGATATGATTATGTTATGGTTCTTGGGCATTATATTGAAGATGGGTGGTTCTGTGATACACTAAGGGAGGGTGAGCCCGTTATAGCTCTCCAATGCATTGGGTAACGCGAAGGAGTGAAATGTTAAGGTTTCTCCGAATAGATTTTAGGGAATATACTGTGATGGGTATTCCAAACGTAACCAAGAGGGTTACTCCCTACGTAAGAATGTTATGAATGCCTCAAGTTACCTTTATGTCTTATGATTTCTATGATTTATTCATTATTTTATGAGGTATGTTAAAATGCCTATGTTTTATGGGTAAAGTTTGATTTCATTCTTATGTATATATGAACTCATGTTTCCTTTCCATGTTTTTTTTATTTTTTTTTATAACTCATACTGAGTTTTTATGCTCATCCCAAGTTTTTGAAATGTTTTTCATAGGTCAAGGGAAAGGTACATGATAAGATGATAGAGTCAAGGATGTGTCAAGAAATAATCCTTGTTTTATTTTAAATGTGTTTCCATTGATGGGAATGAAGAATAATATCTTTATGTAACCACTTTGTTTATATAAGGAATGTAATGCAAGTTTTATGATCTAATTCTCTAAAACTCTAAACCCGAAAAGATCCTCAATGTGTAATCTTGTAATAACTCAAGATTAAGTAAGGTTTAAGGATGGGGCCTTATAGTTGGTATCAAAGGTCGGTTTAGATAACATTAGGAGTTAGAATTCTATTAAATGATTATCCAAAAATATTTTTTTTTGAAATGATATAGCATTTAAAGATTACCATGTTGCTTCATCTAAGACATGTTTGTTCAGAATGGTTTTCCGCAGAGGAAACAGGGAAGCAGTGATAGGAAGGCATACAGAAGGAAATAACCTTCCGAATCAGCATCCTGAGATGGTCGGAATTGGAACTGAACAGTTTGTTGCAGTAATGGCGCAGTTGACTCAAGCGATAAATGGTGGTGGTATCCATACACGAGATCAGCCAGACCAACCGCCGAGGAACATGTTAGTGGTGGAACATTTCATGAGGCAACATCCACCATCATTCAGAGGATCATCTGACCCTGTGCTAGCTGAAGGGTGGATTAAAGCACTGGAGAACATTTTTGATGTCATGGGGTGTTCAGACAATCAAAAGGTTAGTCTTGCTATTTACCGTTTGGAGGGTGAAGAAGATCAGTGGTGGTCTATGGTTAAAAATATCAGGGACGCCGATGAGATTGATGCTCTTGACTGGGATGAATTCAAAGGTATGTTTCTTGAGAAGTATTTTCCTAAGGCTGTTCGACTTAGGATGGAAAAGCTATTTTTGGAATTGAGGCAAGAGGAAGACTCAGTGGATGCCTATGAAGAAAGGTTCACTCGATTGGCAAGGTATGCTCCAAATTTTATCCGGGACCTTGATAGTAAAATCAATCGTTTTTACTCAGGATTAAAGCCAAAATATCGAAGGGCATTAGCTTCTCGTGAGTTTAAAAGTTATGAAAAGCTTGTTCGATGTGCTGAGAAGGTGGAAATGGAGTTTGCCGATGACCAAGTTTTCTATAACAACCAGCAGAAGAAGAGACCGAGGTGGCAGGAGAAAGGTAAGAATTCTTTAAAAAAAGTCTGATGGTAAGAGAACTAAGTTTCCAGTTTGTGATAAATGTGGAAAAAGGCATGCTGGGGAATGTCTTCTGAATTCTGGAAAGTGCTACCGATGTGGTAAGATGGGACATAAGGCTCGTGATTGCACTGAAAAGGATCAAGGTGAAGGTAAGAATAAATTTGATTTATAGTTAGTGAAATGTTATAAGTGCAATGAGATGGGTCACTATGCAAACGAGTGTCCGACAAGGATCTTGAGTGATGGGAAGCAGTTAGACTACAAGCCGAAAGGGGTGGTGAAATCCTTTGCAACTACTTCAGAAGATGTCGGGCCATCAAATGAAGTTGTATCAGGTACTTTGTTTGTTTTTTCAGATTATGCCAGTGTGTTCTTTGATTCGGGGTCTACACATTCTTTCATCTCTGAAACCTTTTCTAGTAAAATGGGAATACCATCTCAAGAAATGACTCATGAACTTTTGGTAAAAACACCTGGGGGGAATGTTGAGGAAAAAAACAATTTATAAGAATCTTTCTATCCTTATCTGTGGAAAGAACCTACTTGCAAACCTTATTGTTCTACCTCTAGTAGAGTTTGATGTTATCCTGGGTATGGATTGGCTCTCTATTTACCATGCTAAGATTGACTGTAGAGCTAAAGAAGTTTCTTTTCAGAAATACTTTCAGTTTGTTTACAAGAATGAACCCTTACTTTTGATAACATATCAAGAGGCCAAGAAACTTGTAAAAGATGGAAATGAATGTTACCTTGCACACGTCGTTGAAAATAAAGGAACTATTCAGATTAATGATGTGCCAGTGGTAAATGAGTATCCTGATGTTTTTCCTGATGAGTTGCCTGGAATAATACCAGATCGGGAAGTTGAGTTTACTGTTGACTTAGTTCCTGATGCTAAGCCAATTTCAAAACCCCCTTATCGAATGGCACAAATTGAACTTTTAGAGTTGAAGGAGCAATTGCAAGATTTATTAGAGAAAGGTTTCATTAGACCTAGCACATCACCATGGGGTGCTCCTGTTTTATTTGTTAAAAAGAAAGATGGTTCTATGAGACTTTGCATTGATTATAGAGCCTTGAATAATATCACTGTTAAGAACAAATATCCTTTGCCTCATATCGATGATTTGTTTGATCAGCTCCAGGGAGCTCAGTTTTTTTCAAAGATTGACTTGAGATCGGGGTACCATCAGCTGAAGGTAAAGGAGGCAGATATTCTGAAGACCGCGTTCCGTACGAGATATGGCCATTATGAATTTTTAGTAATGCCTTTTGGGCTAACCAATGCACCTGCAGTATTCATGGACTTAATGAATAGAATTTTCCATGAGTTCTTGGATAAGTTTGTGGTGGTTTTCATTGATGATATTTTGGTGTTTTCTAAAAGTAAATAGGAACATGAAAAACATTTAAGGGTTATCTTGCAAACCTTAAAAGAAAACAAACTGTATGGGAAATTCAGAAAGTGTGAGTTTTGGTTGCAACAAATTTCTTTCCTTGGTCACATTGTTTCTAAAGATGGAATAACTGTTGATCCTGCAAAAACAAAAGTTGTGGAAGAATGGCCAAGACCCACAACTGTAACAGAGATTCGTAGATTCCTTGGTTTGGCAGGCTATTACCGAAGGTTTGTTAGAAATTTTTCACGGTTATCTAGTCCAATGACTAAGCTAACTCGGAAGGGTGTTAAGTTTATCTGGACAAAAGAATGTGATGATTGTTTTCAGGAATTGAAGAGAAGATTGATGAATGCTCCAGTTTTGGCACTACCTTCTAGGAATGGTGAGTTTGTTATATATAGTGATGCTTCATTGAAAGGAATTGGTTGTGTCCTAATGCAGAATGATCAGGTAATTGCTTATGCTTCACGACAGTTGAAAACTCATGAGGTAAATTACCCTACACATGATTTGGAATTAGCTGCTGTTGTTTTTACTTTAAAAATTTGGAGGCATCATTTGTATGGAGTAAAGTGTGAAATATATACTGATCACAAAAGATTAAAGTATATATTCACTCAGAAAGAGTTAAACATGAGACAAAGGAGATGGCTGGAATTAATCAAGGATTATGATTGTACAATTCATTACCATCCGGGAAAAGCAAATAAAGTGGCTGATGCTTTGAGTCGAAAAAGCAATGCTTCAATAACAATGTTGTGTTTGGAACGTGATCCTTTGGTTAAGGATTTGATGAACTTTGGCATAGAAGTTTTTGGTGCAGGAAGTCCTTCTGTTTTGTTTCAGGTATCAGTGAGATCTTCTCTATCAGATAGAATCAAGCAAGCACAGAAGCAAGACAGTGAGTTGCAGAAAAAGGTAGAGCTGGTTCAGAAAGGTAAGTTGCCTGAATTCAACATTGATTGTGATTGTGTTTTCAGATTTGGGAAAAGATTGTGTGTGCCTTTTGATTCACAGTTGAAGAGAGAGCTGTTATGTGAAGCTCATAGTTCTCCGTTTTCAGTTCATCCAGGCAGTACTAAGATGTATAGAGATCTGCGGGAGTATTACTGGTGGGATGGAATGAAAAGAGATATTGCTGATTTTACTGTGAAGTGTTTGACTTGTCAGCAGGTTAAAGCAGAGCGGCAGTTACCGAAAGGGATGCTTCAGCCTTTACCAGTGCCAGAGTGGAAATGGGAGAATATATCCATGGACTTTGTTGTTGGATTACCGAAGACATCTCGAGGTAATAATGCAATCTAGTTTATTGTTTTGAATTTTGTAAAATAGACTTCATTTTTGAATTCGTAATATCAAATATAGCTTAGGGTGAATTTTTGGTAATTTTCTGAAAAACTTCAATTTTTTATGAATAGTGAAACCACTAAGTGGTAATCAAGCAAACTGATTTTTCAGTTAAATGAAAGTTTACCGCTAATGTGTATTGAATTTTGAAAATCCGACATACATGGTTGTCATTAAGAAGTAAAATGTGGTTCAATGAGATTATAATAATTTTTTGGTGAATAGTAACTTATTAAGTTCTTAATCGCGATTAGAGGTAATTAGTGTAATTTAAGGTAAAAATGATATTATAAGAATGTGAAAACACCATGACACTTGTCCTACACCTATTGGGTGAGTCATGGCCGACCAAGACAAGCCATGGGCCAACTTGGGGACCCCATGGAGACACTTTGGTTGAGAAATGACATAAATAACTTTTTATTTAATGTTAAAATTAAATTGACACAAACATGAGTTGTTTTACTAAAACAATTTTTAAGTAGGGTTAAACAGGTCCAAATTTTGATTATAAATAGTCATTGGAAATATAAAAATATTTCCTACATCATAGTATTTTTTTTATAATTTTTAGACATTAAATAAATTTAATTATTTATGACATAATAATGATGAAACGATGACATCATTATTTGACAATTTAAATAAAATGGAAAGATAATGAAAAATATAAAACCTACACATGGACAAAACCAATTGGATGAGTGTATTTCGAACCCTTATCACATTATCCACGAATTATATTAATGTGGGAGCTTTTAAAACCGAAACACATTTTCAAATAAAGTAATATTTCTTTACATTCCAAAAGTGCCCCTCCTCTCCTCTTATAAAAGGCCCCCACCTCTACCCCATTTCACACACTTCTCAAGCCTTTGGCTCGGCCAACCCCTGCCCAATTACTCTCTCCACATCCCTCTTCTCATCCTAGAGGATTCCCTTTGGGAAGAATCCTTTCAAAGAAAGCCTTTAGGCTCAAATCAAAAGGAGTTACACTTTTAAAGGTAATTCATTCTCTCTTGTTCGTTTGTTTTATTTTGCTTCTCCAACCCTCTAAACTCTTTTTATTTACTTCTTTTGTAACAACACCAACTATAAGGCCCCAGCCTTAAACCTTAATTAATATTGAATTAAATGAATAATTCACATTGAGGATCTTTTCAGGTTTAGAGTTTTAGAGAATTAGAACATAACTATTACATCTTAAAAGATTACAAAGTAGACACTTCTACTAAGTCTCCATAAAATAAAAACTCTTAAAAAGAAAGATGTCTAGATTCCATGTTTTAGATAGCATAAAATTACCTTGATCCCATACTTGACCTTATTCCACTTTAAGTCCTGTGAAAAACATTTCGAAAAACTTGGGGTGAGCATAAAAAGCACAGTACGGGATACAAAGAGAATGAAAACTGTTAGTTTTTCAAACATCAAGTAAACCATGTATACTATATCAAAGTAATACCTTCACCTTCATGAAGTAGTAAAAAAAATCTTCACTGAATAAAGTATCATTACTTACCTTTTTGTAATCAAAGGATTACTATAAAACCCATATAAAGAACACATAGAATATATAAAGGTAACTTGGGACATAAACATACTTAAGTGGAATAATCATACGGTTGACTTCCACACATATCACTTAATGGAATATCCATACAGCCAATTTCCATACATACATAATGGAATAGCCATACGGCCGACTTCCATACCCAATACATTGGAGGTTATAACGTAACCACCCATCCTGGTATTCACGACACCACCCGTCATATGGTTTATAACGTAACCACCCGTTAAAATATCCAAGTACCAGTATAAAATCATAAAACATAAAACCAATATAAAGGAATGATAACATTTCCACATTTCAATCACAATATATCATAAATATATTGACATAAAAGAATCCTTTTTCAAAACCATTTTCAATACCAAAATACATAAAAGAGTATATGGTATTTATTTTATTCTAAAAACATTACGGCTTGTTGAGAAAGCCAAAGATCAAATAATACTCGCGGCGGCGGAAAAGGTCGTTGTCACCGCGTACGTTAAAAAAACATTCCTTTTTGTCGTTTAGTAAAACGCTTCGTAGAAAAAGATTCCTTTTGTATAAAAGTAAAAGTCAAAGGAGTTTATACACCGTATAAAAGAAATTTGTGTATAAAACGAAATATGGCTCAATGAAAGGAGATTGAGACGAAGTCCCTTACCTCGGGTCCGACTTGACTCGATCGTTCTTTAACGCCCTGAATAATAAACTTGAGTTAATTTATACTTGATTAAGAACCTTTTTAAAGTTCATTATTCCTTTTATATCACTTATTGCCATGTTATAAACATTATTTAACCATTTAAGTTAATAATGTTTGTTTTGTCAATATTTGGTTCTTAAGTCGAAAGTGGACTTGTTACAATTACATGTTGTTCATGTGGTCAAAAGTTCTTTATATCCAGAATGAAATTACCGATTTGGATATAATATGTATCATATATATCCATCATATACATGTATTTATAATATTACATAATCATTTAGAGGTAAGAAATGAAATGCACCGTTCATGGAGACGGTAAGCCGTACGTATGCATGAACGCTACTTTCATTTCTTTGTCATATTAGTGGAATTAAAACAAAATGAGAGGTATGTATATTTTAATTCCAGAATTATATTCATCATTTAGATATATCATTAATTATATATATACATTATATACATGTAATTTTAATAGTACATTACATTTGGGGATAAGAAATGAAATGCACCGTTCATGGAGGCGGTAAGCCGTACGTACGCATGAACGCTACTTTCATTTCTATCTCATACTTTAATGGAATGAAATAATAATGATATAGAGGTATATTATAATTCTAGTATAACATCATATATAGTAACTTTAAATCCATCCTTTACACGTCCCACATATGATATTAACGAATCACATCACTTTTAGGGGGAGGTAGTCCGCACTTCCTTAAATGAAGATATCGTCTTTACCCATAATGGAAACCATAAAGGTATGCCAAAAATTAAAAATACAGAAGCTTAAAGAAAACATAAACATATTATATATCATATATAAAAATAGTGACATCATAATGGCCACCCTTGAAGGTGTTAAATGAGTATTGAACAATCATCGTTTCGGGAGGCAGAATTTCGCCATCCACGGAAACCATATGTTCTTTAACCATTTGATGTAGTTGTGTGAGAGTGCAGCTCAAATAAATATTATAACAACATCCTAGTATATTGAAGATACTGGTGTTGTTACAAAATAAGTAAATAAAAAGAGTTTAGAGGGTTGGAGAAGCAAAATAAAACAAATGAACAAGAGAGAATGAATTACCTTTAAAAGTGTAACTCCCTTTTGATTTGATCCTAAAGGATTCCTTTGAAAGGATTCTGCCCAAAGGGAATCCTCTAGGATGAGGAGAGGGATGTGGAGAGAGTAATTGGGCAGGGGTTGGCCGAGCCAAAGGCTTGAGGAGTGTGTGAAATGAGGTAGAGGTGGGGGCCTTTTATAAGAGGAGATGAGGGGCACTTTTGGAAAGTAAAGAAATATTACTTTATTTGAAAATGTGTTTCGGTTTTAAAAGGTCCCACATTGATATAATTCGTGGATAAGGTGATAAGGTTTCGAAATCCACCCATCCAATAAGTTTTGGACATGTGTAGTTCATAGATTTTACATTATCTTTCCATTTTATTTAAATCGTCAAATAATGATGTCATCGCTGCATCATTATTATGTCATAAATAATTTAATTTATTTAATGTCTAAAAATTATAAAAAAAATACTATGATGTAGTAAATCTTTTTAGCTTTCCAATGACTATTTATAATCAAAAATATGACTTGTATAACCCCATTTAAAAATTGTTTTAGTTAAACATATCATGTTTGTGTCATTTTTTACTTTTACATTAAATAAAAAGTTATTTATGTCATTTCCCAACCAAAGTGTCTCCATTGGTTCCCCAAGTTGACCCATGGCTTGTCTTGGTCGGCCATGACACAACGAATAAGGTTGGGACATGTGTCTAGGTCATTTCATATTATTAAAGAATTATTTATACCTTAAACTACACTAATTACCACTAATCGCGATTAAGAACTTAATAAGTTACTATTCACCAAAAAATTATTATAATCTCATTGAACCACATTTTACTTCTTAATGAAAACCATGTATGTCGGATTTTTGAAATTCAAAACACAATGATGGAAAAATTTCATTTAAACGGAAAAATCAGTTTTTATAAGTACCACTTAGTGGTTTTGAATTGGTTTTAAAGTGAAATTTGAAAATATTTTTGCCATTAAATCCAATAGTGGTCGTTGGAATCAATTTCACTTTGAAATCAGACTTAAACTACTGTCAATCTTTTGATACTTATTGTTTCATAAAACACGCTATTTGTCATGACAGCGGGAATTAATTATTAAATTAATTAATGTGACTTATATGTTTTGAATTTTGTAAAACAGACTTCATTTTTGAATTCAGAATATCAAATATAGCTTAGGGTGAATTTTTGGGATTTTTCTGAAAAACTTCAATTTTTGATGAATAGTGAAACCACTAAGGGGTACTTATAAAACTGATTTTCCGTTTAAATGAAATTTTTCCATCATTCTGTTTTGATTTTCAAAAAGTACGACATACATGGTTGTCATTAAGAAGTAAAATGTGGTTCAATGAGATTAAAATAATTTTTTGGTGAATAGTAACTTATTAAGTTTTTAATTGCGATTAGTGGTAATTAGTGTAGTTTAAGGTAAAAATAATGCTTTAATAAACTGAGATGAGCTTGAAACATGTCTTACCCTCATTTTTTGTATCATGGCCGACCAAGACAAGCCATGGGTCAACTTGGGGACCCCATGGATCCACTTTGGTTGGGAAATGACATAAATAACATTTTATTTAATGTAAAAGTAAAATTGACACAAACATGATATGTTTTACTACAAAAATTTTTAAGTGGGGTTATACAAGTCATATTTTTGATTATAAATATTAATTGGAAATCTAAAAAGATTTCCTACATCATAGTATTTTTTTTATAATTTTTAGACATTAAATAAATCAAATTATTTATGACATAATAATGATGCAGCGATGACATCATTATTTGACGATTTAAATAAAATGGAAAGATAATGTAAAATCTATGAACTACACATGTCCAAAACTTATTGGATGAGTGGATTTCGAAGACTTTTCACCTTATACACGAATTATATCAATTTGGGACCTTTTGAAACCAAAACACATTTTCAAATAAAGTAATATTTCTTTACTTTCCAGAAGTGCCCCTCCTCTCCTCTTATAAAAGGCCCCCACCTCTACCTCATTTAACACACTCCTCAAGCCTTTGGCTCGGCCAACCCCTGCCCATTTACTCTCTCCACATCCCTCTCCTCATCCTATAGGATTCCCTTTGGGCAGAATTCTTTCAAAGGAAGCCTTTAGGCTCAAATCAAAAGGAGTTACACTTTTAAAGGTAATTCATTCTCTAATGTTCATTTGTTTTATTTTTCTTCTCCAACCCCCTAAACTATTTTTATTTACTTCTTTTGTAACAACACCAATATATTAAATATACTAGAATGTTGTTATAAGATTTATTCAAGCTAAACTCTCACACAACTACATCAAATGGTTAAAGAACATACGGTTTCCGTGGATGGTGAAATTCTGCCTCCCGAAACGATGATTGTTCAATACTCATTTAACACCTTCAAAGGTGGACATTATGATGTCACTATTTTTATATATGATATATAATACGTTTATTTTTATTTATGCTTCTGTATTTTTCATTTTTGTCTTACCTTTATGGATTTTATTATGGGAATACGCGATATCTTCATTTAAGGAAGTGCGGACTACCGCCCCCTCAAAGTGATTTTATTCGTTAAATACCATATGTGGGATGTATAAAGGATGGAAATATGATATTATATATGATATTATACGGGAATTATAATATACCTTTATATCATTATTATTCCATTCTATAAAATACGAAATCGAAATGAAAGTAGCGTTCATGCGTACGTACGGCTTACCGTCTCCATGAACGGTGCATTTCATTTCTTACCTCTAAATGATTATGTAATGTTATAAATTCTTGCATGTACTGGATATATATGAAATATATGATATTTACATAATGAATACAATTCTGGATATAATAAACATTTGGCCACACAAACAACATGTAATTGTAAGAAGTCCACTTTCGACTTAAGAACCAAATATCGGCAAAACAAATATTATTAACTTAAATGATTACATAATGTTTATGACATGGTAATAAGTGGTATAAAAGTAATAATGAACTTTAAAAAGGTTATTAAGGAATTATAAATTAACTCAAGTTTATTATTCAGGAGATTAAAGAACGATCGAGTCAAGTCGGACCCGAGGTAAGGGATCCTACAACTCTCTTTCTTTTTATGTACACTCTTTTATGTCATTTCTTTTAAGCTAATTTTTATTATGATTGGGATGTTCTTTTATATTAAATTTACTGTAATTTTTATGTTCATGTGATGAGAGACCCTATTCTCTCTCATCAATCCATTTTGGAAGTTTTAAGTGGCGCCGTTAGGCTGCCGAGTTTTCGTAAGGGATTTTTCATCTCACTTTTATTCCCGTGAGATTTATGATACATTTTCCACAATTTCCTTTGAGTGGTGTATGTACTGACCATTATTTTACTCATTGTGTAATATTATTTCATTTATGAGTATTTACATCAATGATGTATTGTCCTTATTTCACGGGGCGTATGTTTCGAAAGATACCCATGTCGGTAAGGGAACCTTTCACCCTCCTCTTTTTTAAAAGAATTCTTTTCTTGGGTCTTTTAATTTACATATTTTTATGTTGGGATATGTTCTAATACATCCTTATTGATGTAATTTTTATGTCCAAGTGATGAGATACACTTTTTATCTCTCATCAACTCATTTTGATGTGATGCCGTTAGGCTGTCAAGGGAACATTTTAACCCAATTTCGATTTCTTTGGGTTCAACTTGTAGTCAAAGAATATGTCATCCATTGAATATGTGTGAATGACCTTTTATTGTTTTACACTTAATATCCACTTATATTGGGTGTATATATATTTGTCACACATATTTTTGAGATTTATTTGTCCTTAATTTAAGGATACCTTCTTTATAAGGGATTTCATCACATTTGACATTTCTATTGAGGGTTCATTGTTGTTATGCACCAATTCACTCTTATATGGTGTATATACTGTCCTTTGGAGTATTATATCATGCATCCTTCTATTCTCATGATATTATAAAGTTCTGACTAAATGTTATTCCTCGATTATTGTATTCAAGTGTCTCTAATTTTGGTAAAACCCCTTTAACCAAAATATCGTTTTAAATGTTTTAATTATTTGTTCTTATTAATATCCATGTTTTCAAAATGGTTTTAAGGATTTATTTATATGGATATTAATGGTTTAAAATGTTAAAAGATTCAAGGTGGTATGGGACACTTTGATTCAAAAATCTCTTTATTAAATGTTTTAACTGGTTTTGGAAATGGTTTCTTTTTGAATGGATTCATTATTTAAATATCCTAAAATGTTATATTGTGATTGAAATGTGGAAATGTTATGTTTCCTTTATTCATGTTTATGTGATACGATTATTTTATGGTTCTGGGGCATTGTTATGAATAATGGGTGGTTCCGTGATAAACTAAGGGCGGGTGAGCCCGATATAGCTCTCTAATGCATTGGGTAACGCGAAGGAGTGAAACGTTAAGGTTTCTCCGAAGAGATTTAGGGAATATACTGTGATGGGTATTCCAAACGTAACCAAGAGGGTTACTCCCTACGTAAGAATGTTATGAATGCCTCAAGTTACCTTTATGTCTTATGTTTTCTATGATCTATTCATGATTTAATATGCCTATGTTTTATGTGTAAAGTATGATTTCATTCTTATGTATATATGAACTCATGTTTCCTTTCCATATTTTTATAACCCTTACTGAGCTTTTTATGCTCATCCCAAGTTTTTGAAATGCTTTTCACAGGTCAAGGGAAAGGTACATGATGTGACGATAGTGTCAAGGATGTGTCAAGAAAGAATCCATGTTTTATTTTAAATAGGTTTCCATTGATGGGAAGAATGAATATTGTCTTTTATGTAACCACCTTGTTTAAATGTGGAATGTAATGCAAGTTTCATGATCTAATTCTCTAAAACTCTAAACCGGAAAATATCCTCAATGTGTAATCTTGTAATAACTCAAGTTTAAGTAATGTTTAAGGCTGGGGCCTTATAGTTGGGGTACTTATAAAAACTGATTTTCCGTTTAAATGAAATTTTGCCATCATTGTGTTTTGATTTTCAAAAATCCGACATACATGGTTGTCATTAAGAAGTAAAATGTGGTTCAATGAGATTAAAATAATTTTTTGGTGAATAGTAACTTATTAAGTTTTTAATCGCGATTAGAGGTAATTAGTGTAGTTTAAGGTAAAAATGATATTATAAGAATGTGAAAACACAATGACACTTGTCCTACACCTATTGGTTGTATCATGGCCGACCAAGACAAGCCATGGGTCAACTTGGGGACCCCATGGATCCACTTTGGTTGGGAAATGACATAAATAACATTTTATTTAATGTAAAAGTAAAATAGACACAAACATGATATGTTTTACTAAAACAATTTTTAAGTGGGGTTATACAAGTCATCTTTTTGATTATAAATATTAATTGGAAATCTAAAAAGATTTCCTACATCATAGTATTTTTTTTATAATTCTTAGACATTAAATAAATTAAATTATTTATGACATAATAACGATGCAGCGATGACATCATTATTTGACGATTTAAATAAAATGGAAAGATAATGTAAAATCTATGAACTACACATGTCCAAAACTTATTGGATGAGTGTATTTATAAGACTTATCACCTTATCCACGAATTATATCAATGTGGGACCTTTTGAAACCGAAACACATTTTCAAATAAAGTAATATTTCTTTACTTTCCAAAAGTACCCCTCCTCTCCTCTTATAAAAGGCCCCCACCTCTACCTCATTTAACACACTCCTCAAGCCTTTGGCTCGGCCAAACCCTGCCCATTTACTCTCTAAAAATCACTCTCCTCATCCTATAGGATTCCCTTTGGGCAGAATCCTTTCAAAGGAAGCCTTTAGGCTCAAATCAAAAGGAGTTACACTTTTAAAGGTAATTCACTCTCTCATGTTCATTTGTTTTATTTTGCTTCTCCAACCCCCTAAACTCTTTTTATTTACTTCTTTTGTAACAAAACCAGTATATTCAATATACTAGGATGTTGTTATAAGATTTATTCGAGCTACACTCTCACACAACTACATCAAATGGTTAAAGAACATACGGTTTCCGTGGATGGTGAAATTCTGCCTCCCGAAACGATGATTGTTCAATACTCATTTAACACCTTCAAAGGTGGTCATTATGATGTCACTATTTTTATATATGATATATAATATGTTTATGTTTTATTTATTCTTCTGTATTTTTCATTTTTTTCTTACCTTTATGGCTTCCATTATGGGTATACGCGATATCTTCATTTAAGGAAGTGCGGACTACCGCCCCCTCAAAGTGATTTGATTCGTTAAATACCATATGTGGGATGTATAAAGGATGGAAATATGATATTATATATGATATTATACTGTAATTATAATATACCTTTATATCATTATTATTCCATTCTATAAAATACGAAATAGAAATGAAAGTAGCGTTCATGCGTACGAACGGCTTACCGTCTCCATGAACGGTGCATTTCATTTCTTACCTCTAAACGATTATGTAATGTTATAAATGCATGAATGTACTGTATATATATGAAATATATGATATCTACATAATTAATACAATTCTGGATATAATAAACATTTGGCCACACGAACAACATGTAATTGTAAGAAGTCCACTTTCGACTTAAGAACCAAATATCGGCAAAACAAATATTATTAACTTAAGTGATTACATAATGTTTATGACATGGTAATAAGTGGTATAAAAGTAATAATGAACTTGAAAAATGTTCTTAAGGAATTAGAAATTAACTCAAGTTTATTATTCAGGAGATTAAAGAACGATCGAGTCAAGTCGGACCCGAGGTAAGGGATCCTACAACTCTCTTTCTTTTTAAGTACACTCTTTTATGTCATTTATTTTAAGCTCATCTTTCTTATGATTGGGATGTTATTTTATATTAAATTTACTGTAATTTTTATGTTCATGTCATGAGAGACCCTATTCTCTCTCATCAATCCATTTTGGAAGTTTTGAGTGGCGTCGTTAGGCTGCCGAACTTTCGTAAGAGATCTATCCTCTCTCTTTCTTTTTAAGTACTCTCCTTTATGTCACTTCTTTTAAACTCCTCCTTGCAATGTTGGGGGATTTTCTTTTATATTCAACTTTCTGTAAATTCTATTGTAATATTATGGGATACTCTATTTTATCTCATCAATCCATATTCGGAAGTTTTATGCGGCACCGTTAGGCTGCCGAGTTTTCGTAAGGGATTTTTCATCTCACTTTTATTCCCGTGAGATTTATGATACATTTTCCACAAATTCCATTGAGTGGTGTATGTACTGCCCATTATTCTACTCTTTGTGTAATATAATTTTGTTTACGAGTATTTACATCAATGATCTATTTTCCTTCTTTCATGGGGTGTATGTTTTGAAAGATACCCAAGTCGGTAAGGGAACCTTTCACCCTCCTCTTTTTTAAAAGACTTCTTTTATTGGGTCTTTTAATTTACATATTTTTATGTTGGGATATGTTCTCATATATCCTTATTGATGTAAATTTTATGTCCAAGTGATGAGATACACTTTTTATCTCTCATCAACTCATTTTGATGTGACACCGTTAGGCTGTCAAGGGAACTTCTTAACCCAATTTCGATTTCTTTGGGTTCAACATGTAGTCATTGAATATGTCATCCATTGAATATGTGTTAATGACCTTTTATTGTTTTACACTTAATATCCACTTATATTGGGTGTATTTATATTTGTCACACATATTTTCAGATTGATTTGTCCTTAATTTAAGGATACCTTCTTTATAAGGGATTTCATCACATTTGACATTTCTATTGAGGGTTAATTGTTGTTATGCACCAATTCACTCTTATATGGTGTATATACTGTGCTTTGGAGTATTATATCATGAATCCTTTTATTCTCCTGATATTATAAAGTTCTGACTAAATGTTATTCCTCGATTATTGTATTCAAGTGTCTCTAATTTTGGTAAAACCCCTTTAACCAAAATATCGTTTTAAATGTTTTAATTATTTGTTCTTATTAATATCCATGTTTTCAAAATGGTTTTAAGGATTTATTTATATGGATATTAATGGTTTAAAATGTTAAAAGCTTCAAGGTGGTATGGGAAACTTTTATTCAAAAATCTCTTTATTAAATGTTTTAAATGGTTTTGGAAATGGTTTCTTTTTGAATGGATTCATTATTTCAATATCCTAAAATGTTATATTGTGATTGAAATGTGGAAATATTATGTTTCCTTTATTCATGTTTTATGTGATACGATTATGTTATGGTTCTTGGCCATTGTTATGAAGAACGGGTGGTTTCGTGATAAACTAAGGGCGGGTGAGCCCGTAATAGCTCTCCAATGCATTGGGTAACGTGAAGGAGTGAAACGTTAAGGTTTCTCCGAAGAGATTTAGGGAATATACTGTGATGGGTATTCCGAACGTAACCAAGAGGGTTACTCCCTATGTAAAAATGTTATGAATGCCTCAAGTTACCTTTATGTCTTATGTTTTCTATGATTTATTCATGGTTTGTTGAGGTATGTTAAAGTGCCTATGTTTTATGGGTAAAGTATGATTTCATTCTTATGTATATATGAACTCATGTTTCCTTTCCTTATTTTTATAACCCTTACTGAGCTTTTTATGCTCATCCCAAGTTTTTGAAATTTTTTTCACAGGTCAAGGGAAAGGTACATGATGTGATGATAGAGTCAAGGATGTGTCAAGAAAGAATCCATGTTTTATTTTCAATATGTTTCCGTTGATGGGAAGAATGAATACTGTCTTTTTGTAACCACTTTGTTTAAATGTGGAATGTAATGCAAGTTTCATGATCTAATTCTCTAAAACTCTAAACCTGAAAAGATCCTCAATGTGTAATCTTGTAATAACTCAAGATTAAGTAAGGTTTAAGGCTGGGGCCCTATATCATAGTATTTTTTTATAATTTTTAGACATTAAATAAATTAAATTATTTATGACATAATAATGATGAAGCGATGACATCATTATTTGACAATTTAAATAAAATGGAAAGATAATGAAAAATATAAAACCTAAAATTGGAAAAAACCAATTGGATGAGTGTATTTCGAACCCTTATCACCTTATCCACGAATAATATCAATGTGGGACCTTTTAAAACCGAAACACATTTTCAAATAAAGTAATATTTCTTTACTTTCCAAAAGTGCCCCTCCTCTCCTCTTATAAAAGGCCCCCACCTCTACCCCTTTTCACACACTTCTCAAGCCTTCGGCCCGGCCAACCCCTGCCCAATTACTCTCTCCACATCCCTCTCCTCATCCTAGAGGATTCCCTTTGGGAAGAATCCTTTCAAAGGAAGCCTTTAGGCTCAAATCAAAAGGAGTTACACTTTTAAAGGTAATGCATTCTCTCTTGTTCATTTGTTTTATTTTGCTTCTCCAACCCTCTAAACTCTTTTTATTTACTTATTTTGTAACAAAACCAGTATCTTAAATATACTAGGATGTTGTTATAATATTTATTTGAGCTACACTCTCACACAACTACATCAAATGGTTAAAGAACATACGGTTTCCGTGGATGGCGAAATTCTGCCTCCCGAAACGATGATTGTTCAATACTCATTTAACACCTTCAAAGGTGGCCATTATGATGTCACTATTTTTATATATGATATATAATATGTTTATGTTTTCTTTAAGCTTATTTATTTTTCATTTTTGGCATACCTTCATGGTTTCCATTATGGGTAAACACGATATCTTCATTTAAGGAAGTGTGGACTACCGCCCCCTCAAAGTGATGTGATTTGTTAATGCCATATGTGGGACGTGTAAAGGATGGATTTAAAGTTATTATATATGATGTTATACTGGAATTATAATATACCTCTATATCATTATTATTTCTTTCCATTAAAGTATGAGATAGAAATGAAAGTAGCGTTCATGCGTACGTACGGCTTACCGTCTCCATGAACGGTGCATTTCATTTCTTATCCTCAAATGTAATGTACTATTAAAAGTACATGTATATAATGGATATATGTAATTAATGATATATCTAAATGATGAATATAATTCTGGAATTAAAATATACATACCTCTCATTTAGTTTTAATTCCATTAATATGACAAAGAAATGAAAGTAGCGTTCATGCGTACGTACGGCTTACCGTCTCCAGGAACGGTGCATTTCATTTATTACCTCTAAATGATTATGTAATATTATAAATACATGTATATGATGGATATATATGATATATATCTAAATCAGGAATTTCATTCTGGATATAAAGAACTTTTGACCACACGAACAACATGTAATTGTAAGAAGTCAACTTTCGACTTAAGAACCAAATATTGACAAAACAAACATTATTAACTTAAATGGTTACATAATGTTTATAACATGGAAATAAGTGATATAAAAGGAATAATGAACTTTAAAAATGTTATTAATCAAGTATAAATTAACCCAAGTTTATTATTCAGGACGTTAAAGAACGATCGAGTCAAGTCGGACCCGAGGTAAGGGACTTCGTCTCAATCTCCTTTCATTGAGGCATATTAAGGTAACTTGAGGCATTCATAACATTCTTACGTAGGGAGTAACCCACTAGGTTACGTTTGGAATACCCATCACAGTATATTCCCTAAATCTCTTCGGATAAACCTTAACGTTTCACTCCTTCGCGTTACCCAATGCATTGGAGAGCTATAACGGGCTCACCCGCCCTTAGTTTATCACGGAACCACCCGTTTTCATAACAATTCCCAAGAACCATAACATAATGTGTCACATAAAACATGCATAAATGAAACATAACATTTCCACATTTCAATCACAATATAACATTTTAGTATATTGAAATATTGAATCCATTCAAAAAGAAACCATTTCCAAAACCATTTAAAACATTTAATAAAGAGATTTTTGAATCAAAGTGTCCCATACCACCTTGAAGCTTAAAATTTTAAACCATTAATATCCATATAACTAAATCCTTAAAACCATTTTTAAAACATGGATATTAATAAGAACAAATAATTAAAATATTTAAAAAGATATTTTGGTTAAAGGGGTTTTACCAAAATTAGAGACGCTTGAATACAATAATTGAGGAATAACATTTAGTCAGAACTTTGTAATATCATGAGAATAGATGGATTCATGATATAATACTCCAAAGGACAGTATATACACCATATAAGAGTGAATTGTTGCATAACAACAATGAACCCTCAATAGAAATGTCAAATGTGATGAAATCGCTTATAAAGAAGGTATCCTTAAATTAAAGACAAATCAATCTCAAAAATATGTGTGACAAATATAAATACACCCAATATAAGTGGATATTAAGTGTCAAACAATAAAAGTTTATTCACACATATTCAATGGATGACATATTCAATGACTACATGTTGAACCCAAAGAAATCGAAATTGGGTTAAAAAGTTCCCTTGACAGCGAACAACATCACATCAAAATGAGTTGATGAGAGATAAAAACTGTATCTCATCACTTGGACATAAAATTTACATCAATAAGGATATATGAGAACATATCCCAACATAACAATATGTAAATTAAAAGACCCAACAAAAGAAGTCTTTTAAAAAATAGGAGGGTGAAAGGTTCCCTTACCGACCTGGGTATCTTTCAAAACATACACCCCATGAAAGAAGGACAATAGATCATTGATGTAAATACTCATAAACGAAAGTATATTACACAAAGATTAGAATAATGGGCAGTACATACACCACTCAATGGAATTTGTGGAAAATGTTGCATAAAACTCATGGGAATAAAAGTGAGATGAAAAATCCCTTACGAAAACTCGGCAGCCTAACGGCGCCACATAAAACTTCCGAATATGGATTGATGAGATAAAATAGGGTATCTCATCACATTAAAATAAAATTTACAGCAAGAGGAATATAAAATAACATCCCTCAACATTACAAATAGGAGCTTAAAAGAAGTGACATAAAGGAGAGTACTTAAAAAGAAAGAGAGTTGTAGGATCCCTTACCTCGGGTCCGACTTGACTCGATCGTTCTTTAATCTCCTGAATAATAAACTTGAGTTAATTTCTAATTCCTTAAGAACCTTTTTCAAGTTCATTATTACTTTTATACCACTTATTACCATGTCATAAACATTATGTAATCATTTAAGTTAATAATATTTGTTTTGCCGATATTTGGTTCTTAAGTCGAAAGTGGACTTCTTACAATTACATGTTGTTCGTGTGGCCAAATGTTTATTATATCTAGAATTGTATTAATTATTTAGATATAATATATGTCATATATATCCAGTACATGCATGCATTTATAACATTACATAATCATTTAGAGGTAACAAATGAAAAGCACCGTTCATGGAGACGGTAAGCCGTACGTACGCATGAACGCTACTTTCATTTCTATTTCGTATTTTATAGAATTGAATAATAATGATATAAAGTTATATTATAATTCCTGTATAATATCATATATAATATCATATTTCCATCCTTTATACATCCCACATATGGTATTTAACGAATCAAATCACTTTGAGGGGGCGGTAGTCCGCACATCCTTAAATGAAGATATCGCGTATACCCATAATGGAAGCCATAAAGGTAAGAAAAAAATGAAAAATACAGAAGCATAAATAAAGCATAAACATATTATATATCATATATAAAAATAGTTACATCATAATGGCCACCTTTGAAGGTGTTAAATGAGTATTGAACAAACATCGTTTCGGGAGGCAGAATTTCAAAATCCACGGAAACCGTATGTTCATTAACCATTTGATGTAGTTGTTTGAGAGTTTAGCTCGAATAAATCTTATAAAAACATCCTAGTATATTGAAGATACTGTTTTTGTTACAAAAGAAGTAAATAAAAAGAGTTTAGGGGGTTGGAGAAGCAAAATAAAACAAATGAACATGAGAGAATGAATTACCTTTAAAAGTGTAACTCCTTTTGATTTGAGCCTAAAGGCTTCCTTTGAAAGGATTCTGCCCAAAGGGAATCATCTAGGATGAGGAGAGAGATGTGGAGAGAGTAAATGGGTACGGTTTGGCCGAGCCAAAGGCTTGAGGAGTGTGTGAAATGAGGTAGAGGTTGGGGCCTTTTATAAGAGGAGAGGAGGGGCACTTTTGGAAAGTAAAGAAATATTACTTTATTTGAAAATGTGTTTCGGTTTCAAAAGGTCCCACATTGATATAATTCGTGGATAAGGTGATAAGGCTTCGAAATACACTCATACAATAAGTTTTGGACATGTGTAGTTCATAGATTTTACATTATCCTTCCATTTTATTTAAATCGTCAAATAATGATGTCATCGCTTCATCATTATTATGTCATAAATAATTTAATTTATTTAATGTCTAAAAATTATAAAAAAATATACTATAATGTAGGAAATCTTTTTATCTTTCCAATGAATATTTATAATAAAAAATATGTCTTGTATAACCCCACTTAAAAATTGTTTTAGTAAAACATATCATGTTTGTGTCAATTTTACTTTTACATTAAATAAAATGTTATTTATGTCATTTACCAACCAAAGTGGATCCATGGGGTCCCCAAGTTGAACCATGGCTTGGCTTGGTCGGCCATGATACAACCAATGTGGGTAAGACATGTTTCAAGCTCATCTCATTTTATTAAAGCATTATTTTTACCTTAAACTACACTAATTACCACTAATCGCGATTAAAAACATAATAAGTTACTATTCACCAAAAAATTATTTTAATCTCATTGAACCACATTTTACTTATTAATGACAACCATGTATGTCAGATTTTTGAAAATCAAAACACAATGATGGAAAAATTTCATTTAAACGGAAAATCAGTTTTTATAAGTACCACTTAGTGGTTTCACTATTCATCAAAAATTGAAGTTTTTCAGAAAAATCCCAAAAATTCACCCTAAGCTATATTTGATATTCTGAATTCAAAAATGAAGTCCGTTTTAAAAAATTCAAAACATATAAGTCACATTAATTAATTTAATAATTAATTCCCGCTGTCATGACAAATAGCGTGTTTTATGAAACAATAAGTATCAAAAGATTGACACTAGTTTAAGTCTGATTTCAAAGTGAAATTGATTCCAACGACCACTATTGGATTTAATGATAAAAATATTTTCTAATTTCACTTTAAAACCAATTCAAAATATAATCTAATCATATAAATAAATTAGATTAAAAAGTGGTTTTGAATTAAAATACAACATTTTACACAACTATAAGGCCCCAGCCTTAAACCTTACTTAATCTTGAGTTATTACAAGATTACACATTGAGGATATTTTCGGGTTTAGAGTTTTATAGAATTAGATCATAAAACTTGCATTACATTCCACATATAAACAAAGTGGTTACATAAAGATAGTATTCTTCATTCCCATCAATGGAAACAGATTAAAAATAAAACATGGATTATTTCTTGACACATCCTTGACTCTATCATCTTATCGTGTACCTTTCCCTTGACCTGTGAAAAACATTTCAAAAACTTGGGATGAGCATAAAAACTCAGTATGGGTTATAAAAAAACATGGAAAGGAAACATGAGTTCATATATACATAAGAATGAAATCATACTTTACCCATAAAACATTGGCATTTTAACATACCTCATAAAATCATGAATAAATCATAGAAATAATAAGACATAAAGGTAACTTGAGGCATTCATAACATTCTTACGTAGGGAGTAACCCTCTTGGTTACGTTTGGAATACCCATCACAGTATATTCCCTAAAATCTCTTCGGAGAAACCTTAACGTTTCACTCCTTCGCGTTACCCAATGCATTGGAGAGCTATAACGGGCTCACCCGCCCTTAGTTTATCACGGAACCACCCGTCTTCAATATAATGCGAAAGAACCATAACATAATCATATCACATAAAACATGCATAAAGGAAACATAACATTTCCACATTTCAATCACGACATATCAATACAACACATTGATATAATAAAAACATTATGAAAACCATTTTTAATACCAAAGTAAAACATGGTATTTATTTTTCTTTTAAAAAAAGAAGGTATGGCTTGTAGAGGAAGCCGAAACTCAAATAACGGTCACGACGGCGGAGAAGTCGTTGTCGCCGCATACGTACGACAAAAAAATTCCCTTTTGTCGTTTAGTAAACGATTCGTATAAAAAAGATTCCTTTTGAATAAACGTAAAAGTCAAAGGGGTTTATACACCGTATAAAAGAAAGTTGTGTATAAAATAAAATATGCCTCAACGAAAGGAGATTGAGACAAAGTCCCATACCTCGTATCCGACTTGAACCGACCGTTCATTAATCTCCTGAATAATAAACTTGAGTTAATCTCCACTTTCTTAAGAATCTTTTTCAAGTTCATTATTCCTTTTATACCATGTTATGAACATCATGTAATCATTTAAGTTAATAATGTTCATTTTGTCGGTATTTGGTTCTTAAGTCAAAAATAGACTTCTTACACTTACATGTTGTTAATTTGGTCAAAGGTTCATTATATCCAGAATGGTATTCATGATGTATATATCATATATGTCATATATATCCAGTACATACTTGCATTTATAATATTACATAATCATTTAGAGGTATGAAATGAAATGCACCGTTCATGGAGACGGTAAGCCGTACGTACGCATGAACGATACTTTCATTTCTATTTCGTATTTTATAGAATGGAATCATAATGATATAAAGGTATATTATAATTCCAGTATAATATCATATATAATATCATTAACTTTATCCTTTACACATCCCACATATGGTATTAACGAATCAAATCACTTTCTGGGGGCGGTAGTCCGCACTTCCTAAAATGAAGATATCGTGTTTACCCATAATGGAAACCATAAAGTTATGCCAAAAATAAAAAAACAGAAGCTTAAGGAAAACCTAAACATATTATATATCATATATAAAAATAGTGACATCATAATGGCCACATTTGAAGGTGTTAAATGAGTATTGAACAATCATCGTTTCGGGAGGCAGAATTTCGCCATCCACGGAAACCGTATGTTCTTTAACCATTTGATGCAGTTGTGTGAGAGTGTAGCTCAAATAAATCTTATAACAACATCCTAGTATATTTAAGATATTGGTGTTGTTACAAAATAATTAAATAAAAAGAGTTTAGGGGGTTGGAGAAGCAAAATAAAACAAATAAACATGAGAGAATGAATTACCTTTAAAAGTGTAACTCCTTTTGATTTGAGCCTAAAGGCTTCCTTTGAAAGGATTATTCCCAAAGGGAATCCTCTAGGATGAGGATAGGGATGTGGAGAGAGTAAATGGGCAGGGGTTGGCCGAGCCAAATGCTTGAGAAGTGTGTGAAATGAGGTAGAGGTGGGGGCCTTTTATAAGAGGAGAGGAGGGGCACTTTTGGAAAGTAAGGAAATATTATATTATTTGAAAATGTGTTTCGGTTTCAAAAGGTCCCACATTGATATAATTCGTGGATAAGGTGATAAGGCTTCTAAATCCACTCATCCAATAAGTTTTGGACATGTGTAGTTCATAGATTTTACATTATCTTTCCATTTTATTTAAATCGTCAAATAATGATGTCATCGCTGCATCATTATTATGTCATAAATAATTTAATTTATTTAATGTCTAAAAATCATAAAAAAACTACTATGATGTAGGAAATCTTTTTATCTTTCCAATTAATATTTATAATCAAAAATCTGATCTTTATAACCCAATGTAATAATTGTTTTCGTAAAACATCTCTTGTTTGTGTCATTTTTACTTTAACATTTAATAAAAAGTTATTTATGTCATTTCCAAACCAAAGTGTCTCCATGGGGTCCCCAAGTTGACCCATGGCATTTCATGGTCGGCCACTACACAATCAATAAGGTTGGGACATGTTTCTAGGTCATTTCATATTATTAAATCATTATTTATACCTTAAACTAGCCTAATTACCACTAATCGCGATTAAAAACTTAATAAGTTACTATTCACCAGAAAAATTATTTTAATCTCATTGAACCAAATTTTACTTCTTAATGACAACCATGTATGTCGGATTTTCAAAATTCAATACACATTAGTGGTAATATTTCATTTAACTGAAAAATAAGTTTTCTTGATTACCACTTAGTGGTTTCACTATTCATCAAAAATTGAAGTTTTTCAGAAAATTACCAAAAATTCACCCTAAGCTATATTTGATATTCCGAATTCAAAAATGAATTACATTTTACAAAATTCAAATCATATAAGTCACATTAATTAATTCAATAATTAATTCCCGCTGCCAGAGCAAATAGCGTGTTTTTACAAAACAATAAGTATCAAAAGATTGACACCAGTTTAAGTCTAATTTCAAAGTGAAATTGATTCCAATGACCACCATTGGATAAAATGGTAAAAATGGTGAACCATCATTAAATACAGTTTTGATCACTCTTATACTTTATTTTGGACCAAATATAACTCTTCTTTAGAATTGGGACATCAAAATTTACTTTTTGTAAATTTTTGGTACCTTTCTGATAAAGTTCATTTTTTTTATGAATAGTGTAAAAGGTTGTATTTTAATTCAAAACCTCTTTTTAATCTAATTTATTTATATTATTAGATTATTTTTTGAATTGGTTTTAAAGTGAAATTAGAAAATATTTTTACCATTAAATCCAATAGTGGTCGTTGGATTTAATTTCACTTTGAAATCGGACTTAAACCAATGTCAATCTTTTGATACTTATTGTTTCATAAAAACACGCTATTTTCTCTGACAGCGGGAATTAATTATTAAATTAATTAATGTGACTTATATGTTTTGAATTTTGTAAAATAGACTTCATTTTAGAATTCGGGATATCAAATATAGCTTAGGGTGAATTTTTGGTAATTTTCTGAAAAACTTCAATTTTTGATGAATAGTGAAACCACTAAGTGGTAATCAAGAAAACTGATTTTTCAGTTAAATGAAAGTTTACCACTAATGTGTATTGAATTTTGAAAATCCGACATACATGGTTGTCATTAGTATGTAAAATGTGGTTCAATGAGATTAAAATAATTTTTTGGTGAATAGTAACTTATTAAGTTTTTAATCGCGATTAGAGGTAATTAGTGTAATTTAATGTAAAAATGATATTATAAAAATGTAAAAACACCATGACACTTGTCCTACACCTATTGGGCGAGTCATGGCCGACCACGACAAGCCATGGGCCAACTTGGGGACCCCATGAAGCCACATTAGTTGGAAAATCACATTAATATATTTTTATTTAATGTTAACGTGAAAATGACACTAACATAAATTGTTTTACTAAAATACTTTTTAAGTGGGGTTATACAAGTCAAAATTTTGATTATAAATAGTCATTGGAAAGATACAAAGATTTCCTACATCATATTAGTTGTTTTATAATTTTTAGACATTAAATAAATTAAATTATTTATGACATAATAATGATGCAGCGATGACATCCTTATTTGACGATTTAAATAAAATGGAAAGATAATGGAAAATATAAAACCAACACATGGCCAAAACCAATTGGATGAGTGGATTTCGAACCCTTATCACCTTATCCACGAATTATATCAATGTGGGATTTTTTAAAACCGAAACACATTTTCAAATAAAGTAATATTTCTTTACTTTCCAAAAGTGCCCCTCCTCTCCTCTTATAAAAGGCCCCCACCTCTACCACCTTACACACACTCCTCAAGCCTTTGGCTCGGCCAAACCCTGCCCAATTACTCTCTCCACATACCTCTACTCATCCTAGTGGATTCCCTTTTGGAAGAATCCTTTCAAAGGAAGCCTTTAGGCTCAAATCAAAAGGAGTTACACTTTTAAAGGTAATTCATTCTCTCTTGTTCATTTGTTTTATTTTGCTTCTACAACCCTCTAAACTCTTTTTATTTACTTCTTTTGTAACAAAACCAGTATCTTCAATATAATAGGATGTTGTTATAAGATTTATTTGAGCTATAATCTCACACAACTACATCAAATGGTTAAAGAACATACGGTTTCCGTGGATGGCGAAATTCTGCCTCCCGAAACGATGATTGTTCAATACTCATTTAACACCTTCAAAGGTGGCCATTATGATGTCACTATTTTTATATATGATATATAATATGTTTATGTTTTCTTTAAGCTTCTGTATTTTTCATTTTGGGCATACCTTTATGGTTTCCATTATGGGTAAACGCGATATCTTCATTTAAGGAAGTGCGGACTACCGACCCCTCAAAGTGATGTGATTCGTTAATGCCATATGTAGGACATGTAAAGGATGGATTTAAAGTTATTATATATTATGTTATACTATAATTATAATATACCTCTATATCATTATTATTTCATTCCATTAAAGTATGAGATAGAAATGAAAGTAGCGTTCATGCATACGTACGGCTTACCGTCTCCATGAACGGTGCCTTTCATTTCTTATCCCCAAATGTAATGTACTATTAAAAGCCGTACGTACGCATGAACGATACTTTCATTTCTATCTCATACTTTAATGGAAAGAAATAATAATGATATATAGGTATATTATAATTCCAGTATAACATCATATATAATAACTTTAAATCCATCCTTTACACGTCCCACATATGGCATTAACGAATCACATCACTTTGAGGGGGCGGTAGTCCGCACGTCCTTAAATGAAGATATCGTGTTTACCCATAATGGAAACCATAAAGTTATACCCAAAATGAAAAATACAGAAGCATAAAGAAAAAATAAACATATTATATATCATATATAAAAATATTGACATCATAATGGCCACCCTTGAAGGTGTTAAATGAGTATTGAACAATCATCGTTTCGGGAGGCAGAATTTCACCATCCACGGAAACCGTATGTTCTTTAACCATTTGATGTAGTTGTGTGAGAGTGTAGCTCGAATAAATCTTATAACAACATCCTAGTATATTGAAGATACTTGTGTTGTTACAAAATAAGTAAATAAAAAGAGTTTAGGGGGTTGGAGAAACAAAATAAAACAAATGAACATGAGAGAATGAATTACCTTTAAAAGTGTAACTCCTTTTGATTTGAGCCTAAAGGCTTCCTTTGTAAGGATTCTTCCCAAAGGGAATCCTCTAGGATGAGGAGAGGGATGTGGAGAGAGTAAATGGGCAGGGGTTGGCCGACCCAAAGGCTTGAGGAGTGTGTGAAATGAGGTAGAGGTGGGGCCTTTTATAAGAGGAGATGAGGGGCACTTTTGGAAAGTAAAGAAATATTACTTTATTTGAAAATGTGTTTCGGTTTTAAAAGGCCCCACATTGATATAATTCGTGGATAAGGTGATAAGGTTTATAAATCCACCCATCCAATAAGTTTTGGACATGTGTAGTTCATAGATTTTACATTATCTTTCCATTTTATTTAAATCGTCAAATAATGATGTCATCGCTGCATCATTATTATGTCATAAATAATTTAATTTATTTAATGTCTAAAAATTATAAAAAAAAATACAATGATGTATTAAATCTTTTTATCTTTCCAATGACTATTTATAATAAAAAATCTGACTTTTATAACCCCATTTAAATGGAAACACGTTTAAAATAAAATCTAAGGTTCGGACAAATGACTTAGATAAAGATATATATATTAATAATAAACAATTTGGGGTTCGTTTATTAACCATATAGTGGAAGAAAACAAAAAGACATGGTAAAAGTTAAATTATTTAACTTAGAGTTAAATTTAATTGATAAGGTTAAAATAATATCCTAAACTTGTCTAAATTCTATTGGTTGATAGGATTTCGACCCCTACCCACCTTATCTTCGAAATAAGACCCTTTGGAACCATTATAAACCGATTTTGACTTTAATATAAAATAATATTTTGAGATATTCCTAAGGTGCCCCTCTCCTCCCTTATAAAAGGACACCTCCTCCCCCTCCTCCTCACACCAATTTGAGCACTCAAGCTCGTCCAACCCCTGCCAAAATCCCTTCTCCACTTCCCTAGCAACATCCTAGAGGTTCTGGTCTTCCTCAAAGACCAATTCTAGTGCCCTAAGAGGAGGTCTCAAAGAGGCACTTCAAAGAAGAGGTAATTATCGTTACCAATTCTTTCATCTTTATTTCTTCTTCCAATTATTCTTCTTAGGTTGTTTCATTATGAAGTAATAACATCAGTATCACTCATATACTGATATGTTATTATAATTATGAAATAACCCTATTTCACCATCTATCCATCCTACGGAAAAAGAAATCACCGCGCGTGCGTACGTACGGAATACCGTCTCCACGCCGTGGTGTAATCTATTTTCCACCACCACCTTACATGGATGGGTATAATGGTGTAAAGAATAACTATACATAGTTATTACAACATCATATTGATTCTGATATATTGTATAATCCACTCCAATTCAATTCAATATTTATAGAAATGATATCATCGCTCGTGCGTACGTACGGACTACCGTCTCCACGACGCGATGAGATTCATTCTCCATGTTAACCATTTAAGAATGATTATAAAGTATATATAAGAAATAATAATGGAATATATGAAATTATAAAGCTACTGGATTTATGTATATATATATATGTATGTCATCTACTTACTTCCATTCAAGACAATAAGGAAAGGAAAACAGCGTTCATGCGTACGTACGGACTACCGTCTCCATGAACGGTGTTTTTCATTTCATTTATCTATCTATTATATGTATATATATACTGAATATATATGATATATAAATCATATTTTATATTATGGAAGTAATTAAATCATGATATAAGTATTAATAATGTCAAGAACAACAAGTAAAATCACCTACGATAAATGAAACGATTTTACCCAAAACGCTTCTTTAACATGGAATTTACAAAAGAACGGGTAATATAAAGTCATAAGTGAACCATATATGATATCATAACAATGAATATGATTCTTTAATAAGTCAATGACATTATTTAAATCATTATACAGGAGGTTCGGACACATACGAAGCAAATCGGACCTAAGGTAAGGGAAATATCACAATCTCATTTTTATCCGAGATTGTTTATTCGTATGTATTTACAAGGATGTATTTTATCATCCACATCCATGTTTCATCAATATGTAATATTATTTCCATCCACCTACAATTGTTTAAATCCATTTTTACCCTTCGGTGAGTTTTTAGTAATATGTATGAAAGGAATCTTTTGTCGTTTTTCGTACGAGGTACTTTTTGACTTTTCCGACAAAAGTACGAAGAATGTTTTTCTTTAACTTATAAGGCATGAATGGATTTTTAAAACATTGTTTCCAAGAAGCTTCCTTTACAAGTTTTCAAGTTTATTTTTAATCAACTTCTTTTATTTTAAAGTTGTATGACATGTTATGAAAGGAAAAATGTTTTTGAAGAAGAAAGGATATTTTTCCTCAAGAATGGAATTCAAGTGTTTTATCAAAATTATTTTCCATATAAGATAATAAAGGGTTCTGTTTTTATCCCTATTATTAAATTGATTTGTTCATGTTATGATGGAATTATTTTTATGAATTCCTTTATCTTATATGAATTGATTTATGATGTCATGATGTTTCAAGAATCCCATTTTTGTTACATGTGTTATGCGATGATGTATGTTTTATGATTATGTGGCACACATAATAAAGGATTCATTATAAGATGGGTGGGACCTATATCTCCCTCCAATGCATTGGGTAAAGATTTTATATCTCATGAGATAGACATGGCTGGAACGGAAGGTTATTTCGGTTCAGTGATACAGGACTGAAACGAGGAGTGAACTCGGTTCAGAAATGGACTTTGTCCACTAAGATAGTCTTGGCAATGAGTCTTGACTAACAAGAAATGACTCTCTATGATTATGTGTGTATGCCACAAAGTTTCATGTTTTAAGTTATGATTATTTGGATTTCATTTCACTACTATGATTTATCCCATGTTATGAAATTATGCTCTCTTTTGCAGGTTAAGATTTCCAAAAGTTATGTTCTTATGAATATGATGTGATTGATTTTTCTTTTGTATACCCTTACTGAGCATTTGAGCTCACCCTTTTATGTTTTCTTTTACCCAGGATATAAAGAAAGGTTTTAGGTAAAAAAAAAAGGGAAGATCTTTATGGGAGATATTGAAGATCTTTCACCACGATTAGAAGATTGCGTTCCGAGTTTCCAAAGACACCAAACTATTACGATCCTTGTGTGTGTGTTTTTTTGTTATGTACTAAGTATTCCGCAAAAGTAATGTAATATCCATGTACGTCAGGCTTTAGGTCTCTACAGTTGGTATCAGAGGAAAGGTTTAGTCAACCTTTGGAAACTAGGATGCGAGAACTTTAGTGAGATCCCTAGAGATATTTCTAAGGTATGTCTAGGGATGTCTCTAAGGTTAAGTATGCGTATAGGTTATAGTACTAGAATTACGCTAACGATCATAGAATTAAACCTAAGATGTTAGATATTGAAGTTACTCCCCCTTTATTATGATTTTTGCCTCTCACACTATTCTTTTGGGTTTTAGAAAATGGCTGGAAACAAGATGATTCACGATAATGGAGGATATGATGGACAATGGAATGATATTCTTCATAATGAAATGGGATTTGGAAGTCCGAACATCATTATTATGCTGAATCAGCAATCTCATAATATGATCAATAAAGTAAAATTTGGTAAGTTTCCTGACTCGGCTAATAAGAGAAAGATGGAGTTTCATGATGATCATAGAGGAAAGAAAGTTCAATTTCCCCTATGTAAATCATGTGGGAAGAGGCATCAAGGAGAATGTTTCAAAGGAACTGGAAGATGCTTTGGGTGTGGAAAAGAAGGACACAAAGCAAGTAAATGCAAAGGAAAAGGTTCAGTTAACAACATGGATGAGGATAATGGTATTGCTACGACATCAACAATGGTTAAATGTTTTAAATGTGGAATGTACGGGTATTATGCAAACCAATGCCCTAAGGGAAAGTCTCATGAAGATAATCAGTATGGTCGTATGGGAAGTATTTATGTGGATGATGATGAAGAGACTACAAATGATATGTGAGATGAAAGAATTGTTGAAGCTCGGTCAAAGGTTTAAGAATGTAGTGGAATGATTACACGTTTATCATGTGTAATGTTGTATAAGTAATCTCATGGCACTATGGAATAAAGAGACATGTAAGGATTGTTACATTGTTGTCTGATTAATGTTACCAGTATCCATGAAAGGTTATTCAGATATTTTTGGAATGTAGATGATATGCGCATAATGAAGGGATAAGGAGAAAATAAAATGTTTGATAGTATTCATGAGCTCATGACTGATATAAGGAGAAGGTTATATCATGGTTTGAGTATATTGAATTTTTGGATTTTGGTATGTGGAAAGAGTTAACTTTTGACAGCATTCATGTTTTCACTAAGGTTTAATGGGTATTCATATTTTTTCAAGAGAATACATCATTAAAGTATTCACATGATTGGAATGTGACCAACAAGATATATGGGGGATAAATGATGGTATTAACATGCTTGGTTGGCGACATTTCAAGTAATCATTTTCTTTATACTATGAGCTTGGACCGAAGTATTTTAGATAAACCTAAAGATTGTAATGGATTATGTTAACCATAAGTTAGTATTGTTTAAGTATAGAACTTTTTTTTGATATTATTTATGTGATGTTATAGTAATGTAGTTTTAGAAAAAGGACAACATGCAGGACGGGCAACAGCCCATCGCTTCGGACAAGGCTGTGGGAATCGAACCCACAACCGAAGTGCGACTGGCCTTTATCGCCTACCACTGGCCTACAGGAAGTCCCTGTTTAGTAGAAACTAGTTTTATTATATTAAGCAGTATGATATATGAAGTATAAGTCCATTTTAGGAACCATATATGATTAATCTCACTATAGATCGACTTATGTATATAAGTTTTGCTAACCTTTTGTTTGAGACAGATGGAATGACCTGTCATTCTATCACATGATCTGCTAACACTTCACGAATAACAAATTCAACTTCATTTATTTAAGAGATGAAGTGGAAATTGTTCAAAGCACGAACAACAGTGAGATTGTACCAAAATAAAGTAAGTATTTATTCTAATTCAAATTTTCAACTTTAGGGGAAATGATCTTGAAAACCAAAAATGTTGTCCTAGTGATCTTATACCTGATGAATCAGATGGTACCTTATATCATCACAAATATATGGATTTGTGATTACTGGCTTTTCCATAGCCATGTTCTCTACCACTCTCCATCAGAACATGATGGTTAGATTTCTCTTCCATATCCATATTTTCACCTATGTGAAAACCCAATGATTAGTTTATTTGGGTAACCGTTACGTTTCATACTTTTGTTTTTAATGATTGGTTTTGATATTCCTTTTTACGATGTGGGTTTCTATTAAAGAAACTTTCGAATAGTAAACCAATTATAACCCCGACGAATTTCGAGGGCGAAATTCATTTTAAGGGGGGTAGAATGTAACAGCCCAAGATTTTATAAAGAAATATTCTTTTTAATTTTATTAATGTCTTGTGTTGTACGCTACACCAAAAGGAGCTTGCACAACACGCATCCTTGTCTTGCCTTGCATTACACGCAATCGCGACCTTCCTCAATAGCGTGTGTAATACGCAATACCGAGTTTCACTAAACAACGATGTGCTATTAAAATATTATTAAAACTAGCCGTTATGAATAGTAATAACCACTTTCTAAAATTCTGTAAATCTTATTTTTCAAAATGAACTTCATTCTTGGATTCGGAGTATCGAATTTAGCCTAAGGTGAAATTTTGGTACTTTTCGGATAACTTTCATATTCTGATGAATAGTGAAAAATTACTAAATTATAATTAAAAACAACTTTTTTAATCGAAATAATTAATAGTGATAAATTATTAATTTGAGTGGTTTTAAAGTATATTTAGAATATATTTTTACAATTTAATACAATGTTGGTCATTGGTTGTAATTTCACATTTAAACAAGACATAATCAAGTGTCAATCTTTTGATATATATTGTTTCCTAAAAACACGCTATTTATTTTAACAGCAGGATTTAATTATAAAATTAATTAATGCAACTTCTATGTTATGAATTTGGTAAAATAGATTTCATTTTTGAATTCGGAATATGAAATATAGCTTAGGATGAAATTTTGGCATTGTTCTGAAAAACATCAATTTTTGATGAATAGTGAAACTACTAAGTGGTAGTTAAAAAAACTGAATTTTTCATAAAACTTAATTTTGCCGCTTCTGTGAATGGAATTTCGAAAATCCGAGAGACACGGTTAATATCAAGGACTAAAATGTGGTTCAATGAGATGAAAATAATTTTTTGGTGAATAGTAACTTTTTACTTTTTTACCGCGGCTAATAGTAAATAGGGTAACTAAGGGTAAATATGATATTACTATTACCCTAACACATGTCCTAATTCTATTGGACAAGTGTAATTCGACCAAAAACAAACTTAGGAATAAAATATGACCATTTAGGCCCACTTGGATTAGATTAGGACATTTATTATTAATTTATTTAAAGAAAGGTTAAAATAGTTAAAATCAAAGTTTAATAAGTAAATCATTTTTAATATGGGGATATACATAAGATAAATTCGATTGTAAATATTTATTAGAAAGCTAAAAAGATTTCCTACATGATGGTATTTTATTTGTAATTTTTAGACATAAAATAATTTATTTTATTTATGACACAACGATGATGCAGTAATTATCTTATTAATGAAATATTGACATAATTGATGTTATAAACACCAAAATAAATGTAATTTGAGATTTTTTATGAATTACACTAATTTTCTAGGTTACTATGATATATTAATGTTGATTTAATCAACTTGGTTCGAACATTTAATTCTGTTATGACTTTCACAAAAATCATATATCAAATAGTGTCAAAGTTGACACAAAATAGTTTTTAAATCAAATATTATATTATTAATTGTTATTGTATTCCTAAAATTCTAAGGTTCGGCCAAATGACTTAGATAAAGATATATATATTAATAATAAACAATTTGGGGTTCGTTTATTAACCATATAGTGGAAGAAAACAAAAAGACATGGTAAAAGTTAAATTATTTAACTTAGAGTTAAATTTAATTGATAAGGTTAAAATATTATCCTAAACTTGTCTAAATTCTATTGGTTGATAGGATTTCGACCCCACCCCACCTTATCTTCGAAATAAGACCCTTTAGAACCATTATAAACCGATTTTGACTTTAATATAAAATAATATTTTGAGATATTCCTAAGGTGCCCCTCTCCTCCCTTATAAAAGGACACCTCCTCCCCCTCCTCCTCACACCAATTTGAGCACTCAAGCTCGTCCAACCCCTGCCAAAATCCCTTCTCCACTTCCCTAGCAACATCCTAGAGGTTCTGGTCTTCCTCAAAGACCAATTCTAGTGCCCTAAGAGGAGGTCTCAAAGAGGCACTTCAAAGAAGAGGTAATTACCGTTACCAATTCTTTCATCTTTATTTCTTCTTCCACTTATTCTTCTTAGGTTGTTTCATTATTAAGTAATAACATCAGTATCACTCATATACTGATATGTTATTATAATTATGAAATAACCCTATTTCACCATCTATCCATCCTACGGAAAAAGAAATCACCGCGCGTGCGTACGTACGGAATACCGTCTCCACGCCGTGGTGTAATCTATTTTCCACCACCACCTTACATGGATGGGTATAATGGTGTAAAGAATAACTATACATAGTTATTACAACATCATATTGATTCTGATATATTGTATAATCCACTCCAATTCAATTCAATATTTATAGAAATGATATCATCGCTCGTGCGTACGTACGGACTACCGTCTCCACGACGCGATGAGATTCATTCTCCATGTTAACCATTTAAGAATGATTATAAAGTATATATAAGAAATAATAATGGAATATATGAAATTATAAAGCTACTGGATTTATGTATATATATATATGTATGTCATCTACTTACTTCCATTCAAGACAATAAGGAAAGGAAAACAGCGTTCATGCGTACGTACGGACTACCGTCTCCATGAACGGTGTTTTTCATTTCATTTATCTATCTATTATATGTATATATATACTGAATATATATGATATATAAATCATATTTTATATTCTGGAAGTAATTAAATCATGATATAAGTATTAATAATGTCAAGAACAACAAGTAAAATCACCTACGATAAATGAAACGATTTTACCCAAAACGCTTCTTTAACATGGAATTTACAAAAGAACGGGTAATATAAAGTCATAAGTGAACCATATATGATATCATAACAATGAATATGATTCTGTAATAAGTCAATGACATTATTTAAATCATTATACAGGAGGTTCGGACACATACGAAGCAAATCGGACCTAAGGTAAGGGAAATATCACAATCTCATTTTTATCCGAGATTGTTTATTCGTATGTATTTAGAAGGATGTATTTTATCATCCACATCCATGTTTCATCAATATGTAATATTATTTCCATCCACCTACAATTGTTTAAATCCATTTTTACCCTTCGGTGAGTTTTTAGTAATATGTATGAAAGGAATCTTTTGTCGTTTTTCGTACGAGGTACTTTTTGACTTTTCCGACAAAAGTACGAAGAATGTTTTTCTTTAACTTATAAGGCATGAATGTATTTTTAAAACATTGTTTCCAAGAAGCTTCCTTTACAAGTTTTCAAGTTTATTTTTAATCAACTTCTTTTATTTTAAAGTTGTATGACATGTTATGAAAGGAAAAATGTTTTTGAAGAAGAAAGGATATTTTTCCTCAAGAATGGAATTCAAGTGTTTTATCAAAATTATTTTCCATCTAAGATAATAAAGGGTTCTGTTTTTATCCCTATTATTAAATTGATTTGTTCATGTTATGATGGAATTATTTTTATGAATTCCTTTATCTTATATGAATTGATTTATGATGTCATGATGTTTCAAGAATCCCATTTTTGTTACATGTGTTATGCGATGATGTATGTTTTATGATTATGTGGCACACATAAGAAAGGATTCATTATAAGATGGGTGGGACCTATATCTCCCTCCAATGCATTGGGTAAAGATTTTATATCTCATGAGATAGACATGGCTGGAACGGAAGGTTATTTCGGTTCAGTGATACAGGACTGAAACGAGGAGTGAACTCGGTTCAGAAATGGACTTTGTCCACTAAGATAGTCTTGGCAATGAGTCTTGACTAACAAGAAATGACTCTCTATGATTATGTGTGTATGCCACAAAGTTTCATGTTTTAAGTTATGATTATTTGGATTTCATTTCACTACTATGATTTATCCCATGTTATGAAATTATGCTCTCTTTTGCAGGTTAAGATTTCCAAAAGTTATGTTCTTATGAATATGATGTGATTGATTTTTCTTTTGTATACCCTTACTGAGCATTTGAGCTCACCCTTTTATGTTTTCTTTTACCCAGGATATAAAGAAAGGTTTTAGGTAAAAAAAAAGGGAAGATCTTTATGGGAGATATTGAAGATCTTTCACCACGATTAGAAGATTACGTTCCGAGTTTCCAAAGACACTAAACTATTACGATCCTTGTGTGTGTGTTTTTTTGTTATGTACTAAGTATTCCGCAAAAGTAATGTAATATCCATGTACGTCAGGCTTCAGGTCTATACAGTTGGTATCAGAGGAAAGGTTTAGTCAACCTTTGGAAACTAGGATGCGAGAACTTTAGTGAGATCCCTAGAGATATTTCTAAGGTATGTCTAGGGATGTCTCTAAGGTTAAGTATGCGTATAGGTTATAGTACTAGAATTACGCTAACGATCATAGAATTAAACCTAAGATGTTAGATATTGAAGTTACTCCCCCTTTATTATGATTTTTGCCTCTCACACTATTCTTTTGGGTTTTAGAAAATGGCTGGAAACAAGATGATTCACGATAATGGAGGATATGATGGACAATGGAATGATATTCTTCATAATGAAATGGGATTTGGAAGTCCAAACATCATTATTATGCCGAATCAGCAATCTCATAATATGATCAATAAAGTAAAATTTGGTAAGTTTCCTGACTCGGCTAATAAGAGAAAGATGGAGTTTCATGATGATCATAGAGGAAAGAAAGTTCAATTTCCCCTATGTAAATCATGTGGGAAGAGGCATCAAGGAGAATGTTTCAAAGGAACTGGAAGATGCTTTGGGTGTGGAAAAGAAGGACACAAAGCAAGTAAATGCAAAGGAAAAGGTTCAGTTAACAACATGGATGAGGATAATGGTATTGCTACGACATCAACAATGGTTAAATGTTTTAAATGTGGAATGTACGGGCATTATGCAAACCAATGCCCTAAGGGAAAGTCTCATGAAGATAATCAGTATGGTCGTATGGGAAGTATTTATGTGGATGATGATGAAGAGACTACAAATGATATGTGAGATGAAAGAATTGTTGAAGCTCGGTCAAAGGTTTAAGAATGTAGTGGAATGATTACACGTTTATCATGTGTAATGTTGTATAAGTAATCTCATGGCACTATGGAATAAAGAGACATTTAAGGCTTGTTACATTGTTGTCTGATTAATGTTACCAGTATCCATGAAAGGTTATTCAGATATTTTTGGAATGTAGATGATATGCGCATAATGAAGGGATAAGGAGAAAATAAAATGTTTGATAGTATTCATGAGCTCATGACTGATATAAGGAGAAGGTTATATCATGGTTTGAGTATATTGAATTTTTGGATTTTGGTATGTGGAAAGAGTTAACTTTTGACAGCATTCATGTTTTCACTAAGGTTTAATGGGTATTCATATTTTTTCAAGAGAATACATCATTAAAGTATTCACATGATTGGAATGTGACCAACAAGATATATGGGGGATAAATGATGGTATTCACATGCTTGGTTGGCGACATTTCAAGTAATCATTTTCTTTATACTATGAGCTTGGACCGAAGTATTTTAGATAAACCTAAAGATTGTAATGGATTATGTTAACCATAAGTTAGTATTGTTTAAGTATAGAACTTTTTTTTGATATTATTTATGTGATGTTATAGTAATGTAGTTTTAGAAAAAGGACAACCTGCAGGACGGGCGACAACCCATCGCTTCGGACAAGGGTGTGGGAATCGAACCCACAACCGAAGTGCGACTGGCCTTTATCGCCTACCACTGGCCTACAGGAAGTCCCTGTTTAGTAGAAACTAGTTTTATTATATTAAGCAGTATGATATATGAAGTATAAGTCCATTTTAGGAACCATATATGATTAATCTCACTATAGATCGACTTATGTATATAAGTTTTGCTAACCTTTTGTTTGAGACAGATGGAATGACCTGTCATTCTATCACATGATCTGCTAACACTTCACGAATAACAAATTCAACTTCATTTATTTAAGAGATGAAGTGGAAATTGTTCAAAGCACGAACAACAGTGAGATTGTACCAAAATAAAGTAAGTATTTATTCTAATTCAAATTTTCAACTTTAGGGGAAATGATCTTGAAAACCAAAAATGTTGTCCTAGTGATCTTATACCTGATGAATCAGATGGTACCTTATATCATCACAAATATATGGATTTGTGATTACTGGCTTTTCCATAGCCATGTTCTCTACCACTCTCCATCAGAACATGATGGTTAGATTTCTCTTCCATATCCATATTTTCACCTATGTGGAAACCCAATGATTAGTTTATTTGGGTAACCGTTACGTTTCATACTTTTGTTTTTAATGATTGGTTTTGATATTCCTTTTTACGATGTGGGTTTCTATTAAAGAAACTTTCGAATAGTAAACCAATTATAACCCCGACGAATTTCGAGGGCGAAATTCATTTTAAGGGGGGTAGAATGTAACAGCCCAAGATTTTATAAAGAAATATTCTTTTTAATTTTATTAATGTCTTGTGTTGTACGCTACACCAAAAGGAGCTTGCACAACACGCATCCTTGTCTTGCCTTGCATTACACGCAATCGCGACCTTCCTCAATAGCGTGTGTAATACGCAATACCGAGTTTCACTAAACAACGATGTGCTATTAAAATATTATTAAAACTAGCCGTTATGAATAGTAATAACCACTTTTTAAAATTCTGTAAATCTTATTTTTCAAAATGAACTTCATTCTTGGATTCGGAGTATCGAATTTAGCCTAAGGTGAAATTTTGGTACTTTTCGGATAACTTTCATATTCTGATGAATAGTGAAAAATTACAAAATTATAATTAAAAACAACTTTTTTAATCGAAATAATTAATAGGGATAAATTATTAATTTGAGTGGTTTTAAAGTATATTTAGAATATATTTTTACAATTTAATACAATTTTGGTCATTGGTTGTAATTTCACATTTAAACAAGACATAATCAAGTGTCAATCTTTTGATATATATTGTTTCCTAAAAACACGCTATTTATTTTAACAGCGGGATTTAATTATAAAATTAATTAATGCAACCTCTATGTTATGAATTTGGTAAAATAGATTTCATTTTTGAATTCGGAATATGAAATATAGCTTAGGATGAAATTTTGGCATTGTTCTGAAAAACATCAATTTTTGATTAATAGTGAAACTACTAAGTGGTAGTTAAAAAAACTGAATTTTTCATAAAACTTAATTTTGCCGCTTCTGTGAATGGAATTTCGAAAATCCGAGAGACACGGTTAATATCAAGGACTAAAATGTGGTTCAATGAGATGAAAATAATTTTTTGGTGAATAGTAACTTTTTACTTTTTTACCGCGGCTAATAGTAAATAGGGTAACTAAGGGTAAATATGATATTACTATTACCCTAACACATGTCCTAATTCTATTGGACAAGTGTAATTCGACCAAAAACAAACTTAGGAATAAAATATGACCATTTAGGCCCACTTGGATTAGATTAGGACATTTATTATTAATTTATTTAAAGAAAGGTTAAAATAGTTAAAATCAAAGTTTAATAAGTAAATCATTTTTAATATGGGGTTATACATAAGATAAATTCGATTGTAAATATTTATTAGAAATCTAAAAAGATTTCCTACATGATGGTATTTTATTTGTAATTTTTAGACATAAAATAATTTATTTTATTTATGACACAACGATGATGCAGTAATTATCTTATTAATGAAATATTGACATAATTGATGTTATAAACACCAAAATAAATGTAATTTGAGATTTTTTATGAATTACACTACTTTTCTAGGTTACTATGATATATTAATGTTGATTTAATCAACTTGGTTCGAACATTTAATTCTGTTATGACTTTCACAAAAATCATATATCAAATAGTGTCAAAGTTGACACAAAATAGTTTTTAAATCAAATATTATATTATTAATTGTTATTGTATTCCTAAAAATCTAAGGTTCGGCCAAATGACTTAGATAAAGATATATATATTAATAATAAACAATTTGGGGTTCGTTTATTAACCATATAGTGGAAGAAAACAAAAAGACATGGTAAAAGTTAAATTATTTAACTTAGAGTTAAATTTAATTGATAAGGTTAAAATAATATCCTAACCTTGTCTAAATTCTATTGGTTGATAGGATTTCGACCCCTCCCCACCTTATCTTCGAAATAAGACCCTTTGGAACCATTATAAACCGATTTTGACTTTAATATAAAATAATATTTTGAGATATTCCTAAGGTGCCCCTCTCCTCCCTTATAAAAGGACACCTCCTCCCCCTCCTCCTCACACCAATTTGAGCACTCAAGCTCGTCCAACCCCTGCCAAAATCCCTTCTCCACTTCCCTAGCAACATCCTAGAGGTTCTGGTCTTCCTCAAAGACCAATTCTAGTGCCCTAAGAGGAGGTCTCAAAGAGGCACTTCAAAGAAGAGGTAATTATCGTTACCAATTCTTTCATCTTTATTTCTTCTTCCACTTATTCTTCTTAGGTTGTTTCATTATGAAGTAATAACATCAGTATCACTCATATACTGATATGTTATTATAATTATGAAATAACCCTATTTCACCATCTATCCATCCTACGGAAAAAGAAATCACCGCGCGTGCGTACGTACGGAATACCGTCTCCACGCCGTGGTGTAATCTATTTTCCACCACCACCTTACATGGATGGGTATAATGGTGTAAAGAATAACTATACATAGTTATTACAACATCATATTGATTCTGATATATTGTATAATCCACTCCAATTCAATTCAATATTTATAGAAATGATATCATCGCTCGTGCGTACGTACGGACTACCGTCTCCACGACGCGATGAGATTCATTCTCCATGTTAACCATTTAAGAATGATTATAAAGTATATATAAGAAATAATAATGGAATATATGAAATTATAAAGCTACTGGATTTATGTATATATATATATATGTATGTCATCTACTTACTTCCATTCAAGACAATAAGGAAAGGAAAACAGTGTTCATGCGTACGTACGGACTACCGTCTCCATGAACGGTGTTTTTCATTTCATTTATCTATCTATTATATGTATATATATACTGAATATATATGATATATAAATCATATTTTATATTCTGGAAGTAATTAAATCATGATATAAGTATTAATAATGTCAAGAACAACAAGTAAAATCACCTACGATAAATGAAACGATTTTACCCAAAACGCTTCTTTAACATGGAATTTACAAAAGAACGGGTAATATAAAGTCATAAGTGAACCATATATGATATCATAACAATGAATATGATTCTGTAATAAGTCAATGACATTATTTAAATCATTATACAGGAGGTTCGGACACATACGAAGCAAATCGGACCTAAGGTAAGGGAAATATCACAATCTCATTTTTATCCGAGATTGTTTATTCGTATGTATTTAGAAGGATGTATTTTATCATCCACATCCATGTTTCATCAATATGTAATATTATTTCCATCCACCTACAATTGTTTAAATCCATTTTTACCCTTCGGTGAGTTTTTAGTAATATGTATGAAAGGAATCTTTTGTCGTTTTTCGTACGAGGTACTTTTTGACTTTTCCGACAAAAGTACGAAGAATGTTTTTCTTTAACTTATAAGGCATGAATGGATTTTTAAAACATTGTTTCCAAGAAGCTTCCTTTACAAGTTTTCAAGTTTATTTTTAATCAACTTCTTTTATTTTAAAGTTGTATGACATGTTATGAAAGGAAAAATGTTTTTGAAGAAGAAATGATATTTTTCCTCAAGAATGGAATTCAAGTGTTTTATCAAAATTATTTTCCATCTAAGATAATAAAGGGTTCTGTTTTTATCCCTATTATTAAATTGATTTGTTCATGTTATGATGGAATTATTTTTATGAATTCCTTTATCTTATATGAATTGATTTATGATGTCATGATGTTTCAAGAATCCCATTTTTGTTACATGTGTTATGCGATGATGTATGTTTTATGATTATGTGGCACACATAAGAAAGGATTCATTATAAGATGGGTGGGACCTATATCTCCCTCCAATGCATTGGGTAAAGATTTTATATCTCATGAGATAGACATGGCTGGAACGGAAGGTTATTTCGGTTCAGTGATACAGGACTGAAACGAGGAGTGAACTCGGTTCAGAAATGGACTTTGTCCACTAAGATAGTCTTGGCAATGAGTCTTGACTAACAAGAAATGACTCTCTATGATTATGTGTGTATGCCACAAAGTTTCATGTTTTAAGTTATGATTATTTGGATTTCATTTCACTACTATGATTTATCCCATGTTATGAAATTATGCTCTCTTTTGCAGGTTAAGATTTCCAAAAGTTATGTTCTTATGAATATGATGTGATTGATTTTTCTTTTGTATACCCTTACTGAGAATTTGAGCTCACCCTTTTATGTTTTCTTTTACCCAGGATATAAAGAAAGGTTTTAGGTAAAAAAAAGGGAAGATCTTTATGGGAGATATTGAAGATCTTTCACCACGATTAGAAGATTACGTTCCGAGTTTCCAAAGACACTAAACTATTACGATCCTTGTGTGTGTGTTTTTTTGTTATGTACTAAGTATTCCGCAAAAGTAATGTAATATCCATGTACGTCAGGCTTCAGGTCTCTACACCAAAGGCTTGAGAAGTGTGTGAAATGGGGTAGAGGTGGGGGCCTTTTATAAGAGGAGAGGAGGGGCACTTTTGGAAAGTAAAGAAATATTACTTTATTTGAAAATGTGTTTCAGTTTTAAAAGGTCCCACATTGAAATAATTGGTGGATAAGGTGATAAGGGTTCGAAATCCACTCATCCAATTGGTTTTGGACATGTGTAGGTTTTAGATTTTACATTGTCTTTCCATTTTATTTAAATCGTCAAATAATGATGTCATCACTGCATCATTATTATGTCATAAATAATTTAATTTATTTAATGTCTAAAAATTATAAAAAAAATACTATGATGTAGGAAATATTTTTATCTTTCTAATGACTATTTATAATTAAAAATCTGATCTTTATAAGCCCATGTAAAAAAAATTTCGTAAAACATATTATGTTTGTGTCATTTTTACTTTTACATTAAATAAAAAGTTATTATTTTCATTTCCCAACAAAAGTGGATCCATGGGGTCCCCAAGTTGACCCATGGCTTGTCTTGGTCGGCCACGACACAACCAATAAGGTTGGGACATGTGTCTAGGTCATTTCATATTATTAAAGCATTATTTATACCTTAAACTACCCTAATTACCACTAATCACGATTAAGAACTTAATAAGTTACTATTCACCAAAAAATTGTTTTAATCTCATTGAACCACATTTTACTTCTTAATGACAACCATGTATGTCGGAGTTTTGAAATTCAAAACACAATGATGGAAAAATTTCATTTAAATGGAAAATCAGTCTTTATAAGTACCACTTAGTGGTTTCACTATTCATCAAAAATTGGAGTTTTTCAGAAAATTACCAAAAATTCACCCTAAGCTATATTTGATATTCCGAATTCAAAAATGAAATCTATTTTATAAAATTCAAAACATATAAGTCACATTAATTAATTTAATAATTAATTCCCGCTGTCAGAGCAAATAACGTGTTTTTATGAAACAATAAGTATCAAAAGATTGACACTAGTTTAAGTGTAAAACAATAAAAGGTCATTCACACATATTCAATGGATGACATATTCAATGACTACAAGTTGAACCCAAAGAAATCGAAATTGGGTTAAAAAGTTCCCTTGACAGCCTAACGACATCACATCAAAATGAGTTGATGAGAGATAAAATGTGTATCTCATCACTTGGACATAAATTTTACATCAATAAGGATGTATTAGAACATATCCCAACATAAAAATATGTAAATTAAAAGACCCAATAAAAGAAGTCTTTTAAAAAAGAGGAGGGTGAAAGGTTCCCTTACCGACATGGGTATCTTTCGAAACATACGCCCCGTGAAATAAGGACAATACATCATTGATGTAAATACTCATAAATGAAAGAATATTACACAATGAGTAAAATAATGGTCAGTACATACACCACTCAAAGGAAATTGTGGAATATGTATCATAAATCTCACGGGAATAAAAGTGAGATGAAAAATCCCTTACGAAAACTCGGAAGCCTAACGGCGCCACTTAAAACTTCAAAAATGGATTGATGAGAGAGAATAGGGTCTCTCATCACATGAACATAAAAATTACAGTAAATGTAATATAAAAGAACATCCCAATCATATGAAAAATTAGCTTAAAAGAAATGACATAAAAGAGTGTACTTAAAAAGAAAGAGAGTTATAGGATCCCTTACCTCGGGTCCGACTTGACTTGATCGTTCTTTAATCTCCTGAATAATAAAATTGAGTTAATTTATAATTCCTTAAGAACCTTTTTCAAGTTCATTATTACTTTTATACCACTTATTACCATGTCATAAACATTATGTAATCATTTAAGTTAATAATATTTGTTTTGCCGATATTTGGTTCTTAAGTCGAAAGTGGACTTCTTACAATTACATGTTGTTCATGTGGACAAATGTTTATTATATCCAGAATTGTATTCATTATGTAAATATCATATATTTCATATATATCCAGTACATGCATGCATTTATAACATTACATAATCATTTAGAGGTAAGAAATGAAATGCACCGTTCATGGAGACGGTAAGCCGTACGTACGCATGAACGCTACTTTCATTTCTATTTCGTATTTTATAGAATGGAATAATAATGATATAAATGTATATTATAATTCCAGTATAATATAATATATAATATCATATTTCCATCCTTTATACATCCCACATATGTTATTTAACGAATCAAATCACTTTGAGGGGGCGGTAGTCCGCACTTCCTTAAATGAAGATATCGCGTATACCCATAATGGAAGCCATAAAGGTAAGACAAAAATGAAAAATACAGAAGAATAAATAAACATAAACATATTATATATCATATATAAAAATAGTGACATCATAATGGCCACCTTTGAAGGTGTTAAATGAGTATTGAACAATCATCGTTTCGCGAGGTAGAATTTCACCATCCACGGAAACTGTATGTTCTTTAACCATTTGATGTAGTTGTGTGAGAGTTTATCTTGAATAAATCTTATAAAAACATTCTAGTATATTGAATATACTGGTTTTGTTACAAAAGAAGTAAATAAAAAGAGTTTAGGGGGTTGGAGAAGCAAAATAAAACAAATGAACATGAGAGAATGAATTACCTTTAAAAGTGTAACTCCTTTTGATTTGAGCCTAAAGGCTTCCTTTGAAAGGATTCTTCCCAAAGGGAATCCTCTAGGATAAGGAGAGAGATGTGTAGAGAGTAAATGGGCAGGGGTTGGCCAAGCCAAAGGCTTGAGGAGTGTGTGAAATGAGGTAGAGGTGGGGGCCTTTTATAAGAGGCGAGGAGGGGCACTTTTGGAAAGTAAAGAAATATTACTTTATTTGAAAATGTGTTTCGGTTTCAAAAGGTCCCACATTGATATAATTAGTGTATAAGGTAATAAGGCTTCGAAATCCACTCATCCAATAAGTTTTGGACATGTGTAGTTTATAGATTTTACATTATCTTTCCATTTTATTTAAATCGTCAAATAATGATGTCATCGCTGCATCATTATTATGTCATAAATAATTTAATTTATTTAATGTCTAAAAATTATATAAAAAATACTATGATGTAGGAATTCTTTTCAGCTTTCCAATGAATATTTATAATCAAAAATATGACTTGTATAAACCCACTTAAAAATTGTTTTAGTAAAACATATCATGTTTGTGTCAATTTTACTTTTACATTAAATAAAGTTTTATTTATGTCATTTCCCAACCAAAGTGGATCCATGGGGTCCCCAAGTTGACCCATGGCTTGTCTTGGTCGGCCATGATACAACCAATGAGGGTAAGACATGTGTCAAGCTCATATCATTTTATTAAAGCATTATTTTTACCTTAAACTACACTAATTACCACTAATCGCGATTAAAAACTTAATAAGTTACTATTCACCAAAAAATTATTTTAATCTCATTGAACCACATTTTACTTCTTAATGACAACCATGTATGTCGGATTTTTGAAAATCAAAACACAATGATGGCAAAATTTCATTTAAACGGAAAATCAGTTTTTATAAGTACCACTTAGTGGTTTCACTATTCATCAAAAATTGAAGTTTTTCAGAAAAATCCCAAAAATTCACCCTAAGCTATATTTGATATTCTGAATTCAAAAATGAAGTCCGTTTTACAAAATTCAAAACATATAAGTCACATTAATTAATTTAATAATTAATTCCCGCTGTCATGACAAATAGCGTGTTTTATGAAACAATAAGTATCAAAAGATTGACACTAGTTTAAGTCTGATTTCAAAGTGAAATTGATTCCAACGACCACTATTGGATTTAATGATAAAAATATTTTCTAATTTCACTTTAAAACCAATTAAAAATATAATATAATCATATAAATAAATTAGATTAAAAAGTGGTTTTGAATTAAAATACAACATTTTACACTATTCATTAAAAAAATGAACTTTATCGGAAAGATACCAAAAATTTACACAAAGTAAATTTTGATGTCCCGATTCTTAATAAGAGTTTTATTTGGTCCAAAAAAATGTTTAAGAGTGAACAAAACTATATTTAATGACGGTTCTCCATCAAAAGGTGATAAGTGGACCTTTAGTGAAAACTAGGGCATATACGCCTAAAATTGAATTCTTTCCGTATTTTAAGCCTTTATCTTTTATTGTATAAATGTAAAATTATTTAAGAACATATATAATCATATTTTAGTTATTTCTATCCATTCCCGCCATTACAACGGCTAAAACCTCTTTTTAATCTAATTTATTTATATGATTAGATTATTATTTTAATTGGTTTTAAAGTGAAATTAGAAAATATTTTTAACAGTTAATCCAATGGTGGTCATTGGAATCAATTTCACTTTGAAATTGGACTTAAACTGGTGTCAATCTTTTGATACTTATTGTTTCGCAAAAACACGCTATTTGTCATGGCAGCGGGAATTAATTATTAAATTAATTAATGTGACTTATATGATTTGAATTTTGTAAAATAGACTTCATTTTTGAATTTGGAATATCAAATATAGCTTAGGGTGATTTTTTGGTAATTTTCAGAAAAACTTCAATTTTTGATGAATAGTGAAACCACTAAGTGGTAATCAAGCAAACTAATTTTTCAGTTAAATGAAAGTTTACCACTAATGTGTACTAAATTTTGAAAATCCGACATACATGGTTGTCATTAAGAAGTAAAATGTGGTTCAATGAGATTATAATAATTTTTTGGTGAATAGTAACTTATTAAGTTCTTAATCGCGATTAGTGGTAATTACGGTAGTTTAAGGTATAAATAATGCTTTAATATTAGGAAATGACCTAGACACATGTCCCAAACTTATTGGTTGTGTCATGGCCGACCAAGAAAAGCCATGGGTCAACTTGGGGACCCCATGGAGACACTTTGGTTTGGAAATGACATAAATAACTTTTTATTAAATGTTAAAGTAAAAATGACACAAACAAGAGATGTTTCACAAAAACAATTTTTACATGGGGTTATAAAGATCAGATATTTGATTATAAATAGTCATTGGAAAGCTAAAAAGATTTCCTACATCATAGTATTTTTTTATGATTTTTAGACATTAAATAAATTAAATTATTTATGACATAATAATTATGCAGCGATGACATCATTATTTGACGATTTAAATAAAATGGAAAGACAATGTAAAATCTATGAAATACACATGGCCAAAACTTATTGGATGAGTGGATTTCGAAGACTTATCACCTTATCCACGAATTATATCAACGTGGGACCTTTTAAAACTGAAACACATTTTCAAATAAAGTAATATTTCTTTACTTTCCAAAAATGCCCCTCCTCTCCTCTTATAAAAGGCCCCCACCTCTACCTCATTTCACACACTCCTCAAGCCTTTGGCTCGGCCAACCCCTGCCCAATTACTCTCTCCACATCCCTCTCCTCATCATAGAGGATTCCCTTTGGGCAGAATCCTTTCAAAGGAAGCCTTTAGGCTCAAATCAAAAGGGAGTTACACTTTTTAAGGTAATTCATTCTCTCATGTTCATTTGTTTTATTTTGCTTCTCCAACCCCGTAAACTCTTTTTATTTACTTCTTTTGTAAAACGAACCTATGACCAAATTAACAACATGTAAGTGTAAGAAGTCTATTTTGACTTAAGAACCAAATACTGACAAAATGAACATTATTAACTTAAATGATTACATGATGTTCATAACATGGTATAAAAGGAATAATGAACTTGAAAAAGATTCTTAAGCAAGTGGAGATTAACTCAAGTTTATTATTCAGGAGATTAAAGAACGGTCGGGTCAAGTCGGATACGAGGTATGGGACTTCGTCTCAATCTCCTTTCGTTGAGGCATATTTTATTTTATACACAACTTTCTTTTATACGGTGTATAAACCCCTTTGACTTTTACGTTTATTCAAAGGGAATCTTTTTTATACGAAGCGTTTACTAAACGACAAAAAGGGAATGTTTTTGTCGTACGTATGCGGCGACAACGACTTCTCCACCGTCATGACCGTTATTTGAGTTTCGGCTTCCTCTACAAGACATACCTTCTTTTTAAAAGAAAAATAAATACCATGTTTTACTTTTCTTTTATTTTGGTATTGAAAATGGTTTTCATAATGTTTTTGTGTTGTATTGATATCTTGTGATTGAAATGTGGAAATGTTATGTTTCCTTTATGCATGTTTTATGTGATGCGATTATTTTATGGTTCTTGGGCATTATTATGAAGACGGGTTGTTCCGTGATAAAATAAGGGCGGGTGAGCCCGATATAGCTCTCCAATGCATTGGGTAACGCGAAGGAGTGAAACGTTAAGGTTCCTCTGAAGAGATTTAGGGAATATACTGTGATGGGTATTCCAAACGTAACCAAGAGGGTTACTCCCTACGTAAGAATTTTATGAATGCCTCAAGTTACCTTTATGTCTTATGATTTCTATGATTTATTCATGATTTGATGAGGTATGCTAAAGTGATTATGTTTTATGGGTAAAGTATGATTTCACTCTTATGTATGTATGTACCCATGTTTCCTTTCCATGTTTTTATAACCCATACTGAGTTTTTATGCTCATCCCAAGTTTTTGAAATGTTTTTCACAGGTCAAGGGAAAGGTACATGATAAGATGATAGAGTCAAGGATGTGTCAAGAAATAATCCATGTTTTATTTTAAATGTGTTTCCATTGATGGGAATGAAGAATACTGTCTTTATGTGACCACTTTGTTTATATGTGGAATGTAATGCAAGTTTTATGATCTAATTCTCTAAAACTCTAAACCCGAAAAGATTCTCAATGTGTAATCTTGTAATAACTCAAGATTAAGTAAGGTTTAAGGCTGGGGCCTTATAGTTGTAACATAAAATTTCCACATTTCAATCACGAGATATCAATACAACACATTGATATAAAAACATTATGAAAACCATTTTTAATACTAAAATAAAAGAAAAGTAAAACATGGTATTGATTTTTCTTTTAAAAAGAAGGTATGGCTTGTAGAGGAAGCCGAAACTCAAATAACGGTCACGACGGCGGAGAAGTCGTTGTCGCCGCATACGTACGAAAAAAACATTCCCTTTTGTCATTTAGTAAAGGCTTCATATAAAAAAAGATTCCTTTTTAATAAACGTAAAAGTCAAAGTGGTTTATACACCGTATAAAAGAAAGTTGTGTATAAAATAAATTATGCCTCAACGAAAGGAGATTGAGACGAAGTCCCATACCTCGTATACGACTTGACCCGACCGTTATTTAATCTCCTGAATAATAAACTTGAGTTAATCTCTACTTGCTTATGAATCTTTTTCAAGTTCATTATTCCTTTTATACCATGTTATGAACATCATGTAATCAGTTAAGTTAATAATGTTCATTTTGTCGGTATTTGGTTCTTAAGTCAAAAATAGACTTCTTACACTTACATGTTGTTAATTTGGTCAAAGTTTCATTATATCCAGAATGGTATTCATGATGTAGATATCATATATGTCATATATATCCAGTACATACATGCATTTATAATATTACATAATCATTTAGAGGTAAGAAATGAAATGCACCGTTCATGGAGACGGTAAGCCGTACGTACGCATGAACGCTACTTTCATTTGTATTTCGTATTTTATAGAATGGAATCATAATGATATAAAGGTATATTATAATTCCAGTATAATATCATATATAATATCATAGGTCCATCCTTTATATGTCCCACATATGGTATTTAACGAATCAAATCACTTTGAGGGGGCGGTAGTCCGCACTTCCTAAAATGAAGATATCGTGTTTACCGATAATGGAAACCATAAAGGTATGCCCAAAATGAAAAAAACAGAAGATTAAGGAAAACATAAACATATTATATATCATATATAAAAATAGTGACATCATAATGGCCACCTTTGAAGGTGTTAAATGAGTATTGAACAATCATCGTTTCGGGAGGCAGAATTTCGCCATCCACGGAAACCGTATGTTCTTTAACCATTTTATGCAGTTGTGTGAGAGTGTAGCTCATATAAATCTTATAAAAACATCCTAGTATATTGAAGATACTGTTGTTGTTACAAAAGAATTAAATAAAAAGATTTTAGGGGGTTGGAGAAGCAAAATAAAACAAATGAACATGAGAGAATGAATTACCTTAAAAAGTGTAACTCCTTTTGATTTGAGCCTAAAGGCTTCCTTTGAAAGGATTATGCCCAAAGGTAATCCTCTAGGATGAGGAGAGGGATGTGGAGAGAGTAAATGGGCAGGGTTTGGCCGAACCAAAGGCTTGAGAAGTGTGTGAAATGAGGTAGAGGTGGGGGCCTTTTATAAGAGGAGAGGAGGGGCACTTTTGGAAAGTAAAGAAATATTACTTTATTTGAAAATGTGTTTCGGTTTTAAAAGGTTCCACATTGATATAATTCGTGTATAAGGTGATAAGGGTTCTAAATCCACTCATACAATTAGTTTGGGCCATGTTTAGTTCATATATTTTATATTATCTTTCCATTTTATTTAAATCGTCAAATAATGATGTCATCACTGCATCATTATTATGTCATAAATAATTTAATTTATGTAATGTCTAAAAATAATAAAAAAAATACTATGATGTATTAAATCTTTTTAGATTTCCAATGAATATTTATAATCAAAAATCTGATCTTTATAACCTCATGTAAAAATTGTTTTCGTAAAACATCTCTTGTTTGTGTCATTTTTACCTTAACATTTAATAAAAAGCTATTTATGTCATTTCCAAACCAAAGTGTCTCCATGGGGTCCCCAAGTTGACCCATGGCTTGTCTTGGTCGGCCATGACACAAACAATAAGGTTGGGACATGTTTCTAGGTCATTTCCTATTATTAAAGCATTATTTATACCTTAAACTACCCTAATTACCACTAATCGCGATTAAGAACTTAATAAGTTACTATTCACCAAAAATTATTATAATCTTATTGAACCACATTTTACTTCTTAATGACAACCATGTATGTCGGATTTTCAAAATTCAATACACATTAGTGGTAAACTTTCATTTAACTGAAAAATCAGTTTGCTTGATTACCACTTAGTGGTTTCACTATTCATCAAAAATTGAAGTTTTTCAGAAAATTACCAAAAATTCACCCTAAGTTGTATTTGATATTCCGAATTCAAAAATGAAGTCCATTTTACAAAATTCAAATCATATAAGTCACATTAATTAATTCAATAATTAATTCCTGCTGCTAGAGTAAATAGCGTGTTTTTACAAAACAATAAGTATTAAAAGATTGACACCAGTTTAAGTCTAATTTCAAAGTGAAATTGATTCCAATGACCACCATTGGATTAAATGGTAAAAATATATTCATATTACACATTAATAACAATTCAAAAGATAAACTAATCATATAAATAAATTAGATTAAAAAGCAGTTTTGATGTAAAATGCAGTATTTTTCACTATTCATTAAAAAATGAACATTGTCAGAAAAATACCAAAAACTCACACAAAGTAAATTTTGATGTCCCAAACATAAAGAATAAGTTTATTTTGACAAACATAGTTTATAAAATTATCAAAATATAGATTCAAAAATGGTTTGCCATCAAAAGACACTAAAACAATCTTTTAAGAATATTAGTGTATTCCATGCAACTATAAGGCCCCATCCTTAAACCTTACTTAATATTGAATTAAATGAATAATTCACATTACGGATCTTTTCAGGTTTATAGTTTTAGATAATTAGAACATAACTATTACATCTTAAAAGATTACAAAGTAGACACTTCTACTAAGTCTCCATAAAATAAAAACTCTTAAAAAGAAAGATGTCTAGATTCCATGTTTTAGATAGCATGAAATTCCCTTGATCCCATCCTTGACCTTATTCCACTTTAAGTCCTGTGAAAAACATTTCGAAAAACTTGGGGTGAGCATAAAAAGCTCAGTAAGGGATACAAAGAGAATGAAAACTGTTAGTTTTTCAAACATCAAGTAAACCATGTATACTATATCAATGTAATACCTTCACCTTCATGAAGTAGTAAAAAAAATCTTCACTGAATAAAGTATCATTACTTACCTTTTTGTAACCAAAGGATTACCATAAAACCCATATAAAGAACACATAGAATATATAAAGGTAACTTGGTACATAAACATACTTAAGTGGAATAACCATACGGTTGACTTCCACACATATCACTTAATGGAATAGCCATATGGCCAATTTCCATACATACTTAATGGAATAGCCATACGGCCGACTTCCATACCCAATGCATTGGAGGTTATAACGTAACCACCCGTCCTGGTATTCACGGCACCACCCGTCATATGGTTTATAACGTAACCACCCGTTAAAATGTCCAAGTACCAGTATAAAATCATAAAACATAAAACCAATATAAAGGAATGATAACATTTCCACATTTCAATAACAATATATCATAAATATATTGACATAATAGAATCCTTTTTCAAAACCATTTTCAATACCAAAATACATAAAAGAGTATATGGTATTTATTTTATTCTAAAAACATTACGGCTTGTTGAGAAATCCAAAGATCAAATAATACTCGCGGCGGTGGAAAAGGTCGTTGTCGCCGCATACGTTAAAAAAACATTCCTTTTTGTCGTTTAGTAAAACTCTTCGTAGAAAAAGATTACTTTTGTATAAAAGTAAAAGTCAAAGGAGTTTATACACTGTATAAAAGAAAGTTGTGTATAAAACGAAATATGCCTCAATGAAAGGAGATTGAGACGAAGTCCCTTACCTCGGGTCCGACTTGACTCGATCGTTCTTTAACGCCCTGAATAATAAACTTGAGTTAATTTATACTTGATTAAGAACCTTTTTAAAGTTCATTATTCCTTTTATGTCACTTATTTACATGTTATAAACATTATGTAACCATTTAAGTTAATAATGTTTGTTTTGTCAATATTTGGTTCTTAAGTCGAAAGTGGACTTGTTACAATTACATGTTGTTCGTATGGTCAAAAGTTCTTTATATCCAGAATGAAATTCCCGATTTGGATATAATATGTATCATATATATCCAGAAAATACATGTATTTATAATATTACATAATCATTTAGAGGTAAGAAATGAAATGCACCGTTCATGGAGACGGTAAGCCGTACGTACGCATGAACGCTACTTTCATTTCTATTTCGTATTTTATAGAATGGAATCATAATTATATAAAGGTATATTATAATTCCAGTATAATATCATATATAATATCATTAACTTTATCCTTTACACATCCCACATATGGTATTAACGAATCAAATCACTTTCAGGGGGCGGTAGTCCGCACTTCCTAAAATGAAGATATCGTGTTTACCCATAATGGAAACCATAAAGGTATGCCAAAAATGAAAAAAACAGAAGCTTAAGGAAAACATAAACATATTATATATCATATATAAAAATAGTGACATCATAATGGCCACCTTTGAAGGTGTTAAATGTGTATTGAACAATCATCGTTTCGGGAGGCAGAATTTCGCCATCCACGGAAACCGTATGTTCTTTAACCATTTTATGCAGTTGTGTGAGAGTGTAGCTCAAATAAATATTATAACAACATCCTAGTATATTTAATATACTGGTTTTGTTACAAAATAATTAAATAAAAAGAGTTTAGGGGGTTGGATAAGCAAAATAAAACAAATGAACATGGGAGAATGAATTACCTTAAAAAGTGTAACTCCTTTTGATTTGAGCCTAAAGGCTTCCTTTGAAAGGATTCTGCCCAAAGGGAATCCTCTAGGATGAGGAGAGGGATGTGGAGAGAGTAAATGGGCAGGGTTTGGCCGAGCCAAAGGCTTGAGAAGTGTGTGAAATGGGGTAGAGGTGGGGGCCTTTTATAAGAGAAGAGGAGGGGCACTTTTGGAAAGTAAAGAAATATTACTTTATTTGAAAACGTGTTTCGGTTTTAAAAGGTACCACATTGATATAATTCGTGGATAAGGTGATAAGGGTTCGAAATGCACTCATCCAATTGGTTTTGGCCATGTGTAGTTCATAGATTTTACATTGTCTTTCCATTTTATTTAAATCATCAAATAATGATGTCATCGCTGAATCATGATTATGTCATTAATAATTTAATTTATTTAATGTTTAAAAGTCATAAAAAAATACTATGATGTAGGAAATATTTTTATCTCTCCAATGACTATTTATAATCAAATATCTGATCTTTATAACCCCATGTAAAAATTGTTTTCGTAAAACATATTATGTTTGTGTCATTTTTACTTTTACATTAAATAAAAAGTAATTTATGTCATTTTCCAACCAAAATGTCTCCATGGGGTCCCCAAGTTGACCCATGGATTGTCTTGGTCGGCCATGACACAACCAATAAGGTTGGGACATGTGTCTAGGTCATTTAATATTATTAAAGCATTATTTATACCTTAAACTACACTAATCACGACTAATAGCGATTAAAAACTTAATAAGTTACTATTCACCAAAAAATTATTTTAATCTCATTGAACCACATTTTACTTCTTAATGACAACCATGTATGTCGGATTTTCAAAATTCAGTACACATTAGTGGTAAACTTTCATTTAACTGAAAAATCAGTTTGCTTGATTACCACTTAGTGGTTTCACTATTCATCAAAAATTGAAGTTTTTCAGAAAATTACCAAAAATTCACCCTAAGCTATATTTGATATTCCGAATTCAAAAATGAAGTCCATTTTACAAAATTAAAAACATATAAGTCAAATTAATTAATTTAATAATTAATTCCTGCTGTCATGACAAATAGCGTGTTTTTGTGAAATAATAAGTATCAAAAGATTGACACCAGTTTAAGTCCAATTTCAAAGTGAAATTGATTCCAATGACCACCATTGGATTAACTGGTAAAAATATTTTCTAATTTCACTTTAAAACCAATTAAAATAATAATCTAATCATATAAATAATTTATATTAAAAAGAGGTTTTGAATTAAAATACAACATTTTACACTATTCATAAAAAAATGAACTTTATCAGAAAGGTACCAAAAAATTACACAAAGTAAATTTTGATGTCCCGATTCTAAAGAAGAGTTATATTTGTTCAAAATAAAGTATAAGAGTGATCAAAAATATATTTAATGACGGTTCTCCGTCAAAAGGTGATAAGTGGACCTTTCGTGAAAATTAGGGTATAACTGCCTAAAATTGAACTCTTTCCGTATTTTAAACCTTTATCTTTTATTGGGTAAATGTAAAAACATTTAAAAACATATCTAATCAAATTTTAGTTATTTCTATCCATTCCCGCCAGTACAACAGCTACTTGTTAACTAACATTTAAAATAATATTATTTTATTACTAGTGTGCTACGTAAGTTTCAAAGAAACTCATCATTGTGTATCGGGTACGCTATCGAACATAGCAACCCCTTTAAAATAAAATTAATATTTAATTCGTAAATATTAATAAATATGAAAATTCTTTATTCTTTATTTACCTGGGATGTTACATCCTTCCCCCCTTTTGGGAATTGCGTCCTCGCAATTTTATTCACTTATCAAAATAAGTGGGGGTATTTATCCCTCATAGCATTTTCAGATTCCCACGTTGCCTCTTCAATCACATGGTTTTTCCACAAAACCTTTACCTGATGAATCACCTTATTCCGTAACACGTGCTCCCTGTGGTCAAGAATCTGGACCGGTTGTTCCTTATAAGATAGGTTCTCTTCCAGCTAAACTACCTCTGGACTCAAAACATGAGATGGATCTGGCATATACTTTCTCAACATCGAAACGTGAAAAACATTGTGTACCTGAGATAAACTCGGAGGTAAAGCCACTCGGTATGCAACTGATCCAACTCTTTCCAGAATTTCGTATGGTCCAATGAACCTTGGACTCAACTTTCCTTTCTTACCAAATCTCATCACACTTTTCCAAGGAGAAACCTTGAGAAAAACATGATCACCTACCTCGAAAGATAGATCCTTCCTCCGGTTATCTGCATAACTCTTCTGCCTGCTCTGAGCTGTTCTCATGTGTTTCTGAATCAGATGAACTTTTTCTGCCATCTCTTCTACCAATTTTGGTCCCATCAACTTCCTTTCACCCACTTCATCCCAGAAAGCTAGAGTTCGACACCGCTTCCCATATAATGCCTGAAATGGTGCCATCTGTATACTGGAATGAAAACTGTTATTATATGAAAACTCAACCAAAGAAAGATGTTGGTCCCAACTTCCCTGATAATCCATAGAACAAGCTCGTAGCATATCCTCCAATGTCTGAATTGTTCGTTCTGACTGCCCATCTGATTGAGGATGAAAAGCTGTACTAAAATTTAATTCAGTACCCAACGACTTCTGAAGGCCTTTCCAAAAGTTAGAAGTAAACCTGGGATCACGATCCGATACAATGGAGAGAGGAACTCCATGTAACCTGACTATCTCTTTAAGATACAAACGGGAAAGTTGATCAAGAGAGAAAGTATCTTGTATAGCAAGGAAATGAGCAGACTTGGTCAAGCGATCAACAATAACCCAGATTGCATTATTACCTCGAGATGTCCTCGGTAATCCCACAACAAAGTCCATGGATATGTTTTCCCATTTCCACTCTGGCACTGGTAAAGGCTGAAGCATCCCTTTCAGTAACTGCTGCTCTGCTTTAACCTGTTGACATGTCAAACACTTCACAGTAAAATCAGCAATGTCTCTTTTCATCCCACCAGTAATACTCCCGCAGATCTCTATACATCTTATTACTTCCAGGATGAACTGAAACCAGGGAACTATGAGCCTCACATAACAACTCATTCTTCAACTGTGAATCACAAGGCACACATAACCTCTTCACAAACCTCAAAATACAAACACAAACTTATCCAAGAACTCATGGAAAATTTTATTCATAAGGTCCATGAATATAGAAGGTGCATTGGTTAACCCAAAAGGCATAACTACAAATTCATAATGGCCATATCTAGTACGGAACGCAGTCTTCGGAACGTCTGCTTCTTTTACTTTCAACTGATGGTACCCCGACCTCAAGTCAATATTCGAAAAATACTGAGCTCCCTGGAGCTGATACCACTTCATTCGATGGCCCAACATCTGCTGAAGTTGTTGCAAAGGTTTTCACCACCCCTTTCTGCTTGTAGTCTAACTGCTTTTCCCCAGTTGAGTTCTTCGTTGGACACTCGTTTGCATAATGACCCATTTCATTACACATAAAACATCTTACCGTTGGCTTTTCATTTCCTGCTTGATCATCTTCCTTACAGTTACGAGCAATATGACCAGACTTACCACACCGAAAGCACTTACCAGACTTGGATAAACATTCTCCAGGATGCATTTTACCACACTTATCACAAGATGGATATTTGGTTTTCTTACCTCCTTGCTTCTTTGATGAATTCTTCCCCTTTGCCTTCCAACTAGACCTCTTATTCTGTTGTTTGTCATAGAACACCTGATCATCGGCAAACTCCATTTCTACCTTCTCCGCACATCGAACAAGTTTTTCATAACTTTTGAATTCACGAGAAGCTAAAGCCCTTCTATACTTTGGCTTTAACCCTAAGTAAAAACGGTTTATTTTACTATCAATATCTCGTATGAAGTTTGGAGCATACCTTGCCAATCGAGTGAACTTTTCTTCATAAGCAGCCACTGAATCATCCTCCTGCCTAAATTCTAGGAACAGTTTTTTCATCCTAAGACGAACCACCTTAGGAAAATATTTCTCAAGAAACATACCTTTGAATTCGTCCCAGTGAAGATCCTCAATCTCATCACTATCCCTTATATTTTTCACCATCGACCACCACTGATCAGATTCACCTTCAAAACGGTAAACAGCAAGACTAACCTTTTGATGTTATGAACACCCCATGACATCAAAAATCTTCTCCAGTGCTTTAATCCACCCTTCAGCTAGCACAGGGTCAGATGATCCTCTGAATGATGGGGGATGTTGCCTCATGAAACGTTCCACCACTGACATGTTCCTCTGCGGTTGATCTGGCTGATCTCGTGCATGGATACCACCACCATTTATAGCCTGAGTCAACTGTGCCATTACTGCAACAAACTGTTCAGTTCCGATTCCGACCATCTCAGGTTGCTGATTTGGAAGGTTATCTTCCTCCTGATGTCGTCCCAACATAGCTGCTTTGTTTCCTCTGCGGAAAACCATTCTGAACACAGAAATATATTAGGCGAAGCAACATGGTAATCCGTAAATGCTATATCATTTCAATCATATTATAATTTAACACTTTTCTAACTCCTAAAGTTGTCTAAACCATCCTTTGATACCAACTATAAGGCCCCAGCCTTAAACCTTACTTAATATTGAATTAAATGAATAATTCACATTAAGGATCTTTTCAGGTTTAGAGTTTTAGAGAATTAGAACATAACTATTACATCTTAAAAGATTACAAAGTAGACACTTCTACTAAGTCTCCATAAAATAAAAACTCTTAAAAAGAAAGATGTCTAGATTCCATGTTTTAGATAGCATGAAATTCCCTTGATCCCATCCTTGACCTTATTCCACTTTAAGTCCTGTGAAAAACATTTCGGAAAACTTGGGGTGAGCATAAAAAGCTCAGTAAGGGATACAAAGAGAATGAAAACTGTTAGTTTTTCAAACATCAAGTAAACCATATATACTATATCAAAGTAATACCTTCACCTTCATGAAGTAGTAAAAAAAAATTTCACTGAATAAAGTATCATTACTTACCTTTTTGTAACCAAATGATTACCATAAAACCCATATAAAGAACACATAGAACATATAAAGGTAACTTGGGACATAAACATACTTAAGTGGAATAACCATACGGTTGACTTCCACACATATCACTTAATGGAATAGCCATACGGCCAATTTCCATACATACTTAATGGAATAGCCATACGGCCGACTTCCATACCCAATGCATTGGAGGTTATAACGTAACCACCCGTCCTGTTATTAACGGCACCACCCGTCATATGGTTTATAACGTAACCACCCGTTAAAATGTCCAAGTACCAGTATAAAATCATAAAACATAAAACCAATATAAAGGAATGATAACATTTCCACATTTCAATCACAATATATCATAAATATATTGACATAATAGAATCCTTTTTCAAAACCATTTTCAATACCAAAATACATAAAAGATTATATGGTATTTATTTTATTCTAAAAACATTACGGCTTGTTGAGAAAGCCAAAGATCAAATAATACTCGCGGCGGCGGAAAAGGTCGTTGTCACCGCGTACGTTAAAAAAACATTCCTTTTTGTCGTTTAGTAAAACACTTCGTAGAAAAAGATTCCTTTTGTATAAAAGTAAAAGTCAAAGGAGTTTATACACCGTATAAAAGAAAGTTGTGTATAAAACGAAATATGCCTCAATGAAAGGAGATTGAGACGAAGTCCCTTACCTCGGGTCCGACTTGACTCGATCGTTCTTTAACGCCCTGAATAATAAACTTGAGTTAATTTATACTTGATTAAGAACCTTTTTAAAGTTAATTATTCCTTTTATATCACTTATTGCCATGTTATAAACATTATGTAACCATTTAAGTTAATAATGTTTGTTTTGTCAATATTTGGTTCTTAAGTCAAAAGTGGACTTGTTACAATTACATGTTGTTCGTGTGGTCAAAAGTTCTTTATATCCAGAATGAAATTCCCGATTTGGATATAATATGTATCATATATATCCAGCATATACATGTATTTATAATATTACATAATCATTTAGAGGTAATAAATGAAATGCACCGTTCATGGAGACGGTAAGCCGTACGTACGCATGAACGCTACTTTCATTTCTATTTCGTATTTTATAGGATGGAATCATAATGATATAAAGGTATATTATAATTCCAGTGTAATATCATATATAATATCATTAACTTTATCCTTTACACATCCCACATATGGTATTAACGAATCAAATCACTTTCAGGGGGGCGGTAGTCCGCACTTCCTAAAATGAAGATATCGTGTTTACCCATAATGGAAACCATAAAGGTATGCCAAACATGAAAAAAACAGAAGCTTAAGGAAAACATAAAAATATTATATATCATATATAAAAATAGTGACATCATAATGGCCACCTTTGAAGGTGTTAAATGAGTATTGAACAATCATCGTTTCGGGAGGCAGAATTTCGCCATCCACGGAAACCGTATGTTCTTTAACCATTTGATGCAGTTGTGTGAGAGTGTAGCTCAAATAAATCTTATAACAACATCCTAGTATATTGAAGATACTGGTGTTGTTACAAAATAATTAAATAAAAAGAGTTTAGGGGGTTGGAGAAGCAAAATAAAACAAATGAACATGAGAGAATGAATTACCTTAAAAAGTGTAACTCCTTTTGATTTGAGCCTAAAGGCTTCCATTGAAAGGATTATGCCCAAAGTGAATCCTCTAGGATGAGGAGAGGGATGTGGAGAGAGTAAATGGGCAGGGGTTGGCCGAGCCAAAGGCTTGAGAAGTGTGTGAAATGGGGTAGAGGTGGGGGCCTTTTATAAGAGGAGAGTAGGGGCACTTTTAGAAAGTAAAGAAATATTACTTTATTTGAAAATGTGTTTCGGTTTTAAAAGGTCCCACATTGATATAATTCGTGTATAAGGTGATAAGGGTTCGAAATCCACTCATCCAATTGGTTTTGGCCATGTGTAGTTCATAGATCTTACACTATCGTTTTCTTATTTTGGAATCTTAGGATATGATTCATGATTTTGTTTGTAGGAAAGAGGTATTTCAGAATAAGTTGGAAAAGAATGGATAATGGATCATGAAGAATGTTGAATGAGTAAGATGTCAACATATAAGGGCTTCAAGAGTTAGGGTGAAATTCTTAAGAGTATTAAGTCTCTTTTGATGATGGGGTTAAATTAGAAGACTTTTTATATTATGTGTAACCCTGATGTTTAATATAGGCAAATTTTATTCAAGTAATAGTTATCTTTTCTTTTGTGGACATAGTTATAAAGAACCATTTGGGTTTATATGATCCTTACTTTTGAGGTAATTATGGGTTACCATATGTTATGATTGAAGTGAAAGGCATGAGATAAAATTGAGGTTAAATTATGTTATGGTTATTTTTGATGATTTTATCCCTTTTTGGGTAATTATTTGAGAATTATATAGTTTTGGAAAAAGGACAACACGCAGACCGTGTGACAACCCATCGCGTCGAACAATGCTGCGGGAATCGAACCCACAACCAAAGTGTGACTGGTATTTATCGCCTACCACTGGACTACGTGAAGTACCTGGTTAGTTTGACTGATTCTTTTTAGTTATATGATTTTATGAATTAAGAGTAAGTTTATTTTGGAGGATATGTGATTAGGATAATTACTTTTCAATGTGAGACTTTAGGAGCAACTGATGTTGTTTGGAGATAAATGTTACGATTTAACTTGGAAGACTATGTGACTAAATCCTTCAAATATTTGGGTTTCAATCTTATATTGGTTTACTTTGAAGAATTTTATGGACAAATTGTTTATCAGATGGTCCTCGTTGAACTTTGGGTTTTGTTGGACAAAATTTGGAGATTAAGAATAGATTTTCTTTTTATAAGGGGTTATCCTTTTCTGGATTATCTGATCTGGTACTAACCTTTTTGGTTTTGGTTTTGGTTAAAGCCTAAATACATGGGATGTATATAGTTCTCTTTTAGGGATTAGGTGATTCTCTAGAAGTTGATTATAGTACTCTTAATGCGAACAAGTCTCCCTAAATACTCGTCTTTTGGAAAAAATATGAGTTTGAATAAGGAATCTAGTAAAAGTTGAAAGTCAACATGATAAGTGATTATGCTTCCTTATGAATAAATTACTCAATAAAAAGTAACTTAAAAAAAATGTTGTCTATTAACTTTTCTTACTGGGGAATCGAATACCGTTTAACCCATCACAAGTTTGTGATTTTCTCATGGTTAACTTTCTCCTAAACATGTTTTCTATCACTCTCCATCGGAACATGACCCTATGTTTTCTCCTCCATGTCCATATTTTCATACTTAGAATCCTAGTATGGGTTAACTCGGGTGACCTCTGTGCTTATCTTTCTTTATTTTAAAGTGATTGTTTTACCGACTCTTGTTCCGATGTGGGACGTTCAAGGATGTTTCCAAGCGCAATTTTAAAATTGCGAGGACGCAATTCCCAAAAGGGGGGAAGGATGTAACACCCCAGGTAAATAAGGAATATGAAATTTTCATATTTATCCATATTTGTGAATAAAATATTAATATGACTTTAAAGGGGACGCTATGCTCGATGGCGTACCCAACACGCAACAACGAGTTTCTTGGGAATCTTACGTTGCACTCTAATAATAAAATAATATTATTTTAAATGGTAGTTAACATGTAGCCGTTGTAATGGCGGTAATGGATATAAATAACTAAAATATGATTATATATGTTCTTAAATATTTTTACATTTATACAATAAAAGATAAAGGCTTAAAATACAGAAAGAATTCAATTTTAGGCGTATATGCCCTAGTTTTCACTAAATGTTCACTTATCACCTTTTGATGGAGAACCGTCATTAAATATAGTTTTGTTCACTCTTAAACATTCTTTTGGACCAAATAAAACTCTTATTAATAATCGGGACATCAAAATTTACTTTGTGTAAATTTTTGGTATCTTTCCGATAAAGTTCATTTTTTTAATGAATAGTGTAAAATGTTGTATTTTAATTCAAAACCACTTTTTAATCTAATTTATTTATATGATTAGATTATATTTTTAATTGGTTTTAAATTGAAATTAGAAAATATTTTTACCATTAAATCCAATAGTGGTCGTTGGAATTAATTTCACTTTGAAATCAGACTTAAACTAGTGTCAATCTTTTGATACTTATTGTTTCATAAAACATGCTATTTGTCATGACAACGAGAATTAATTATTAAATTAATTAATGTGACTTATATGTTTTGAATTTTTTAAAACGGTCTTCATTTTTGAATTAAGAATATCAAATATAGCTTAGGGTGAATATTTGGGATTTTTCTGAAAAACTTCAATTTTTGATGAATAGTGAAACCACTAAGTGGTACTTATAAAAACTGATTTCCATTTAAATGAAGTTTTGCCATCATTGTGTTTTGATTTTCAAAAATCTGACATAAATGGTTGTCATTAAGAAGTAAAATGTGGTTCAATGAGATTAAAATAATTTTTTTGGTGAATAGTAACTTATTAAGTTTTTAATCGCGATTAGAGGTAATTAGTGTAGTTTAAGGTAAAAATGATATTATAAGAATGTGAAAACACCATGACACTTGTCCTACACCTATTTGTTGTATCATGGCCGACCAAGACAAGCCATGGGTCAACTTGGGGACCCCATGGATCTACTTTGGTTGGGAAATGACATAAATAACATTTTATTTAATGTAAAAGTAAAATTGACACAAACATGATATGTTTTACTACAACAATTTTTAAGTGGGGTTATACAAGTCATATTTTTGATTATAAATATTAATTAGAAAGCTAAAAAGATTTCCTACATCATAGTATATCTTTTATAATTTTTAGACATTAAATAAATTAAATTATTTATGACATAATAATGATGCAGCGATGACATCATTATTTGACGATTTAAATAAAATGGAAAGATAATGTAAAATGTATGAACTACACATGTCCAAAACTTATTGGATGAGTGTATTTCGAAGCCTTATCACCTTATCCACGAATTATATCAATGTGGGACCTTTTGAAACCGATACACATTTTCAAATAAAGTAATATTTCTTTACTTTCCAAAAGTACCCCTCCTCTCCTCTTATAAAAGGCCCCCAACTCTACCTCATTTAACACACTCCTCAAGCCTTTGGCTCGGCCAAACCCTGACCATTTACTCTCTCCACATCCCTCTACTAATCCTAGAGGATTCCATTTGGGCAGAATCCTTTCAAAGGAAGCCTTTAGGCTCAAATAAAAAGGAGTTACACTTTTAAAGGTAATTCATTCTCTCCTGTTCATTTGTTTTATCTTGCTTCTCCAACCCCCTAAAATCTTTTTATTTACTTCTTTTGTAACAAAACCAGTATCTTCAATATACTAGGATGTTTTTATAAGATTTATTCTAGCTACACTCTCACACAACTACATCAAATGGTTAAAGAACATACGGTTTCCGTGGATGGTGAAATTCTGCCTCCCGAAACGATGATTGTTCAATACTCATTTAACACCTTCTAAGGTGGCCATTATGATGTCACTATTTTTATATATGATATATAATATGTTTATGTTTTATTTATGTGTCTGTATTTTTCATTTTTGTCTTACCTTTATGGATTCCATTATGGGTATACGCGATATCTTCATTTAAGGAAGTGCGGACTACCGCCCCCTCAAAGTGATTTGATTCGTTAAATACCATATGTGGGATGTATACAGGATGGAAATATGATATTATATATGATATTGTACTGGAATTATAATATACCTTTATATCATTATTATTCCATTCTATAAAATACAAAATAGAAATGAAAGTAGCGTTCATGCGTACGTACGGCTTACCGTCTCCATGAACGGTGCATTTCATTTCTTACCTCTAAATGATTATGTAATGTTATAAATGAATGAATTTACAGGATATATATGACATATATGATATCTACATAATGAATAAAATTCTGGATATAATAAACATTTGGCCACACGAACAACATGTAATTGTAAGAAGTCCACTTTCGACTTAAGAACCAAATATCGGCAAAACAAATATTATTAACTTAAATGATTACATAATGTTTATGACATGGTAATAAGTGGTATAAAAGTAATAATGAACTTGAAAAAGGTTCTTAAGGAATTAGAAATTAACTCAAGTTTATTATTCAGAAGATTAAAGAACGATCGAGTCAAGTCGGACCCGAGGTAAGGGATCCTACTCCTCTCTTTCTTTTTAAGTACACACTTTTATGTCATTACTTTTAAAGCTCATCTTTCTTGTTATTGGGATGATATTTTATATTAAATTTACTGTAATTTTTATGTTCATGTGATGAGAGACCCTATTCTCTCTCATCAATCCATTTTGGAAGTTTTAAGTGGCGCCGTTAGGCTGCCGAACTTTCGTAAGAGATCTAACCTCTCTCTTTCTTTTAAAGTACTCTCCTTTGTGTCACTTATTTTAAGCTCCTATTTGTTATGTTGGGGGATTTTATTTTATATTTCACTTTCTGTAAATTCTATTGTAATATTATGGGATACTCTATTTGATCTCATCAATCCATATTCAGAAGTTTTATGTGGCGTCGTTAGGCTACCGAGTTTTCGTAAGGGATTTTTCATCTCACATTTATTCCCGTGAGATTTATGCTACATTCTCCACAAATTTCATTGAGTGGTGTATGTACTGCCCATTATTCCACTCTTTGTGTAATATACTTTCGTTTATGAGTATTTACATCAATGACCTATTGTCTTTCTTTCATGGGGTGTATGTTTTGAAAGATACCCAAGTCGGTAAGGGAACCTTTCACCCTCCTCTTTTTTAAAAGACTTCTTTTATTGGGTCTTTTAATTTACATATTTTTATGTTGGGATATGTTCTCATACATCCTTATTTATTTAAATTTTATGTCCAAGTGATGAGATACACTTTTTATCTCTCATCAACTCATTTTGATGTGATGCCGTTAGGCTGTCAAGGGAACTTTTTAACCCAATTTCGATTTCTTTGGGTTCAACTTGTAGTCATTAAATATGTCATCCATTGAATATTTGTGAAAGAAATTTTATTGTTTTACACTTAATATCCACTTATATTGGGTGTATATATATTTGTCACACATATTTTTGAGATTTATTTGTCCTTAATTTAAGGATACCTTCTTTATAAGGGATTTCATCACATTTGACATTTCTATTGAGGGTTCATTGTTGTTATGCACCAATTCACTCTTATATGGTGTATATACTGTCCTTTGGAGTATTATATCATGAATCCTTTTATTCTCATGATATTATAAAGTTCTGACTAAATGTTATTCCTCGATTATTGTATTCAAGTGTCTCTAATTTTGGTAAAACCCCTTTAACCAAAATATCGTTTTAAATGTTTTAATTATTTGTTCTTATTCATATCCATGTTTTCAAAATAGTTTTAAGGATTTATTTATATGGATATTAATGGTTTAAAATGTTAAAATCTTCAAGGTGGTATGGGACACTTTGATTCAAAAATCTCTTTATTAAATGTTTTAAATGGTTTTGGAAATGGTTTCTTTTTGAATGGATTCATTATTTCAATATCCTAAAATGTTATATTGTGATTGAAATGTGGAAATGTTATGTTTCCTTTATTCGTGTTTATGTGATACGATTATGTTATGGTTCTTGGGAATTGTTATGAAAAACGGGTGGTTCCGTGATAAACTAAGGGTGGGTGAGCCCGATATAGCTCTCCAATGCATTGGGTAACGCGAAGGAGTGAAACATTAAGGTTTATCCGAAGAGATTTAGGGAATATACTATGATGGGTATTCCAAACGTAACCAAGAGGGTTACTCCCTACGTAAGAATGTTATGAATTCCTCAAGTTACCTTTATGTCTTATGTTTTCTAGGATTTATTCATGATTTGATATGCCTATGTTTTATGGGTAAAGTATGATTTCATTCTTATGTATATATGAACTCATGTTTCCTTTCCATATTTTTATAACCCTTACTGAGCTTTTTATGCTCATACCAAGTTTTTGAAATGTTTTCCACAGGTCAAGGGAAAGGTACATGATGTGACGATAGTGTCAAGGATGTGTCAAAAAAGAATCCGTGTTTTATTTTAAATAGGTTTCCATTGATGGGAAGAATGAATATTGTCTTTTATGTAATTTTTAAGTGGGGTTATACAAGTCATCTTTTTGATTATAAATATTCATTGGAAATCTAAAAATATTTCCTACATCATAGTATTTTTTTATAATTTTTAGACATTAAATAAATTAAATTATTTATGACATAATAATGATGCAGCGATGACATCATTATTTGATGATTTAAATAAAATGGAAAGATAATGTAAAATATATGAACTACACATGTCCAAAACTTATTGGATGAGTGGATTTCGAATCCTTATCACCTTATCAACGAATTATATCAATGTGGGACCTTTTGAAACCGAAACACGTTTTCAAATAAAGTAATATTTCTTTACTTTCCAAAAGTACCCCTCCTCTCCTCTTATAAAAGGCCCCCACCTCTACCTCATTTAACACACTCCTCAAGCCTTTGGCTCGGACAAAACCTGCCCATTTACTCTCTCCACATCCCTCTACTCATCCTAGAGGATTCCCTTTGGGCATAATCTTTTCAAAGGAAGCCTTTAGGCTCAAATCAAAAGGAGTTACACTTTTAAAGGTAATTCATTCTCTCATGTTCATTTGTTTTATCTTGCTTCTACAACCCCCTAAACTCTTTTTGTTTACTTCTTTTGTAACAACACCAGTATCTTCAATATACTAGGATGTTGTTATAAGATTTTTTCTATCTACAATCTCACACAACTACATCAAATGGTTAAAGAACATACGGTTTCCGTGGATGGTGAAATTCTGCCTCCCGAAACGATGATTGTTCAATACTCATTTAACACCTTCGAAGGTGGCCATTATGATGTCACTATTTTTATATATGATATATAATATGTTTATGTTTTATTTATTCTTCTGTATTTTTCATTTTTGTCTTACCTTTATGGCTTCCATTATGGGTATACGCGATATCTTCATTTAAGGAAGTGTGGACTACCGCCCCCTCAAAGTGATTTGATTCGTTAAATACCATATGTGGGATGTAATAAGGATAGAAATATGATATTATATATGATATTATACTGGAATTATAATATACTTTTATATCATTATTATTTTATTCTATAAAATATGAAATAGAAATGAAAGTAGCGTTCATGCGTACGTACGGCTTACCGTCTCCATGAACGGTGCATTTCATTTCTTAACTCTAAATGATTATGTAATGTTATAAATTCAATAATGTACTGGATATATATGACATATATGATATCTACATAATGAATACAATTCTGGATATAATAAACATTTGGCCACACGAACAACATGTAATTGTAAGAAGTCCACTTTCGACTTAAGAACCAAATATCGGCAAAACAAATATTATTAACTTAAATGATTACATAATGTTTATGACATGGTAATAAGTGGTATAAAAGTAATAATGAACTTGAAAAAGGTTCTTAAGGAATTAGAAATTAACTCAAGTTTATTATTCAGGAGATTAAAGAACGATCGAGTCAAGTCGGACCCGAGGTAAGGGATCCTACAACTCTCTTTCTTTTTAAGTACTCTCCTTTATGTCACTTCTTTTAAGCTCCTATTTGTAATGTTGAGGGATGTTCTTTTATATTCCTCTTTCTGTAAATTTTATTGTAATGTGATGAGATACCCTATTTGATCTCATCAATCCATATTCGAATGTTTTATGTGGCGCCGTTAGGCTGCCGAGTTTTCGTAAGGGATTTTTCATCTCACTTTTATTCCCGTGAGATTTATGCTACATTTGCCACAAATTCCATTGAGTGGTGTATGTTTGGACACTTTGATTCAAAAATCTCTTTATTAAATGTTTTAAATGGTTTTGGAAATGGTTTCTTTTTGAATGGATTCATTATTTCAATATCCTAAAATGTTATATTGTGATTGAAATGTGGAAATGTTATGTTTCCTTTATTCATGTTTATGTGATACGATTATGTCATGGTTCTTTGGAATTGTTATGAAGAACGGGTGGTTCCGTGATAAACTAAGGGCGGGTGAGCCCGATATAGCTCTCCAATGCATTGGGTAACGCGAAGGAGTGAAACGTTAAGGTTTCTCCGAAGAGATTTAGGGAATATACTGTGATGGGTATTCCAAACGTAACCAAGAGGGTAACTCCCCACGTAAGAATGTTATGAATGCCTCAAGTTACCTTTATGTCTTATGATTTATATGATTTATTCATGATTTGATATGCCTATGTTTTATGGGTAAAGTATGATTTCATTCTTATGTATACATGTACTCATGTTTCCTTTCAATATCTATATATCCCTTACTGAGCTTTTTATGCTCATCCCAAGTTTTTGAAACTATAAGGCCCCAGCCTTAAACCTTACTTAATCTTGAGTTATTACAAGATTACACATTGAGGATCTTTTCAGGTTTAGAGTTTTAGAGAATTAGATCATGAAACTTGCATTACACTCCACATTTAAACAAAGTGGTTACATAAAATACAGTATTCATTCTTCCCATCAACGGAAACATATTTAAAATAAAACATGGATTCTTTCTTGACACATCCTTGACATTATCATCACATCATGTACCCTTCCCTTGACCTGTGAAAAAAATTTCAAAAACTTGGGATGAGCATAAAAAGCTCAGTAAGGGATATATAGATAAGGAAAGGAAACATGAGTACATGTATACATAAGAATGAAATCATACTTTACCCATAAAACATAGGCAAATCAAATCATGAATAAATCATAGAAATCATAAGACATAAAGGTAACTTGAGGCATTCATAACATTCTTACGTGGGGAGTAACCCTCTTGGTTACATTTGGAATACCCATCACAGTATATTCCCTAAATCTCTTCGGAGAAACCTTAACGTTTCACTCCTTCGCGTTACCCAATGCATTGGAGAGCTATATCGGGCTCACCCGCCCTTAGTTTATCACGAAACCACCCGTTCTTCATAACAATGCCCAAGAACCATAACATAATCGTATCACATAAACATGAATAAAGGAAACATAACATTTCCACATTTCAATCACAATATAACATTTTAGGATATTGAAATAATGAATCCATTCAAAAAGAAACCATTTCCAAAACCATTTAAAACATTTAATGAAGAGATTTTTGAATAAAAGTGTCCCATACCACCTTGAAGCTTTTAAAATTTTAAACCATTAATATCCATATAAATAAATCCTTAAAACCATTTTGAAAACATGGATATTAATAAGAACAAATAATTAAAACATTTAAAACGATATTTTGGTTAAAGGGGTTTTTACCAAAATTAGAGAAACTTGAATACAATAATCGAGGAATAACATTTAGTTAGAAATTTATAATATCATGAGAATAAAAGGATTCATGATATAATACTCCAAAGGACAGTATATACACCATAGAAGAGTGAATTGGTGCATAACAACAATGAACCCTCAATAGAAATGTCAAATGTGATGAAATCCCTTATAAAGAAGGTATCCTTAAATTAAGGACAAATAAATTTCAAAAAATATGTGTGACAAATATATATACACCCAATATAAGTGGATATTAAGTGTAAAACAATAAAAGGTCATTCACACATATTCAATGGATGACATATTCAATGACTACAAGTTGAACCCAAAGAAATCGAAATTGGGTTAAAAAGTTCCCTTGACAGCCTAACGGCATCACATCAAAATGAGTTGATGAGAGATAAAAAGTGTATATCATCACTTGGACATAAATTTTACATCAATAAGGATTTATGAGAACATATCCCAACATAAAAATATGTAAATTAAAAGACCCAATAAAAGAAGTCTTTTAAAAAAGAGGAGGGTGAAAGGTTCCCTTACCGACTTGGGTATCTTTCAAAACATACACCCCATGAAAGAAAGACAATAATTCATTGATGTAAATACTCATAAACAAAAGTATATTACACAAAGAGTTGAATAATGGGAAGTACATACACCACTCAATGGAATTTGTGTCAAATGTAGCATAAATCTCACGGGAATAAAAGTGAGATGAAAAATCCCTTACGAAAACTCGGCAGCCTAACGACGCCACATAAAACTTCCAAATATGGATTGATGAGATCAAATAGAGTATCCCATCATATTACAATAGAATTTACAGCAAGTGGAATATAAAAGAAAATCCCCCAACATTGCAAGGAGGAGTTTAAAAGAAGTGACATAAAGGAGAGTACTTAAAAAGAAAGAGAGAGGTTAGATCTCTTACGAAAGTTCGGCAGCCTAACGGCGCCACTCAAAACTTCCAAAATGGATTGATGAGAGAGAATAGGGTCTCTCATCACATGAACATAAAAATTACAATAAATGTAATATAAAAGAACATCCCAATCATAAGAAAGATGAGCTTAAAATAAATGACATAAAACAGTGTACTTAAAAAGAAAGAGAGTTGTAGGATCCCTTACCTCGGGTCCGACTTGACTCGATCGTTCTTTAATCTCCTGAATAATAAACTTGAGTTAATTTATACTTCCTTAAGAACATTTTTCAAGTTCATTATTCCTTTTATATCACTTATTACCATGTCATAAACATTATGTAATCATTTAAGTTAATAATATTTGTTTTGCCGATGTTTGGTTCCTAAGTCGAAAGTGGACTTCTTACAATTACATGTTGTTCATGTGGCCAAATGTTTATTATATACAGAATTTTATTCATGATGTAGATATCATATATTTCATATATATCCAGTACATTCATTAATTTATAATGTTACATAATCATTTAGAGGTAAGAAATGAAATGCACCGTTCATGGAGACGGTAAGCCGTACGTACGCATGAACGCTACTTTCATTTCTATTTTGTATTTTATATAATGGAATAATAATGATATAAAGGTATATTATAATTCCAGTATAATATCATATATAATATCATAGTTCCATCCTTTATACGTCCCGCATATGGTATTAACGAATCACATCACTTTGAGGGGGCGGTAGTCCGCACTTCCTAAAATGAAGATATCACGTATACTCATAATGGAATCCATAAAGGTGAGACACAAATGAAAAATATAGAAGAATAAGTAAAACATAAACATATTATATATCGTATATAAAAATAGTGACATCATAATGGCCACCTTTGAAGGTGTTAAATGAATGTAAGTGTAAGAAGTCTATTTTTGACTTAAGAAGCAAATACAGACAAAATGAACATTTTTAACTTAAATCATTACATGATGTCCATAACATGGTATAAAGGGAATAATGAACTTGAAAAAGGTTCTTAAGAAAGTAGAGATTAACTCAAGTTTATTATTCAGGAGATTAAAGAACGGTCGGGTCAAGTCGGATACGAGGTATGGGACTTCGTCTCAATCTCCTTTCATTGAGGCATATTTTATTTTATACACAACTTTCTTTTATACGGTGTATAAACCCCTTTGACTTTTACGTTTATTCAAAAGGAATCTTTTTTATATGAAGCGTTTACTAAACGACAAAAGGGAATGTTTTTGTCGTACGTATGCGGTGACAACGACTTCTCCGCCGTCGTGACCGTTATTTGAGTTTCGGCTTCCTCTACAAGCCATACATTTTTTTAAAAAAACGAAAAATAAATACCAAGTTTTACTTTGGTATTGAAAATGGTTTTCATAATGTTTTTATTATATCAGTGTGTTGTATTGATATCTCGTGATTGAAATGTGGAAATTTTATGTTTCCTTTATTCATGTTTTATGTGATATGATTATGTTATGGTTCTTGGGCATTATTATGAAGACGGGTGGTTCCGTGATAAACTAAGGGCGGGTGAGCCCGATATAGCTCTCCAATGCATTGGGTAACGCGAAGGAGTGAAACATTATGGTTTCTCCGATGAGATTTTAGGGAATATACTGTGATGGGTATTCCAAACGCAACCAAGAGGGTTACTCCCTACGTAAGAATGTTATGAATGCCTCAAGTTACCTTTATGTCCTATGATTTCTATGATTTATTCATGATTTTATGAGGTATGTTAAAGTGCCTATGTTTTATGGGTAAAGTATGATTTCATTCTTATGTATATATGTACCCATGTTTCCTTTCCATGTTTTTATAACCCATACTGAGCTTTTTATGCTCATCCCAAGTTTTTTTGAAATGTTTTTCACAGGTCAAGGGAAAGGTACATGATATGATGATAATGTCAAGGAAGTGTCAAGAAATAATCCATGTTTTATTTTAAATGTGTTTCCATTGATGGGAATGAAGAATACTATCTTTATGTAACCACTTTGTTTATATGTGGAATGTAATGAAAGTTTTATGAGGAACTGTTCAGATTAATGATGTGCCAGTGGTAAATGAGTATCCTGATGTTTTTCCTGATGAGTTTCCTGGAATAATACCAGATCGGGAAGTTGAGTTTACTGTTGACTTAGTTCCTGATGCTAAGCCAATTTCAAAACCCCCTTATCGAATGGCACAAATTGAACTTTTAGAGTTGAAGGAGCAATTGCAAGATTTATTAGAGAAAGGTTTCATTAGACCTAGCACATCACCATGGGGTGCTCCTGTTTTATTTGTTAAAAAGAAAGATGGTTCTATGAGACTTTGCATTGATTATAGAGCCTTGAATAATATCACTGTTAAGAACAAATATCCTTTGCCTCATATCGATGATTTGTTTGATCAGCTCCAGGGAGCTCAGTTTTTTTCAAAGATTGACCTGAGATCAGGGTACCATCAGCTGAAGGTAAAGGAGGCAGATATTCCGAAGACCGCGTTCCGTACGAGATATGGCCATTGTGAATTTGTAGTTATGCATTTTGGGTTAACCAATGCACCTACTGTATTCATGGACCTTATGAATAAAATTTTCCATGAGTTCTTGGATAAGTTTGTGTTTGTGTTTTGAGGTTTGGGAAGAGGTTATGTGTGCCTTGTGATTCACAGTTGAAGAATGAGTTGTTATGTGAGACTCATAGTTCCTCGTTTTCAGTTCATCCTGGCAGTACTATGATATAAAGAGGTCTGCGGGAGTATTACTGGTGGGATGGAATGAAAAGAGATATTGCTGATTTTACTGTGAAGTGTTTGACATGTCAACAGGTTAAAGTAGAGCGGCAGTTACCGAAAGGGATGCTTCAGCCTTTACCAGTGTCAGAGTGGAAATGGGAGAATATATCCATGGACTTTGTTGTTGGATTACCGAAGACATCTCGAGGTAATAATGAAATCTGGGTTATTGTTGATCTCTTGACCAAATCTGCTCATTTCCTTTCTATACGAGATACTTTCTCTCTAGATCAACTTTCCCGTTTGTATCTTAAAGAGATAGTCAGGTTACATGGAGTTCCTCCCTCCATTGTATCGGATCGTGATCCCAGGTTTACTTCTAACTTTTGGAAAGGCCTTCAGAAGTCGTTGGGTACTGAATTAAATTTTAGTACAGCTTTTCATCCTCAATCAGATGGGCAGTCAGAACGAACAATTCAGATATTGGAGGATATGCTACGACCTTGTTCTATGGATTATCAGGGAAGTTGGGACCAACATCTTTCTTTGGTTGAGTTTTCATATAATAACAGTTTTCATTCCAGTATACAGATGGCGCCATTTCAGGCATTATATGGGAAGCGGTGTCAAACTCCAGCTTTCTGGGATGAAGTGGGTGAAAGGAAGTTGATGGAACCATAATTGGTAGAAGAGATGGCAGAAAAAGTTCAGCTGATTCATAAACACATGAGAACAACTCAGAGCAGGTAGAAGAGTTATGCGGATAACCGGAGGAAGGATCTATCTTTCGAGGTAGGTGATCATGTTTTTCTCAAGGTTTCTCCTTAGAAAAGTGTGATGAGATTTGGTAAGAAAGGAAAGTTGAGTCCAAGGTTCATTGGACCATACGAAATTCTAGAGAGAGTTGGATCAGTTGCATACCGAGTGGGTTTACCACCGAGTTTATCTCAGGTACACAATGTTTTTCACGTTTAGATGTTGAGATAATATATGCCAGATCCATCTCATGTTTTGAGTCCAGAGATAGTTCAGCTGGAAGAGAACCTATCTTATGAGGAACAACCGGTCCAGATTCTTGACCACAAGGAACAAGTGTTACGGAATAAGGTGATTCATCAGGTAAAGGTTTTGTGGAAAAACCACATGATTGAAGAGGCAACATGGGAATCTGAAAATGCAGTGAGGGATAAGTACCCCCATTTATTCGATAAGTAAATAAATTGCGGGGACGCAATTTTCTAAAGGGGGGAAGGATGTAACATCCCAAGTAAGTAATGAATAATAGATATTTTTATCTATGTCTATTAATTATTAAGATAGTGTTTTAGAGGCTTAAAATGAAAATAAATACAATCTTATGCATGGAATACACTAATATTCTTTAAAGATTGTTTTACTGCCTTATGATGGAAAACACTTTTTGAATCTATATTTTGACAATTTTATAAACTATTTTTGTCAAAATAAACTTATTATTTATGATTGGGACATCAAAATTTACCTTGTGTGAATTTTTGGTATTTTTCTGACAATGTTCATTTTTTTAATGAATAGTGAAAAATACTGCATTTTACATCAAAACTGCTTTTTAATATAATTTATTTATATGATTAGATTATCTTTTGAATTGGTTTTGAAGTGAAATTAGAATATATTTTTACCATTTAATCCAATGGAGGTCATTGGAATCAATTTCACTTTGAAATTAGACTTAAACTGGTATCAATCTTTTGATACTTATTGTTTTGTAAAAACACGCTATTTGCTCTGGCAGCGGGAATTAATTATTAAATTAATTAATGTGACTTATATGATTTTAATTTTGTAAAATAGACTTCATTTTTGAATTTGGAATATCAAATATAGCTTAGGGTGAATTTTTGGTAATTTTCTGAAAAACTTCAATTTTTGATGAATAGTGAAACCACTAAGTGGTAATCAAGCAAACTGATTTTTCAGTTAAATGAAAGTTTACCACTAATGTGTATTGAATTTTGAAAATCCGACATACATGGTTGTCATTAAGAAGTAAAATGTGGTTCAATGAGATTATAATAATTTTTTGGTGAATAGTAACTTATTAAGTTCTTAATCGCGATTAGTGGTAATTAGGGTAGTTTAAGGTATAAATAATGATTTAATAATAGGAAATGACCTAGACACATGTCCCAAACTTATTGGTTGTGTCATGGCCGACCAAGACAAGCCATGGGTCAACTTGGGGACCCCATGGAGACACTTTGGTTTGGAAATGACATAAATAACGTTTTATTAAATGTTAAAGTAAAAATGACACAAACAAGAGATGTTTAACGAAAACAATTTTTACATGGGTTTATAAAGATCAGATATTTGATTATAAATAGTAATTGGAAATATAAAAAGATTTCCTACATCATAGTATTTTTTTATGATTTTTAGACATTAAATAAATTAAATTATTTATGACATAATAATGATGCATCGGTGACATTATTATTTGACGATTTAAATAAAATGGAAAGTCAATGTAAAATCTATGAACTACACATGGCCAAAACTTATTGGATGAGTGGATTTCGAAGCCTTATCACCTTATCTACGAATTATATCAATGTGGGACCTTTTAAAACCGAAACACATTTTCAAATAAAGTAATATTTCTTTACTTTCCAAAAGTGCCCCTCCTCTCCTCTTATAAAAGGCCCCCACCTCTACCTCATTTCACACACTCCTCAAGCCTTTGGCTCGGCCAACCACTGCCCATTTACTCTCTCCACATCCCTCTCCTCATCCTAGAGGATTCCATTTGGGCAGAATACTTTCAAAGGAAGCCTTTAGGCTCAAATCAAAAGGAGTTACACTTTTTAAGGTAATTCATTCTCTCATGTTCATTTGTTTTTTTTTGATTCTCCAACCCCCTAAACTCTTTTTATTTACTTATTTTGTAACAACACCAGTATCTTCAATATACTAGGATGTTGTTATAAGATTTATTTGAGCTACACTCTCACACAACTACATCAAATGGTTAAAGAACATACGGTTTCCGTGGATGGCGAAATTCTGCCTCCCGAAATGATGATTATTCAATACTCATTTAACACCTTCAAAGGTGGCCATTATGATGTCACTATTTTTATATATGATATATAATATGTTTATGTTTTCCTTAAGATTCTGTTTTTTTTCATTTTGGGCATACCTTTATGGTTTCCATTATGGGTAAACACGATATCTTTATTTTAGGAAGTGCGGACTACCGCCCCCTGAAAGTGATTTGATTCGTTAATACCATATGTGGGATGTGTAAAGGATAAAGTTAATTATATTATATATGTTATTATACTGGAATTATAATATAATCTTATATCATTATGATTCCATTCCAGAAAATATGAAATAGAAATGGAAGTAGCGTTCATGCGTACGTACGGTTTACCGTCTCCATGAACGGTGCATTTCATTTCTTACCTCTAAATGTGATGTAATATTATAAATACATGTATATTATGAATATATATGATATATATGTTATCCAAATCATTAATATCATTCTGGATATAATGAAACTATGACCAAATTAACAACATGTAAGTGTAAGAAGTCTATTTTTGACTTAAGAACCAAATACCGACAAAATGAACATTATTAACTTAACTGATTACATGATGTTCATAACATGGTATAAAAGGAATAATGAACTTGAAAAAGATTAATAAGCAAGTAGAGATTAACTCAAGTTTATTATTCAGGAGATTAAAGAACGGTCGGGTCAAGTCGGATACGAGGTATGGGACTTCGTCTCAATCTCCTTTCGTTGAGGCATATTTTATTTTATACACAACTTTCTTTTATACGGTGTATAAACCACTTTGACTTTTACGTTTATTCAAAAGTAATATTTTTTATACGAAGTATTTACTAAACGAAAAAAGGGAATGTTTTTGTCGTACGTATGCGGCGACAACAACTTCTCCGCCGTCGTGACCGTTATTTGAGTTTCGGCTTCCTCTACAAGCCATACCTTCTTTTAAAAGAAAAATAAATACCATGTTTTACTTTTATTTTATTTTGGTATTGAAAATGGTTTTCATAATGTTTTTATATCAATTTTTTGTATTGATATCTCATGATTGAAATGTGGAAATTTTATGTTTCCTTTATGCATGTTTTATGTGATATGATTATGTTATGGTTCTTGGGAATTATTATGAAGACGTGTGGTTCCGTGATAAACTAAGGGTGGGTGAGCCCGTTATAGCTCTCCAATGCATTGGGTAATGCGAAGGAGTGAAACGTTAAGATTTCTCCGAAGAGATTTAGGGAATATACTGTGATGGGTATTCCAAACGTAACCAAGAGGGTTACTCCCTACGTAAGAATGTTATGAATGCCTCAAGTTACCTTTATGTCTTATGATTTATATGATTTATTCATGATTTGATGAGGTATGATAAAGTGCTTATGTTTTATGGGTAAAGTATGATCTCATCCTTATGTACATATGTACCCATGTTTCCTTTCCATATTTTTATAACCCATACTGAGCTTTTTATGCTCATCCCAAGTTTTTTGAAATGTTTTCACAGGTCAAGGGAAAGGTACATGATATGATGATAGTGTCAAGGAAGTATCAAGAATGAATCCATGTTTTATTTTAAATATGTTTCCTTTGATGGGAATGAAGAATATTATCTTTATGTAACCACTTTGTTTATAGGTGGAATGTAATGCAAGTTTTATGATCTAATTCTCTAAAACTCTAAACCCGAAAAGATCCTCAATGTGTAATCTTGTAATAACTCAAGATTAAGTAAGGTTTAAGGCTGGGGCCTTATCATATATAAAAATAGTGACATCATAATGGCCACCTTTGAAGGTGTTAAATGAGTATTGAACAATCATCGTTTCGGGAGGCAGAATTTCGCCATCCACGGAAACCGTATGTTCTTTAACCATTTGAAGTAGTTGTGTGATTTTTTAGCTCAAATATATCTTATAACAACATCCTAGTATATTGAAGATGCTGGTGTTGTTACAAAAGAAGTAAATAAAAAGAGTTTAGGGGGTTGGAGAAGCAAAATAAAACAAATGAACATGAGAGAATGAATTACCTTCAAAAGTGTAACTCCTTTTGATTTGAGCCTAAAGGCTTCCTTTGAAAGGATTCTGCCCAAAGGTAATCCTCTAGGATGAGGAGAGGGATGTGGAGAGAGTAAATGGGCAGGGGTTGGCCGAGCCAAAGGCTTGAGGAGTGTGTGAAATGAGGTAGAGGTGGGGGCCTTTTATAAGAGGAGAGGAGGGGCACTTTTGGAAAGTAAAGAAATATTACTTTATTTGAAAATGTGTTTCGCTTTTAAAAGGTCCCACATTGATATAATTCGTGTATAAGGTGATAAGGGTTCGAAATCCACTCATCCAATTGGTTTTGGCCATTTGTAGTTCATAGATTTTACATTGTCTTTCCATTTTATTTAAATCGTCAAATAATGATGTCATCGCTGCATCATTATTATGTCATAAATATTTTAATTTATTTAATGTCTAAAAATCATAAAAAAAAATACTATGATGTAGGAAATCTTTTTAGCTTTCCAATGACTATTTATAATCAAATATCCGATCTTTATAACCCCATGTAAAAATTGTTTTCGTAAAACATATTATGTTTGTGTCATTTTTACTTTTACATTAAATAAAAAGTTATTTATGTCATTTCCCAACCAAAATGTCTCCATGGGGTCCCCAAGTTGACCCATGGCTTGTCTTGGTCGGCCATGACACAACCAATAAGGTTGGGACATGTGTCTAGGTCATTTCATATTATTAAAGCATTATTTATACCTTAAACTACACAAATCACCACTAATCGCGATTTAATAAAAAGTTATTTATGTCATTTCCAAACCAAAGTGTCTCCATGGGGTCCCCAAGTTGACCCATGGCTTGTCTTGGTCGGCCATGACACAACCAAGAGATGTTTTACGAAAACAATTTTTACATGGGGTTATAAAGATCAAATTTTTGATTATAAATAGTCATTGGAAAGCTAAAAATATTTCCTACATCATAGTATTTTTTTATGATTTTTAGACATTAAATAAATTAAATTATTTATGACATAATAATGATGCAGCGATGACATCATTATTTGACGATTTAAATAAAATGGAAAGATAATGAAAAATCTAAAACCTACACATGTTCAAAACCAATTGGATGAGTGGATTTCGAACCCTTATCACCTTATCCACGAATTAATTCAATGTGGGACCTTTTAAAACCGAAACACATTTTCAAATAAAGTAATATTTCTTTACTTTCCAAAAGTGCCCCTCCTCTCCTCTTATAAAAGGCCCCCACCTCTACCCCATTTCACACACTTCTCAAGACTTTGGCTCGGCCAACCCCTGCCCAATTACTCTCTCCACATCCCTCTCCTCATCCTAGAGGATTCCCTTTGGGCAGAATCCTTTCAGAGGAAGCCTTTAGGCTCAAATCAAAAGGGAGTTACACTTTTAAAGGTAATTCATTCTCTCTTGTTCATTTGTTTTATTTTGCTTCTCCAACCCTCTAAACTCTTTTTATTTACTTCTTTTGTAACAACACCAGTATCTTCAATATACTAGGATGTTGTTATAATATTTATTTGAGCTACACTCTCACACAACTACATCAAATGGTTAAAGAACATACGGTTTCCGTGGATGGCGAAATTCTGCCTCCCGAAACGATGATTGTTCAATACTCATTTAACACCTTCAAGGGTGGCCATTATGATGTCACTATTTTTATATATGATATATAATATGTTTATGTTTTCTTTAAGCTTCTGTATTTTTCATTTTTGGCATACCTTTATGGTTTCCATTATGGGTAAACACGATATCTTCATTTAAGGAAGTGCGGACTACCGCCCCCTAAAAGTGATATGATTCGTTAATGCCATATGTGGGACGTGTAAAGGATGGATTTAAAGTTATTATATATGATGTTATACTGGAATTATAATATACCTCTATATCATTATTATTTCTTTCTATTAAAGTATGAGATATAAATGAAAGTAGCGTTCATGCGTACGTACGGCTTACCGTCTCCATGAACGGTACATTTCATTTCTTATCCCCAAATGTAATGTACTATTAAAATTACATGTATATAATGTATATATATAATTAATGATATATCTAAATGATGAATATAATTCTGGAATTAAAATATACATACCTCTCATTTAGTTTTAATTCCACTAATATGACAAAGAAATGAAAGTAGCGTTCATGCGTACGTATGGATTACCGTCTCCATGAACGGTGCATTTCATTTCTTACCTCTAAATGATTATGTAATATTATAAATACATGTATATGACGGATATATATGATACATATTATATCCAAATCGGGAATTTCATTCTTGATATAAAGAACTTTTGACCACACGAACAACATGTAATTGTAACAAGTCCACTTTCGACTTAAGAACCAAATATTGACAAAACAAACATTATTAACTTAAATGGTTACATAATGTTTATAACCTGGAAATAAGTGATATAAAAGGAATAATGAACTTTAAAAAGTTTCTTAATCAAGTATAAATTAACTCAAGTTTATTATTCACGGCGTCAAAGAACGATCGAGTCAATTCGGACCCGAGTTAAGGGACTTCGTCTCAATCTCCTTTCATTGAGGCATATTTCGTTTTATACACAACTTTCTTTTATACGGTGTATAAACTCCTTTGACTTTTACTTTTATACAAAAGGAATCTTTTTCTACGAAGCGTTTTACTAAACGACAAAAAGGAATGTTTTTTTAACGTACGTGGTGACAACGACCTTTTCCGCCGCCACGAGTATTATTTGATCTTTGGCTTTCTCAACAAGCCGTAATGTTTTTAGAATAAAATAAATACCATATACTCTTTTATGTATTTTGGTATTGAAAATGGTTTTGAAAAAGGATTCTATTATGTCAATATATTTCTGATATATTGTGATTGAAATGTGGAAATGTTATCATTCCTTTATATTGGTTTTATGTTTTATGATTTTATACTGGTACTTGGACATTTTAACGGGTGGTTACGTTATAAACCATATGACGGGTGGTGCCGTGAATACCAGGACGGGTGGTTACGTTATAACCTCCAATGCATTGGGTATGGAAGTCGGCCGTATGGCTATTCCATTATGTATGTATGGAAATTGGTCGTATGGCTATTCCATTAAGTGATATGTGTGGAAGTCAACCGTATGGTTATTCCACTTAAGTATGTTTATGTCCCAAGTTACCTTTATATATTCTATGTGTTCTTTATATGGGTTTTATGGTAATCCTTTGGTTACAAAAAGGTAAGTAATGATACTTTATTCAGTGAAGATTTTTTTTACTACTTCATGAAGGTGAAGGTATTACTTTGATATAGTATACATGGTTTACTTGATGTTTGAAAAACTAACAGTTTTCATTCTCTTTGTATCCCTTACTGAGCTTTTTATGCTTACCCCAAGTTTTTCGGAATGTTTTTCACATGACTTAAAGTGGAATAAGGTCAAGGATGGGATCAAGGGAATTTAATGCTATCTAAAACATGGAATCTAGACATCTTTCATTTTAAGAGTTTTTATTTTATGGAGACTTAGTAGAAGTGTCTACATTGTAATCTTTTAAGATGTAATAGTTATGTTCTAATTCTCTAAAACTCTAAACCTGAAAAGATCCTCAACGTGTAATCTTGTAATAACTCAAGATTAAGTATGGTTTAAGGCTGGGGCCTTATAGGTGATCATGTTTTTCTCAAGGTTTCTCCTTGGAAAAGTGTGATGAGATTTGGTAAGAAAGGAAAGCTGAGTCCAAGGTTCATTGGACCATACGAAATTCTGGAGAGAGTTGGATCAGTTGAATACTGAGTGGATTTACCTCCGAGTTTATCTCAGGTACACAATGTTTTTCACGTTTTGATGTTGAGAAAGTATATGCCAGATCCATCTCATGTTTTGAGTCCAGAGGTAGTTCAGCTGGAAGAGAACCTATCTTATGAGGAACAACCGGTCCAGATTCTTGACCACAGGGAGCAAGTGTTACGGAATAAGGTGATTCATCAGGTAAAGGTTTTGTGAAAAAAACCATGTGATTGAAGAGGCAACGTGGGAATCTGAAAATGCTATGAGGGATAAATACCCCCACTTATTTTGATAAGTGAATAAAATTGCGAGGACGCAATTCCCAAAAGGGGGGAAGGATGTAACATCCCAGGTAAATAAAGAATAAATAATTTTCATATTTATTAATATTTACGAATTAAATATTAATTTTAATTAAAAGGGGTTTCTACGTTCGATAGCGTACTCGGTACGCAACGATGAGTTTCTTTGAAAACTTGCGTTGCACACAAGTAATAAAATAATATTATTTTAAATGATAGTTAACGAGTAGCCGTTGTACTGGCGGGAATGGATAGAAAAAACTAAAATATGATTATATATGTTTTTAAATGTTTTTACATTTACCCAATAAAAGATAAAGGCTTAAAATACGGAAAGAGTTCAATTTTAGGCATTTATACCCTAATTTTCACGAAAGGTCCACTTATCACCTTTTGACGGAGAACCGCCATTAAATATAGTTTTGATCGATCTTATAAATTCTATTGGACCAAATATAACACTTCTTTAGAATCGGGACATCAAAATTTACTTTGTGTGATTTTTTGGTACCTTTCTGATAAAGTTCATTTTTTTAATGAATAGTGTAAAATGTGGTATTTTAATTCAAAACCTCTTTTTAATCTAATTTATTTATATGATTAGATTATTATTTTAATTGGTTTTAAAGTGAAATTAGAAAATATTTTTACCAGTTAATCCAATGGTGGTCATTGGAATCAATTTCACTTTGAAATTGGACTTAAACTGGTGTCAATCTTTTGATACTTATTGTTTCGCAAAAACACGCTATTTGTCATGACAGCGGGAATTAATTATTAAATTAATTAATTTGACTTATATGTTTTGAATTTTGTAAAATGGACTTCATTTTTGAATTCGGAATATCAAATATAGCTTAGGGTGAATTTTTGGTAATTTTCTGAAAAACTTCAATTTTTGATGAATAGTGAAACCACTAAGTGGTAATCAACCAAACTGATTTTTCAGTTAAATGAAAGTTTACCACTAATGTGTATTGAATTTTGAAAATCTGAAATACATGGTTGTCATTAAGAATTAAAATGTGGTTCAATGAGATTAAAATAATTTTTTGGTGAATAGTAATTTTTTTTCATTAATCGCGATTAGAGGTAATTAGTGTAGTTTAAGGTAAAAATGGTATTATAAGAATGTGAAAACACCATGAAACTTGTCCTACACCTATTGAGTGAGTCATGGCCGACCAAGACAAGCCATGGGACAACTTGGGGACCCCATGGATCCACTTTAGTTGGAAAATTACATTAATATATTTTTATTTAATGTTAAAGTGAAAATGACACTAAAATAAATTGTTTTACTAAAATAATTTTTGAGTGGGGTTATACAAGTCCAAATTTTGATTATAAATAGTCATTGGAAAGATAAAAATATTTCCTACATCATAGTATTTTTTTTTATAATTTTTAGACACTAAATAAATTAAATTATTTATGACATAATAATGATGCATCGATGACATCATTATTTGACAATTTAAATAAAATGGAAAGATAATGTAAAATCTATGAACTACACATGTCCAAAACTTATTGGATGAGTGGATTTCGAACCCTTATCACCTTATCCACGAATTATATCGATGTGGGACCTTTTAAAACCGAAACACATTTTCAAATAAAGTAATATTTCTTTACTTTCCAAAAGTGCCCCTCCTCTCCTCTTATAAAAGGCCCCCACCTCTACCACATTTCACACACTTCTCAAGCCTTTGGCTCGGCCAAACCCTGCCCAATTACTCTCTCTACATCCCTCTACTCATCCTAGAGGATTCCCTTTGTGCAGAATTCTTTCAAAGGAATCCTTTTGGCTCAAATCAAAAGGGAGTTATACTTTTAAAGGTAATTCATTCTCTCTTGTTCATTTGTTTTATTTTGCTTCTCCAACCCTCTAAACTCTTTTTATTTACTTCTTTTGAAACAACCCCAGTATCTTCAATATACTAGGATGTTGTTATAATATTTATTTGAGCTACAACTATAAGGCCCCGAGCTTAAACCTTACATAATCTTGAGTTATCACAAGATTACACATGGAGGATCTTTTCAGGTTTAGAGTTTTAGAGAATTAGATCTTGAAACTTTCATTACATTCCACCTTTAAACAATGTGGTTACATAAAAGACATGATTCATTCTTCCCAACAACGGAGACATATTTAAAATAAAACTTGGATTCTTTCTTTACTCATCCTTGACTCTATCATCTTATCATGTACCTTTCCCTTGACCTGTGAAAAACATTTCAAAAACTTGGGATGAGCATAAAAAGCTCAGTAAGAGTTATAAAAAAATATGGAAAGGAAATATGAGTTCATATATACATTAGAATGGAATCATACTTTACCCATAAAACATAGGCATATAAAATCATGAATAAATCATAGAAAACATAAGACATAAAGGAAACTTGAGGCATTCATAACATTCTTACGTAGGGAGTAACCCTCTTGGTTACGTATGGAATACCCATCACAGTATATTCCCTAAATATCTTCATAGAAACCTTAACGTTTTACTCCTTCGCGTTACCCAATGCATTGGAGAGCTATAACGGGCTCACCTTCCCTTAGTTTATCATGGAACCACCCGTTCTTCATAACAATGCCCAAGGACCATAACATAATCGTATCACATAAAACATGCATAAAGGAAACATAGAATTTCCACATTTCAATCACAATATAACATTTTAGTATATTTAAATAATGAATCCATTCAAAAAAAGAAACCATTTCCAAAACCATTTAAAACCTTTAATAACGATATTTTTGTATCAAAGTGTCCCATACCACCTTGAAGCTTAAAATTTTAAACCATTAATATCCATATAAATAAATCCTTAAAACCATTTTGAAACATGGATATTAATAAGAACAAACAATTAAAACATTTAAAACGATATTTTGGTTAAAGGGGTTTTACCAAAATTAGAGACACTTGAATACAACAATTGAGGAATAACATTTAGTCAGAACTTTATAATATCATGAGAATAAATGGATTCATGATATAATACTCCAAAGGACAGTATATACACCATATAAGAGTGAATTGGTGCATAACAACAATGAACCCTCAATAGAAATGTCAAATGTGATGAAATCCCTTATAAAGAAGGTATCCTTAAATTAAAGACAAATCAATCTCAAAAATATGTGTGACAAATATAAATACACCCAATATAAGTGGATATTAAGTGTAAAACAATAAAATGTCATTCACACATATTCAATGGATGACATATTCAATGAATACATGTTAAACCCAAAGAAATCGAAATTGGGTTAAAAATTTCCCTTGACAGCCTAACAGCATCACATCAAAATGAGTTGATGAGAGATAAAAAGTGTATCTCAGCACTTGGACATAAAATTTACATAAATAAGGATATATTAGAACATATCCCAACATAAAAATATGTAAATTAAAAGACCCAACAAAAGAAGTCTTTTAAAAAAGAGGAGGGTGAAAGGTTCCCTTACCGACTTGGGTATCTTTCATAACATACACCCCATGAAAGAAGGACAATAGATCATTGATGTAAATACTCATAAACGAAAGTATATTACACAAAGAGTAGAATAATGGGAAGTACATACACCACTCAATGGAATTTGTGGCAAATGTAGCATAAATCTCACGAGAATAAAAGTGAGATGAAAAATCCCTTACGAAAACACGGCAGCCTAACGACGCCACATAAAACTTTTGAATATTTATTGATGAGATCAAATAGCGTATCTCCTCACATTACAATAAAATGTACAGTAAGAGGAATATAAAAGAACATCCCCCAACATTACAAAGAGGAGCCTAAAAGAAGTGACATAAAGGAGAGTACTTAAAAAGAAAGAGAGTTGTAGGATCCCTTACCTCGGGTCCGACTTGACTCGATCGTTCTTTAACGTCCTGGATAATAAACTTGAGTTAATTTATACTTCCTTAATAACCTTTTTCAAGTTCATTATTCCTTTTATATCACTTATTACCATGTCATAAACATTATGTAATAATTTAAGTTAATAATATTTGTTTTGCCGATATTTGGTTCTTAAGTCGAAAGTGGACTTCTTACAATTACATGTTGTTCGTGTGGACAAATGTTTATTATATCCATAATTGTATTCATCATTTAGATATCATATATGTCATATATATCCAGTAAATGCATGCATTTATAACATTACATAATCATTTAGAGGTAAGAAATGAAATGCACCGTTCATGGAGACGGTAATCCGTACGTACGCATGAACGCTACTTTCATTTCTATTTCGTATTTTATAGAATGGAATCATAATGATATAAAGGTGTTTTATAATTCCAGTATAATATCATATATAATATCATAGTTCCATCCTTTATACGTCCCACATATGGTATTTAACGAATCAAACCACTTTGAGGGGGCGGTAGTCTGCACTTCCTAAAATGAAGATATCGCGTATACCCATAATGGAAGCCATAAAGGTAAGACAAAAATGAAAAATAAAGAAGCATAAGTAAAACATAAACATATTATATATCATATATAAAAATAGTGACATCATAATGGCCACCTTTTAATGTGTTAAATGAGTATTGAACAATCATCGTTTCGGGAGGCAGAATTTCGCCATCCACAGAAACCGTATGTTCTTTAACCATTTGATGTAGTTGTGTGAGAGTGTAGCTCGAATAAATCTTATAACAACATGCTAGTATATTGAAGATACCGGTGTTGTTACAAAAGAAGTAAATAAAAAGAGTTTAGGGGGTTGGAGAAGCAAAATAAAACAAATGAACATGAGAGAATGAATTACCTTTAAAAGTGTAACTCCTTTTGATTTGAGCCTAAAGGCTTCCTTTGAAAGGATTATGCCCAAAGGGAATCCTCTAGGATGAGGAGAGGGATGGAGAGAGAGTAAATGGGCAGGGTTTGGCCGAGCCAAAGGCTTGATGAGTGTGTGAAAAGAGGTAGAGGTGGGGGCCTTTTATAAGAGGAGAGGAGGGGATCTTTTGGAAAGTAAGGAAATATTACTTTATTTGAAAATGTGTTTCGGTTTTAAAAGGTCCCACATTGATATAATTTGTGGATAAGGTTATAAGGGTTCGAAAACCACCCATCCAATAAGTTTTGGACATGTGTAGTTCATAGATATTACATTATATTTCCATTTTATTTTAATCATTAAATAATGATGTCATCACTGCATCATTATGATGTCATAAATAATTTAATTTATTTAATGTCTAAAAATTATAAAAAAATTACAATGATGTAGGAAATCTTTTTAGCTTTCCAATGAGTCTTTATAATAAAAAATATGACTTTTTATAACCCTACTTAAAAATTGTTTTAGTAAAACATATGCAACGTAAGTTTTCAAAGAAACTCATCGTTGCGTACCGAGTACGCTATCGAACGTAGAAACCCCTTTTAATTAAAATTAATATTTAATTTGTAAATATTAATAAATATGAAAATTCTTTATTCTTTATTTACCTGGGATTTTACATCCTTCCCCCCTTTTGGTAATTGCGTCCTCGCAATTTTATTCACTTATCAAAATAAGTGGGGGTATTTATCCCTCATAGCATTTTCAGATTCCCACGTTGCCTCTTCAATCACATGGTTTTTCCACAAAACCTTTACCTGATGAATCACCTTATTCCGTAACACCTGCTCCCTATGGTCAAGAATCTGGACCGTTTGTTCCTCATAAGATAGGTTCTCTTCCAGCTGAACTACCTCTGGACTCAAAACATGAGATGGATCTGGCATATACTTCCTCAACATTGAAACATGAAAAACATTGTGTACCTGAGATAAACTCGGAGGTAAAGCCACTCGATATGAAACTGATCCAACTCTCTCCAGAATTTCATATGGTCCAATGAACCTTGGACTCAGCTTTCCTTTCTTACCAAATCTCATCACACGTTTCCAAGGAGAAACCTTGAGAAAAACATGATCACCTACCTCAAAAGATAGATCCTTTTCTGGTTATCCGCATAACTCTTCTGCCTGCTCTGAGCTGTTCTCATGTGTTTCTGAATCATCTGAACTTTTTCTGCCATCTCTTTTACCAATTCTAGTCCTATCAACTTCCTTTCACCCACTTCATTCCAAAATACTGGTGTTTGACACCGCTTCCCATATAATGCCTCAAATGGTGCCATATGTATACTGGAATGAAAACTGTTATTATAAGAAAACTCAACCAAAGAAAGATGTTAGTCCCAACTTCCCTGATAATCCATAGAACAAGCTCGTAGCATATCCTCCAATGTCTGGATTGTTCATTCTAACTGCCCATCTGATTGAGGATGAAAAGTTGTACTAAAATTTAATTCAGTACCCAACGACTTCTGAAAGCCTTTCCAAAAGTTAGAAGTAAACCTGGGATCACGATCTGATACAATGGAGAGAGGAACTCCATGTAACAGGACAATCTCTTTAAGATACAAACGGGAAAGTTGATCAAGAGAGAAAGTATCTCGTATAGCAAGGAAATGAGCAGACTTGGTCAAGCGATCAACAATAACCCAGATTGCATTATTACCTCGAGATGTCTTCGGTAATCCAACAACAAAGTCCATGGATATATTCTCCCATTTCCACTTTGACACTGGTAAAGGCTGAAGAATCCCTTTCGGTAACTGCCACTCTTCTTTAACCTGTTGACTTGTCAAACACTTCACAGTAAAATAAGCAATATCTCTTTTCATTCCATCCCACCAGTAATACTCCTGCAGATCTCTGTACATCTTAGTACTGCCAGGATGAACTGAAAACGGGGAACTATGAGCCTCACATAACAACTCATTCTTCAACTTTGAATCACAAGGCACTCATAACCTCTTCCTAAATCTCAAAACACAATCATTATCAATGTTGAATTCAGGCAACTTACCTTTCTGAACCAGCTCTACCTTTTTCTGCAACTCACTATCTTTCTTCTGTGCTTGCTTGATTCTATCTGATAGAGATGATTTCACTGATACCTGAAACAAAACAGAAGGACTTCCTTCACCAACAACTTCTATGCCAAAGTTCATAGAATCCTTAACCAAAGGATCACGTTCCAAACGCAACATTGTTAATGAAGCATTACTTTTTTGACTCAAAGCATCAGCCACTTTATTTGCTTTTCCTGGATGGTAATGAATTGTACAATCATAATCCTTGATTAATTCCAGCCATCTCCTTTGTCTCATGTTTAACTCTTTCTGAGTGAATATATACTTTAAAATTTTGTGATAGGTATATATTTCACACTTTACTCCATACAAATGATGCCTCCAAATTTTTAAAGCAAAAACAACAGCAGCTAATTCCAAATCATGTGTAGGGTAATTTACCTCATTAGTTTTCAACTATCGTGAAGCATAAGAAATTACCTGATCATTCTGCATTAGGACGCAACCAAGTCCTTTCAATGAAGCATCACTGTATATAACAAACTCACCATTCCTGGAAGGTAGTGCCAAAACTGGAGCATTCACCAATCTTGTTTTCAATTCCTGAAAACAATCATCACATTCTTTTGTCCAGATAAACTTAACACCCTTCCGAGTTAGCTTAGTCATTGGACTAGATAACCGTGAAAAATTTCTAACAAACCTTCGGTAATAGCCCGCCAAACCAAGGAAGCTACGAATCTCGGTTACATTTGTGGGTCTTGGCCATTCTTCCACAACTTTTGTTTTTGCAGGATCAACAATTATTCTATCTTTAGAAACAATGTGACAAAGGAAAGAAATTTGTTGCAACCAAAACTCACACTTTCTGAATTTCCCATACAGTTTCTTTTCTTTTAAGGTTTGCAAGATAACCCTTAAATGTCTTTCATGATCCTCTTTACTTTTAGAAAACACCAAAATATCATCAATGAAAACCACCACAAACTTATCCAAGAACTCATGGAAAATTCTATTCATTAAATACATGAATGCAGCAGGTGCATTTGTTAGCCCAAAAGGCATTACTACAAATTCATAATGGTCATATCTCGTACGAAACGCGGTCTTCGGAATATCTGCCTCCTTTACCTTCAGCTGATGGTACCCCGATCTCAAGTCAATCTTTGAAAAAAACTGAGCTCCCTGGAGCTGATCAAACAAATCATCGATATGAGGCAAAGGATATTTGTTCTTAACAGTGATATTATTCAATGCTCTATAATCAATGCAAGGTCTCATAGAACCATCTTTATTTTTAACAAATAAAACAGGAGCACCCCATGGTGATGTGCTAGGTCTAATGAAACCTTTCTCTAATAAATCTTGCAATTGCTCCTTCAACTCTAAAAGTTCAATTTGTGCCATTTGATAAGGGGGTTTTGAAATTGGCTTAGCATCAGGAACTAAGTCAACAATAAACTCAACTTCCCGATCTGGTATTATTCCAGGAATCTCATCAGGAAAAACATCAGGATACTCATTTACCACTGGCACATCATTAATCTGAACAGTTCCTTTATTTTCAACGACATGTGCAAGGTAACATTCATTTCCATCTTTTACAAGTTTATCGGCCTCTTGATATATTATCAAAAGTAAGGGTTCATTCTTGTAAACAAACTGAAAGTCTTTCTGAAAAGAAACTTCTTTAGCTCTACAGTCAATCTTAGCATGGTAAATAGAGAGCCAATCCATACCCAGGATAACATCAAACTCTACTAGAGGTAGAACAATAAGGTTTGCAAGTAGGTTCTTTCCACAGATAAGGATAGGAAGATTCTTATAAATTCTTTTTGCCTCAACATTCCCCCCAGGTGTTTTTACCAAAAGTTCAGGAGTCATTTCTTGAGATGGTATTCCCATTTTACTAGAAAAGGTTTCAGAGATGAAAGAATGTGTAGACCCCGAATCAAACAACACACTGGCATAATCTGAAAAAACAAACAAAGTACCTGATACAACTTCATTTGATGGCCCGACATCTGCTGAAGTAGTTCCAAAGGATTTCACCACCCCTTTCTTCTTGTAGTCTAACTGCTTCCCATCACTCAAGCTCCTTTTCGGACACTCGTTTGCATAGTGACCCATCTCATTGCACTTATAACATTTCACTAACTGTAAATCAAATTTGTTCTTACCTTCACCTTGATCCTTTTCAGTGCAATCATGAGACTTATGTCCCATCTTACCACATCGGTAGCACTCTCCAGAATTCAGAAGACATTCCCCAGCATGCCTTTTTCCACATTTATCACAAACTGGAAACTTAGTTCTCTTACCATCAGACTTTTTTGAAGAATTCTTACCTTTCTCCTGCCACCTCGGTCTCTTCTTCTGCTGGTTGTTATAGAAAACTTGGTCATCGGCAAACTCCATTTCCACCTTCTCAGCACATCGAACAAGCTTTTCATAACTTTTAAACTCACGAGAAGCTAATGCCCTTCGATATTTTGGCTTTAATCCTGAGTAAAAAAGATTGATTTTACTATCAAGGTCTCGAATAAAATTTGGAGCATACCTTGCCAATCGAGTGAACCTTTCTTCGTAGGAAGCTACTGAGTCTTCCTCTTGCCTCAATTCCAAGAATTGCTTTTCCATCCTAAGTCGAGCAGCCTTAGGAAAATACTTCTCAAGAAACATACCTTTGAATTCATCCCAGTCAAGAGCATCAATCTCATCGGTGTCCCTGATATTTTTAACCATAGACCACCACTGATCTGCTTCACCCTCCAAACGGTAAATAGAAAGACTAACCTTTTGATTGTCTGTACACCCCATGACATCAAAAATCTTCTCCAGTGCTTTAATCCACCGTTCAGCTAGCACAGGGTCAGATGATCCTCTGAATGATGGTGGATGTTGCCTCATGAAATGTTCCACCACTGACATGTTCCTCTGCGGTTGTTCTGGCTGATCTTGTGTATGGATACCACCGCCATTTATCGCTTGAGTCAACTGCGCCATTACTGCAACAAACTGTTCAGTTCCAATTCCGACCATCTCAGGATGCTGATTCGGAAGGTTATTTCCTTCTGTATGCCTTCCTAGCACTGCTTCCCTGTTTTCGCTGCGGAAAACCATTCTGAACACAGAAATATCTTAGACGAAGAAACATGGTAATCCGTAAATGCTATATCATTTCAATCATATTATAATTTGACACTTTCCTAACTCCTAAAGTTGTCTAAACTGACCTTTGATACCAACTATAAGGCCCCGGCCTTAACCCTTACTTAATATTGAATTAAATGAATAATTCACATTGAGGATCTTTTCAGGTTTAGAGTTTTAGAGAATTAGAACATAACTATTACATCTCAAAAGATTACAAAGTAGTCACTCCTACTAAGTTTCCATAATAAAAAAAACTCTTAAAAAGAAACGTGTCTAGTTCCATGTTTTATATAGGATGACATTCCCTTGATCCCATCCTTGACCTTATTCCACATTAAGTCCTGTGAAAACATTTCAAAAAAAACTTGGGGTGAGCATAAAAAGCTCAGTAAGGGATACAGAAAGAATGAAAACTGTTAGTTTTTCAAACATAAAATAAACCATATATACTCTATCAAAGTAATACCTTCACCTTCATGAAGTAGTAAAAACTCTTCACTGAATAAAGTATCATTACTTACCTTTTTGTAACCAAAGGATTACCATAAAATCCATAAAAAGAACACATAACATATATAAAGGTAACTTGGGACATAAACATACTTAACTGGAATAACCATACGGTCGACTTCCACACATATCACTTAATGGAATAGCCATACGACCAATTTCCATACATACTTAATGGAATAGCCATATGGCCGACTTACATACCCAATGCATTGGAGGTTATAACGTAACCACCCATCCTGGTATTCACCACACCACCCGTCATATGGTTTATAACGTAACCACCCATTAAAATGTCCAAGTACCAATATAAAATCATAAAACATAAAACCAATATAAAGGAATGATAACATTTCCACATTTCAATCACAATATATCATAAATATATTGACATAATAGAATCATTTTTGAAAACAATTTTCAATACCAAAATACATAAAAGAGTATATGGTATTTATTTTATTCTAAAAACATTATGGCTTGTTGAGAAATCCAAAGACCAAATAATACTCGCGGCGGCGGAAAAGGTCGTTGTCACCACGTACGTTAAAAAAAACATTCCTTTTTGTCGTTTAGTAAAACACTTCGTAGAAAAAGATTCCTTTTGTATAAAAGTAAAAGTCAAAGGGGTTTATACATCGTATAAAAGAAAGTTTTGTATAAAATGAAATATTCCTCAATGAAAGGAGATTGAGACGAAGTCCCTTACCTCGGGTCCGACTTGACTCGATCGTTCTTTAACATCCTGAATAATAAACTTGAGTTAATTTATACTTGATTAAGAACCTTTTTAAAGTTCATTATTCATTTTATATCACTTATTTCCATGTTATAAACATTATTTAACCATTTAAGTTAATAATGTTTGTTTTCTCAATATTTGGTTCTTAAGTCAAAAGTGGACTTCTTACAATTACATGTTGTTCGTGTGGTCAAAGGTTCTGTATATCCAGAATGAAATTCCCGATTTGGATATAATATGTATCATATATATCCAGAATATACATGTATTTATAATATTACATAATCATTTAGGGGTAAGAAATGAAATGCACCGTTCATGGAGATGGTAAGTCGTACGTACGCATGAACGCTACTTTCATTTCTTTGTCATATTAATGGAATTAAAACTAAATGAGAGGTATGTATATTTTAATTCCAGAATTATATTAATCATTTAGATATATAATTAATTATATATATCCATTATATACATGTACTTTTAATAGTACATTACATTTGGGGATAAGAAATGAAATGCACCGTTCATGGAGACGGTAAGCCGTACGTACGCATGAACGCTACTTTCATTTCTTTGTCATATTAATGGAATTAAAACTAAGTGAGAGGTATGTATATTTTAATTCCAGAATTATATTCATAATTTAGATATATAATTAATTATATATATCCATTATATACATGTACTTTTAATAGTACATTACATTTGGGGATAAGAAATTAAATGCACCGTTCATGGAGACGGTAAGCCGTACGTATGTATGAACGCTACTTTCATTTCTATCTCATACTTTAATGGAAATAAATAATAATGATATAGAGGTATATTATAATTCTAGTATAAAATCATATATAATAACTTTAAATCCATCCTTTACATGTCCCACATATGGCATTAACGAATCACATCACTTTGAGGGGGCGGTAGTCCGCACTTCCTTAAATGAAGATATCGTGTTTACCCATAATGGAAACCATAAAGGTATGCCCAAAATGAAAAATACAGAATCTAAAAGATAAACTAAACATATTATATATCATATATAAAAATAGTGACATCATAATGGCCACCATTGAAGGTGTTAAGTGAGTATTGAACAATCATCGTTTCGGGAGGCAGAATTTCGCCATCCACGGAAACCGTATGTTCTTTAACCATTTGATGTAGTTGTGTGAGAGTGTATCTCGAATAAATCTTATAAAAACATCCTAGTATATTGAAGATACTGGTGTTGTTACAAAAGAATTAAATAAAAAGAGTTTAGTGGGTTGGAGAAGCAAAATAAAACAAATGAACATGAGAGAATGAATTACCTTAAAAAGTGTAACTCCTTTTGATTTGAGCCTAAAGGCTTCCTTTGAAAGGATTCTGCCCAAAGGGAATCCCCTAGGATGAGGAGAGGGATATGGAGAGAGTAATTGGGCAGGGGTTGGCCGAGCCAAAGGCTTGATGAGTGTGTGTAAGGTGGTATAGGTGGGGGCTTTTATAAGAGGAGAGGAGGGGCACTTTTGGAAAGTAAAGAAATATAACTTTATTTGAAAATGTGTTTCGGTTTTAAAAGGTCCCACATTGAAATAATTCGTGGATAAGGTGATAAGGGTTCGAAATCCACTCATCTAATTGGTTTTGGACATGTGTAGTTCATAGATTTTACATTATCTTTCCATTTTATTTAAATCGTCAAATAATGATGTCATCGCTGCATCATTATTATGTCATAAATAATTTAATTTATTTAATGTCTAAAAATTATAAAAAAATACTATGATGTAGGAAATCTTTTTATATTTCCAATTACTATTTATAATAAAAAATCTGATCTTTATAACCCCATGTAAAAATTGTTTTCGTAAAACATATTATGTTTGTGTCATTTTTACTTTTACATTAAATAAAAAGTTATTTATGTCATTTCCCAACCAAAGTGTCTCCATGGGGTCCCCAAGTTGACCCATGGCTTGTCTTGGTCGGCCATGAGACAACCAATGAGGGTATAACATGTGTCAAGCTCATATTATTCTATTAAAGCATTATTTTTACCTTAAACTACACTAATTACCACTAATCGCGATTAAAAACTTAATAAGTTATTATTCACCAAAAAAAATTATTTTAATCTCATTGAACCACATTTTACTTATTAATGACAACCGTGTATGTCGGATTTTTGAAATTCAAAACACAATGATGGCAAAATTTCATTTAAATGGAAAATCAGTCTTTATAAGTACCACTTAGTGGTTTCACTATTCATCAAAAATTGAAGTTTTTCAGAAAATTACCAAAAATTCACCCTAAGATATATTTGATATTACGAATTCAAAAATGAAGTCTATTTTACAAAATTCAAAACATATAAGTCACATTAATTAATTTAATAATTAATTCCCGCTGTCAGAGCAAAGAGCGTGTTTTATGAAACAATAAGTATCAAAAGATTGACACTAGTTTAAGTCTGATTTCAAACATTACGGCTTGTTGAGGAAGCCAAAGACCAAATAATACTCGCGGCGGCGGAAAAAGTCATTGTCACCGCGTACGTTAAAAAAAACATTCCTTTTTGACGTTTTGTAAAACGCTTCGTATAAAAAGGTTCCTTTTGTATAAAAGTAAAAGTCAAAGGGGGTTTATACACCGTATAAAAGAAAGTTGTGTATAAAACGAAATATGCCTCAATGAAAGGAGATTGAGACGAAGTCTCTCACAAAGACGGTATCCTTGGTTTAAGGATAAATCAATTACATAATTATGTGTGACAAATGAATACACCAAATATAATTGGATATTAAGTGTAAAATAATCAAAGGTCATTCACACATATTCAAAGGATGACATATTCAATAACTACATGTTGAACCCAAAGAAATCGAAATTGGGTTAAGAAGTTCCCTTGACAGCCTAACGGCGTCACCTCAAAATGAGTTGATGAGAGATAAAAAGTGTATCTCATCACTTGGACATAAAAGTTACATCACTAAGGATATATGAGAACATATCCCAACATAACAATATGTAAATTAAAAGACCCAACAAAAGAAGTCTTTTAAAAAAAAGAGGGTGAAAGGTTCCCTTACCGACTTGGGTAACTTTTGAAAAGTACACCCCATTGAAGAAGTGTCATACAATGAATATGTAAATACCCATAAATGGAATTATATTACAATAGGATTATAATAGTGGGCAGTACATAAACCACTCAATGGAAATTGTGGCAAATGTAGCATAAATCTCACGGGAATAAAAGTGAGATGAAAAATCTCTTACGAAAACTCGGCAGCCTAACGGCGCCACTTAAAACTTCCAAAATGGATTGATGAGAGGAAATAGGGTCTCTCATTACATCAACATAATGTTTACAGAAAGAGGAATATAAAATAACATCCCCCAACATTACAAATAGGAGCCTAAAATAAGTGACATAAAGGAGAGTACTTAAAAAGAAAGAGAGAAGTTAGATCTCTTACGAAAGTTCGGCAGCCTAACGGCGCCAATCAAAACTTCCAAAATGGATTGATGAGAGAGAATAGGGTCTCTCATCATATGAACATAAAAATTATAGTAGGATTAATATAAAATATCATCCCAATAACAAGAAAGATGAGCTTTAAAAGTAATGACATAAAAGAGTGTACTTAAAAAGAAAGAGAGGAGTAAGATCCCTTACCTTGGGTCCGACTTGACTCGATCGTTCTTTAATCTCCTGAATAATAAACTTGAGTTAATTTATACTTCCTTAAGAACCTTTTTAAAGTTCATTATTCCTTTTATATCACTTATTACCATGTTATAAACATTATTTAATCTTTTCATGTTTAGAGTTTTAGAGAATTAGAACATAACTATTACATCTCAAAAGATTACAAAGTAGTCACTTATACTAAGTTTCCATAATAATAAAAAAAATCATGAAAGAAACATGTCTAGTTCCATGTCTTATATAGCATTACATTCCCTTGATCCCATCATTGACCTTATTCCACTTTAAGTCCTGTGAAAAACATTTCGAAAAACTTGGGGTGAGCATAAAAAGCTCAGTAAGGGATACACAAAGAATGAAAACTGTTAGTTTTTAAAAATCAAGTAAACCATGTATACTCTATCAAAGTAATACCTTCACTTTCATGAAGTAGTAAAAACTCTTCACTGAATAAAGTATCATTACTTACCTTTTTGTAACCAAAGTATTACCATAAAACCCATATAAAGAACACATAACATATATAAAGGTAACTTGGGACATAAACATACTTAAGTGGAATAACCATACGGTCAACTTCCACACATATCACTTAATGGAATAGCCATACGGCCAATTTCCATACATACTTAATGGAATAGCCATACGGCCGACTTCCATACCCAATGCATTGGAGGTTATAACGTAACCACCCGTCCTGGTATTCACGGCACCACCCGTCACATGGTTTATAACGTAACCACCCGTTAAAATGTCCAAGTACCAATATAAAATCATAAAACATAAAATTTTCTTTTATATTCCACTTGCTGTAAATTCTATTTCAATATGATGGGATACTCTATTTTATCTCATCAATCCATATTCGGAAGTTTTATGTGGCGCCGTTAGGCTGCCGAGTTTTCGTAAGGGATTTTTCATCTCACTTTTATTCCCGTGAGATTTATGCTACATTTGCCACAAATTCCATTGAGTGGTGTATGTACTGCCCATTATTCTACTCTTTGTGTAATATACTTTCGTTTATGAGTATTTACATCAATGATCTATTGTTCTTCTTTCATGGGGTGTATGTTTTGAAAGATACCCAAGTGGGTAAGGGAACCTTTCACCCTCCTCTTTTTTAAAAGACTTCTTTTGTTGGGTCTTTTAATTTACATATTTTTATGTTGGGATATGTTCTCATATATCCTTATTGATGTAAATTTTATGTCCAAGTGATGAGATACACTTTTTATCTCTCATCAACTCATTTTGATGTGACGCCGTTAGGCTGTCAAGGGAACTTCTTAACCGAATTTCGATTTCTTTGGGTTCAACATGTAGTCATTGAATATGTCATCCATTGAATATGTGTGAATGGCCTTTTATTGTTTTACACTTAATATCCACTTATATTGGGTGTATTTATATTTGTCACACATATTTTGAGATTGATTTGTCCTTAATTTAAGGATACCTTCTTTATAAGGGATTTCATCACATTTGACATTTCTATTGAGGGTTCATTGTTGTTATGCACCAATTCACTCTTATATACATTTTAGGATATTGAAATAATGAATCCATTCAAAAAGAAACCATTTCCAAAACCATTTAAAACATTTAATAAAGAGATTTTTGAATCAAAGTGTCCCATACCACCTTGAAGATTTTAACATTTTAAAACATTAATATCCATATAAATAAATCCTTAAAACTATTTCGAAAACATGGATATTAATAAGAACAAATAATTAAAACATTTAAAACGATATTTTGGTTAAAGGGGTTTTACCAAAATTAGAGACACTTGAATACAATAATCAAGGAATAACATTTAGTCAGAACTTTATAATATCATGAGAATAAAAGGATTCATGATATAATACTCCAAAGGATAGTATATACACCATATAAGACTGAATTGGTGCATAACAACAATGAAACCTCAATAGAAATGTCAAATGTGATTAAATCCCTTATAAAGAAGGTATCCTTAAATTAAGGACAAAAGTCCCTTACCTCGGGTCCGACTTGACTCGATCGTTCTTTAACGTCCTGAGTAATAAACTTGAGTTAATTTATACTTGATTAAGAACCTTTTTAAAGTTCATTATTCCTTTTATATCACTTATTTCCATGTTATAAACATTATGTAACCATTTAAGTTAATAATGTTCATTTTGTCGGTATTTGGTTCTTAAGTCAAAAATAGACTTCTTACACTTACATGTTGTTAATTTGGTCAAAGGTTCGTTATATCCAGAATGATATTAATGATTTGGATAGAATATATATCATATATATTCATCATATACATGTATTTATAATATTACATCACATTTAGAGGTAAGAAATGAAATGCACCGTTCATGGAGACGGTAAGCCGTACGTACGCATGAACGCTACTTCCATTTCTATTTCATATTTTCTGGAATGGAATCATAATGATATAAGAGTATATTATAATTCCAGTATAATAACATATATAATATCATTAACTTTATCCTTTAAACATCCCACATATGGTATTAACGAATCAAATCACTTTCAGGGGGCGGTAGTCCGCACTTCCTAAAATGAAGATATCGTGTTCACCCATAATGGAAACCATAAAGGTATGCCCAAAATGAAAAAAACAGAAGCTTAAGGAAAACATAAACATATTTTATATCATATATAAAAATAGTGACATCATAATGGCCACCTTTGAAGGTGTTAAATGAGTATTGAACAATCATCGTTTCGGGAGGCAGAATTTCGCCATCCACAGAAACCGTATGTTCTTTAACCATTTGATGTAGTTGTGTGAGTGTGTAGCTCAAATATATCCTATAAAAACATCCTAGTATATTGAAGATTCTGGTTTTGTTAGAAAAGAAGTGAATAAAAAGAGTTTAGGGGGTTGGAGAAGCAAAATAAAACAAATGAACATGAGAGAATGAATTACCTTTAAAAGTGTAACTCCTTTTGATTTGAGCCTAAAGGCTTCCTTTGAAAGGATTCTTCCCAAAGGGAATCCTCTAGGATGAGGAGAGGGATGTTGAGAGAGTAAATGGGCAGGGGTTGGCCGAGCCAAAGGCTTGAGGAGTGTGTGAAATGAGGTAGAGGTGGGGGCCTTTTATAAGAGGAGAGGAGGGGCACTTTTGGAAAGTAAAGAAATATTACTTTATTTGAAAATGTGTTTCGGTTTTAAAAGGTCCCACATTGATATAATTCCTGGATAAAGTGATAATTCTTATAAATCCACTCATCCAATAAGTTTTGGCCATGTGTAGTTCATAGATTTTACATTGTCTTTCCATTTTATTTAAATCGTCAAATAATGATGTCCTCACTGCATCATTATTATGTCATAAATAATTTAATTTATTTAATGTCTAAAAATCATAAAAAAATACTATGATGTAGGAAATCATTTTATCTTTCCAATGACTATTTATAATAAAATATCTGATCTTTATAACCCCATGTAAAAATTGTTTTCGTGAAACATCTCTTGTTTGTGTCATTTTTACTTTAACATTTTATAAAAAGTTATTTATGTCATTTCCAAACCAAAGTGTCGCCATGGGGTCCCCAAGTTGACCCATGGCTTTTCTTGGTCGGCCATGACACAACCAATAAGGTTGGGACATGTGTCTAGGTCATTTCCTATTATTAAAGCATTATTTATACCTTAAACTACCCTAATTACCACTAATCGCGATTAAGAACTTAATAAGTTACTATTCACCAAAAAATTATTATAATCTCATTGAACCACATTTTACTTCTTAATGACAACCATGTATGTCGGATTTTCAAAATACAATACACATTAGTGGTAAACTTTCATTTAACTGAAAAATCAGTTTGCTTGATTACCACTTAGTGGTTTCACTATTCATCAAAAATTGAAGTTTTTCAGAAAATTACCAAAAATTCACCCTAATATATATTTGATATTCCGAATTCAAAAATGAAGTCCATTTTAAAAAATTCAAAACATATAAGTCAAATTAATTAATTTAATAATTAATTCCCGCTGTCATGACAAATAGCGTGTTTTTGCGAAACAATAAGTATCAAAAGATTGATACCAGTTTAAGTCTAATTTCAAAGTGAAATTGATTCCAATGACCACCATTGGATTAAATGGTAAAAATATATTCTAATTTAACTTCAAAACCAATTCAAAAGATAATCTAATCATATAAATAAATTATATTAAAAAGCAGTTTTGATGTAAAATGCAGTATTTTTCACTATTCATTAAAAAGATGAACATTGTCAGAAAAATACCAAAAATTCACACAAGGTAAATTTTGATGTCCCAATCATAAAGAATAAGTTTATTTTGACAAACATAGTTTATAAAATTGTCAAAATATAGATTCAAAAAGGGTTTTCCATCATAAGGCAGTAAAACAATCTTATAAGAATATTTGTGTATTTCATGCATAAGATTGTATTTATTTTCATTTTAAGCCTCTAAAACACTATCTTAATCATTAATAGACATAGATAAAAATATCTATTATTCATTACTTACTTGGGATGTTACATCCTTCCCCCCTTTAGAAAATTGATTCCCCACAATTTATTTACTTATCGAATAAATGGGGGTATTTATCCCTCATTGCATTTTCAGATTCCCATGTTGCCTCTTCAATCATGTGGTTTTTTCACAAAACCTTTACCTGATGAATCACCTTATTCCGTAACACTTGTTCCCTGTGGTCAAGAATCTGGACCGGTTGTTCCTCATAAGATAGGTTCTCTTCCAGCTGAACTACCTATGGACTCAAAACATGAGATGGATCTGGCATATATTTTCTCAACATCGAAATGTGAAAAACATTGTGTACCTGAGATAAACTCGGTGGTAAAGCCACTCGGTATGCAACTGATCCAACTCTCTCCAGAATTTCGTATGGTCCAATGAACCTTGGACTCAACTTTCCTTTCTTACCAAATCTCATCACACTTTTCCAAGGAGAAACCTTGAGAAAAACATGATCACCTACCTCGAAAGATAGATCCTTCCTCCGGTTATCCGCATAACTCTTCTTCCTGCTCTGAGCTGTTCTCATGTGTTTCTGAATCAGCTGAACTTTTTCTGCCATCTCTTCTACCAATTCTGGTCCCATCAACTTTCTTTCACCCACTTCATCCCAGAAAGCTGGAGTTCGACACCGCTTCCCATATAATGCCTGAAATGGTGCCATCTGTATACTGGAATGAAAACTGTTATTATATGAAAACTCAACCAAAGAAAGATGTTGGTCCCAACTTCCTTGATAATCCATAGAACAAGCTCGTAGCATATCCTCCATTGTCTGAATTGTTCATTCTGACTGCCCATCTGATTGAGGATGAAAAGCTGTACTAAAATTTAATTCAGTGCCCAACGACTTATGAAGGCCTTTCCAAAAGTTAGAAGTAAACCTGGGATCACGCTCCGATACAATGGAGAGAGTAACTCCATGTAACCTGACTATCTCTTTAAGATACAAACGGGAAAGTTGATCAAGAGAGAAAGTATCTCGTATAGCAAGGAAATGAGCAGATTTGGTCAAGCGATCAACAATAACCCAGATTGCATTATTACCTCGAGATGTCTTCGGTAATCCAACAACAAAGTCCATGGATATATTCTCCAATTTCCACTCTGGCACTGGTAAAGGCTGAAGCATCCCTTTCGGTAACTGCCTCTCTGCTTTAACCTGCTGACAAGTCAAACACTTCATAGTAAAATCAGCAATATCTCTTTTCATTCCATCCCACCCGTAATACTCCCGCAGATCTCTATACATCTTAGTACTGCTTGGATGAACTGAAAACGGAGAACTATGAGCTTCACATTACAACTCTCTCTTCAACTATGAATCACAAGGCACACACAATCTCTTCCCAAATCTCAAAACACAATCATTATCAATGTTGAATTCAGGAAACTTACCTTTCTGAACCGGCTCTACCTTTTTCTGCAACTCACTGTCTTGCTTGTGTGCTTTCTTGATTCTATCTGATAGAGAAGATCTCACTGATACCTGAAACAAAACAGAAGGACTTCCTGCACCAACAACTTCTATGCCAAAGTTAATCAAATCCTTGACCAAAGGATCACGTTCCAAACGCAACATTGTTAATGAAGCATTACTTTTTCGACTCAAGGCATCAGCCACTTTATTTACTTTTCCCGGATAGTAATGAATTGTACAATCATAATCCTTGATTAATTCCAGCCATCTCCTTTGTCTCATGTTTAACACTTTCTGAGTGAATATATACTTTAAACTTTTGTGATCGGTATATATTTCACACTTTACTCCATGAAAATGATGCCTCAAAATTTTTAAAGCAAAAACAACAGCAGCTAATTCCAAATCATGTGTAGGGTAATTTACCTCATGAGTTTTCAACTGTCGTGAAGCATAAGCAATTACCTGATCATTCTGCATTAGGACGCAACCAAGTCCTTTCAATGAAGAATCACTGTATATAACAAACTCACCATTCCTGGAAGGTAGTGCCAAAACTGGAGCATTCACCAATCTTCTTTTCAATTCCTGAAAACAATCATCACATTCTTTTGTCCAGATAAACTTAACACCCTTCCGAGTTAGCTTAGTCATTGGACTAGATAACCGTGAAAAATTTCTAACAAACCTTCGGTAATAGCTCGCCAAACCAAGGAAGCTACGAATCTTGGTTACATTTGTGGGTCTTGGCCATTCTTCCACAACTTTTGTTTTTGCAGGATCAACAGTTATTCCATCTTTAGAAACAATGTGACCAAGGAAAGAAATTTGTTGCAACCAAAACTCACACTTGCTGAATTTCCCATACAGTTTCTTTTCTTTTAAGGTTTGCAAGATAACCCTTAAATGTTTTTCATGCTCCTTTTTAATTTTATAAAACACCAAAATATCATCAATGAAAACCACCACAAACTTATCCAAGAACTCATGGAAAATTCTATTCATTAAGTCCATGAATACAGCAGGTGCATTGGTTATCCCAAAAGGCATTACTACAAATTCATAATGGCCATATCTCATACGGAACGCGGTCTTCGGAATATCTGCCTCCTTTACCTTCAGCTGATGGTACCCCGATCTCAAGTCAATCTTTGAAAAAAACTGAGCTCCCTGGAGCTGATCAAACCAATCATCGATATGAGGTAAAGGATATTTGTTCTTAACAGTGATATTATTCAAGGCTCTATAATCAATGCAAAGTCTCATAGAACCATATTTCTTTTTAACAAATCAAATAGGAGAACCCCATGGTGATGTGCTAGGTCTAATGAAACCTTTCTCTAATAAATCTTGCAATTGCTCCTTCAACTCTAAAAGTTCAATTTGTGCCATTCGATAAGGGGGTTTTGAAATTGGCTTAGCATCAGGAACTAAGTCAACAGTAAACTCAACTTCCCGATCTGGTATTATTCCAGGAATCTCATCAGGAAAAACATCAGGATACTCATTTACCACTGGCACATCATTAATCTGAACAGTTCCTTTATTTTCAACGACGTGTGCAAGGTAACATTCATTTCCATCTTTTACAAGTTTCTCGGCCTCTTGATATGTTATCAAAAGTAAGGGTTCATTCTTGTAAACAAACTGAAAGTCTTTCTGAAAAGAAACTTCTTTAGCTCTACAGTCAATCTTAGCATGGTAAATAGAGAGCCAATCCATAACCAGGATAACATCAAACTCTACTAGAGGTAGAACAATAAGGTTTGAAAGTAGGTTCTTTCCACAGATAAGGATAGGAAGATTCTTATAAATTCTTTTTGCCTCGACATTTCCCCCAGGTGTTTTTACCAAAAGTTCAGGAGTCATTTTTTGAGATGGTATTCCCATTTTACTAGAAAAGGTTTCAGAGATGAAAGAATGTGTAGACCATGAATCAAACAACACACTGGCATAATCTGAAAAAACAAACAAAGTACCTGATACCACTTCATTTGATGGCCCGACATCTGCTGAAGTAGTTGCAAAGGATTTCACCACCCCTTTCTGCTTGTAGTCTAACTGCTTCCCATCACTCAAGCTCCTTTTCGGACACTCGTTTGCATAGTGACCCATCCCATTGCACTTATAACATTTCACTAACTGTAAATCAAATTTGTTCTTACCTTTACCTTGATCCTTTTCAGTGCAATCACGAGCCTTATTTCCCATCTTACCACATCGGTAGCACTTCCCAGAATTCAGAAGACATTCCCCAGCATGCCTTTTTCCACATTTATCACAAACTGGAAACTTAGTTCTCTTACCATCAGACTTTTTTGAAGAATTCTTACCTTTCTCCTGCCACCTCGGTCTCTTCTTCTGCTGGTTGTTATAGAAAACTTGGTCATCGGCAAACTCCATTTCCACCTTCTCAGCACATCGAACAAGCTTTTCATAACTTTTAAACTCACGAGAAGCTAATGCCCTTCGATATTTTGGCTTTAATCCTGAGTAGAAACGATTGATTTTACTATCAAGGTCCCGGATAAAATTTGGAGCATACCTTGCCAATCGAGTGAACCTTTTTCTTCATAGGCAGCCACTGAGTCTTCCTCTTGCCTCAATTCCAAGAATTGATTTTCCATCCTAAGTCGAACAGCCTTAGGAAAATACTTCTCAAGAAACATACCTTTGAATTCATCCCAGTCAAGAGCATCAATCTGATCGGCGTCCCTGATATTTTTAACCATAGACCACCACTGATCTGCTTCACCCTCCAAACGGTAAATAGAAAGACTAACCTTTTGATTGTCTGAACACCCCATGACATCAAAAATCTTCTCCAGTGCTTTAATCCACCCTTCAGCTAGCACAGGGTCAGATGATCCTCTGAATGATGGGGGATGTTGCCTCGTGAAATGTTCCACCACTGACATGTTCCTCTGCGGTTGATCTGGCTGATCTCATGCATGGATACGACCACCATTTATAGCCTGAGTCAACTGTTCCATCACTGCAACAAACTGTTCAGTTTTGATTCCGACCATCTCAGGTTGCTAATTTGGAAGGTTGTCTTCCTCCTGATGTCGTCCCAACATAGCTGCTTTGTTTCCTCTGCGGAAAACCATTCTGAACACAGAAATATCTTAGGCGAAGAAACATGGTAATCTGTAAATGCTATATCATTTAAATCATATTATAATTTAACACTTTTCTAACTCCTAAAGTTGTCTAAACCGTCCTCTGATACCAACTATAAGGCCCCAGCCTTAAACCTTACTTAATATTGAATTAAATGAATAATTTACATTGAGGATCTTTTCAGGTTTAGAGTTTTAGAGAATTAGAACATAACTATTACATCTTAAAAGATTACAAAGTAGACACTTCTACTAAGTCTCCATAAAATAAAAACTCTTAAAAAGAAAGATGTCTAGATTCCATGTTTTAGATAGCATGAAATTCCCTTGATCCCGTCCTTGACCTTATTCCACTTTAAGTCCTGTGAAAAACATTTCGAAAAAACTTGGGGTGAGCATAAAAAGCTCAGTAAGGGATACAAAAATAATGAAAACTGTTAGTTTTTCAAACATCAAGTAAACCATGTATACTATATCAAAGTAATACCTTCACCTTCATGAAGTAGTAAAAAAAATCTTCACTGAATAAAGTATCATTACATACATTTTTGTAACCAAAGGATCACCATAAAACCCATATAAAGAACACATAGAATATATAAAGGTAACTTGGGACATAAACATACTTAAGTGGAATAACCATACAGTCGACTTCCACACATATCACTTAATGGAATAGCCATACGGCCAATTTCCATACATACTTAATGGAATAGCCATACGGCCGACTTCCATACCCAATGCACTGGAGGTTATAACGTAACCACCTGTCCTGGTATTCACGGCACCACCCGTCATATGGTTTATAACGTAACCACCCGTTAAAATGTCCAAGTACCAATATAAAATCATAAAACATAAAACCAATATAAAGGAATGATAACTTTTCCACATTTCAATCACAATATATCATAAATATATTGACATAATAGAATCCTTTTTCAAAACCATTTTCAATACCAAAATACATAAAAGAGTATATGGTATTTATTTTATTCTGAAAACATTACGGCTTGTTGAGAAAGCCAAAGATCAAATAATACTCGCGGCGGCGGAAAACGTCGTTGTCACCGCGTACGTTAAAAAAAACATTCCTTTTTGTCGTTTTGTAAAACGCTTCGTAGAAAAAGATTCCTTTTGTATAAAAGTAAAAGTCAAAGGAGTTTATACACCGTATAAAAGAAAGTTGTGTATAAAACGAAATATGCCTCAATGAAAGGAGATTGAGACGAAGTCCCTTACCTCGGGTCCGACTTGACTCGATCGTTCTTTAACGTCCTGAATAATAAACTTGAGTTAATTTATACTTGATTAAGAACCTTTTTAAAGTTCATTATTCCTTTTATATCACTTATTGCCATGTTATAAACATTATGTAACCATTTAAGTTAATAATGTTCATTTTGTCGGTATTTGGTTCTTAAGTCAAAAATAGACTTCTTACACTTACATGTTGTTAATTTGGTCAAAGGTTCGTTATATCCAGAATGATATTAATGATTTGGATAGAATATATATCATATATATTCATAATATACATGTATTTATAATATTACATCACATTTAGAGGTAAGAAATGAAATGCACCGTTCATGGAGACGGTAAGCCGTACGTACGCATGAACGCTACTTCCATTTCTATTTCATATTTTATGGAATGGAATCATAATGATATAAGAGTATATTATAATTCCAGTATAATAACATATATAATATCATTAAATTTATCCTTTACACATCCCACATATGGTATTAACGAATCAAATCACTTTCAGGGGGCGATAGTCCGCACTTCCTAAAATGAAGATATCGTGTTCACCCATAATGGAAACCATAACGGTATGCCCAAAATGGAAAAAAAGAGAAGCTTAAGGAAAACATAAACATATTATATATCATATATAAAAACAGTGACATCATAATGGCCACCTTTGAAGGTGTTAAATGAGTATTGAACAATCATTGTTTCGGGAGGCAGAATTTCACCATCCACGGAAACCGTATGTTCTTTTACCATTTGATGTAGTTTTGTGAGTGTGTAGCTCAAATATATCCTATAACAACATCCTAGTATATTGAATATGCTGGTTTTGTTACAAAAGAAGTAAATAAAAAGAGTTTAGGGGGTTGGAGAAGCAAAATAAAACAAATGAACATGAGAGAATGAATTACCTTTAAAAGTGTAACTCCTTTTGATTTGAGCCTAAAGGCTTCCTTTGAAAAGATTATGCCCAAAGGGAATCCTCTAGGATGAGTAGAAGGATGTGAAGAGAGTAAATGGGCAGGGTTTGGCCGAGCCAAAGGCTTGAGGAGTGTGTGAAATGAGGTAGAGGTGGGGGCCTTTTATAAGAGGAGAGGAGGGGCACTTTTGGAAAGTAAAGAAATATTACTTTATTTGAAAATGTGTTTCAGTTTTAAAAGTTCCCAAATTGATATAATTCGTGGATAAGGTGATAAGGCTTCGAAATCAACTCATCCAATAAGTTTTGTCCATGTGTAGTTCATAGATTTTACATTGTCTTTCCATTTTATTTAAATCGTCAAATAATGATGTCATCGCTCCATCATTATTATGTCATAAATAATTTAATTTATTTAATGTCTAGAAATCATAAAAAAAATACTATGATGTAGGAAATCTTTTTAGCTTTCCAATGACTATTTATAATCAAATATCTGATCTTTATAACCCCATGTAAAAATTGTTTTCGTGAAACATCTCTTGTTTGTGTCATTTTTACTTTAACATTTAATAAAAAGTTATGTCATTTCCAAACCAAAGTGTCTCCATGGGGTCCCCAAGTTGACCCATGGCTTGTCTTGGTCGGCCATGACACAACCAATAAGGTTGGGACATGTGTCTAGGTCATTTCCTATTATTAAAGCATTATTTATACCTTAAACTACCCTAATTACCACTAATCGCGATTAAGAACTTAATAAGTTACTATTCACCAAAAAATTATTATAATCTCATTGAACCACATTTTACTTCTTAATGACAACCATGTATGTCGGATTTTCAAAATTCAATACACATTAGTGGTAAACTTTCATTTAACTGAAAAATCAGTTTGCTTGATTACCACTTAGTGGTTTCACTATTCATCAAAAATTGAAGTTTTTCAGAAAATTACCAAAAATTCACCCTAAGCTATATTTGATATTCCGAATTCAAAAATGAAGTCCATTTTACAAAATTCAAAATATATAAGTCAAATTAATTAATTTAATAATTAATTCCCGCTGTCATGACAAATAGCGTGTTTTTGCGAAACAATAAGTATCAAAAGATTGATACCAGTTTAAGTCTAATTTCAAAGTGAAATTGATTCCAATGACCACCATTGGATTAAATGGTAAAAATATATTCTAATTTCACTTCAAAACCAATTCAAAAGATAATCTAATAATATAAATAAATTATATTAAAAAGCAGTTTTGATGTAAAATGCAGTATTTTTCACTATTCATTAAAAAAATGAACATTGTCAGAAAAATACCAAAAATTCACACAAGGTAAATTATGATTTCCCAATCATAAAGAATAAGTTTATTTTGACAAACATAGTTTATAAAATTGTCAAAATATAGATTCAAAAAGGGTTTTCCATCATAAGGCAGTAAAACAATCTTTTAAGAATATTAGTGTATTCCATGCATAAGATTGTATTTATTTTCATTTTAAGACTCTAAAACACTATCTTAATCATTAATAGACATAGATAAAAATATATATTATTCATTACTTACTTGGGATGTTACATCTTTGAATTCGGAATATCAAATATAGCTTAGGGTGAATTTTTGGTAATTTTCTGAAAAACTTCAATTTTTGATGAATAGTGAAACCACTAAGTGGTAGTTAAAGAAACTGATTTTTCGTTTAAATGAAACTTTTCCACTTTTGTGTTATGAATTTCAAAAATCATACATTCATGGTTGTCATTAAGAAGTAAAATGTGGTTCAAGGGGATTAAAATAATTTTTTTGGTGAATAGTAACTTATTAAGTTTTTAATCACGATTAGTGGTAATTAGGGTAGTTTAAGGTATAAATAATGCTTTAATAATATTAAATGACCTAGACACATGTCCCAAACTTATTGGTTGTGTCATGGCCGACCAATACAATCCATGGGTCAACTTGGGGACCCCATGGATCCACTTTTGTTGGGAAATGACAAAAATAACTTTTTATTTAATGTAAAAGTAAAAAATGACACAAACATAATATGTTTTACGAAAACAATTTTTACGTGGGCTTATAAAGATCATATTTTTGATTATAAATATTCATTGGAAAGATAAAACGATTTCCTACATCATAGTATTTTTTTTATAATTTTTAGACATTAAATAAAGAAAATTATTTATGACATAATAATGATGCAGTGATGACATCATTATTTGAAGATTTAAATAAAATGGAAAGATAATGTAAAATATATGAACTAAACATTTCCAAAACAAATTGGATGAGTGTATTTCGAACCTTTATCACCTTATCCACGAATTATATAAATTTGGGACCTTTTAAAACCAAAAAACATTTTCAAATAAAGAAATATTTCTTTACTTTCCAAAAGTGCCCCTCCTCTCCTCTTATAAAAGGCCCCCACCTCTACCTCATTTCACACACTCCTCAAGCCTTTGGCTCGGCCAAACCCTGCCCATTTACTCTCTCCACATCCCTCTCCTCATAGTAGAGGATTCCCTTTGGGCAGAATCTTTTCAAAGGAAGCCTTTAGGCTCAAATCAAAAGGAGTTACACTTTTAAAGGTAATTCATTCTCTCATGTTCATTTGTTTTATTTTGCTTCTCCAACCCCCTAATCTATTTTTATTTACTTCTTTTGTAACAAAAACAGTATCTTCAATATAATAGGATGTTTTTATAAGATTTATTTGAGCTACACTCTCACAAAACTACATCAAATGGCTAAAGAACATACGGTTTCCGTGGATGGCGAAATTCTGCCTCCCGAAATGATGATTGTTCAATACTCATTTAACACCTTAAAAGGTGGCCATTATGATGTCACTATTTTTGTATATGATATATGATATGTTTATGTTTTCCTTAAGCTTCTGTTTTTTTTTCATTTTGGGCATACTTTTATGGTTTTCATTATGGGTAAACACGATATCTTCATTTTAGGAAGTGCGGACTACCGCCCCCTGAAAGTGTTTTGATTCGTTAATACCATATGTGGGATGTGTAAAGGATAAAGTTAATGATATTATATATTTTATTATACTGGAATTATAATATACTCTTATATAATTATGATTCCATTCCAAAAAAAATACGAAATAGAAATGGAAGTAGCGTTCATGCGTACGTACGGCTTACCGTCTCCATGAACGGTGCATTTCATTTCTTACCTCTAAATGTGATGTAATATTATAAATGCATGTATATGATGAATATATATGATGTATATGTTATCCAAATCATTAATATCATTCTAGATATAATGAACCTTTGACCAAATTAACAACATGTAAGTGTAAGAAGTCTATTTTTGACTTAAGAACCAAATACCGACAAAATGAACATTACTAACTTAAATGATTACATGATGTCCATAAAATGGTATAAAAGGAATAATGAAATTGAAAAAGGTTCTTAAGCAAGTAGAGATTAACTCAAGTTTATTATTCAGGAGATTAAAGAACGGTCAGGTCAAGTCGGATACGAGGTATGGGACTCCGTCTCAATCTCCTTTCATTGAGGCATATTTTATTTATAGACAACTTTCTTTTATACGGTGTATAAACCCCTTTGACTTTTACGTTTATTCAAAAGGAATCTTTTTTATATGAAGCATTTAATAAAAGACAAAAAGGAATGTTTTTGTCGTACGTATGCGGCGACAACGACTTCTCCGCCGTTGTGACCGTTATTTGAGTTTCGGCTTCCTCTACAAGCCATAATTTTTTTAAAAAACAAAAAAATAAATACCATGTTTTACTTTGGTATTGAAAATGGTTTTCATAATGTTTTTATTATATCAGTGTTTTGTATTGATATCTCGTGATTGAAATGTGGAAATGTTATGTTTCCTTTATTCATGTTTTATGTGATATGATTATGTTATGGTTCTTGGGCATTATTATGAAGACGGGTGGTTCCGTGATAAACTAAGGGCGGGTGAGCCCGATATAGCTCTCCAATGCATTGGGTAACGCGAAGGAGTGAAACATTAAGGTTTCTCCCAAGAGATTTTAGGGAATATACTGTGATGTGTATTCCAAACGCAACCAAGAGGGTTACTCCCTACGTAAGAATGTTATGAATGCCTCAAGTTAACTTTATGTCCTATGATTTCTATGATTTATTCATGATTTTATGAGGTATGTTAAAGTGCCTATGTTTTATTGGGTAAAGTATGATTTCATTCTTATGTATATATGTACCCATGTTTCCTTTCCATGTTTTTATAACCCATACTGAGCTTTTTATGCTCATCCCAAGTTTTTTTGAAATGTTTTTCACAGGTCAAGGGAAAGGTACATGATATGATGATAGTGTTAAGGAAGTGTCGAGAAACGGTCGGGTCAAGTCGGATACGAGGTATGGGACTTCGTCTCAATCTCTTTTCATTGAGGCATATTTTATTTTATACACAACTTTCTTTTATACAGTGTATAAACCCCTTTGACTTTTATGTTTATTCAAATGGAATCTTTTTTATACGAAGCGTTTACTAAACGACAAAAGGGAATGTTTTTGTCGTACGTATGCGGCGACAATGACTTCTCCGCCGTCGTGGCCGTTATTTGAGTTTCGGCTTCCTCTACAAGCGATACCTTTTTTTTAAACGAAAAATAAATACCATGTTTTACTTTGGTATTGAAAATGGTTTTCATAATGTTTTTATTATATCAATGTGTTGTATTGATATCTCGTGATTGAAATGTGGAAATGTTATGTTTCCTTTATGCATGTTTTATGTGATATGATTATGTTATGGTTCTTGGGCATTATTATGAAGAAGGGTGGTTCCGTGATAAACTAAGGGCGGGTGAGCCCGATATAGCTCTCCAATGCATTGGGTAACGCGAAGGAGTGAAACGTTAAGGTTTCTCCGAAGAGATTTTAGGGAATATACTGTGATGGGTATTCCAAACGCAACCAAGAGGGTTACTCCCTACGTAAGAATGTTATGAATGCCTCAAGTTACCTTTATGTCCTATGATTTCTATGATTTATTCATGATTATATGAGGTATGTTAAAGTGCCTATGTTTTATGGGTAAAGTATGATTTCATTCTTATGTATATATGTACCCATGTTTCCTTTCCATGTTTTTATAACCCATACTGAGCTTTTTATGCTCATCCCAAGTTTTTTTGAAATGTTTTTCACAGGTCAAGGGAAAGGTACATGATATGATGATAGTGTCAAGGAAGTGTCAAGAAATAATCCATGTTTTATTTTAAATGTGTTTCCATTTAGGGGAATGAAGAATACTATCTTTATGTAACCACTTTGTTTATATGTGGAATGTAATGCATGTTTTATGATCTAATTCTCTAAAACTCTAAACCTGAAAAGATCCTCAATGTGTAATCTTGTAATAACTCAAGATTAAGTAAGGATTAAGGCATGTGCCTTATAGTTAGAGGTGGGGGCCTTTTATAAGAGGAGAGGAGGGGCACTTTTGGAAAGTAAAGAAATATTACTTTATTTGAAAATGTGTTTTGGTTTCAAAAGGTCCCACATTGATATAATTTGTGGATAAGGTGATACGGGTTCGAAATCCACTCATCCAATTGGTTTTGGCCATGTGTAGTTCATAGATTTTACATTATCTTTCCATTTTATTTAAATCGTCAAATAATGATGTCATCGCTGCATCATTATTATGTCATAAATAATTTAATTTATTTAATGTCAAAAAATCATAAAAAAATACTATGATGTAGGAAATATTTTTAGCTTTCCAATGAAGCCGACCAAGAAAAGCCATGGGTCAACTTGGGGACCCCATGGAGACATTTCGGTTGGGAAATGACATAAATAACATTTTATTTAATGTAAAAGTAAAAATGACACAAACATAATATGTTTTACGAAAACAATTTTTACATGGGGTTATAAAGATCAGATATTTGATTATAAATAGTCATTGGAAAGATAAAACGATTTCCTACATCATAGTATATTTTTTATGTTTTTTAGACATTAAATAAATTAAATTATTAATGACATAATCATGATGCAGCGATGACATCATTATTTGACGATTTAAATAAAATGGAATGATAATGTAAACTCTATGAACTACACATGTCCAAAACTTATTGGATGAGTGGATTTCGAACCCTTATCACCTTATCCACGAATTATATCAATGTGGGACCTTTTAAAACTGAAACACATTTTCAAATAAAGTAATATTTCTTTACTTTCCAAAAGTGCCCCTCCTCTCCTCTTATAAAAGGCCCCCACCTCTACCCCATTTCACACACTTCTCAAGCCTTTGGCTCGGACAAACCCTACCCAATTACTCTCTCCACATCCCTCTACTCATCCCAGAGGATTCCCTTTAGGCATAATCATTTCAAAGGAAGCCTTTAGGCTCAAATCAAAAGGGAGTTACACTTTTAAAGGTAATTCATTCTCTCTTGTTCATTTGTTTTATTTTTCTTCTCCAACCCTCTAAACTATTTTTATTTACTTCTTTTGTAACAACACCAGTATCTTCAATATACTAGGATGTTTTTATAATATTTATTTGAGCTACACTCTCACACAACTACATAAAATGGTTAAAGAACATACGGTTTCTGTGGATGGAGAAATTCTGCCTCCCGAAACGATGATTGTTCAATACTCATTTAACACCTTCAAGGGTGGCCATTATGATGTCACTATTTTTATATATGATATATAATATGTTTATGTTTTCTTTAAGCTTCTGTTTTTTTTATTTTGGGAATACCTTTATGGTTTCCATTATGGGTGAACACGATATCTTCATTTTAGGAAGTGCGGACTACCGCCCCCTCAAAGTGATTTGATTCGTTAAATACCATATGTGGGACATATAAAGGATGGAACTATGATATTATATATGATATCATACTGGAATTATAATATACCTTTATATCATTATGATTCCATTCTATAAAATACGAAATATAAATGAAAGTAGCGTTCATGCGTACGTACGGCTTACCGTCTCCATGAACGGTGCATTTCATTTCTTACCTCTAAATGATTATGTAATATTATAAATGAAAGTATGTACTGGATATATATGACATATATGATATCTACATCATGAATACCATTCTGGATATAATGAACCTTTGACCAAATTAACATCATGTAAGTGTAAGAAGTCTATTTTTGACTTAAGAACCAAATACCGACAAAATGAACATTATTAACTTAACTGATTACATGATGTTCATAACATGGTATAAAAGGAATAATGAACTTGAAAAATATTCATAAGCAAGTAGAGATTAACTCAAGTTTATTATTCAGGATATTAAAGAACGGTCGGGTCAAGTCGGATACGAGGTATGAGACTTCATCTCAATCTCCTTTCATTGAGGCATATTTTATTTTATACACAACTTTCTTTTATACGGTGTATAAACCCCTTTGACTTTTACGTTTATTCAAAAGGAATATTTTTTATACGAAGCATTTACTAAATGACAAAAGGGAATGTTTTTGTCGTACGTATGAGGCGACAACGACTTCTCCGCCGTCGTAACCGTTATTTGAGTTTCGGCTTCCTCTTCAAGCCATACCTTCTTTTTTTAAAAGAAAAATAAATACCATGTTTTTATTTGGTATTGAAAATGGTTTTCATAATGTTTTTATTATATCAATGTGTTGTATTGATATCTCGTGATTGAAATGTGGAAATGTTATGTTTCCTTTATGCATGTTTTATGTGATATGATTATGTTATGGTTCTTGGGCATTATTATGAAGACGGGTGGTTCCGTGATAAACTAAGGGAGGGTGAGCCCGTTATAGATCTCCAATGCATTGGGTAACGCGAAGGAGTGAAACGTTAAGGTTTCTCCGAAGAGATTTTAGGGAATATACTGTGATGGGTATTCAAAATGTAACCAAGAGGGTTACTCCCTATGTAAGAATGTTATGAATGCCTCAATTTACCTTTATGTCTTATGATTTCTATGATTTATTCATGATTTTATGAGGTATGTTAAAGTGCCTATGTTTTATGGGTAAAGTATGATTTCATTCTTATGTATGTATGAACTCATGTTTCCTTTCCATGTTTTTTTAACCCATACTGAGTTTTTATGCTCATCCCAAGTTTTTGAAATGTTTTTCACAGGTCAAGGGAAAGGTACATGATAAGATGATAGAGTCAAGGATGTGTCAAGAAATAATCCATGTTTTATTTTAAATGTGTTTCCATTGATGGGAATGAAGAATACTATCTTTCTGTAACCACTTTTTTTATATGTGGAATGTAATGCAAGTTTTATGATCTAATTCTCTAAAACATTAAACCTGAAAGGATCCTCAACGTGTAATCTTGTAATAACTCAAGATTAAGTATGGTTTAAGGCTGGGGCCTTATAGTTGGTATCAGAGGATGGTTTAGACAACTTTAGGAGTTAGAAAAGTGCTAAATTATAATATGATTGAAATGATATAGCATTTACGGATTACCATGTTGCTTCGCCTAAGATATTTCTGTGTTCAGAATGGTTTTCCGAAGAGGAAACAAAGCAGCTATGTTGGGACGACATCAGGAGGAAGACAACCTTCCAAATCAGCAACCTGAGATGGTCGGAATTGGAACTGAACAGTTTGTTGCAGTGATGGAACAGTTGACTCAGGCTATAAATGGTGGTGGTATCCATGCACGAGATCAGCCAGATCAACCGTAGAGGAACATGTCATTGGTGGAACATTTCATGAGTCAACATCCCCCATCATTCAGAGGATCATCTGACCCTGTGCAAGCTGAAGGGTGGATTAAAGCACTGGAGAAGATTTTTGATGTCATGGGGTGTTCAGAACATCAAAAGGTTAGTCTTGCTGTTTACCGTTTTGAAGGTGAAGCTGATCAGTGGTGGTCGATGGTGAAAAATATAAGGGATAGTGATGATATTGAGGATCTTCACTGGGACGAATTCAAAGGTATGTTTCTTGAGAAATATTTTCCTAAGGTGGTTCGTCTTAGGTTGGAAAAACAGTTCCTAGAATTGAGGCAGGAGGATGATTCAGTGGCTGCTTATGAAGAAAAGTTCACTCGATTGGCAAGGTATGCTCCAAACTTCATACGAGATCTTGATAGTAAAATAAACCGTTTTTACTCAGGGTTAAAGCCAAAGTATCGAAGGGCTTTAGCTTCTCGTGAGTTCAAAAGTTATGAAAAACTTGTTCGATGTGCGGAGAAGGTGGAAATGGAGTTTGCCGATGATCAGGTGTTCTATGACAAACAACAGAATAAGAGATCTAGTTGGCAGGAAAAGGGGAAGAATTCATCAAAGAAGCAAGGAGGTAAGAAAACCAAATATCCATCCTGTGAGAAGTGTGGTAAAATGAATCCTGGAGAATGTTTATCCAAGTCTGGTAAGTGCTTTCGGTGTGGTAAGTCTGGTCATATTGCTCGTAACTGTAAGGAAGATGATCAAACAAGAAATGAAAAGCCAACGGTAAGATGTTTTAAGTGTAATGAAATGGGTCATTATGCAAACGAGTGTCCAACGAAGAACTCAACTGGGGGAATGCATCCAAACTACAAGCAGAAAGGGTTGGTGAAATCCTTTGCAACAACTTCAGCAGATGTTGGGCCATCAAATGAAGTGGTATCAGCTCCAGGGAGCTCAGTTTTTTTCGAAGATTGACTTGAGGTCGGGGTACCATCAGTTGAAAGTAAAAGAAGAAGACGTTCCGAAGACTGCGTTCCATACTAGATATGGCCTTTATGAATTTGTAGTTATGCCTTTTGGTTTAACCAATGCACCTGCTATATTCATAGACCTTATAAATAAAATTTTCCATGAGTTCTTGGATAAGTTTGTGTTTTGAGGTTTGGGAAGAGGTTATGTGTGCCTTGTGATTCACAGTTGAAGAGAGAGTGGTTATGTGAAACTCATAGTTCTCCGTTTTCAGTTCATCCGGGCAGTACTAAGATGTATAGAGATTTGCGGGAGTATTACTGGTGGGATGGAATGAAAAGAGACATTGCTGATTTTACTGTGAAGTGTTTGACATGTCAACGAGTTAAAGTAGAGCGGCAGGGATGCTTCAGCCTTTACGAGTGCCAGAGTGGAAATGGGAAAACATATCCATGGACTTTGTTGTGGGATTACCGAGGACATCTTGAGGTAATAATGCAATCTTGGTTATTGTTGATCGCTTGACCAAATCTGCTCATTTCTTTTCTATACGAGATACTTTCTCTCTTGATCAACTTTCCCGTTTGTATCTTAAATAGATAGTTAGGTTACATGGAGTTCCTCTCTCCATTGTATCAGATTGTGATCCCAGGTTTACTTCTAACTTTTGGAAAGGCCTTCATAAGTTGTTGGGTACTGAATTAAATTTTAGTACAGCTTTTCATCCTCAATCAGATGGGCAGTCAGAACAAACAATCCAGACATTGGAGGATATGCTACGAGCTTGTTCTATGGATTATCAGGGAAGTTGGGACCAACATCTTTCTTTGGTTGAATTTTCTTATAATAACAGTTTTCATTCCAGTATACAGATGGCACCATTTGAGGCATTATATGGGAAGCGGTGTCGAACTCCAGCATTTTGGGATGAAGTGGGTGAAAGGAAACTGATGGGACCAGAATTGGTAGAAGATATGACAGAAAAAGTTCAGTTGATTCAGAAGCACATGAGAACAGCTCAGAGCAGGCAGAAGAGTTATGCGGATAACCGGAGGAAGGATCTATCTTTCGAGGTAGGTGATCATGTTTTTCTCAAGGTTTCTCCTTGGATAAGTGTGATGAGATTTGGTAAGAAAGGAAAGTTGAGTCCAAGGTTCATTGGACCATACGAAATTCTGGAGAGAGTTGGATCAGTTGCATACCGAGTGGCTTTACCTCTGAGTTTATCTCAGGTACACAATGTTTTTCACATTTCGATGTTGAGAAAGTATATGCCAGATCCATCTCATGTTTTGAGTCTAGAGGTAGTTCAGCTGGAAGAGAACCTATCTTATGAGGAACAACCGGTCCAGATTCTTGACCACAGGGAGCAAGTGTTACGGAATAAGGTGATTCATCAGGTAAAGGTTTTGTGGAAAACCCATGTGATTTAAGAGGCAACATGGGAATCTGACAATTCTATGAGGGATAAATACCCCCACTTATTTTGATAAGTGAATAAAATTGCGAGGACGCAATTCCCAAAAGGGGGGAAGGATGTAACATCCCAGGTAAATAAAGAATAAAGAATTTTCATATTTATTAATATTTACGAATTAAATATTAATTTTATTTTAAAGGGGTTGCAAGAACCTGTCATGGAAAAAGGAAGCATCCAGTTGACTCGAGGAAAGGGAAAGAATTTCTTTCTGAGGGATCAATTGAATGTTTTAAATGTGGTGTGCATGGTCATTATGCAAACACATTTCCTATGAAGAAGTTTCGTGAATGGGGTCACCAAGAGCGTACCAATATTCGTTTACCAATACCTAATGCCATTCCGATTGAGGATGAAGAAACTGACAATGACCAATCAAAGGTATGTACTATTTCATGACTATTGTTTTCTTATTTTGAAATCTTAGTATATGATTCATGATTTTGTTTGTAGGAAAGAGGTATTTCGGAATAAGTTGGAAAGGAATGGATAATGGATCATGAAGAATGTTGAATGAGTAAGATGTCAACATATAAGGGCTTCAAGAGTTAGGGTGAAATTCTTAAGAGTATTAAGTCTCTTTTGATGATGGGGTTACATTAGAAGACTTTTTATATTATGTGTAACCCTGATGTTTAATACAGGCAAATTTTATTCAAGTAATAGTTATCTTTTCTTTTGTGGACATAGTTATAAAGAACCATTTGGGTTTATATGATCCTTTCTTTTGAGGTAATTATGGGTTACCATATGTTATGATTGAAGTGAAAGGCATGAGATAAAATTGAGGTTAAATTATGTTATGGTTATTTTGGATGATTTTATCCCTTTTTGGGTAATGATTTGAGAATTATATAGTTTTGGAAAAAGGACAACACGCAGACCGTGTGACAACCCGTCGCGTCGGACAATGCTGCGGGAATCGAACCAACAACCAAAGTGCGACTGGTATTTGTCACCTACCACTGGACTACGTGAAGTCCCTGGATAGTTTGACTGATCCTTTTTAGTTATATGATTTTATGAATTAAGAGTAAGTTGATTTTGGAGGATATGTTATTAGGATAATTACTTTTCAATGTGAGACTTTAAGAGAAACTGATGTTGTTTGGAGATAAATGTTACGATTTAACTTGGAAGACTATGTGACTAAATCCTTCAAATATTTGGGTTTCAATCTTATATTGGTTTACTTTGAAGAATTTTATGGACAAGTTGTTTATCGGATGGTCCTCGTTGAACTTTGGGTTTTGTTGGACAAATTTTGGAGATTAAGAATAGATTTTCTTTTTATAAGGGGTTATCCTTTTCTGGATTATCTGATCTTGTACTAACCTTTTTGGTTTTGGTTTTGGTTAAATCCTAAATACATGGGATGTATATAGTTCTCTTTTGGGGATTAGGTGATTCTCTAGAAGTTGATTATAGTACTCTTAATGCAAACAAGTCTCCCTAAATACTCGTCTTTTGGAAAAAATATGAGTTTGACTAAGGAATCTAGTAAAAGTTGAAAGTCAACATGATAAGTGATTATGCTTCCTTATGAATAAATTCCTCAATAAAAAGTAACATAAAACAAAAATGTTGTCTATTAACTTTTCCTACTGGGGAACCCAACACTGTTTAACCTATCACAAGTTTGTGATTTTCTTATTGTTAACTTTCTCCTAAACATGTTTTCTATCACTCTCCATCGGAACATGACCCTATGTTTTCTCCTCCATGTCCATATTTTCATACTTAGAATCCTAGTATTGGTTAACTCAGGTGACCTCTGTGCTTATCTTTCTTTATTTTAAAGTGATTGTTTTACCGACTCTTGTTCCGATGTGGGACGTTCAAGGATGTTTCCAAGCACAATTTTAAAATTGCGAGGACGCAATTCCCAAAAGGGGGAAAGGATGTAACACCCCAGGTAAATAAGGAATATGACATTTTCATATTTATCCATATTTGTGAATAAAATATTAATATGACTTTAAAGGGGACGCTATGCTCGATGGCGTACCCAACACGCAACAACGAGTTTCTTGGGAATCTTACGTTGCACTCTAATAATAAAATAATATTATTTTAAATGGTAATTAACATGTAGCCGTTGTAATGGAGGGAATGGATATAAATAACTAAAATATGATTATATATGTTCTTAAATATTTTTACATTTATACAATAAAAGATAAAGGCTTAAAATACGGAAAGAATTCAATTTTAGGCGTATATGCCCTAGTTTTCACTAAAGGTTCATTTATCACCTTTTGATGGAGAACCTTCATTAAATATAGTTTTGTTCACTCTTAAACATTCTTTTGGACCAAATAAAACTCTTATTAAGAATCGGGACATCAAAATTTATTTTGTGTAAATTTTTGGTATCTTTCTGATAAAGTTCATTTTTTTAATGAATAGTGTAAAATGTTGTATTTTAATTCAAAACCAATTTTTAATCTAATTTATTTATATGATTAGATTATATTTTAAATTGGTTTTAAAGTGAAATTAGAAAATATTTTTACCATTAAATCCAATAGTGGTCGTTGGAATCAATTTCACTTTGAAATCAGACTTAAACTAGTGTCAATCTTTTGATACTTATTGTTTCATAAAACACGCTATTTGTCATGACAGCGGGAATTAATTATTAAATTAATTAATGTGACTTATATGTTTTGAATTTTTTAAAACGGACTTCATTTTTGAATTCAGAATATCAAATATAGCTTAGGGTGAATTTTTGGGATTTTTCTGAAAACATCAATTTTTGATGAATAGTGAAACCACTAAGTGGTACTTATAAAAACTGATTTTCCGTTTAAATGAAATTTTGCCATCATTGTGTTTTGATTTTCAAAAATCCGACATACATGGTTGTCATTAAGAATTAAAATGTGGTTCAATGAGATTAAAAGAATTTTTTTGGTGAATAGTAACTTATTAAGTTTTTAATCGCGATTAGTGGTAATTAGTGTAGTTTAAGGTAAAAATAATGCTTTAATAAAATGAGATGAGCTTGACACATGTCTTACCCTCATTGGTTGTATCAGGGCCGACCAAGAAAAGCCATGGGTCAACTTGGGGACCCCATGGATCCACTTTGGTTGGGAAATGACATAAATAACATGTTATTTAATGTAAAAGTAAAATTGACACAAACATGATATTTTTTACTGAAACAATTTTTAAGTGGGGTTATACAAGTCATATTTTTTATTATAAATATTAATTGGAAAGATAAAAAGATTTCCTACATCATAGTATTTTTTTTATAATTTTTAGACATTAAATAAATTAAATTATTTATGACATAATAATGATGCAGCGATGACATCATTATTTGACGATTTAAATAAAATGGAAAGATAATGTAAAATATATGAACTACAAATGTCCAAAACTTATTGGATGAGTGTATTTCTAAGCCTTATCACCTTATCCACGAATTATATCAATGTGGGACCTTTTGAAACCGAAACAAATTTTCAAATAAAGTAATATTTCTTTACTTTCCAAAAGTGCCCCTCCTCTCCTCTTATAAAAGGCCCCCACCTCTACCTCATTTAACACACTCCTCAAGCCTTTGGCTCGGCCAACACCTGCCCATTTACTCTATCTGCATCCCTATCTTCATCCTAGAGGATTCCCTTTGGGCAGAATCCTTTCAAAGGAAGCCTTTAGGCTCAAATCAAAAGGGTGTTACACTTTTAAAGGTAATTCATTCTCTCTTGTTCATTTGTTTTATTTTGCTTCTCCAACCCTCTAAACTCTTTTTATTTACTTCTTTTGTAACAACACCAGTATCTTCAATATACTAGGATATTGTTATAATATTTATTCGAGCTACACTCTCATACAACTACATCAAATGGTTAAAGAACATACGGTTTCCGTGGATGGCGAAATTCTGCCTCCCGAAACGATGATTGTTCAATACTCATTTAACACCTTCAAGGGTGGACATTATGATGTCAATATTTTTATATATGATATATAATATGTTTATTGTTTTTTTAAGCTTCTGTATTTTTCATTTTTGGCATACCTTTTTGGTTTCCATTATGGGTAAACACGATATCTTCATTTAAGGAAGTGCGGACTACCGCCCCCTAAAAGTGATGTGATTCGTTAATGCCATATGTGGGACGTGTAAAGGATGGATTTAGAGTTATTATATATGATGTTATACTGGAATTATAATATACCTCTATATCATTATTTTTTCTTTCCATTAAATTATGAGATAGAAATGAAAGTAGCGTTCATGCGTACGTACGGCTTACCGTCTCCATGAACGGTGCATTTCATTTCTTATCCCCAAATGTAATGTACTATTAAAATTACATGTATATAATGTATATATATATTTAATGATATATCTAAATGATGAATATAATTCTGGAATTAAAATATACATACCTCTCATTTAGTTTTAATTCCACTAATATGACAAAGAAATGAAAGTAGCGTTCACGCGTACGTACGGCTTACCGTCTCCATGAACGGTGCATTTCATTTCTTACCTATAAATGATTATGTAATATTATAAATACATGTATATTCTGGATATATATGATACATATTATATCCAAATCGGGAATTTCATTCTGGATATAAAGAACTTTTGACCACACGAACAACATTTAATTGTAACAAGTCCATTTTCGACTTAAGAACCAAATATTGACAAAACAAACATTATTAACTTAAATGGTTACATAATGTTTATAACATGGAAATAAGTGATATAAAAGGAATAATGAACTTTAAAAAGGTTCTTAATCAAGTATAAATTAACTCATGTTTATTATTCAGGGCGTTAAAGAACAATCGAGTCATGTCGGACCCGAGGTATGGGACTTCGTCTCAGTCTCCTTTCGTTGAGGCATATTTTATTTTATACACAACTTTCCTTTATATGGTGTATAAACCCCTTTGACTTTTACATTTATTCAAAATTAATGTTTTTTATACGAAGCTTTTACTAAACAACAAAAGGGAATGTTTTTGTCGTACGTATGCGGCGACAACGACTTCTCCGCCGTCGTAACCGTTATTTGTGTTTCGGCTTCCTCGACAAGCCATACCTTCTTTTTTTAAAAGAAAAATAAATACCATGTTTTACTTTGGTATTGAAAATGGTTTTCATAATGTTTTTATTATATCAATGTGTTTTATTGATATCTCGTGATTTAAATGTGGAAATTTTATGAACATCATGTACTTATTTAAGTTAATAATGTTCATTTTGTCGGTATTTGGTTCTTAAGTCAAAAATAGACCTCTTACACTTACATGTTGTTAATTTGGTCAAAGTTTCATTATATCCAGAATGATATTAATGTTTTGGATAACATATATATCATATATATTTAGCATATACATGTATTTATAATATTACATCACATTTAGAGGTAAGAAATGAAATGCACCGTTCATGGAGAGGTAAGCCGTACATACGCATGAACGCTACTTCCATTTCTATTTCATATTTTCTGGAATGGAATCATAATGATATAAGAGTATATTATAATTCCAGTATAATAAAATATATAATATCATTAACTTTATCCTTTACACATCCCACATATGGTATTAACGAATCAAATCACTTTTAGGGGGCGGTAGTCCGCACTTCCTAAAGTGAAGATATCGTGTTTACCCATAATGGAAACCATAAAGGTATGCCCAAAATGAAAAAAAGCATAAGGAAAACATAAACATATTATATATCATATATAAAAATAGTGACATCATAATGGCCACCTTTGAAGGTGTTAAATGAGTATTGAACAATCATCGTTTTGGGAGGCAGAATTTCGCCATCCACGGAAACCGTATGTTCTTTAACCATTTGATGTAGTTGTGTGAGAGTGTAGCTCAAATAAATCTTATAACAACATCCTAGTATATTGAAGATACTGGTGTTGTTACAAAAGAAGTATATAAAAAGATTTTAGGGGGTTGGAGAAGCAAAATAAAACAAATGAACATGAGAGAAAGAATTACCTTTAAAAGTGTAACTCCTTTTGATTTGAGCCTAAAGGCTTCCTTTGAAAGGATTCTGCCCAAGGGGAATCCTCTAGGATGAGGATAGGGATGTGGAGAGAGTAAATGGGAAGGGGTTGGCCGAGCCAAAGGCTTGAGGAGTGTGTGAAATGAGGTAGAGGTGGGGGCCTTTTATAAGAGGAGAGGAGGGGCACTTTTGGAAAGTAAAGAAACATTACTTTATTTGAAAATGTGGTTCAATGAGATTATAATAATTTTTTGGTGAATAGTAACTTATTATGTTCTTAATCACGATTAGTGGTAATTAGGGTAGTTTAAGGTATAAATAATACTTTAATAAAATGAAATGACCTAGACACGTGTCCCAACATCATTGGTTGTGTCATGGCTGACCATGACATGACATGGGTCAACTTGGGGACCCTATGGATCCACTTTTGTTGGGAAATGACATAAATTACTTTTTATTTAATGTTAAAGTGAAAATGACACAAACATAATATGTTTTACGAAAACAATTTTTAAGTGGGGTTATACAAGTCCAAATTTTGATTATAAATAGTCATTGGAAAGCTAAAAAGATTTCCTATATCATAGTATTTTTTTTATAATTTTTAGACATTAAATAAATTAAATTATTTATGACATAATAATGATGCAGTGATGACATCATTATTTGACGATTTAAATAAAATGGAAAGACAATGTAAAATCTATGAACTACACATGGCCAAAACCAATTGGATGAGTGGATTTCGAACCCTTATCACCTTATCCACGAACTGATTTTTCCGTTTAAATGAAATTTTGCCATCATTGTGTTTTGAATTTCAAAAATCCGACATACATGGTTTTCATTAAGAAGTAAAATGTGGTTCAATGAGATTATAATAATTTTTTGGTGAATAGTAACTTATTAAGTTCTCAATCGCGATTAGTGGTAATTAGTGTAGTTTAAGGTATAAATAATGCTTTAATAATATGAAATGACATAGACACATGTCCCAACCTTATTGGTTGTGTCATGGCCGACCAAGACAAGCCATGGGTCTACTTGGGGACCCTATGGAGACACTTTGGTTGGGAAATGACATAAATAACTTTTTATTTAATGTAAAAGTAAAAATGACACAAACATGATATGTTTAACTAAAACAATTTTTAAATGGGGTTATACAAGTCAGATTTTTGATTATAAATAGTCATTGGAAAGATAAAAAGATTTAATACATCATAGTATTTTTTTTATAATTTTTAGACATTAAATAAATTAAATTATTTATGACATAATAATGATGCAGCGATGACATCATTATTTGACGATTTAAATAAAATGGAAAGATAATGAAAACTCTAAAACCTACACATGTCCAAAACCAATTGGATGAGTGGATTTAGAACCTTTATCACCTTATCCACGAATTATTTCAATGTGGGTCCTTTTAAAACCGAAACACATTTTCAAATAAAGTAATATTTCTTTACTTTCCAAAAGTACCCCTCCACTCCTCTTATAAAAGGCCCCCACCTCTACCCCATTTCACACACTCCTCAAGCCTTTGGCTCGGCCAACCCCTGCCCATTTACTCTCTCCACATCCCTCTACTCATCCTAGAGGATTACCTTTGGGCATAATCCTTTCAAAGGAAGCCTTTAGGCTCAAATCAAAAGGAGTTACACTTTTAAAGGTAATTCATTCTCTCTTGTTCATTTGTTTTATTTTGCTTCTCCAACCATCTAAACTCTTTTTATTTACTTATTTTGTAACAAAACAAGTATCTACAATATACTAGGATGTTGTTAAAATATTTATTTGAGCTACAATCTCACACAACTACATCAAATGGTTAAAGAACATACGGTTTCCGTGGATGGTGAAATTCTGCCTCCCGAAACGATGATTGTTCAATACTCATTTAACACCTTCAAAGGTGGCCATTATGATGTCACTATTTTTATATATGATTTATAATATGTTTATGTTTTCTTTAAGCTTCTTTATTTTTCATTTTTGGCATACCTTCATGGTTTCTATTATGGGTAAACACGATATCTTCATTTAAGGAAGTGCGGACTACCGCCCCCTCAAAGTGATGTGATTCGTTAATGCCATATGTGTGATGTGTAAAGGATGGATTTAAAGTTATTATATATGATGTTATACTAGAATTATAATATACCTCTATATGATTATTATTTCTTTCCATTAAAGTATGAGATAGAAATAAAAGTAGCGTTCATGCGTACGTACGGCTTACCATCTCCATGAACGGTGCATTTCATTTCCTATCCCCAAATGTAATGTACTATTAAAAGTACATGTATATAATGGATATATGTAATTAATGATATATCTAAATGATTAATATAATTCTAGATTTAAAATATACATACCTCTCATTTAGTTTTAATTCCATTAATATGACAAAGAAATGAAAGTAGCGTTCATGCGTACGTACGGCTTACCGTCTCCATGAACGGTGCATTTCATTTCTTACCTCTAAATGATTATGTAATATTATAAATAAATGTATATGATGGATATATATGATACATATTATATCCAAATCGGGAATTTCATTCTGGATATAAAGAACTTTTGACCACACGAACAACATGTAATTGTAACAAGTCCACTTTCGACTTAAGAACCAAATATTGACAAAACAAACATTATTAACTTAAATGGTTACATAATGTTTATAACATGGCAATAAGTGATATAAAAGGAATAATGAACTTTAAAAAGGTTCTTAATCAATTATAAATTAACTCATGTTTATTATTCAGGACGTTAAAGAACGATCGAGTCAAGTCGGACCCGAGGTAAGGGACTTCGTCTCAATCTCCTTTCATTGAGGCATATTTCGTTTTATACACAACTTTCTTTTATACGGTGTATAAAATCCTTTGAATTTTACTTTTATACAAAAGGAATCTTTTTCTACGAAGCGTTTTACTAAACGACAAAAAGGAATGTTTTTTTTAACGTCTGCGGTGACAACGACCTTTTCCGCCGCCGCGAGTTTTATTTGATCTTTGGCTTCCTCAACAAGCCGTAATGTTTTTAAAATAAAATAAATACCATATACTCTTTTATGTATTTTGGTATTGAAAATGGTTTTGAAAAAGGATTCTATTATGTCAATATATTTATGATATATTGTGATTGAAATGTGGTTTCACTATTCATCAAAAATTGAAGTTTTTCAGAAAATTACCAAAAATTCACCCTAAGCTATATTTGATATTACGAACTCAAAAATGAAGTCTATTTTAAAAAATTCAAAACATATAAGTCACACTAATTAATTTAATAATTTATTCCCACTGTCAGAGCAAATAGCGTGTTTTTGTGAAACAATAAGTATCAAAAGATTGACACTAGTTTAAGTCCGATTTCAAAGTGAAATTAATTCCAACGACCACTATTGGATTTAATGGTAAAAATATTTTCTAATTTAACTTCAAAACCAATTCAAAAGATAATCTAATAATATAAATAAATTATATTAAAAAGAGGGTTTGAATTAAAATGCAACATTTTACACTATTCATTAAAAAATGAACTTTATCAGAAAGGTACCAAATATTTACACAAAGTAAATTTTGATGTCCCGATTCTAAAGAAGAGTTATATTTGGTCCAATAGAATTTATAAGATCGATCAAAACTATATTTAATGACAGTTCTCCGTCAAAAGGTGATAAGTGGACCTTTCATGAAAATTAGGGTATAAATGCCTAAAATTGAACTCTTTCCGTATTTTAAGCCTTTATATTTTATTGGGTAGATGAAAACACATTTAAAAACATATATAATCATATTTTAGTTATTTCTATCCATTCCCGCCAGTACAATGGCTACTCGTTAACTAACATTTAAAATAATTTATTTTATTACTTGTGTGCAATGTAAGTTTTTAAAGAAACTCATCGTTGCGTACCGAATACGCTATCGAACGTAGAAACCCCTTTTAATTAAAATTAATATTTAATTCGTAAATATTAATAAATATGAAAATTCTTTATTCTTTATTTACTTGGGATGTTACATCCTTCCCCCCTTTTGGGAATTGCATCCTCGCAATTTTATTCACTTATCAAAATAAGTGGGGGTATTTATCCCTCATAGCATTTTCAGATTCCCACGTTGCCTCTTCAATCACATGGTTTTTCCACAAAACCTTTGCCTGATGAATCACCTTATTCCATAATACCTGCTCCCTGTGGTCAAGAATCTGGACCGGTTGTTCCTCATAAGATAGGTTCTCTTCCAGCTGAACTACCTCTGGACTCAAAACATGAGATGGATCTGGCATATACTTTCTCAACATTGAAAAATGAAAAACATTGTGTACCTGAGATAAACTCAGAGGTAAAGCCACTCGGTATGCAACTGATCCAACTCTCTCCAGAATTTCGTATGGTCCAATGAACCTTGGACTCAACTTTCCTTTCTTACCAAATCTCATCACACTTTTCCAAGGAGAAACTTTGAGAAAAACATGATCACCTACCTCGAATGATAGATCCTTCCTCCGGTTATCCGCATATATCTTCTTCCTGCTCTGAGCTGTTCTCATGTGTTTCTGAATCACCTGAACTTTTTCTTCCATCTCTTCTACCAATTCTGGTCCCATCAACTTCCTTTCACCCACTTCATCCCCGAAAGCTGGAGTTCGACACCGCTTCCCATATAATGCCTGAAATGGTGCCATCTGTATACTGGAATGAAAGCTGTTATTATATGAAAATTAAACCAAAGAAAGATGTTGGTCCCAACTTCCCTGATAATCCATAGAACAAGCTCGTAGCATATCCTCCAATGTCTGAATTGTTCGTTCTGACTACCCATCTGATTGAGGACGAAAAGCTGTACTAAAATTTAATTCAGTACCCAATGACTTCTGAGGGTCTTTCCAAAAGTTAGAAGTAAACCTGGGATCACGATCCGATACAATGGAGAGAGGAACTCCATGTAACCTGACTATCTCTTTAAGATACAAACGGGAAAGTTGATCAAGAGAGAAAGTATCTCGTATAGCAAGGAAATGAGCAGATTTGGTCAAGCGATCAACAATAACCCAGATTGCATTATTACCTCGAGATGTCTTCGGTAATCCAACAACAAAGTTCATGGATATATTCTCCCATTTCCACTCTGGCACTGGTAAAGGCTGAAGCATCCCTTTCGGTAACTGCCGCTCTGCTTTAACCTGTTGACATGTCAAACACTTCACAGTAAAATCAGCAATGTCTCTTTTCATTCCATCCCACCAGTAATACTCCCGCAGATCTCTGTACATCTTAGTACTGCCAGGATGAACTGAAAACGGGGAACTATGAGCTTCACATAACAACTCTCTTTTCAACCATGAATCACAAGGCACACACAATCTCTTCCCAAACCTCAAAACACAAACACAAACTTATCCAAGAACTCATGGTAAATTTTATTCATATGGTCCATGAATACAACAGGTGCATTGGTTAACCCAAAAGTCATAAATACAAATCCATAATGGCCATATCTAGTACGGAATGCAGTCTTCGGAGCGTTTGCTTCTTTTACTTTCAACTGATGGTACCCCGACCTCAAGTCAATCTTCGAAAAATACTGAGCTCCCTGGAGCTGATCAAACAAATCATCGATATGAGGCAAATGATATTTGTTCTTAATAGTGATATTATTCAAGGCTCTATAATCAATGAAAAGTCTCATAGAACCATCTTTCTTTTTAACAAATAAAACAGGAGCACCCCATGGTGATGTGCTAGGTCTAATGAAACCTTTCTCTAATAAATCTTGCAATTTCTCCTTCAACTCTAAAAGTTCAATTTGTTCCATTCGATAAGGGGGTTTTGAAATTGGCTTAGCATCAGGAACTAAGTCAACAGTAAACTCAACTTCCCGATCTGGTATTATTCCAAGAAACTCATCAGGAAAAATATCAGGATACTCATTTACCACTGGCACATCATTAATCTGAATAGTTACTTTATTTTCAACGACGTGTGCAAGGTAACATTCATTTCCATCTTTTACAAGTTTCTCGGCCTCTTGATATGTTATCAAAAGTAAGGGTTCATTATTGTAAACAAACTGAAAGTCTTTCTGAAAAGAAACTTCTTTAGCTCTACAGTCAATCTTAGCATGGTAAATAGAGAGCCAATCCATACCCAGGATAACATCAAACTCTACTAGAGGTAGAACAGTAAGGTTTGCAAGTAGGTTCTTTCCACAGATAAGGATATGAAGATTCTTATAAATTCTTTTTGCCTCAACATTCCCCCTAGGTGTTTTTACCAAAAGTTCAGGCGTCATTTCTTGAGATGGTATTCCCATTTTACTAGAAAAGGTTTCAGAGATGAAAGAATGTGTAGACCCCGAATCAAACCACACACTGGCATAATCTGAAAAAACAAACAAATTACCTGATACAACTTTATTTGATGGCCCGACATCTGCTGAAGTAGTTGCAAAGGATTTCACCACCCCTTTCTGCTTGTAGTATAACTGCTTCCCATCACTCAAGCTCCTTGTCGGACACTCGTTCTCATAGTGACCCATCTCATTGCACTTATAACATTTCACTAAATGTAAATCAAATTTGTTCTTACCTTCACCTTGATCCTTTTCAGTGCAATCACGAGCCTTATGTCCCATCTTACCACATCGGTAGCACTTTCCAGAATTCAGAAGACATTCCCCAGAATGCCTTTTGCCACATTTATCACAAACTGGAAACTTAGTTCTCTTACCATCAGACTTTTTTGAAGAATTCTTACCTTTCTCCTGCCACCTCGGTCTCTTCTTCTGCTGGTTGTTATAGAAAACTTTGTCATCGACAAACTCCATTTCCACCTTCTCAGTACATCGAACAAGATTTTCATAACTTTTAAACTCACGAGAAGCTAATGCCCTTCGATATTTTGTCTTTAATCCTGAGTAAAAACTATTGCTTTTACTATCAAGGTATCGGATAAAATTTGGAGAATACCTTGCCAATCGAGTGAACCTTTCTTCATAGGCAGCCACTGAGTCTTCCTCTTGCCTCAATTCCAAGAAATGCTTTTCCATCCTAAGTCGAACAGCCTTAGGAAAATACTTCTCAAGAAACATACCTTTGAATTCATCCCAGTCAAGAGCATCAATCTCATCGGCGTCCCTGATATTTTTAACCATAGACCACCACTGATCTGCTTCACCCTCCAAACGGTAAATAGAAAGACTAACCTTTTGATTGTCTGAACACCCCATGACATCAAAAACCTTCTCCAGTGCTTTAATCCACCCTTCAGATAGCACAGGGTCAGATGATCCTCTGAATGATGGTGGATGTTGCCTCATGAAATGTTCCACCACTGACATGTTCCTCTGCGGTTGGTCTAGCCGATCTCGTGTATAGATACCACCACCATTTATCGCTTGAGTCAACTGCGCCATTACTGCAACAAACTGTTCAGTTCCAATTCCGACCATCTCAGGATGCTGATTCGGAAGGTTATTTCCTTCTGTATGCCTTCCTAGCACTGCTTCCCTGTTTCCTCTTCGGAAAACCATTCTGAACAAACATGTCTTAGATGAAGCAACATGGTAATCTTTAAATGCTATATCATTTCAAAAAAAAATATTTTTTTGAAAAGATAACTATTACTTGAATAAAATTTTCCTATATTAAACATCAGGGTTACACATAATATAAAAAGTCTTCTAATGTAACCCCATCATCAAAAGAGACTTAATACTCTTAAGAATTTCACCCTAACTCTTGAAGCCCTTATATGTTGACATCTTACTCATTCAACATTATTCATGATCCATTATCCATTCCTTTCCAACTTATTCCGAAATACCTCTTTCCTACAAAAAAAATCATGAATCATATCCTAAGATTCCAAAATAAGAAAACAATAGTCATGAAATAGTACATACATTTGATTGGTCATTGTAAGATTTTTGATTATAAATAGTCATTGGAAAGATAAAAAGATTTCCTACATCACAGTATTTTTTTATGATTTTTAGACATTAAATAAATTAAATTATTTATGACATAATAATGATGCAGCGATGACATCATTATTTGACGATTTAAATAAATTGGAAAGATAATGTAATATCTATGAACTACACATGTCCAAAACTTATTGGATGAGTGGATTTCGAAGCCTTATCACCGTATCCACGAATTATATCAATGTGGGACCTTTTGAAACCGAAACACATTTTCAAATAAAGTAATATTTCTTTACTTTCCAAAAGTGCCCCTCCTCTCCTCTTATAAAAGGCCCCCACCTCTACCTCATTTCACACACTACTCAAGCCTTTGGCTCGGCCAACCCCTGCCCATTTACTCTCTCCACATCCCTCTCCTCATCCTAGAGGATTCCCTTTGGGCAGAATCCTATCAAAGGAAGCCTTTAGACTCAAATCAAAAGGAGATACACTTTTAAAGGTAATTCATTCTCTCATGTTCATTTGTTTTATTTTGCTTCTCCAACCCCCTAAACTCTTATTATTTACTTATTTTGTAACAACACCAGTATCTTAAATATACAAGGATGTTGTTATAATATTTATTTCAGCTACACTCTCACACAACTACATCAAATGGTTAAAGAACATACGGTTTCCGTGGATGGAGAAATTCTGCCTCCCGAAATGATGATTGATCAACACTCATTTAACACCTTCAAAGGTGGTGAAATTAGAAAATATTTTTACCATTAAATCCAATAGTGGTCGTTTGAATCAATTTCACTTTGAAATCAGACTTAAACTACTGTCAATCTTTTGATACTTATTGTTTCATAAAACACGCTATTTGTCATGACAGCGGGAATTAATTATTAAATTAATTAATGTGACTTATATGTTTTGAATTTTGTAAAACAGACTTCATTTTTGAATTCATAATATCAAATATAGCTTAGGGTGAATTTTTGGGATTTTTCTAAAAAACGTCAATTTTTTATGAATAGTGAAACCACTAAGTGGTACTTATAAAAACTGATTTTTCCGTTTAAATAGAATTTTGCCATATTTGTGTTTTGAATTTCAAAAATCCGACATACATGGTTGTCATTAATAAGTAAAATGTGGTTCAATGGGATAAAAATAATTTTTTGGTGAATAGTAACTTATTATGTTTTTAATCGCGATTAGTGGTAATCAGTGTAGTTTAAGGTAAAAATGATATTATAAGAATGTGAAAACACCATGACACTTTTCCTACACCTATTGGGTGAGTCATGGCCGACTAAGACAAGCCATGGGCCAACTTGGGGACCCCATGGATCCACTTTGGTTGGGCAATGACATAAATAACTTTTATTTAATGTAAAAGTAAAATTGACACAAACATGATATGTTTTACTAAAACAATTTTAAGTAGGGGTATAAAAGTCATATTTTTGATTATAAATAGTCATTGGAAAGCTAAACATATTTCCTACATCATAGTAATTTTTTTATAATTTTTAGACATTAAATAAATTAAATTATTTATGACATCATAATGATGCAGTGATGACATCATTATTTAACGATTAAAATAAAATGGAAATATAATGTAATATCTATGAACTACACATGTCCAAAACTTATTGGATGGGTGTATTTAGAACCTTTATAACCTTATCCACGAAGTATATCAATGTGGGTCCTTTTAAAACCGAAACACATTTTCAAATAAAGTAATATTTCCTTACTTTCCAAAAGTGCCCCTCCTCTCCTCTTATAAAAGGCCCCCACCTCTACCTCTTTTCACACACTCATCAAGCCTTTGGCTCGGCCAAACCCTGCCCATTTACTCTCTCTACATCCCTATCCTCATCCTAGAAGATTCCCTTTGGGAATAATCCTTTCAAAGGAAGTCTTTAGGCTCAAATCAAAAGGAGTTACACTTTTAAAGGTAATTCATTCTCTCATGTTCATTTGTTTTATTTTGCTTCTCCAACCCCCTAAACTCTTTTTATTTAATTCTTTTGTAACAACACCAGTATCTTAAATATACTAGGATGTTGTTATAAGATTTATTCGAGCTACACTCTCACACAACTACATCAAATGGTTAAAGAACATATGGTTTCCGTGGATGGTGAAATTCTGCCTCCCGAAACGATGATTGTTCAATACTCATTTAACACCTTCAAAGGTGGCCATTATGATGTCACTATTTTTATATATGATATATAATATGTTTATGTTTTATTTATGCTTCTGTATTTTTCATTTTTGTCTTACCTTTATGGTTTCCATTATGGGTAAACGCGATATCTTCATTTAAGGAAGTGCGGACTACCGCCCCCTCAAAGTGATTTGATTCGTTAAATACCATATGTGGGATGTATAAAGGATGGAAATATGATATTATATATGATATTATACTGTAATTATAATATACCTATATATCATTATTATTCCATTCTATAAAATACGAAATAGAAATGAAAGTAGCGTTCATGCGTACGTACGGCTTACCGTCTCCATGAACGGTGCATTTCATTTCTTACCTCTAAATGAGTATGTAATGTTATAAATTCATGCATGTACTGGATATATATTACATATATGATATCCAAATCATGAATATGATTCTGGATATAATAAACATTTGACCACACGAACAACATGTAATGGTAAGAAGTCCACTTTCGACTTAAGAACCAAATATCGACAAAACAAACATTATTAACTTAAATGTTTACATAATGTTTATAACATGGAAATAAGTGATCTAATAGGAATAATTAACTAGAAAAAGGTTCTTAATAAAGTGGAAATTAACTCAAGTTTATTATTCAGGATGTTAAAGAACGATCGAGTCAAGTCGGACCCGAGGTAAGGGATCTTACTCCTCTCTTTCTTTTTAAGTACACTCTTTTATGTCATTCCTTTTAAAGCTAATCTTTCTTGTTATTGGGATGATCTTTTATATTAATCATACTGTAATTTTTATGTTCATGTGATGAGAGACCCAATTCTCTCTCATCAATCTATTTTGGAAGTTTTGATTGGCGCCGTTAGGCTACCGAACTTTTGTAAGAGATCTAACTTCTCTCTTTCTTTTTAAGTACTCTCCTTTATGTCACTTCTTTTAAGCTCCTATTTGTAATGTTGGGGGATGTTACTTTATATTCCTCTTGCTGTACATTATATTTTAATGTGATGATATACCCTATTTGATCTGATCAATCCATATTCGGAAGTTTTATGTGGCGCCGTTAGGCTGCCGAGTTTTCGTGAGGAATTTTTCATCTCACTTTTATTCCCGTGAGATTTATGCTACATTTGACACAAATTCCATTGAGTGGTGTATGTACTGACCATTATTATACTCTTTGTGTAATATACTTTCGTTTATGAGTATTTACATCAATGATCTATTGTCCTTCTTTCATGGGGTGAATGTTTTGAAAGATACCCAAGTCGGTAAGGGAACCTTTCACCCTCCTCTTTTTTAAAAGACTTCTTTTATTGGGTCTTTTAATTTACATATTTTTATGTTGGGATATGTTCTCATACATCCTTATTGATGTAAATTTTATGTCCAAGTGATGAGATACACTTTTTATCTCTCATCAACTCATTTTGATGTGATGTCGTTAGGCTGTCAAGGGAACTTTTTAACCCAATTTCGATTTCTTTAGGTTCAACTTGTAGTCATTGAATATGTCATCCATTGAATATGTGTGAATGACCTTTTATTGTTTTACACTTAATATCCACTTATATTGGGTGTATATATATTTTTCACACATATTTTTGAGATTTATTTGTCCTTAATTTAAGGATACCTTCTTTATAAGGGATTTCATCACATTTGACATTTCTATTGAGGGTTCATTGTTGTTATGCACCAATTCACTCTTATATGGTGTATATACTGTCCTTTGGAGTATTATATCACGAATCCTTTTATTCTCATGATATTATAAAGTTCTGACTAAATGTTATTCCTCGATTATTGTATTCAAGTGTCTCTAATTTTGGTAAAACCCCTTTAACCAAAATATCGTTTTAAATGTTTTAATTATTTGTTCTTATTAATATACATGTTCTCAAAATGGTTTTAAGGATTTATTTATATGGATATTAATGGTTTAAAATGTTAAAAGCTTCAAGGTGGTATGGGACCCTTTGAGTCAAAAATCTCTTTATTAAATGTTTTAAATGGTTTTGGAAATGGTTTCTTGTAGTTCATAGATTTTACATTGTCTTTCCATTTTATTTAAATCGTCAAATAATGATGTCATCGCTGCATCATTATTATGTCATAAATAATTTAATTTATTTAATGTCTAAAAATTATAAAAAAAATACTATGATATAGGAAATCTTTTTAGCTTTCCAATGACTATTTATAATCAAAATTTGGACTTGTATAACCCCACATAAAAAATTGTTTTCGTAAAACATATTATGTTTGTGTCATTTTCACTTTAACATTAAATAAAAAGTAATTTATGTCATTTCCCAACAAAAGTGGATCCATGGGGTCCCCAAGTTGACCCATGGCATGTCATGGTCGGCCATGACACAACCAATGAGGTTGGGACATGTGTCTAGGTCATTTCATTTTATTAAAGTATTATTTATACCTTAAACTACCCTAATTACCACTAATCGTGATTAAGAACTTAATAAGTTACTATCATTACAACACATTGATATAATAAAAACATTATGAAAACCATTTTCAATACCAAAGTAAAACATGGTATTTATTTTTCTTTTAAAAAAAGAAGGTATGGCTTGAAGAGGAAGCCGAAACTCAAATAACGGTTACGACGGCGGAGAAGTCGTTGTCACCGCATACGTACGACAAAAACATTCCCTTTTGTCATTTAGTAAACGCTTCGTATAAAAAAGATTCCTTTTTAATAAACGTAAAAGTCAAAGGGGTTTATACACCGTATAAAAGAAAGTTGTGTATAAAATAAAATATGCATCAATGAAAGGAGATTGAGACGAAGTCCCATACCTCGTATCCGACTTGACCCGACCGTTCTTTAATATCCTGAATAATAAACTTGAGTTAATCTCTACTTGCTTATGAATCTTTTTCAAGTTCATTATTCCTTTTATACCATGTTATGAACATCATGTAATCAGTTAAGTTAATAATGTTCATTTTGTCGGTATTTGGTTCTTAAGTCAAAAATAGACTTCTTACACTTTCATGTTGTTAATTTGGTCAAAGGTTCATTATATCCAGAATGGTATTCATGATGTAGATATCATATATGTCATATATATCCAGTACATACTTGCATTTATAATATTACATAATCATTTAGAGGTAAGAAATGAAATGCACCGTTCATGGAGACGGTAAGCCGTACGTACGCATGAACGCTACTTTCATTTCTATTTCGTATTTTATAGAATGGAAACATAATGATATAAAGGTATATTATAATTCCAGTATAATATCATATATAATATCATAGTTCCATTCTTTATATGTCCCACATATGTTATTTAACGAATCGAATCACTTTGAGGGGGCGGTAGTCCGCACTTCCTAAAATGAAGATATCGTGTTCACCCATAATGGAAACCATAAAGGTATGCCCAAAATGAAAAAAACAGAAGCTTAAGGAAAAAATAAACATATTATATATCATATATAAAAATAGTGACATAATAATGGCCACCTTTGAAGGTGTTAAATGAGTATTGAACAATCATCGTTTCGGGAGGCAGAATTTCTCCATCCACGGAAACCGTATGTTCTTTAACCATTTGATGTAGTTGTGTGAGTGTGTAGCTAAAATATATCTTATAAAAACATCCTAGTATATTGAATATACTGGTTTTGTTACAAAAGAAGTAAATAAAAAGAGTTTAGGGGGTTGGAGAAGCAAAATAAAACAAATGAACATGAGAGAATGAATTACCTTTAAAAGTGTAACTCCTTTTGATTTGAGCCTAAAGGCTTCCTTTGAAAGGATTCTGCCCAAAGGGAATCCTCTAGGATGAGGAGAGGGATGTGGAGAGAGTAATTGGGCAGGGGTTGGCCGAGCCAAAGGCTTGAGAAGTGTGTGAAATGGGGTAGAGGTGGGGGCCTTTTATAAGAGGAGAGGAGGGGCACTTTTGGAAAGTAAAGAAATATTACTTTATTTGAAAATGTGTTTCGGTTTTAAAAGGTCCCACATTGAAATAATTCGTGGATAAGGTGATAAGGGTTCGAAAGGTCCACTTATCACCTTTTGATGGAGAACCGTCATTAAATATAGTTTTGATCACTCTTATACTTTATTTTGGACCAAATATAACTCTTCTTTAGAATCGGGACATCAAAATTTACTTTGTGTAAATTTTTGGTACCTTTCTGATAAAGTTCATTTTTTTATGAATAGTGTAAAATGTTGTATTTTAATTCAAAAGCTCTTTTTAATCTAAATTATTTATATGATTAGATTATTATTTTAATTGGTTTTAAAGTGAAATTAGAAAATATTTTTACCAGTTAATCCAATGGTGGTCATTGGAATCAATTTCACTTTGAAATTGGACTTAAACTGGTGTCAATATTTTGATACTTATTGTTTCACAAAAACACGCTATTTGTCATGACAGCGGGAATTAATTATTAAATTAATTAATTTGACTTATATGTTTTGAATTTTGTAAAATGGACTTCATTTTTGAATTCGGAAGTGCGGACTACCGCCCCCTCAAAGTGATTTGATTCGTTAAATACCATATGTGGGACGTATAAAGGATGGAACTATGATATTATATATGATATTATACTGGAATTATAATATACCTTTATATCATTATTATTCCATTCTATAAAATATGAAATAGAAATGAAAGTAGCGTTCATGCGTACGTACGGCTTACCGTCTCCATGAACAGTGCATTTTATTTCTTACCTCTAAATGATTATGTAATGTTATAAATGCATGCATGTACTGGATATATATGACATATATTATATCTACATCATGAATAAAATTCTGGATATAATAAACATTTGGCCACATGAACAACATGTAATTGTAAGAAGTCCACTTTCTACTTAAGAACCAAATATCGGCAAAACAAATATTGTTAACTTAAATGATTACATAATGTTTATGACATGGTAATAAGTGATATAAAAGGAATAATGAACTTGAAAAGGGTTCTTAATGAAGTAGAAATTAACTCAAGTTTATTATTCAGGAGATTAAAGAACGATCGAGTCAAGTCGGACCCGAGGTAAGGGATCCTACACCTCTCTTTCTTTTTAAGTACACTCTTTTATGTCATTCCTTTTAAAGCTCATATTTCTTGTTATTGGGATGATCTTTTATATTAAATTTACTGTAAATTTTATGTTCATGTGATGAGAGACCCTATTCTCTCTCATCAATCCATTTTGGAAGTTTTGAGTGGCGCCGTTAGGCTGCCGAACTTTCGTAAGAGATCTAACCTCTCTCTTTCTTTCATGGGGTGTATTTTTTGAAAGATACCCAAGTCGGTAAGGGAACCTTTCACCCTCCTCTTTTTTAAAAGACTTCTTTTATTGGGTCTTTTAATTTACATATTCTTATGTTGGGATATGTTCTCATACATCCTTATTGATGTAAATTTTATGTCCAAGTGATGAGATACTCTTTTTATCTCTCATCAACTCTTTTTGATGTGATGCCGTTAGGCTGTCAAGGGAACTTTTTAACCCAATTTCGATTTCTTTGGGTTCAACATGTAGTCATTGAATATGTCATCCATTGAATATGTGTGAATGACCTTTTATTGTTTTACACTTAATATCCACTTATATTGGGTGTATATATATTTTTCACACATATTTTTGAGATTTATTTGTCTTTAATTTAAGGATACCTTCTTTATAAGGGATTTCATCACATTTGACATTTCTATTGAGGGTTCATTGTTGTTATGCACCAATTCACTCTTATATGGTGTATATACTGTCCTTTGGAGTATTATATCATGAATCCATTTATTCTCATGATATTATAAAGTTCTGACTAAATGTTATTCCTCAATTACTGTATTCAAGTGTCTCTAATTTTGGTAAAACCACTTTAACCAAAATATCGTTTTAAATGTTTTAATTATTTGTTCTTATTAATATCCATGTTTTAAAAATGGTTTTAAGGAATTATTTATATGGATATTAATGGTTTAAAGTTTTAAGCTTCAAGGTGGTATGAGACACTTTGATTCAAAAATCCCTTTATTAAATGTTTTAAATGGATTTGGAAATGGTTTCTTTTTGAATGGATTCATTATTTCAATATACTAAAATGTTATATTGTGATTGAAATGTGGAAATGCTATGTTTCCTTTATGCATGTTTTATGTGATATGATTATGTTATGGTCCTTGGGCATTGTTATGAAGAACGGGTGGTTCCGTGATAAACTAAGGGCGGGTGAGCCCGTTAAAGCTCTCCAATGCATTGGGTAATGCGAAGGAGTGAAACATTAAGGTTTCTCCGAAGAGATTTAGGGAATATACTGTGATGGGTATTCCAAACCTAACCAAGAGGGTTACTCCCTACGTAAGAATGTTATGAATGCCTCAAGTTACCTTTATGTCTTATGTTTTCTATGATTTATTCATGATTTGATATGCCTATGTTTTATGGGTAAAGTATGATTTCATTCTTATGTATACATGTACTCATGTTTCCTTTCCATATTTTTATAACCCTTACTGAGCTTTTTATGCTCATCCCAAGTTTTTGAAATGTTTTTCACTGGTCAAGGGAAAGGTACATGATGTGATGATAATGTCAAGGATGTGTCAAGAAAGAATCCATGTTTTATTTTAAATATGTTTCCGTTGATAGGAAGAATGAATACTGTCTTTTATGTAACCACTTTGTTTAAATGTGGAATGTAATGCAAGTTTCATGATCTAATTCTCTAAAACTCTAAACCTGAAAAGATCCTCAATGTGTAATCTTGTAATAAATCAAGATTAAGTAAGGTTTAAGGCTGGGGCCTTATAGTTGAGGCCCCAGCCTTAAACCTTACTTAATATTGAATTAAATGAATAATTCACATTGAGGATCTTTTCAGGTTTAGAGTTTTAGAGAATTAGAACATAACTATTACATCTTAAAAGATTACAAAGTAGAAACTTCTACTAAGTCACCATAAAATAAAAACTCTTAAAAAGAAAGATGTCTAGATTCCATGTTTTAGATAGCATGAAATTCCCTTGATCCCATCCTTGACCTTATTCCACTTTAAGTCCTGTGAAAAACATTTCGAAAAACTTGGGGTGAGCATAAAAAGCTCAGTATGGGATACAAAGTGAATGAAAACTGTTAGTTTTTCAAACATCAAGTAAACCATGTATACTATATCAAAGTAATACCTTCACCTTCATGAAGTAGTAAAAAAAAATCATCACTGAATAAAGTATCATTACTTACCTTTCTGTAACCAAAGGATTACCATAAAACCCATATAAAGAACACATAGAATATATAAAGGTAACTTGGGACATAAAAATACTTAAGTGGAATAACCATATGGTTGACTTCCACACATATCACTTAATGGAATAGCCATACGGCCAATTTCCATACATACTTAATGGAATATCCATATGGCCGACTTCCATACCCAATGCATTGGAGGTTATAACGTAACCACCCGTCCTGGTATTCACGGCACCACCCGTCATATGGTTTATAACGTAACCACCTGTTAAAATGTCCAAGTACCAGTATAAAATCATAAAACATAAAACCAATATAAAGGAATGATAACATTTCCACATTTCAATCACAATATATCATAAATATATTGACATAATAGAATCTTTTTTCAAAACCATTATCAATACAAAAATACATAAAAGAGTATATGGTATTTATTTTATTCTAAAAACATTACGGCTTGTTGAGAAAGCAAAAGATCAAATAATACTCGCGGAGGCGGAAAAGGTCGTTGTCACCGCGTACGTTAAAAAAAACATTCCTTTTTGTCGTTTAGTAAAACGCTTCGTAGAAAAAGATTCCTTTTGTATAAAAGTAAAAGTCAAAGGAGTTTATACACCGTATAAAAGAAAGTTGTGTATAAAACGAAATATGCCTCAATGAAAGGAGATTGAGACGAAGTCCCTTACCTCGGGTCCGACTTGACTCGATCGTTCTTTAACGTCCTGAATAATAAACTTGAGTTAATTTATACTTAATTAAGAACCTTTTTAAAGTTCATTATTCCTTTTATATCACTTATTTCCATGTTATAAACATTATGTAACCATTTAAGTTAATAATGTTTGTTTTGTCAATATTTGGTTCTTAAGTCGAAAGTTGACTTCTTACAATTACATGTTGTTCGTGTGGTCAAAAGTTCTTTATATCCAGAATGAACTTACTGATTTGGATATCATATATATCATATATATCCAGCATATACATGTATTTATAATATTACATAATCATTTAGAGGTAAGAAATGAAATGCACCGTTCATGGAGACGGTAAGCCGTATGTACGCATGAACGCTACTTTCATTTATTTGTCATATTAATGGAATTTAAACTAAATGAGAGGTATGTATATTTTAATTCCAGAATTATATTCATCATTTAGATATATAATTAATTATATATATCCATTATATACATGTACTTTTAATAGTACATTACATTTGTGGATAAGAAATGAAATGCACCGTTCATGGAGACGGTAAGCCGTATGTACGCATGAACGCTACTTTCATTTCTATCTCATACTTTAATGGAAAGAAATAATAATGATATATAGGTATATTATAATTCCAGTATAACATCATATAAAATAACTTTAAATCCATTCTTTACATGTCCCACATATGGCATTAACGAATCACATCACTTTGAGGGGGCGGTAGTCCGCACTTCCTTAAATGAAGATATCGTGTTTACCCATAATGGAAACCATAAAGGTATACCCAAAATGAAAAATACAGAAGCTTAAAGAAACAATAAACATATTATATATCATATATAAAAATAGTGACATCATAATGGCCACCCTTGAAGGTGTTAAATGAGTATTGAACAATCATCGTTTCGGGAGGCAGAATTTCGCCATCCACAGAAACCGTATGTTCTTTAACCATTTGATGTAGTTTTGTGAGAGTGTAGCTCGAATAAATCTTATAACAACATACTAGTATATTGAAGATACTGGTGTTGTTACAAAATAAGTAAATAAAAAGAGTTTATGGGGTTGGAGAAACAAAATAAAAAAATGAACATGAGAGAATGAACTACCTTTAAAAGTGTAACTCCTTTTGATTTGAGCCTAAAGGATTCCTTCTTAAGGATTCTTCCCAAAGGGAATCCTCTAGGATGAGGAGAGGGATGTGGAGAGAGTAAATGGGCAGGGTTTGGCCGAGCCAAAGGCTTGAGGAGTGTGTGAAATGAGGTAGAGGTGGGGGCCTTTTATAAGAGGAGATGAGGGGCACTTTTGGAAAGTAAAGAAATATTACTTTATTTGAAAATGTGTTTCGGTTTTAAAAGGACCCACATTGATATAATTCGTGGATAAGGTGATAAGGTTTCGAAATCCACCCATCCAATAAGTTTTGGACATGTGTAGTTCATAGATTTTACATTATCTTTCCATTTTATTTAAATCGTCAAATAATGATGTCATCGCTGCAACATTATTATGTCATAAATAATTTAATTTATTTAATGTCTAAAAATTATAAAAAAAATACTATGATGTATTAACTCTTTTTATCTTTCCAGTGACTATTTATAATCAAAAATCTGACTTGTATAACCCCATTTAAAAATTGTTTTAGTTAAACATATCATGTTTGTGTCATTTTTACTTTTACATTAAATAAAAAGTTATTTATGTCATTTCCCAACCAAAGTGTCTCCATGGGGTCCCCAAGTTGACCCATGGCTTGTCTTGGTCGGCCATGACACAACCAATAAGGTTGGGACATGTGTCTAGGTCATTTCATATTATTAAAGTATTATTTATACCTTAAACTACACTAATTACCACTAATCGCGATTAAGAACTTAATAAGTTACTATTCACCAAAAAATTATTATAATCTCATTGAACCACATTTTACTTCTTAATGAGAACCATGTATATCGGATTTTTGAAATTCAAAACACAATGATGGAAAAATTTCATTTAAACGGAAAAATTAGTTTTTATAAGTACCACTTAGTGGTTTCACTATTCATCAAAAATTGAAGTTTTTCAGAAAATTACCAAAAATTCACCCTAAGCTATATTTGATATTACGAATTCAAAAATGAAGTATATTTTAAAAAATTAAAAACATATAAGTCACATTAATTAATTTAATAATTTATTCCCACTGTCAGAGAAAATAGCGTGTTTTTATGAAACAATAAGTATCAAAAGATTGACACTAGTTTAAGTCAGATTTCAAAGTGAAATTAATTCCAATGACCACTATTGGATTTAATGGTAAAAATATTTTCTAATTTCACTTCAAAACCAATTCAAAATATAATCTAATCATATAAATAAATTAGATTAAAAAGAGGGTTTGAATTAAAATGCAACATTTTACACTATTCATTAAAAAAATGAACTTTATCAGAAAGGTACCAAAAATTTACACAAAGTAAATTTTGATGTCCCGATTCTAAAGAAGAGTTATATTTGGTCCAATAGAATTTATAAGATCTATCAAAACTATATTTAATGACGGTTCTCCGTCAAAAGGTGATAAGTGGACCTTTCATGAAAATTAGGGTATAAATGCCTAAAATTGAACTCTTTCCGTATTTTAAGACTTTATCTTTTATTGGGTAAATGTAAAAACATTTAAAAACATATCTAATCATATTTTAGTTATTTCTATCCATTCCCGCCAGTACAACGACTACTTGTTAACTAACATTTAAAATTATATTATTTTATTACTAGTGTGCTACGTAAGTTTCAAAAAAACTCATCGTTGCGTATTGGGTACGCTATCGAACATAGAAACCCCTTTTGGGCAGAATCCTTTCAAAGGAAGCCTTTAGGCTCAAATCAAAAGGAGTTACACTTTTAAAGGAGATTAAAGAACGCTCGGGTCAAGTTGGATACGAGGTATGGGACTTCGTCTCAATCTCCTTTCGTTGAGGCATATTTTATTTTATACACAACTTTCCTTTATACGGTGTATAAACCCCTTTGACTTTTACGTTTATTCAAAAGGAATCTTTTTTATACGAAGTGTTTACTGAACGACAAAAGGGAATTTTTTTGTCGTACGTATGCGGCGACAACGACTTCTCCGCCATATGATATTATATATGATATTATACTGGAATTATAATATACCTTTATATCATTATTATTCCATTCTATAAAATACGAAATAGAAATGAAAGTAGCGTTCATGCGTACGTACGACTTACCGTCTCCATGAACGGTGCATTTCATTTCTTACCTCTAAATGATTATGTAATGTTATAAATGCATGCATGTACTGGATATATATGAAATATATGATATTTACATAATGAATAAAATTCTGGATATAATAAACATTTGGCCACACGAACAACATGTAATTGTAAGAAGTCCACTTTCGACTTAAGAACCAAATATCGGCAAAACAAATATTATTAACTTAAATGATTACATAATGTTTATGACATGGTAATAAGTGGTATAAAAGTAATAATGAACTTGAAAAAGGTTCTTAATGAATTAGAAATTAATTCAAGTTTATTATTCAGGAGATTAAAGAACGATCGAGTCAAGTCGGACCCAAGGTAAGGGATCCTACAACTCTCTTTCTTTTTAAGTACACTCTTTTATGTCATTTCTTTTAAGCTAATTTTTCTTATGATTGGGATGTTATTTTATATTACATTTACTATAATTTTTATGTTCATGTGACGAGAGACCCTATTCTCTCTCATCAATCCATTTTGGACGTTTTAAGTGGCGCCGTTAGGCTGCCGAGTTTTCGTAAGGGATTTTTCATCTCACTTTTATTCCCGTGAGATTTTTGATACATTTGCCACAACTTCCTTTGAGTGGTGTATGTACTGACCATTATTTTACTCATTGTGTAATATTCTTTCATTTATGAGTATTTACATCAATGATGTATTTTCCTTATTTCACGGGGCGTATGATTCGAAAGATACCCATGTCGGTAAGGGAACCTTTCACCCTCCTCTTTTTCAAAAGACTTCTTTTATTGGGTCTTTTAATTTACATATTTTTATGTTGGGATATGTTCTAATACATCCTTATTGATGTAAATTTTATGTCCAAGTGATGAGATACACTTTTTATCTCTCATCAACTCATTTTGATGTGATGTCGTTAGGCTGTCAAGGGAACTTAAAAAGAAAGAGAGAGGTTAAATCTCTTACGAAAGTTCGGCAGCCTAACGGCGCCACTCAAAACTTCCAAAATGGATTGATGAGAGAGAATAGGGTCTCTAATCAAATGAACATAAAAATTACAGTAAATTTAATATAAAAGATCATCCCAATAACAAGAAAGATGAGCTTTAAAAGGAATGACATAAAAGTGTGTACTTAAAAAGAAAGAGAGGAGTAGGATCCCTTACCTCGGGTCCGACTTGACTCGATCGTTCTTTAATCTCCTGAATAATAAACTTGAGTTAATTTCTAATTCCTTAAGAACCTTTTTCAAGTTCATTATTACTTTTATACCACTTATTACCATGTCATAAACATTATGTAATCATTTAAGTTAATAATATTTGTTTTGCCGATATTTGGTTCTTAAGTCGAAAGTGGACTTCTTACAATTACATGTTGTTCGTGTGGCCAAATGTTTATTATATCCAGAATTGTATTCATTATGTAGATATCATATATGTCATATATATCCAGTACATTCATGCCTTTATAACATTACATAATCATTTAGAGGTAAGAAATGAAATGCACCGTTCATGGAGACGGTAAGCCATACGTACGCATGAACGCTACTTTCATTTCTATTTCGTATTTTATAGAATGGAATAATAATGATATAAAGGTATATTATAATTCCAGTATAATATCATATATAATATCATATTTCCATCCTTTATACATCCCACATATGTTATTTAACGAATCAAATCACTTTGAGGGGGCGGTAGTCCGCACTTCCTTAAATGAAGATATCGCGTATACCCATAATGGAAGCCATAAAGGTAAGACAAAAATGAAAAATACAGAAGCATAAATAAAACATAAACATATTATATATCATATATAAAATTAGTGACATCATAATGGCCACCTTCGAAGGTGTTAAATGAGTATTGAACAATCATCGTTTCGGGAGGCAGAATTTCACCATCCACGGAAACCGTATGTTCTTTAACAATTTGATGTAGTTGTGTGAGAGTGTAGCTAGAATAAATCTTATAACAGCATCCTAGTATATTGAAGATACTGGTGTTGTTACAAAAGAAGTAAATAAAAAGAGTTTAGGGTGTTGGAGAAGCAAGATAAAACAAATGAACATGAGAGAATGAATTACCTTTAAAAGTGTAACTCCTTTTGATTTGAGCCTAAAGGCTTCCTTTGAAAAGATTATGCCCAAAGGGAATCCTCTAGGATGAGTAGAGGGATGTGGAGAGAGTAAATGGGCAGGGTTTGGCCGAGCCAAAGGCTTGAGGAGTGTGTTAAATGAGGTAGAGGTGGGGGCCTTTTATAAGAGGAGAGCAGGGGTACTTTTGGAAAGTAAAGAAATATTACTTTATTTGAAAATGTGTTTCGGTTTCAAAAGGTCCCACATTGATATAATTCGTGGATAAGGTGATAAGGCTTCGAAATCCACTCATCCAATAAGTTTTGGACATGTGTAGTTCATAGATATTACATTATCTTTCCATTTTATTTAAATCGTCAAATAATGATGTCATCGCTGCATCATTATTATGTCATAAATAATTTAATTTATTTAATGTCTAAAAATTATAAAACAAATACTATGATGTAGGAAATATTTTTATCTTTCTAATGAATAGTTATAATCAAAAATATGACTTGTATAACCCAACTTAAAAATTGTTTTAGTAAAACATATCATGTTTGTGTCAATTTTACTTTTACATTAAATAAAATGTTATTTATGTCATTTCCCAACAAAAGTGGATCCATGGGGTCCCCAAGTTGACCCATGGCTTTTCTTGGTCGGCCATGATACAACCAATAGGTGTAGGACAAGTGTCATGGTGTTTTCACATTCTTATAATATCATTTTTACCTTAAACTACACTAATTACCTCTAATCGCGATTAAACACTTAATAAGTTACTATTCCCCAAAAAATTTATTTTAATCTCATTGAACCAAATTTTACTTCTTAATGACAACCATGTATGTCGGATTTTTGAAAATCAAAACACAATGATGGAAAAATTTCATTTAAACGGAAAATCAGTTTTTATAAGTACCACTTAGTGGTTTCACTATTCATCAAAAATTGAAGTTTTTCAGAAAAATCCCAAAAACTCACCCTAAGCTATATTTGTTATTCTGAATTCAAAAATGAAGTCCGTTTTACAAAATTCAAAACATATAAGTCACATTAATTAATTTAATAATTAATTCCCGCTGTCATGACAAATAGCGTGTTTTATGAAACAATAAGTATCAAAAGATTGACACTAGTTTAAGTCTGATTTCAAAGTGAAATTGATTCCAACGACCACTATTGGATTTAATGGTCAAAATATTTTCTAATTTCACTTTAAAACCAATTCAAAATATAATCTAATCATATAAATAAATTAGATTAAAAAGTGGTTTTGAATTAAAATACAACATTTTACACTATTCATTAAAAAAATGAACTTTATCGGAAAGATACCAAAAATTTACACAAAGTAAATTTTGATGTCCCGATTTCTTAATAAGAGTCTTATTTGGTCCAAAAGAATGTTTAAGAGGGAACAAAACTATATTTAATGACGGTTCTCCATCAAAAGGTGATAAGTGAACCTTTAGTGAAAACTAGGGCATATACGCCTAAAATTGAATTCTTTCCGTATTTTAAGCCTTTATCTTTTATTGTATAAATGTAAAAATATTTAAGAACATATATAATAATATTTTAGTTATTTATATCCATTCCCGCCATTACAACGGCTACATGTTAACTACCATTTAAAATAATATTATTTTATTATTAGAGTGCAACGTAAGATTCCCAAGAAACTCGTTGTTGCGTGTTGGGTACGCCATCGAGCATAGCGTCCCCTTTAAAGTCATATTAATATTTTATTCACAAATATGGATAAATATGAAAATTTCATATTCCTTATTTACCTGGGGTGTTACATCCTTCCCCCCTTTTGGGAATTGCGTCCTCGCAATTTTAAAATTGCGCTTGGAAACATCCTTGAACGTCCCACATCGGAACAAGAGTCGGTAAAACAATCACTTTAAAATAAAGAAAGATAAGCACAGAGGTCACCCGAGTTAACCCATACTAGGATTCTAAGTATGAAAATATGGACATGGAGGAGAAAACATAGGGTCATGTTCCGATGGAGAGTGATAGAAAACATGTTTAGGAGAAAGTTAACCATGAGAAAATCACAAACTTGTGATGGGTTAAACGGTATTCAATTCCCCAGTAAGAAAAGTTAATAGACAACATTTTTGTTTTAAGTTACTTTTTATTGAGTAATTTATTCATAAGGAAGCATAATCACTTATCATGTTGACTTTCAACTTTTACTAGATTCCTTAGTCAAACTCATATTTTTTCCAAAAGACGAGTATTTAGGGAGACTTGTTCGCATTAAGAGTACTATAATCAACTTCTAGAGAATCACCTAATCCCTAAAACAGAACTATATACATCCCATGTATTTAGGCTTTAACAAAAACCAAAACCAAAAAGGTCAGTACAAGATCAGATAATCCAGAAAAGGATAACCCCTTATAAAAAGAAAATCTATTCTTAATCTCCAAAATTTGTCCAACAAAACCCAAAGTTCAACGAGGACCATCCGATAAACAATTTGTCCATAAAATTCTTCAAAGTAAACCAATATAAGATTGAAACCCAAATATTTGAAGGATTTAGTCACATAGTCTTCCAAGTTAAATCATAACATTTATCTCCAAACAACATTAGTTGCTCCTAAAGTCTCACATTGAAAAGTAATTATCCTAATCACATATCCTCCAAAATAAACTTACTCTTAATTCATAAAATCATATAACTAAAAAGAATCAGTCAAAATAACCAGGGACTTCACGTAGTCCCGTGGTAGGCGATAAATACCAGTCGCACTTTGGTTGTGGGTTCGATTCCCGCAGCATTGTCCGACGCGACGGGTTGTCACACGGTCTGTGTGTTGTCCTTTTTCCAAAACTATATAATTCTCAAATCATTACCCAAAAAGGGATAAAATCATCAAAAATAACCATAACATAATTTAACCTCAATTTTATCTCATGCCTTTCACTTCAATCATAACATATGGTAACCCATAATTACCTCAAAAGTAAGGATCATATAAACCCAAATGGTTCTTTATAACTATGTCCACAAAAGAAAAGATAACTATTACTTGAATAAAATTTGCCTATATTAAACATCCGGGTTACACATAATATAAAAAGTCTTCTAATGTAACCCCTTCATCAAAAGAGACTTAATACTCTTAAGAATTTCACCCTAACTCTTGAAGCCCTTATATGTTGACATCTTACTCATTAAACATTCTTCATGATCCATTATCCATTCCTTTCCAACTTATTCCGAAATACCTCTTTACTTTGATTGGTCATTGTCAGTTTCTTCATCCTCAATCGGAATGGAATTAGGTATTGGTAAACGAATATTGGTACGCTCTTGGTGACCCCATTCACGAAACTTCTTCATAGGACATGTGTTTCCATAATGACCATGAACACCACATTTAAAACATTCAATTGATCCCTCAGAAAGAACTTCTTTCCCTTTCCTCGAGTCAATTGGATTCTTCCTTTTTCCATGGCAGGTTCTTGCTTTATGACCTTCATTTCCACATTTATAGCATATTTCTGTCCCTTTGAAACATTTTCCTAGGTGTTTCTTTCCACATCTTTGACACATAGGTTTTTGAACACACTTACCTTTATGATTATTACCTGTACTTCCGTAGGGATTTGTTTCTTGCATATATGACATCTTAGAGAAATCTCCAAGGTTTAGGTGGTCAATCATGACTCCAGATAGTTGGTTGAGGATAATCACAAGAGTTCTCATTGCAGCTCCCATATCATTCAGTTTCTTGCTCAAAAAACTGTCACAATTTCCTTCACATCCACTGTTACTTTGGTGCCTGCTAGATCCATCCATTTACTAAAACCAAAAAGGTCAGTGTGAGTATATCAAAAAAACCATCATGTACTAATGAGTAAGATAAACACTAAGATATACTTACTCATTCACTTTATCTAAAACTAGGACTCTTTCTGAAATCCTAACCATTATGGTAATGCCACTTATGCTTAAAGAATACCCTAACCTCTAAAGTTATCTAAACCGACCTTTGATACCAACTATAAGGCCCCAGCCTTAAACCTTACTTAATCTTGATTTATTACAAGATTACACATTGAGGATCTTTTCAGGTTTATAGTTTTAGAGAATTAGATCATGAAACTTGCATAACATTCCACATTTAAACAAGGTGGTTACATAAAAGACAATATTCATTCTTCCCATCAAAGGAAACCTATTTAAAATAAAACACGGATTCTTTCTTGACACATCCTTGACACTAACGTCACATCATGTACCTTTCCCTTGACCTGTGAAAAACATTTCAAAAACTTGGGATGAGCATAAAAAACTCAGTAAGGGTTATAAAAATATGGAAAGGAAACATGAGTTCATATATACATATGAATGAAATCATACTTTACCCATAAAACATAGGCATATCAAATCATGAATAAATCATAGAAAACATAAGACATAAAGGTAACTTGAGGCATTCATAACATTCTTACGTAGGGAGTAACCCTCTTGGTTATGTTTGGAATACCCATCACAGTATATTCCCTAAATCTCTTCGGAGAAACCTTAACGTTTCACTCCTTCACGTTACCCAATGCATTGGAGAGCTATATCGGGCTAACCCGCCCTTAGTTTATCACGGAACCACCCGTTTTTCATAACAATGCCCAAGAACCATAACATAATCGTATCACATAAACATGAATAAAGTAAACATAATATTTCCACATTTCAATCACAATATAACATTTTAGGATATTGAAATAATGAATCCATTCAAAAAGAAACCATTTCCAAAACCATTTAAAACATTTAATAAAGAGATTTTTGAATCAAAGTGTCCCATACCAACTTGAAGATTTTAACATTTTAAACCATTAATATCCATTTAAATAAATCCTTAAAACTATTTTGAAAACATGGATATTAATAAGAACAAATAATTAAAACATTTAAAACGATATTTTGGTTAAAGGGGTTTTACCAAAATTAGAGACACTTGAATACAATAATCGAGGAATAACATTTAGTCAGAACTTTATAATATCATGAGAATAAAAGTATTCATGATATAATACTCCAAAGGACAGTATATACACCATATAAGAGTGAATTGGTGCATAACAACAATGAACCCTCAATAGAAATGTCAAATGTGATGAAATCCCTTATAAAGACGGTATCCTTAAATTAAGGACAAATAAATCTCAAAAATATGTTTGAAAAATATATATACACCCAATATAAGTGGATATTAAGTGTAAAACAATAAAAGGTCATTCCCAAATATTCAATGGATGACATATTTAATGACTACAAGTTGAACCCAAAGAAATCGAAATTTGGTTAAAAAGTTCCCTTGACAGCCTAACGGCATCACATCAAAATGAGTTGATGAGAGATAAAAAGTGTATCTCATCACTTGGACATAAAATTTACATCAATAATGATGTATGAGAACATATCCCAACATAAAAATATGTAAATTAAAAGACCCAATAAAAGAAGTCTTTTAAAAAAGAGGAGGGTGAAAGGTTCCCTTACCGACTTGGGTATCTTTCAAAACATACACCCCATGAAAGAAAGACAATAGGTCATTGATGTAAATACTCATAAACGAAAGTATATTACACAAATTGTAGAATAAAGGGCAGTACATACACCACTCAATGGAATTTGTGGCGAATGTAGCATAAATCTCACGGGAATAAAAGTGAGATGAAAAATCCCTTACGAAAACTCGGTAGCCTAACGACGCCACATAAGACTTCTGAATATGGATTGATGAGATCAAATAGAGTATCCCATCATATTACAATAGAATTTACAGCAAGTGTAATATAAAATAAAATCCCCCAACATAACAAATAGGAGCTTAAAAGAAGTGACACAAAGGAGAGTACTTAAAAAGAAAGAGAGAGGTTAGATCTCTTACGAAAGTTCGGCAGCCTAACGGCGCCACTCAAAACTTCCAAAATGGATTGATGAGAGAGAATAGAGTCTCTCATCACATGAACATAAAAATTACAGTAAATGTAATATAAAATATCATCCCAATAACAAGAAATATGAGCTTTAAAAGGAATGACATAAAAGTGTGTACTTAAAAAGAAAGAGAGGAGTAGGATCCCTTACCTCGGGTCCGACTTGACTCGATCGTTCTTTAATATCCTGAATAATAAACTTGAGTTAATTTCTAATTCCTTAAGAACATTTTTCAAGTTCATTATTACTTTTATACCACTTATTACCATGTCATAAACATTATGTAATCATTTAATTTAATAATATTTGTTTTGCTGATATTTGGTTCTTAAGTCGAAAGTGGACTTCTTACAATTACATGTTGTTCGTGTGGCCAAATGTTTATTATATCCAGAATTTTATTCATTATGTAGATATCATATATGTCATATATATCCAGTACATGCATGCATTTATAACATTACATAATCATTTAGAGGTAAGAAATGAAATGCACCGTTCATGGAGACGGTAAGCCGTACGTACGCATGAACGCTACTTTCATTTCTATTTCATATTTTATAGAATGGAATAATAATTATATAAAGGTATATTATAATTCCAGTATAATATCATATATAATATGATATTTCAATCCTTTATACATCCCACATATGGTATTTAACGAATCAAATCACTTTGAGGGGGCGGTAGTCCGCACTTCCTTAAATGAAGATATCGCGTATACCCATAATGGAAGCCATAAAGGTAAGACAAAAATGAAAAATACAGAAGCATAAATAAAACATAAACATATTATATATCATATATAAAAATAGTGACATCATAATGGCCACCTTCGAAGGTGTTAAATGAGTATTGAACAATCATCGTTTTGAGAGGCAGAATTTCACCATCCACGGAAACCGTATGTTCTTTAACCATTTGATGTAGTTGTGTGAGATTGTAGCTAGAATAAATCTTATAACAAAATCCTATTATATTTAATATACTGGTTTTGTTACAAAAGAAGTAAATAAAAAGAGTTTAGGGGGTTGGAGAAGCAAGATAAAACAAATGAACATGAGAGAATGAATTACCTTTAAAAGTGTAACTCCTTTTGATTTGAGCCTAAAGGCTTCCTTTGAAAGGATTATGCCCAATGGGAATCATCTAGGATGAGTAGAGGGATGTGGAGAGAGTAAATGTGCAGGGTTTGTCCGAGCCAAAGGCTTGAGGAGTGTGTTAAATGAGGTAGAGGTGGGGGCCTTTTATAAGAGGAGAGGAGGGGTACTTTTGGAAAGTAAAGAAATATCACTTTATTTGAAAATGTGTTTCGGTTTCAAAAGGTCCCACATTGATATAATTCGTGGATAAGGTGATAAGAATTCGAAATCCACTCATCCAATAAGTTTTGGACATGTGTAGTTCATAGATTTTACATTATCTTTCCATTTTATTTAAATCGTCAAATAATGTTGTCATCGCTGCATCATTATTATGTCATAAATAATTTAATTTATTTAATGTCTAAAAATTATAAAAAAAATACTATGATGTAGGAAATATTTTTATCTTTCCAATGAATATTTATAATCAAAATGATGACTTGTATAACCCCACTTAAAAATTGTTTTAGTAAAACATATCATGTTTGTGTCAATTTTAATTTTACATTAAATAAAATGTTATTTATGTCATTTCCCAACCAAAGTAGATCCATGGGGTCCCCAAGTTGACCCATGGCTTGTCTTGGTCGGCCATGATACAACCAATAGGTGTAGGACAAGCCATACGGCCGACTTCCATACCCAATGCATTGGAGGTTATAACGTAACCACCCGTCCTGGTATTCACGGCACCACCCGTCATATGGTTTATAACGTAACCACCCGTTAAAATGTCCAAGTACCAATATAAAATCATAAAACATAAAACCAATATAAAGGAATGATAACATTTCCAAATTTCAATCACAATATATCATAAATATATTGACATAATAAAATCCTTTTTCAAAACCATTTTCAATACCAAAATACATAAAAGAGTATATGGTATTTATTTTATTCTAAAAACATTACGACATGTTGAGAAAGCCAAAGATCAAATAATACTCGCGGCGGCGGAAAAAGGTCGTTGTCACCGCGTACGTAAAAAAAACATTCCTTTTTGTCGTTTAGTAAAACGCTTCGTAGAAAAAGATTCCTTTTGTATAAAAGTAAAAGTCAAAGGAGTTTATACACCGTATAAAAGAAAGTTGTGTATAAAACGAAATATGCCTCAATGAAAGGAGATTGAGACGAAGTCCCTTACCTCGGGTCCGACTTGACTCGATCGTTCTTTTAACGTCCTGAATAATAAACTTGAGTTAATTTATACTTGATTAAGAACCTTTTTAAAGTTCATTATTCCTTTTATATCACTTATTGCCATGTTATAAACATTATGTAACCATTTAAGTTAATAATGTTTGTTTTGTCAATATTTGGTTCTTAAGTCGAAAGTTGACTTCTTACAATTACATGTTGTTCGTGTGGTCAAAAGTTCTTTATATCCAGAATGAAATTCCTGATTTGGATATCATATATATCATATATATACAGAATATACATGTATTTATAATATTACATAATCATTTAGAGGTAAGAAATGAAATGCACCGTTCATGGAGACGGTAAGTTTTACGTACGCATGAACGCTACTTTCATTTCTTTGTCATATTAGTGGAATTAAAACTAAATGATAGGTATGTATATTTTAATTCCAGAATTATATTCATCATTTAGATATATAATTAATTATATATGTACATTATATACATGTAATTTTAATAGTACATTACATTTGGGGATAAGAAATGAAATGCACCGTTCATGGAGACGGTAAGCCGTACGTACGCATGAACGCTACTTTCATTTCTATCTCATAATTTAATGGAAAGAAATAATAATGATATAGAGGTATATTATAATTCCAATATAAAATCATATGTAATAACTTTAAATCCATCCTTTACACGTCCCACATATGGCATTAACGGATCACATCATTTTTAGGGGGCGGTAGTCCGCACTTCCTTAAATGAAGATATCGTGTTTACCCATAATGGAAACCATAAATGTATGCCAAAAATGAAAAATACATAAGCTTAAAGAAAAAATAAACATATTATATATCATATATAAAAATAGTGACATCATAATGGCCACCCTTGAAGGTGTTAAATGAGTATTGAACAATCATCGTTTCGGGAGGCAGAATTTCGCCATCCACGGAAACCGTATGTTCTTTAACCATTTGATGTAGTTGTGTGAGAGTGTAGCTCAAATAAATATTATAACAACATCCTAGTATATTTAAGATACTGGTGTTGTTACAAAAGAAGTAAATAAAAAGAGTTTATAGGGTTGGAGAAGCAAAATAAAACAAATGAACAAGAGAGAATGAATTACCTTTAAAAGTGTAACTCCCTTTTGATTTGAGCCTAAAGGCTTCCTTTGAAAGGATTATTCCCAAAGGGAATCCTCTAGTATGAGTAGAGGGATGTGGAGAGAGTAAATGGTCAGGGGTTGGCCGAGCCAAAGGCTTGAGGAGTGTGTTAAATGAGGTAGAGTTGGGGGCCTTTTATAAGAGGAGAGGAGGGGCACTTTTGGAAAGTAAAGAAATATTACTTTATTTGAAAATGTGTTTCGGTTTCAAAAGGTCCCACATTGATATAATTCGTGGATAAGGTGATAGGTCTTAGAAATACACTCATCCAATAAGTTTTGGACATGTGTAGTTCATAGATTTTACATTATCTTTCCATTTTATTTAAATCGTCAAATAATGATGTCATCGCTGCATTATTATTATGTCATAAATAATTTAATTTATATAATGTCTAAAAATTATAAATAAAATACTATGATGTAGGAAATCTTTTTAGATTTCCAATGAATATTTATAATCAAAAATATTACTTGTATAACTCTACTTAAAAATTGTTTTAGTAAAACATATCTTGTTTGTGTCAATTTTACTTTTACATTAAATAAAATGTTATTTATGTCATTTTCCAACCAAAGTGGATCCATGGGGTCCCCAAGTTGACCCATGGCTTTTCTTGGTCGGCCATGATACAAACAATGAGGGTAAGACATGTTTCAAGATCATCTCATTTTATTAAAGCATTATTTTTACCTTAAACTACACTAATTACCACTAATCGCGATTAAAAACTTAATAAGTTACTATTCACCAAAAAAATTATTTTAATCTCATTGAACCACATTTTACTTCTTAATGACAACCATGTATGTCAGATTTTTGAAAATAAAAACACAATGATGGAAAAATTTCATTTAAACGGAAAATCAGTTTTTATAAGTACCACTTAGTGGTTTCACTATTCATCAAAAATTGAAGTTTTTCAGAAAAATCCCAAAAATTCACCCTAAGCTATATTTGATATTCTTAATTCAAAAATTAAGTCCTTTTTACAAAATTCAAAACATATAAGTCACATTAATTAATTTAATAATTAATTCCCGCTGTCATGACTCAAGATTAAGTAAGGTTTAAGGCTGGGGCCTTATAGTTGGAGAATTAGATCATAAAACTTTCATTACCTTCCACATATAAACAAAGTGGTTACATAAAGATAGTATTCTTCATTCCCATCAATGGAAACACATTTAAAATAAAACATGGATTATTTCTTGACACATCCTTGACTCTATCATCTTATCATGTACCTTTCCCTTGACTTGTGAAAAACATTTCAAAAACTTGGGATGAGCATAAAAACTCAGTATGGGTTATAAAAAAAACATGGAAAGGAAACATGAGTTCATATATACATAAGAATGCAATCATACTTTACCCATAAAACATAGTCACTTTAACATACCTCATAAAATCATGAATAAATCATAGAAATCATAAGACATAAAGGTAACTTGAGGCATTCATAACATTCTTACGTAGGGAGTAACCCTCTTGGTTATGTTTGGAATACCCATCACAGTATATTCCCTAAATCTTTTCGGAGAAACCTTAAAGTTTCACTCCTTCATGTTACCCAATGCATTGGAGAGCTATAACGGGCTCACCCGCCCTTAGTTTATCACGGAACCACCCGTCTTCATAATAATGCCCAAGAATCATAACATAATCGTATCACATAAAACATGAATAAAGGAAACATAACATTTCCACATTTCAAATCACAAGATATCAATACAACACAAAAACATTGTGAAAACCATTTTCAATACCAAAATAAAAGAAAAGTAAAACATGGTATTTATTTTTCTTTTAAAAAGAAGGTATGGCTTGTAGAGGAAGCCGAAACTCAAATAACGGTTACGACGGCGGAGAAGTCGTTGTCGCCGCATACGTACGACAAAAACATTACCTTTTTGTCGTTTAGTAAACGCTTCGTATAAAAAAAAAAGATTCCTTTTGAATAAATGCAAAAGTCAAAGTGGTTTATACATCGTATAAAAGAAAGTTGTGTATAAAATAAAATATGCCTCAATGAAAGGAGATTGAGACGAAGTCCCATACCTCGTATCCGACTTGACCCAACCGTTCTTTAATCTCCTGAATAATAAACTTGAGTTAATCTCCACTTTCTTAAGAATCTTTTTCAAGTTCATTATTCCTTTTATACCATGTTATGAACATCATGTAATCATTTAAGTTAATAATTTTCATTTTGTCGATATTTGGTTCTCAAGTCAAAATAGACTTCTTACACTTACATGTTGTTAATTTGGTCATAGGTTCATTATATCCAGAATGATATTAATTATTTGGATAGCATATATATCATATATATTCATCATATACATGTATTTATAATATTACATCACATTTAGAGGTAAGAAATGAAATGCACCGTTCATGGAGACGGTAAGCCGTACGTACGCATGAACGCTACTTCCATTTCTATTTCATATTTTATAGAATGGAATTATAATGATATATAAGTATATTATAATTACAGTATAATAACATATATAATATCATTAACTTTATCCTTTACACATCCCACATATGGTATTAACGAATCAAATCACTTTCAGGGGGCGGTAGTCCGCACTTCCTAAAATGAAGATATCGTGTTTACCCATAATGGAAACCATAAAGGTATGCCCAAAATGAAAAAAACATAAGATTAAGGAAAACATAAACATATTATATATCATATATAAAAATAGTGACATCATAATGGCCACCTTTTGAAGGTGTTAAATGAGTATTGAACAATCATCGTTTCGGGAGGCAGAATTTCGCCATCCACGGAAACCGTATGTTATTTAACCATTTTATGTAGTTGTGTGAGAGTTTAGCTCAAATGAATCTTATAAAAACATCCTAGTATATTGAAGATACTGGTTTTGTTACAAAGGAAGTAAATAAAAAGAGTTTAGGGGGTTGGAGAAACAAAATAAAACAAATGAACATGAGAGAATGAATTACCTTTAAAAGTGTAACTCCTTTTGATTTGAGCCTAAAGGCTTCATTTGAAAGGATTCTGCCCAAAGGGAATCCTCTAGGATGAGGAGAGGGATGTGGATAGAGTAAATGGGCAGGGGTTGGCCGATCCAAAGGCTTGTGGAGTGTGTGAAATGAGGTAGAGGTGGGGGCCTTTTATAAGAGGAGAGGAGGGGCACTTTTGGAAAGTAAAGAAATATTACTTTATTTGAAAATGTGTTTCGGTTTTAAAAGGTACCACATTGATATAATTCGTGGATAAGCGGATAAGGGTTCGAAATCCACTCATACAATTGGTTTTTTCCATGTGTAGTTCATAGATTTTATATTGTCTTTCCATTTTATTTAAATCGTCAAATAATGATGTCATCGCTGCATCATTATTATGTCATACATAATTTAATTTATTTAATGTCTAAAAATAATAAACAAATACTATGATGTAGGAAATATTTTTAGCTTTCCAATGTCTATTTATAATCAAAAATCTGATCTTTATAACCCCATGTAAAAATTGTTTTCGTAAAACATATTATGTTTGTGTCATTTTTACTTTTACATTAAATAAAAAGTTATTTATGTCATTTCCCTACCAAAGTGTCTCCATGGGGTCCCCAAGTTTACCCATGGCTTGTCTTGGTCGGCCATGACACAACCAATATGGTTGGGACATGTGTCTAGGTCATTTCATATAATCCATTCAAAAAGAAACCATTTCCAAAACCATTTAAAACATTTAATAAAGAGATTTTTGAATCAAAGTTTCCCATACTACCTTGAAGATTTTAACATTTTAAACCATTAATATCCATATAAATAAATCCTTAAAACCATTTTGAAAACATGGATATTAATAAGAACAAATAATTAAACCATTTAAAACGATATTTTGGTTAAAGGGGTTTTACCAAAATTAGAGACACTTGAATACAATAATCGAGGAATAACATTTAGTCAGAACTTTATAATATCATGAGAATAAAAGGATTCATGATATAATACTCCAAAGGACAGTATATATACCATATAAGAGTGAATTGGTGCATAACAACAATGAACCCTCAATAGAAATGTCAAATGTGATGAAATCCCTTATAAAGAAGGTATCCTTAAATTAAGGACAAATCAATCTCAAAATATGTGTGACAAATATAAATACACCCAATATAAGTGGATATTAAGTGTAAAACAATAAATGGTCATTCACACATATTCAATGGATGACATATTCAATGACTACATGTTGAACCCAAAGAAATCGAAATTGGGTTAAGAAGTTCCCTTGACAGCCTAACGGCGTCACATCAAAATGAGTTGATGAGAGATAAAAAGTGTATCTCATCACTTGGAAATAAAATTTACATCAATAAGGATATATGAGAACATATCCCAACATAAAAATATGTAAATTAAAATACCCAACAAAAGAAGTCTTTTAAAAAAGAGGAGGGTGAAAGGTTCCCTTACCGACTTGGGTATCTTTCAAAACATACAACCCATGAAAGAAGGACAATAGATCATTGATGTAAATACTCATAAACGAAAGTATATTACACAAAGAGTAGAATAATGGGAAGTACATACACCACTAAATGGAATTTGTGGCAAATGTAGCATAAATCTCACGGGAATAAAAGTGAGATGAAAAATCCCTTACGAAAACTCAGCAGCCTAACGGCGCCACATAAAACTTCCGAATATAGATTTATGAGATCAAATAGAGTATCCCATCATATTACAATAGAATTTACAGCAAGTGGAATATAAAATAAAATCCCCCAACATTGAAACGAGGAGTTTAAAAGAAGTGACATAAAGGAGAGTACTTAAAAAGAAAGAGAGAGGTTAGATCTCTTACGAAAGTTCGGCAGCCTAACGGCGCCACTCAAAACTTCCAAAATGGATTGATGAGAGAGAATAGGTTATTTCATCACATGAACATAAAAATTACAGTAAATTTAATATAAAATAACATCCCAATCATAAGAAATATGAGCTTAAAATAAATGACATAAAAGAGTGTACTTAAAAAGAAAGAGAGTTGTAGGATCCCTTACCTCGGGTCCGACTTGACTCGATCATTCTTTAATCTCCTGAATAATAAACTTGAGTTAATTTCTAATTCCTTAAGAACCTTTTTCAAGTTCATTATTACTTTTATACCACTTATTACCATGTCATAAACATTATGTAATCATTTAAGTTAATAATATTTGTTTTGCCGATATTTGGTTCTTAAGTCGAAAGTGGACTTCTTACAATTACATGTTGTTCGTGTGGTCAAAGGTTCTTTATATCCAGAATTAAATTCCTGATTTGGATATCATATATATCTTATATATCCAGCATATATATGTATTTATAATATTACATAATCATTTAGAGGTAAGAAATGAAATGCACCGTTCATGGAGACGGTAAGCTGTACGTACACATGAACGCTACTTTCATTTCTTTGTCATATTAATGGAATTAAAACTAAATGAGAGGTATGTATATTTTAATTACAGAATTATATTAATCATTTAGATATATCATTCATAATATATATCCATTATATACATGTACTTATAATAGTACATTACATTTGGGGATAAGAAATGAAATGCACCGTTCATGGAGACGGTAAGCCGTACGTACGCATGAACGCTACTTTCATTTCTATCTCATACTTTAATGGAAAGAAATAATAATTATATAGAGGTATATAATAATTACAGTATAAAATCATATATAATAACATTAAATCCATCCTTTATACGTCCCATGTATGGCATTAACGAATCACATCACTTTGAGGGGGCGGTAGTCCGCACTTCCTAAAATGAAGATATCACGTATACCCATAATGGAAGCCATAAATGTAAGACAAAAATGAAAAATACAGAAGAATAAGTAAAACATAAACATATTATATATAATATATAAAAATAGTGACATCATAATGGCCACCTTTGAAGGTGTTAAATGAGTATTGAACAATCATCGTTTTGGGAGGCAGAATTTCGCCATCCACAGAAACCGTATGTTCTTTAACCATTTGATGTAGTTGTGTGAGAGTGTAGGTTGAATAAATCTTATAACAACATCCTAGTATATTGAAGATACTGGTGTTTTTACAAAAGAAGTAAATAAAAAGAGTTTAGGGGGTTGGAGAATCAAAATAAAACAAATGAACATGAGAGAATGAATTACCTTTAAAAGTGTAACTCCTTTTGATTTGAGCCTAAAGGCTTCCTTTGAAAGGATTATGCCCAAAGGGAATCCTCTAGGATTAGGAGAGGAATGTGTATAGAGTAAATGGTCAGGTGTTGGCTGATCCAAAGGCTTGAGGAGTGTGTGAAAAGAGGTAGAGGTGGGGGCCTTTTAAAAGAGGAGAGGAGGGGCACTTATGGAAAGTAAGGAAATATTACTTTATTTGAAAATGTGTTTCGGTTTTAAAAGGTACCACATTGATATAATTCGTGTATAAGGTTATAAATGTTCTAAATCCACCCATCCAATAAGTTTTGGACATGTGTAGTTCATAGATTTTACATTATCTTTCCATTTTATTTTAATCGTTAAATAATGATGTCATCGCTGCATCATTATTATGTCATAAATAATTTAATTTATGTAATGTAGAAAAATTATAAAAAAATTACTATGATGTAGGAAATCTTTTTATCTTTCCAATGAATATTTATAATCAAAAATATGACTTGTATAACCCCACTTAAAAATTGTTTTAGTAAAACATATCATGTTTGTGTCAATTTTACTTTTACATTAAATAAAATGTTATTTATGTCATTTCCCAACCAAAGTGGATCCATGGGGTCCCCAAGTTGACCCATGGCTTGTCTTGGTCGGCCAGGATACAACCAATAGGTGTAAGACAAGTGTCATGGTGTTTTCACATTCTTATAATATCATTTTTACCTTAAACTACACTAATTACCTCTAATCGCGATTAAAAACTTAATAAGTTACTATTCACCAAAAAATTATTTTAATCTCATTGAACCACATTTTACTTCTTAATGAAAACCATGTATGTCGGATTTTTGAAAATCAAAACACAATGATGGCAAGATTTCATTTAAACGGAAAATCAGTTTTTATAAGTACCACTTAGTGGTTTCACTATTCATCAAAAATTGAAGTTTTTCAGAAAATCCCAAAAATTCACCCTAAGCTATATTTGATATTATGAATTCAAAAATGAAGTCCGTTTTACAAAATTCAAAACATATAAGTCAAATTAATTAATTTAATAATTAATTCCCACTGTCATGACATATAGCGTGTTTTATGAAACAATAAGTATCAAAAGATTGACACTAGTTTAAGTCTGATTTCAAAGTGAAATTGATTCCAACGACCACTATTGGATTTAATGGTAAAAATATTTTCTAATTTCACTTTAAAACCAATTCAAAATATAATCTAATCATATAAATGAATTAGATTAAAAAGAGATTTTGAATCAAAACACAACATTTTACACTATTCATTAAAAAAATGAACTCCATCGGAAAAATACCAAAAAATTACACAAAGTAAAATTTGATGTCCCGATTCTTAATAAGAGTTTTATTTGGTCCAAAAGAATGTATAAGAGTGATCAAAACTATATTTAATGACAGTTCTCCATTAAAAGGCGATAAGTGAACCTTTAGTGAAAACCAGAGTTCAATTTTAGGCAGTTATACCCTAATTTTCACGAAAGGTCCACTTATCACCTTTTGACGGAGAACCGTTATTAAATATAGTTTTGATCACTCTTATACTTTATTTTGGACCAAATATAACTCTTCTTTAGAATCGGGACATCAAAATTTACTTTGTGTAAATTTTTGGTACCTTTCTGATAAAGTTCATTTTTTTATGAATAGTGTAAAATGTTGTATTTTAATTCAAAACCTCTTTTTAATCTAAATTATTTATATGATTAGATTATTATTTTAATTGGTTTTAAAGTGAAATTAGAAAATATTTTTACCAGTTAATTCAATGGTGGTCATTGGAATCAATTTCACTTTGAAATTGACTTAAACTGGTGTCAATCTTTTGATACTTATTGTTTCACAAAAACACGCTATTTTTCATGACAGCGGGAATTAATTATTAAATTAATTAATTTGACTTATATGTTTTGAATTTTGTAAAATGGACTTCATTTTTGAATTCGGAATATCAAATATAGCTTAGGGTGAATTTTTGGTAATTTTCTGAAAAACTTCAATTTTTGATGAATAGCGAAACCACTAAGTGGTAATCAAGCAAACTGATTTTTCAGTTAAATGAAAGTTTACCACTAATGTGTACTGAATTTTGAAAATCCGACATACATGGTTGTCATTAAAAAGTAAAATTTGGTTCAATGAGATTAAAATAATTTTTGGTGAATAGTAACTTTTTTTCATTAATCGCGATTAGAGGTAATTAGTGTAGTTTAAGGTAAAAATGATATTATAAGAATGTGAAAACACCATGAAACTTGTCCTACACCTATTGGGTGAGTCATGTCCGACCAAGACAAGACATGGGCCAACTTGGGGACCCCATGGAGCCACTTTAGTTGGAAAATGAAATTAATATATTTTTAATTAATGTTAAAGTGAAAATGACACTAACATAAATTGTTTTACTAAAATAATTTTTGAGTGGGGTTATACAAGTCCAAATTCTGATTATAAATAGTCATTTGAAATCTAAAAAGATTTCCCACATCATAGTATTTTGTTTATAATTTTTAGACATTAAATAAATTAAATTATATATGACATAATAATGATGCAGCGATGACATCATTATTTGACGATTTAAATAAAATGGAAAGATAATGAAAAATCTAAAACCTACACATGTCCAAAACCAATTGGATGAGTGGATTTCGAACCCTTATCACCTTATCCACTAATTATTTCAATGTGGGACCTTTTAAAACCGAAACACATTTTCAAATAAAGTAATATTTCTTTACTTTCCAAAAGTGCCCCTCCTCTCCTCTTATAAAAGGCCCCCACCTCTACCCCATTTCACACACTTCTCAAGCCTTTGGCTCGGCCAAACCCTTCCCAATTACTCTCTCCACATCCCTATACTCATCCTAGAGGATTCCCTTTGGGAAGAATCCTTTCAAAGGAAGCCTTTAGGCTCAAATCAAAAGAGAGTTACACTTTTAAAGGTAATTCATTCTCTCTTGTTCATTTGTTTTATTTTGCTTCTCCAACCCTCTAAACTCTTTTTATTTACTTCTTTTGTAACAACACCAGTATCTTAAATATACTAGGATGTTGTTATAATATTTATTTGAGCTAAACTCTCACACAACTACATCAAATTGTTAAATAACATTCGGTTTCCGTGGATGGCGAAAGTCTGCCTCCCGAAACGATGATTGTTCAATACTCATTTAACACCTTCAAGGGTGGCCATTATGAAGTAACTATTTTTATATATGATATATAATATGTTTATGTTTTCTTTAAGCTTCTGTATTTTTCATTTTTGACATACCTTTATGGTTTCCATTATGGGTAAACACGATATCTTCATTTAAGGAAGTGGGGACTACCGCCCCCTAAAAGTGATGTGATTCGTTAATGCCATATGTGGGACGTGTAAAGGATGGATTTAAAGTTATTATATATGATGTTATACTGGAATTATAATATACCTCTATATCATTATTATTTCTTTCCATTAAAGTATGAGATAGAAATGAAAGTAGCGTTCATGCGTACGTACGGCTTACCGTCTCCATGAACGGTGCATTTCATTTCTTATCCCCAAATGTAATGTACTATTAAAATTACATGTATATAATGTATATATATAATTAATGATATATCTAAATGATTAATATAATTCTGGAATTAAAATATACATACATCTCATTTAGTTTTAATTCCACTAATATGACAAAGAAATGAAAGTAGCGTTCATGCGTACGTACGGCTTACCGTCTCCATTAACGGTGCATTTCATTTCTTACCTCTAAATGATTTTGTAATATTATAAATACATGTATATGCTGGATATATATGATACATATTATATCCAAATCGGGAATTTCATTCTGGATATAAAGAAATTTTGACCACACGAACAACATGTAATTGTAACAAGTCCACTTTCGACTTAAGAACCAAATATTGACAAAACAAACATTATTAACTTAAATGGTTACATAATGTTTATAACATGTCAATAAGTGATATAAAAGGAATAATTAACTTTAAAAAGGTTCTTAATCAAGTATAAATTAACTCAAGTTTATTATTCAGGGCGTTAAAGAACGATCGAGTCAAGTCGGACCCGAGGTAAGGGACTTCGTCTCAATCTCCTTTCATTGAGGCATATTTCGTTTTATACACAACTTTCTTTTATACGGTGTATAAACTCCTTTGACTTTTACTTTTATACAAAATGAATCTTTTTCTACGAATCGTTTTACTAAACGACAAAAAGGAATGTTTTTTTTTAACGTACGCGGTGACAACGACCTTTTCCGCCGCCGTGAGTATTATTTGATCTTTGGCTTTCTCAACAAGCCGTAATGTTTTTAGAATTAAATAAATACCATATACTCTTTTATGTATTTTGGTATTGAAAATGGTTTTGAAAAAGGATTCTATTATGTCAATATATTTATGATATATTGTGATTGAAATGTGGAAATGTTATCATTCCTTTATATTGGTTTTATGTTTTATGATTTTATACTGGTACTTGGAAATTTTAATGGGTGGTTACGTTATAAACCATATGACGGGTGGTGCCGTGAATACCAGGACGGGTGGTTACGTTATAACCTCCAATGCATTGGGTATGGAAGTCGGCCGTATGGCTATTCCATTAAGTATGTATGGAAATTGGCCGTATGGATATTCCATTAAGTGATATGTGTGGAAGTCAACCGTATGGTTATTCCACTTAAGTATGTTTATGTCCCAAGTTACCTTTATATATTCTATGTGTTCTTTATATGGGTTTTATGGTAATCCTTTGGTTACAAAAAGGTAAGTAATGATACTTTATTCAGTGAAGATTTTTTTTACTACTTCATGAAGGTGAAGGTATTACTTTGATATAGTATACATGGTTTACTTGATGTTTGAAAAACTAACAGTTTTCATTCTCTTTGTATCCCTTACTGAGCTTTTTATGCTCACCCCAAGTTTTTTGAAATGTTTTTCACAAGACTTAAAGTGGAATATAGTCAAGGATGGGATAAAGGGAATTTCATGCTATCTAAAACATGGAATCTAGACATCTATCTTTTTAAGAGTTTTTATTTTATGGAGACTTAGTAGAAGTGTCTACATTGTAATCTTTTAAGATGTAATAGTTATGTTCTAATTCTCTAAAAATCTAAACCTGAAAAGATCCTCAATGTGAATTATTAATTTAATTCAATATTAAGTAAGGTTTAAGGCTGGGGCCTTATAGTTGGGCATAATCCTTTCAACGGAAGCCTTTAGGCTCAAATCAAAAGGAGTTACACTTTTAAAGGTAATTCATTCTCTCATGTTCATTTGTTTTATTTTGCTTCTCCAACCCCCTAAACTCTTTTTATTTACTTCTTTTGTAACAACACCAGTATCTTTAATATACTAGGATGTTGTTATAAGATTTATTCGAGCTACACTCTCACACAACTACATCAAATGGTTAAAGAACATACAGTTTCCGTGGATGGTGAAATTCTGCCTCCTGAAACGATGATTGTTCAATACTCATTTAACACCTTCAAAGGTGGACATTATGATGTCACTATTTTTATATATGATATATAATATGTTTATGTTTTATTTATGCTTCTGTATTTTTCATTTTTGTCTTAACTTTATGGTTTCCATTATGGGTAAACGCGATATCTTCATTTAAGGAAGTGCAGACTACCGCCCCCTCAAAGTGATTTGATTCGTTAAATACCATATGTGGGACGTATAAAGGATGGAACTATGATATTATATATGATATTATACTGTAATTATAATATACCTTTATAGAATTATTATTCCATTCTATAAAATACGAAATAGAAATGAAAGTAGCGTTCATGCGTACGTACGGCTTACCGTCTCCATGAACGGTGCATTTCATTTCTTACCTCTAAATGAGTATGTAATGTTATAAATGCATGCATGTACTGGATATATATGACATATATGATATCCAAATCATGAATATGATTCTGTATATAATAAACATTTGACCACACGAACAACATGTAATGGTAAGAAGTCCACTTTCGACTTAAGAACCAAATATCGACAAAACAATCATTATTAACTTAAATGTTTACATAATGTTTATAACATGGAAATAAGTGATCTAATAGGAATAATGAACTAGAAAAAGGTTCTTAATAAAGTGGAAATTAACTCAAGTTTATTATTCAGGACGTTAAAGAATGATCGAGTCAAGTCGGACCCGAGGTAAGGGATCTTACTCCTCTCTTTCTTTTTAAGTACACTCTTTTATGTCATTCCTTTTAAAGCTCATATTTCTTGTTATTGGGATGATCTTTTATATTAATCCTACTGTAATTTTTATTTTCATGTGATGAGAGACCCTATTCTCTCTCATCAATCCATTTTGGAAGTTTTGATTGGCGCCGTTAGGCTACCGAACTTTCGTAAGAGATCTAACTTCTCTCTTTCTTTTTAAGTACTCTCCTTTATGTCACTTCTTTTAAGCTCCTATTTGTAATGTTGGGGGATTTTCCTTTATATTCCTCTTTCTGTACATTATATTTTAATGTGATGAGATACCCTATTTGATCTCATCAATCCATATTCGAAAGTTTTATGTGGCGCCGTTAGGCTACCGAGTTTTCGTGAGGGATTTTTCATCTCACTTTTATTCCCATGAGATTTATGCTACATTTGCCACAAATTCCATTGAGTGGTGTATGTACTGCCCATTATTCTACTCTTTGTGTAATATAATTTCGTTTATGAGTATTTACATCAATGATCTATTGTCCTTCTTTCATGGGGTGAATGTTTTGAAAGATACCCAAGTCGGTAAGGGAACCTTTCACCCTCCTCTTTTTTAAAAGACTTCTTTTATTGGGTCTTTTAATTTACATATTTTTATGTTGGGATATGTTCTCATACATCCTTATTGATGTAAATTTTATGTCCAAGTGATGAGATACACTTTTTATCTCTCATCAACTCATTTTGATGTGATGTCGTTAGGCTGTCAAGGGAACTTTTTAACCCAATTTTGATTTCTTTGGGTTCAACTTGTAGTCATTGAATATGTCATCCATTGAATATGTGTGAATGAAATTTTATTGTTTTACACTTAATATCCACTTATATTGGGTGTATATATATTTTTCACACATATTTTTGAGATTTATTTGTCCTTAATTTAAGGATACCTTCTTTATAAGGGATTTCATCACATTTGGAATTTCTATTGAGGGTTCATTGTTGTTATGAACCAATTCACTCTTATATGGTGTATATACTGTCCTTTGTATTATTATATCATGAATCCTTTTAACTATAAGGCCCCAGCCTTAAACCTTACTTAATCTTGATTTATTACAATATTACACATTGAGGATCTTTTCAGGTTTAGAGTTTTAGAGAATTAGATCATGAAACTTGCATTACATTCCACATTTAAACAAAGTGGTTACATAAAAGACAATATTCATTCTTCCCATCAATGGAAACCTATTTAAAATAAAACACGGATTCTTTCTTGACACATCCTTGACACTATCGTCACATCATGTACCTTTCCCTTGACCTGTGAAAAACATTTCAAAAACATGGGATGAGCATAAAAAGCTCAGTAAGGGTTATAAAAATATGGAAAGGAAACATGAGTTCATATATACATAAGAATGAAATCATACTTTACCCATAAAACATAGGCATATCAAATCATGAATAAATCATAGAAAACATAAGACATAAAGGTAACTTGAGGCATTCATAACATTCTTACGTAGGGAGTAACACTCTTGGTTACGTTTGGAATACCCATCACAGTATATTCCCTAAATCTCTTCGGAGAAACCTTAACGTTTCACTCCTTCGCGTTACCCAATGCATTGGAGAGCTATATCGGGCTCACCCGCCCTTAGTTTATCACGGAACCACCCGTTTTTCATAACAATGCCCAAGAACCATAACATAATCGTATCACATAAACATGAATAAAGGAAACATAACATTTCCACATTTTATTCACAATATAACATTTTAGGATATTGAAATAATGAATCCATTCAAAAAGAAACCATTTCCAAAACCATTTAAAACATTTAATAAAGAGATTTTTGAATCAAAGTGTACCATACCACCTTGAAGCTTTTAACATTTTAAACCATTAATATCCATATAAATAAATCCTTAAAACTATTTTGAAAACATGGATATTAATAAGAACAAATAATTAAAACATTTAAAACGATATTTTGGTTAAAGGGGTTTTACCAAAATTAGAGACACTTGAATACAATAATCGAGGAATAACATTTAGTCAGAACTTTATAATATCATGAGAATAAAAGGATTCATGATATAATACTCCAAAGGACAGTATATACACCATATAAGAGTGAATTGGTGCATAACAACAATGAACCCTCAATAGAAATGTCAAATGTGATGAAATCCCTTATAAAGAAGGTATCCTTAAATTAAGGACAAATAAATCTCAAAAATATGTGTGACAAATATATATACACCCAATATAAGTGGATATTAAGTGTAAAACAATAAAAGGTCATTCAAAAATATTCAATGGATGACATATTTAATGACTACAAGTTGAACCCAAAGAAATCGAAATTGGGTTAAAAAGTTCCCTTGACAGCCTAACGGCATCACATCAAAATGAGTTGATGAGAGATAAAAAGTGTATCTCATCACTTGGACATAAAATTTACATCAATAAGGATGTATGAGAACATATCCCAACATAAAAATATGTAAATTAAAAGACCCAATAAAAGAAGTCTTTTAAAAAAGAGGAGGGTGAAAGGTTCCCTTACCGACTTGGGTATCTTTCAAAACATACACCCCATTAAAGAAACACAATAGGTCATTGATGTAAATACTCATAAACGAAAGTATATTACACAAAGAGTAGAATGATGGGCAGTACATACACCACTCAATGTAATTTGTGGCGAATGTAGCATAAATCTCACGGTAATAAAAGTGAGATGAAAAATCCCTTACGAAAACTCGGTAGCCTAACGACGCCACATAAAACTTCTGAATATGGATTGATGAGATCAAATAGATTATCCCATCATATTACAATAGAATTTACAGAAAGTGGAATATAAAATAAAATCCCCCAACATAACAAATAGGAGCTTAAAAGAAGTGACACAACGGTGAGTACTTAAAAAGAAAGAGAGAGGTTAGATCTCTTACGAAAGTTCGGCAGCCTAACGACGCCACTCAAAACATCCAAAATGGATTGATGAGAGAGAATAGGGTCTCTCATCACATGAACATAAAAATTACAGTAAATTTAATATAAAAGATCATCCCAATAACAAGAAAGATGAGCTTTAAAAGGAATGACATAAAAGTGTGTACTTAAAAAGAAAGAGAGGAGTAGGATCCCTTACCTCGGGTCCGACTTGACTCGATCGTTCTTTAATCTCCTGAATAATAAACTTGAGTCAATTTCTAATTCCTTAAGAACCTTTTTCAAGTTCATTATTACTTTTATACCACTTATTACCATGTCATAAACATTATGTAATCATTTAAGTTAATAATATTTGTTTTGCCGATATTTGGTTCTTAAGTCGAAAGTGGACTTCTTACAATTACATGTTGTTCGTGTGGCCAAATGTTTATTATATCCAAAATTTTATTCATTATGTAGATATCATATATGTCATATATATCCAGTACATGCATGCATTTATAAAATTACATAATCATTTAGAGGTAAGAAATGAAATGCAACGTTCATGGAGACGGTAAGCCGTACGTACGCATGAACGCTACTTTCATTTCTATTTAGTATTTTATAGAATGGAATAATAAAGATATAAAGGTATATTATAATTCCAGTATAATATCATATATAATATCATATTTCCATCCTTTATAAATCCCACATATGGTATTTAACGAATCAAATTACTTTGAGGGGGCGGTAGTCCGCACTTCCTTAAATGAAGATATCGCGTATACCCATAATGGAAGCCATAAAGGTAAGAAAAAAATGAAAATACAGAAGAATAAATAAAACATAAACATATTATATATCATATATAAAAATAGTGACATCATAATGGCCACCTTCTAAGGTGTTAAATGAGTATTGAACAATCATCGTTTCGGGAGGCAGAATTTCACCATCCACGGAAACCGTATGTTCTTTAACCATTTGATGTAGTTGTGTGAGAGTGTAGCTAGAATAAATCTTATAACAACATCCTAGTATATTAAAGATACTGGTGTTGTTACAAAAGAAGTAAATATAAATAGTTTAGGGGGTTGGAGAAGCAAGATAAAACAAATGAACATGAGAGAATGAATTACCTTTAAAAGTGTAACTCCTTTTGATTTGAGCCTAAAGGCTTCCTTTGAAAGGATTCTGCCCAAAGGGAATCCTCTAGTATGAGTAGAGGGATGTGGAGAGAGTAAATGGGCAGGGTTTGCTGAAGTAGTTGCAAAGGATTTCACCACCCCTTTCTGCTTGTAGTCTAACTGCTTTCCATCACTCAAGCTCCTTGTCGGACACTCGTTTGCATAGTGACCCATCTCATTGCACTTATAACATTTCAGTAACTGTAAATAAAATTAGTTCTTACCTTCACCTTGATCCTTTTCAGTGAAATCACGAGCCTTATGTCCCATCTTACCACATCGGTAGCACTTTCCAGAATTCAGAAGGCATTCCCCAGCATGCCTTTTGCCACATTTATCACAAACTGGAAACTTAGTTCTCTTACCATCAGACTTTTTTGAAGAATTCTTAACTTTCTCCTGCCACCTCGGTCTCTTCTTCTGCTGGTTGTTATAGAAAACTTGGTCATCGGAAAACTCCATTTCCACCTTCTCAGCACATCGAACAAGCTTTTCATAACTTTTAAACTCACGAGAAGCTAATGCCCTTCGATATTTTGGCTTTAATCCTGAGTAAAAATGATTTATTTTACTATCAAGGTCCCGGATAAAATTTGGAGCATACCTTTCCAATCGAGTGAACTTTTCTTCATAGGCAGCCACTGAGTCTTCCTCTTGCCTCAATTCCAAGAATTGCTTTTCCATCCTAAGTCGAACAGCCTTAGGAAAATACTTCTCAAGAAACATACCTTTGAATTCATCCCAGTCAAGAGCATCAATCTCATCGGCGTCCCTGATATTTTTAACCATAGACCACCACTGATCTGCTTCACCCTCCAAACGGTAAATAGCAAGACTAACCTTTTGTTTGTCTGAACACCCCATGACATCAAAAATATTCTCCAGTGCTTTAATCCACCCTTCAGCTAGAACAGGGTCAGATGATCCTCTGAATGATGGTGGATGTTGCCTCATGAAATGTTCCACCACTGACATGTTCCTCTGCGGTTGGTCTGGCTGATCTCGTGTATGGATACCACCACCATTTATCGCTTGAGTCAACTGCGCCATTACTGCAACAAACTGTTCAGTTCCAATTCCGACCATCTCAGGATGCTGATTCGGAAGGTTATTTCCTTCTGTATGCCTTCCTAGCACTGCTTCCCTGTTTCCTCTACGGAAAACAATTCTGAACAAACATGTCTTAGATGAAGAAACATGGTAATCTTTAAATGCTATATCATTTCAAAAAAAATATATATTTTTGGATAATCATTTAATAGAATTCTAACTCCTAAAGTTATCTAAACCGACCTTTGATACCAACTATAAGGCCCCATCCTTAAACCTTACTTAATCTTGAGTTATTACAAGATTACACATTGAGGATCTTTTCGGGTTTAGAGTTTTAGAGAATTAGATCATAAAACTTGCATTACATTCCACATAAAAACAAAGTGGTTACATAAAGATAGTATTCTTCATTCCCATCAATGGAAACACATTTAAAATAAAACATGGATTATTTCTTGACACATCCTTGACTCTATCATCTTATCATGTACCTTTCCCTTGACCTGTGAAAAACATTTCAAAAACTTGGGATGAGCATAAAAACTCAGTATGGGTTATAAAAACATGGAAAGGAAACATGGGTACATACATACATAAGAGTGAAATCATACTTTACCCATAAAACATAATCACTTTAACATACCTCATCAAATCATGAATAAATCATAGAAATAATAAGACATAAAGGTAACTTGATGCATTCATAACATTCTTACGTAGGGAGTAACCCTCTTGGTTATGTTTGGAATACCCATCACACTATATTCCCTAAAATCTCTTCGGAGAAACCTTAACGTTTCACTCCTTCACGTTACCCAATGCATTGGAGAGCTATATCGGGATCACCCGCCCTTAGTTTATCACGGAACCACCCGTCTTCATAATAATTCCCAAGAACCATAACATAATCGTATCACATAAAACATGCATAAAGGAAACATAACATTTCCACATTTCAATCACAAGATATCAATACAACACAAAAACATTGTGAAAACCATTTTCAATACTAAAATAAAAGAAAAGTAAAACATGGTATTTATTTTTCTTTTAAAAAGAAGGTATGGCTTGTAGAGGAAGCTGAAACTCAAATAACGGTCATGACGGCGGAGAAGTCGTTGTCGCCGCATACGTACGAAAAAAACATTCCCTTTTTGTCTTTTAGTAAACGCTTCATATAAAAAAGATTCCCTTTGAATAAACGTAAAATTAAAAGGGGTTTATACACCGTATAAAAGAAAGTTGTGTATAAAATAAAATATGCCTCAACGAAAGGAGATTGAGACGAAGTCCCATACCTCGTATCTGACTTGACCCGACCGTTCTTTAATCTCCTGAATAATAAACTTGAGTTAATCTCCACTTGCTTAAGAATCTTTTTAAAGTTCATTATTCCTTTTATACCATGTTATGAACATCATGTAATCATTTAAGTTAATAATGTTCATTTTGTCGGTATTTGGTTCTTAAGTCAAAATAGATTTCTTACACTTACATGTTGTTAATTTGGACATAGGTTCGTTATATCCAGAATTATATTAATGATTTGGATAACATATATGTCATATATATTCATCATATACATGTATTTATTATATTACATCACATTTAGAGGTAAGAAATGAAATGCACCGTTCATGGAGACGGTAAGCCGTACGTACGCATGAACGCTACTTCCATTTCTATTTCGTATTTTTTTTTGGAATGGAATCATAATTATATAAGATTATATTATAACTCCAGTATAATAACATATATAATATCATTAACTTTATCCTTTACACATCCCACATATGGTATTAACGAATCAAATCACTTTCAGGGGGCGGTAGTCCGCACTTCCTAAAATGAAGATATCGTGTTTACCCATAATGGAAACCATAAAGTTATGCCCAAAATGAAAAAAACAGAAGCTTAAGGAAAACATAAACATATCATATATCATATACAAAAATAGTGACATCATAATGGCCACCTTTGAAGGTGTAAAATGAGTATTGAACAATCATCGTTTCGGGAGGCAGAATTTCGCCATCCACGGAAACCGTATGTTCTTTAACCATTTGATGTAGTTGTGTGAGAGTGTAGCTCAAATAAATCTTATAACAACATCCTAGTATATTTAAGATACTGGTGTTGTTACAAAAGAAGTAAATAAAAAGAGTTTAGGGGGTTAGAGAAGCAAAATAAAACAAATGAACATGAGAGAATGAATTACCTTTAAAAGTTTAACTCCTTTTGATTTGAGCCTAAAGGCTTCCTTTGGAAGGATTCTACCAAAAGGGAATCCTCTAGGATGAGGAGAGGGATGTGGAGAGAGTAAATGGCCAGGTTTTGGCCGATCCAAAGGCTTGAGGAGTGTGTGAAATGAGGTAGAGGTGGGGGCCTTTTATAAGAGGAGAGGAGGGGCACTTTTGGAAAGTAAAGAAATATTACATTATTTGAAAATGTGTTTCGGTTTTAAAAGGTCCCACATTGATATAATTCGTGGATAATGTGATACGGGTTCGAAATCCACTCATCCAATTGGTTTTGGCCATGTGTAGTTCATAGATTTTATATTGTCTTTTCATTTTATTTAAATCGTCAAATAATGATGTCATCACTGCATCATTATTATGTCATAAATAATTTAATTTATTTAATGTCAAAAAATTATAAAAAAACTACTATGTTGTAGGAAATATTTTTATATTTCTAATGACTCTTTATAATCAAAAATCTTATCTTTATAATCCCATGTAAAAATTGTTTTCGTAAAACATATTATGTTTGTGTCATTTTTACTTTTACATTAAATAAAAAGTAATTTTTGTCATTTCCCAACAAAAGTGGATCCATGGGGTCCCCAAGTTGACCCATGGCTTGTCTTGGTCGGACATGACACAACCAATAAGGTTGGGACATGTTTCTAGGTCATTTCATATTATTAAAGCATTATTTATACCTTAAACTACCCTAATTACCACTAATAGCGATTAAGAACTTAATAAGTTACTATTCACCAAAAAATTATTTTAATCTCATTGAACCAAATTTTACTTCATAATTACAACCATGTATGTCGGATTTTTGAAATTCAAAACACAATGATGGAAAAATTTCATTTAAACGGAAAATCAGTCTTTATAAGTACCACTTAGTGGTTTCACTATTCATCAAAAATTTGAGTTTTTCAGAAAATTACCAAAAATTCACCCTAATCTATATTTGATATTCCGAATTCAAAAATGAAATCTATTTTACAAAATTCAAAACATATAAGTCACATTAATTAATTTAATAATTAATTCCCGCTGTCAGAGCAAATAGCGTGTTTTTATGAAACAATAAGTATCAAAAGATTGACACTAGTTTAAGTCCAATTTCGAAGTGAAATCGATTCCAATGACCACCATTGGATTAAATGGTAAAAATATATTCTAATTTCACTTCAAAACCAATTCAAAACATAATCTAATCATATAAATAAATTAGGTTAAAAAGCAGTTTTGATGTAAAATGCAGTATTTTTCACTATTCATTAAAAAATGAACATTGTCCGAAAAATACCAAAAATTCACACAAGGTAAATTTTGATGTCCCAATATAAGTGGATATTAAGTGTAAAACAATAAAAGGTCATTCACACATATTCAATGGATGACATATTCAATGACTACAAGTTGAACCCAAAGAAATCGAAATTGGGTTAAAAAGTTCCCTTGACAGCCTAACGACATCACATCAAAAAGAGTTGATGAGAGATAAAAACTGTATCTCATCACTTGGACATAAAATTTACATCAATAATGATATATGAGAACATATCCCAACATAACAATATGTAAATTAAAAGACCCAACAAAAGAAGTCTTTTAAAAAAGAGGAGGGTGAAAGGTTCCCTTACCGACTTGGGTATCTTTCAAAACATACACCCCATGAAAGAAGGACAATAGATCATTGATGTAAATACTCATAAATGAAAGTATATTACACAAAGAGTATAATAATGGGCAGTACATACACCACTCAATGAAATTTGTGGCAAATGTAGCATAAATCTCATGGGAATAAAAGTGAGATGAAAAATCCCTTACGAAAACTCGGCAGCCTAACGGCGCCACATAAAACATCCGAATATGGATTGATGAGATCAAATAGGGTATCTCATCACATTACAATAAAATGTACATCAAGAGGAATATAAAAGAACATCCCTCAACATTACAAATAGGATCTTAAAAGAAGTGACATAAAGGAGAGTACTTAAAAAGAAAGAGAGTTGTAGGATCCCTTACCTCGGGTCCGACTTGACTCGATCGTTCTTTAATCTCCTGAATAATAAACTTGAGTTAATTTCTAATTCCTTAAGAAACTTTTTCAAGTTCATTATTACTTTTATACCACTTATTACCATGTCATAAACATTATGTAATCATTTAAGTTAATAATATTTGTTTTGTCGATATTTGGTTCTTAAGTCGAAAGTGGACTTCTTACAATTACATGTTGTTCGTGTGGCCAAATGTTTATTATATCCAGAATTTTATTCATTATGTAGATATCATATATGTCATATATATCCAGTACATTCATGCATTTATAACATTACATAATCATTTAGAGGTAAGAAATGAAATGCACCGTTCATGGAGACGGTAAGCCGTACGTACGCATGAACGCTACTTTCATTTCTATTTCGTATTTTATAGAATTGAATAATAATGATATAAAGGTATATTATAATTCCAGTATAATATCATATATAATATCATATTTCCATCCTTTATACATCCCACATATGGTATTTAACGAATCAAATCACTTTGTGGGGGCGGTAGTCCGCACTTCCTTAAATGAAGATATCGCGTATACCCATAATGGAAGCCATAAAGGTAAGAAAAAAATGAAAAATACAGAAGCATAAATAAAGCATAAACATATTATATATCATATATAAAAATAGTGACATCATAATGGCCACCTTTGAAGGTGTTAAATGAGTATTGAACAATCATCGTTTCGGGAGGCAGAATTTCACCATCCACAGAAACCGTATGTTCTTTAACCATTTGATGTAGTTGTGTGAGAGTTTAGCTAGAATAAATCTTATAACAACATCTTAGTATATTTAAGATACTGGTTTTGTTACAAAAGAAGTAAATAAAAAGAGTTTAGGGGGTTGGAGAAGCAAAATAAAACAAATGAACATGAGAGAATGAATTACCTTTAAAAGTGTAACTCCTTTTGATTTGAGACTAAAGGCTTCCTTTGAAAGGATTCTGCCCAAAGGGAATCCTCTATGATGAGGAGAGAGATGTGGAGAGAGTAAATGGGCAGGGGTTGGCCGAGCCAAAGGCTTGAGGAGTGTGTGAAATTAGGTAGAGGTGGGGGCCTTTTATAAGAGGAGAATAGGGTCACTTTTGGAAAGTAAAGAAATATTACTTTATTTGAAAATGTGTTTCGGTTTCAAAAGGTCCCACATTGATATAATTCGTGGATAAGGTGATAAGGATTCGAAATACACTCATCCAATAAGTTTTGGACATGTGTAGTTCGTATATTTTACATTATCTTTCCATTTTATTTAAATCGTCAAATAATGATGTCATCGCTGCATCATTATTATGTCATAAATAATTTAATTTATTTAATGTCTAAAAATTATAAAAAAAATACTATGATTTAGGAAATCTTTTTAGATTTCCAACGAATATTTATAATCAAAAAGATGACTTGTATAACCCCACTTAAAAATTGTTTTAGTAAAACATATCATGTTTGTGTCATTTTTAATTTTAACATTAAATAAAAATATATTATTGTCATTTTCCAACTAAAGTGGCTCCATGGGGTCCCCAAGTTGTCCCATGGCTTGTCTTGGTCGGCCATGACTCACCCAATAAGTGTAGGACAAGTGTCATGGTGTTTTCACATTCTTATAATATCATTTTTACCTTAAACTACACTAATTACCACTAATCGCGATTAAAAACTTAATAAGTTACTATTCACCAAAAAATTATTTTTATCCCATTGAACCACATTTTACTTCTTAATGACAACCATGTATGTAGGATTTTTGAAAATCAAAACACAATGATGGCAAAATTTCATTTAAACGGAAAATCAGTTTTTATAAGTACCACTTAGTGGTTTCACTATTCATCAAAAATTGATGTTTTTCAGAAAAATCCCAAAAATTCACCCTAAGCTATATTTGATATTCTGAATTCAAAAATGAAGTCCGTTTTACAAAATTCAAAACATATAAGTCACATTAATTAATTTAATAATTAATTCCCGCTGTCATGACAAATAGCGTGTTTTATAAAACAATAAGTATCAAAATATTGACACTAGTTTAAGTTTGATTTCAAAGTGAATTTGATTCCAACGACCACTATTGGATTTAATGGTAAAAATATTTTATAATTTCACTTTAAAACCAATTCAAAATATAATCTAATCATATAAATAAATTAGATTAAAAAGTGGTTTTGAATTAAAATACAACATTTTACACTATTCATTAAAATTATGCCCAAAGGGAATCCTCTAGGATGAGGAGAGGGATGTGGAGAGAGTAAATGGGCAGGGGTTGGCCGAGCCAAAGGCTTGAGGAGTGTGTGAAAAGAGGTAGAGGTGGGGGCCTTTTATAAGAGGAGAGGAGGGGCACTTTTGGAAAGTAAGGAAATATTACTTTATTTGAAAATGTGTTTCGGTTATAAAAGGTCCCACATTGATATAATTCGAGGATAAGGTTATAAAGGTTCGAAATCCACCCATCCAATAAGTTTTGGACATGTGTAGTTCATAGATTTTACATTATCTTTCCATTTTATTTTAATCGTTAAATAATGATGTCATCACTGCATCCTTATGATGTCATAAATAATTTAATTTATATAATGTCTAAAAATTATAAAAAAATTACTATGATGTATGAAATCTTTTTAGCTTTCCAATTAATATTTATAATAAAAAATTTGACTTGTATAACCCCACTTAAATTTTTTTTTAGTAAAACATATCATGTTTGTGTCATTTTTACTTTTACATTAAATAAAAAGTTATTTATGTCATTTCCCAACCAATGTGGATCCATGGGGTCCCCAAGTTGGCCCATGGCTTGTCTTGGTCGGCCATGACTCACCCAATAGGTGTAGTACAAGTGTCATGGTGTTTTCATATTTTTATAATATCATTTTTACCTTAAATTACACTAATTACCACTAATCGCGATTAAAAACTTAATAAGTTACTATTCACCAAAAAAATTATTTTAATCTCATTGAACCACATTTTACTTCTTAATGAAAACCATGTATGTCGGATTTTTGAAAATCAAAACACAATGATGGCAAAATTTCATTTAAACGGAAAATCAGTTTTTATAAGTACCACTTAGTGGTTTCACTATTCATCAAAAATTAAAGTTTTTCAGAAAAATCCCAAAAATTCACCCTAAGCTACATTTGATATTCCGAATTCAAAAAAGAAGTCCGTTTTACAAAATTCAAAACATATTAGTCACATTAATTAATTTAATAATTAATTCCCGCTGTCATAGCAAATAGCGTGTTTTTATAAAACAATAAGTATCAAAAGATTGACACTAGTTTAAGTCTGATTTCAAAGTGAAATTAATTCCAACGACCACTATTGGATTTAATGGTAAAAATATTTTCTAATTTAACTTTAAAACCAATTCAAAATATAATCTAATCATATAAATAAATTAGATTAAAAAGAGGTTTTGAATTAAAATACAACATTTTACACTATTCATTAAAAAATGAACTTTATCGGAAAAATACCAAAAAATTACACAAAGTAAAATTTGATGTCCCGATTCCTAATAAGAGTTTTATTTGGTCCAAAAGAATGTTTAAGAGTGAACAAAACTATATTTAATGACAGTTCTCCATTAAAAGGTGATAAGTGAACCTTTAGTGAAAACTAAGGCATATACGCCTAAAATTGAATTCTTTCCATATTTTAAGTCTTTATCTTTTATTGTATAAATGTAAAAACATTTAAGAACATATATAATCATATTTTAGTTATTTCTATCCATTCCCGCCATTACAACGGCTACATATTAACCGCCCGTAGTTTATCACGGAAACACCCGTCTTCATAATAATGCCCAAGAACCATAACATAATCATATCACATAAAACATGCATAAAGGAAACATAAAATTTCCACATTTCAATCACGAGATATCAATACGACACATTGATATAAAAACATTATGAAAACCATTTTCAATACCAAAATAAAAGAAAAGTAAAACATGGTATTTATTTTTCTTTGAAAAAGAAGGTATGGCTTGTAGAGGAAGCCGAAACTCAAATAACGGTCACGACGGCGGAGAAGTCGTTGTCGCCGCATAAAAGAAAGTTGTGTATAAAATAAAATATGCCTCAATGAAAGGAGATTGAGACGAAGTCCCATACCTCGTATCCGACTTGACCCGACCATTATTTAAGCTCCTGAATAATAAAATTGAGTTAATATCTACTTTCTTATGAACCTTTTTCAATTTCATTATTCCTTTTATACCATCATGTAATCATTTAAGTTAATAGTGTTCATTTTGTCAGTATTTGGTTCTTAAGTCAAAAATAGACTTCTTACACTTACATGTTGTTAATTTGGTCAAAGTTTCATTATATCCAGAATGATATTAATGATTTGTATAACATATATATCATATATATTCAGTATATACATTTATTTATAATATTACATCACATTTAGAGGTAAAAATGAAATGCACCGTTCATGGAGACGGTAAGCCGTACGTATGCATGAACGCTACTTCCATTTCTATTTCGTATTTTCTGGAATGGATTCATAATGATATAAGAGTATATTATAATTCCAGTATAATAACATATATAATATCATTAACTTTATCCTTTACACATCCCACATATGGTATTAACGAATCAAATCACTTTCAGGGGGCGGTAGTCCGCACTTCCTAAAATGAAGATATCGTGTTTACCCATAATGGAAACCGTAAAGGTATGCCCAAAATGAAAAAAACAGAAGCTTAAGGAAAACATAAACATATTATATATCATATATAAAAATAGTGACATCATAATGGCCACCTTTGAAGGTGTTAAATGAGTATTTGAACAATCATCGTTTCGGGAGGCAGAATTTCGCCATCCACGGAAACCGTATGTTCTTTAACCATTTGATGTAGTTGTGTGATAGTGTAGCTCAAATAAATCTTATAACAACATCCTAGTATATTTAAGATACTGGTGTTGTTAAAAAATAAGTAAATAAAAAGAGTTTAGGGGGTCGGAGAAGCAAAATAAAACAAATGAACATGAGAGAATGAATTACCTTTGAAAGTGTAACTCCTTTTGATTTGAGCCTAAAGGCTTCCTTTGAAAGGATTATGCCCAAAGGGAATCCTCTAGGATGAGGATAGGGATGTGGAGAGAGTAAATGGGCAGGGTTTGGCCGAGCCAAAGGCTTGAGGAGTGTGTGAAATGAGGTAGAGGTGGGGGCCTTTTATAAGAGGAGAGGAGGGGCACTTTTGGAAAGTAAAGAAATATTACTTTATTTGAAAATGTGTTTCGGTTTTAAAAGGTCTCACATTGATATAATTCGTGGATAAGGTGATAAGGCTTAGAAATACACTCATCCAATAAGTTTTGTCCATGTGTAGTTCATAGATTTTACATTGTCTTTCCATTTTATTTAAATCGTCAAATAATGATGTCATCACTGCATCATTATTATGTCATAAATAATTTAATTTATTTAATGTCTAAAAATCATAAAAAAAACTATGATGTAGGAAATCTTTTTATCTTTACAATTACTATTTATAATAAAATATCTGATCTTTATAACCCCATGTAAAAATTGTTTTTGTGAAACATCTCTTGTTTGTGTCATTTTTACTTTAACATTTAATGAAAAGTTATTTATGTCATTTACAAACCAAAGTGTCTCCATGGGGTCCCCAAGTTGACCCATGGCTTGTCTTGGTCGGCCATGACACAACCAATAAGGTTGGGACATGTGTCTAGGTCATTTCCTATTATTAAAGCATTATTTATACCTTAAACTACCCTAATTACCACTAATCACGATTAAGAACTTAATAAGTTACTATTCACCAAAAAATTATTATAATCTCATTGAAACACATTTTACTTCTTAATGACAACCATGTATGTCGGATTTTCAAAATTCAATACACATTATTGGTAAACTTTCATTTAACTGAAAAATCAGTTTGCTTGATTACCACTTAGTGGTTTCACTATTCATCAAAAATTGACGTTTTTCAGAAAATTACCAAAAATTCACCCTAAGCTATATTTGATATTACAAATTCCTATTTTACAAAATTCAAATCATATAAGTCACATTAATTAATTTAATAATTAATTCCCGCTGCCAGAGCAAATAGCGTGTTTTTACAAAACAATAAGTATCAAAAGATTGATACTAGTTTATGTCTAATTTCAAAGTGAAATTGATTCCAATGACCACCATTGGATTAAATGGTAAAAATATATTCTAATTTCACTTCAAAACAAATTAAAAAGATAATATATACATATAAATAAATTATATTAAAAATCAGTTTTGATGTAAAATGCAGTATTTTTCACTATTCATTAAAAAAATGAACATTGTCAGAAAAATACCAAAAACTCACACAAGGTAAATTTTGATGTCCCAATCATAAAGAATAAGTTTATTTTGACAAACATAGTTTATAAAATTGTCAACATATAGATTCAAAAAGGGTTTTCCTCTAGGATGAGGAGAGGGATGTGGAGAGAGTAATTGGGCAGGGGTTGGCCGAGCCAAAGGCTTGAGGAGTGTGTGAAATGAGTTAGAGGTGGGGGCCTTTTATAAGAGGAGATGAGGGGCACTTTTGGAAAGTAAAGAAATATTACTTTATTTGAAAATGTGTTTCGGTTTTAAAAGGTCCCACATTGATATAATTCGTGGATAAGGTGATAAGGTTTCGAAATCCACCCATCCAATAAGTTTTGGACATGTGTAGTTCATAGATTTTACATTATCTTTCCATTTTATATAAATCGTCAAATAATGATGTCATCGCTGCATCATTATTATGTCATAAATAATTTAATTTATTTAATGTCTAAAAATTATAAAAAAAATACTATGATGTAGGAAATCTTTTTAGCTTTCCAATTACTATTTATAATCAAAATTTGGACTTGCATAACCCCACTCAACAATTATTTTAGTAAAACAATTTATGTTAGTGTCATTTTCACTTTAACATTAAATAAAAATATATTAATGTCATTTTCCAACTAAAGTGGCTCCATGGGGTCCCCAAGTTGGCCCATGGCTTGTCTTGGTCGGCCATGACTCACCCAATAGGTGTAGGACAAGTGTCATGGTGTTTTCACATTCTTATAATATCATTTTTACCTTAAACTACACTAATTACCTCTAATCGCGATTAATGAAAAAAGTTACTATTCACCAAAAAATTATTTTAATCTCATTGAACCACATTTTACTTCTTAATGACAACCATGTATGTCGGATTTTCAAAATTCAGTACACATTAGTGGTAAACTTTCATTTAACTAAAAAATCAGTTTGCTTGATTACCACTTAGTGGTTTCACTATTCATCAAAAATTGAAGTTTTTCAGAAAATTATCAAAAATTCACCCTAAGCTATATTTGATATTCCGAATTCAAAAATGAAGTCCATTTTACAAAATTAAAAACATATAAGTCAAATTAATTAATTTAATAATTAATTCTCGCTGTCATGACAAATAGCGTGTTTTTGTGAAACAATAAGTATCAAAAGATTGACACCAGTTTAAGTCCAATTTCAAAGTGAAATTGATTCCAATGACCACCATTGGATTAACTGGTAAGAATATTTTCTAATTTCACTTTAAAACCAATTAAAATAATAATCTAATCATATAAATAATTTAGATTAAAAATAGGTTTTGAATTAAAATACAACATTTTACACTATTCATAAAAAAAATGAACTTTATCAGAAAGGTACCAAAAATTTACACAAAATAAATTTTGATGTCCCAATTCTAAATAAGAGTTATATTTGGTCAAAAATAAATTATAAGAGTGATCAAAACTATATTTAATGACGGTTCCCCGTCAAAAGGTGATAAGTGGACCTTTCGTGAAAATTAGGGAATAACTGCCTAAAATTGAACTCTTTCCGTATTTTAAGCATTTATCTTTTATTGGGTAAATGTAAAAACATTTAAAAACATATCTAATCATATTTTAGTTATTTCTATCCATTCCCGCCTGTACAACGGCTACTTGTTAACTAACATTTAAAATAATATTATTTTATTACTAGTGTGCTACGTAAGTTTCAAAGAAACTCATCGTTGCGTATCGGGTACGCTATCGAACATAGCAACCCCTTTAAAATAAAATTAATATTTAATTCGTAAATATTAATAAATATGAAAATTCTTTATTCTTTATTTACCTGGGATGTTACATCCTTCCCCCCTTTTGGGAATTGCGTCCTCGCAATTTTATTCACTTATCAAAATAAGTGGGGGTATTTATCCCTCATAGCATTTTCAGATTCCCACGTTGCCTCTTCAATCACATGGTTTTTCCACAAAACCTTTACCTGATGAATCACCTTATTCCGTAACACTTGCTCCCTGTGGTCAAGAATCTGGACCGGTTGTTCCTCATAAGATAGGTTCTCTTCCAGCTACACTACCTCTGGACTCAAAACATGAGATGGATCTGGCATATACTTTCTCAACATCAAAACGTGAAAAACATTGTGTACCTGAGATAAACTCGGAGGTAAAGCCACTCGGTATGCAACTGATCCAACTCTTTCCAGAATTTTGTATGGTCCAACCAACCATGGACTCAACTTTCCTTTCTTACCAAATCTCATCACACTTTTCCAAGGAGAAACCTTGAGAAAAGCATGATCACCTACCTCAAAAGATAGATCCTTCCTCCGGTTATCCGCATAACTCTTCTGCCTGCTCTGAGCTGTTCTCATGTGTTTTCTGAATCAACTGAACTTTTTCTGCCATCTCTTCTACCAATTCTGGTCCCATCAGCTTCCTTTCACCCACTTCATTCCAAAATGATGGAGTTCGACACCGCTTCCCATATAATGTCTCAAATAGTGCCATCTGTATACTGGAATGAAAGCTGTTATTATAAGAAAATTCAACCAAAGAAAGATGTTGGTCCCAACTTCCCTGATAATCCATAGAACAAGCTCGTAGCATATCCTCCAATGTCGGAATTGTTCGTTCTGACTGCCCATCTGATTGAGGATGAAAAGCTGTACTAAAATTTAATTCAGTACCCAACGACTTCTGAAGGACTTTCCAAAAGTACGATGTGAACCTGGGATCACGATCAGATACAATGGGGAGAGGAACTCCATGTAACCTGACTATATCTTTAAGATACAAACGGGAAAGTTGATCTAGAGAGAAAGTATCTCGTATAGAAAGGAAATGAGCAGATTTGGTCAAGCGATCAACAATAACCCAGATTTCATTATTACCTCGAGATGTCTTCGGTAATCCAACAACAAAGTCCATGGATATATTATCTCATTTCCACTCTGACACTGGTAAAGGCTGAAGCATCCCTTTCTGTAACTGCCGCTCTACTTTAACCTGTTGACATGTCAAACACTTCACAGTAAAATCAGCAACATCTCTTTTCATTCCATCCCACCAGTAATACTCCCGCAGACCTCTGTACATCATAGTACTGCCAGGATGAACTGAAAACGGGAAACTATGAGTCTCACATAACAACTCATTCTTCAACTGTGAATCACAAGGCACACATAACCTCTTCCCAAACCTCAAAACACAATTTTTAAGTGGGGTTACACAAGTCCAAATTTTGATTATAAATAGTCATTGGAAAGATAAAAATATTTCCTACATCATAGTATTTTTTTTATAATTTTTAGACATTAAATAAATTAAATTATTTATGACATAATAATGATGCAGCGATGACATCATTATTTGACGATTTAAATAAAATGGAAAGATAATGTAAAATCCATGAACTACACATGTCCAAAACTTATTGGATGAGTGGATTTCGAAGCCTTATCACCTTATCCACGAATTATATCAATGTGGGACCTTTTAAAACCGAAACACATTTTCAAATAAAGTAATATTTCTTTACTTTCCAAAAGTGCCCCTCCTCTCCTCTTATAAAAGGCCCCCACCTCAACCTCATTTCACACACCCCTCAAGCCTTTGGCTCCGCCAAACCCTGCCCATTTACTCTCTCCACATCCCTCTCCTCATCCTAGAAGATTCCCTTTGGGCATAATCCTTTCAAAGGAAGCCTTTAGGCTCAAATCAAAAGGAGTTACACTTTTAAAGGTAATTCATTCTCTCATGTTCATTTGTTTTATTTTTCTTCTCCAACCCCCTAAACTCTTTTTATTTATTTCTTTTGTAACAACACCAGTATCTTCAATATACTAGGATGTTGTTATAAGATTTATTCGAGCTACACTCTCACACAACTACATCAAATGGTTAAAGAACATACGGTTTCCGTGGATGGCGAATTTCTGCCTCCCGAAACGATGATTGTTCAACATTATTTTAACACCTTCAAAGGTGGCCATTATGATGTCACTATTTTTATATATGATATATAATATGTTTATGTTTTACTTATGCTTCTGTATTTTTCATTTGTGTATCACCTTTATGGCTTCCATTATGGGTATACGCGATATCTTCATTTTAGGAAGTGCGGACTACCGCCCCCTCAAAGTGATGTGATTCGTTAATGCCATATGTGAGACGTATAAAGGATGGAACTATGATATTATATATGATATTATACTGGAATTATAATATACCTTTATATCATTATTATTCCATTATATAAAATACAAAATAGAAATGAAAGTAGCGTTCATGCGTACGTACGGCTTACCGTCTCCATGAACGGTGCATTTCATTTCTTACCTCTAAATGATTATGTAACGTTATAAATTAATGAATGTACTGGATATATATGAAATATATGATATCTACATCATGAATAAAATTCTGGATATAATAAACATTTGGCCACACGAACAACATGTAATTGTAAGAAGTCCACTTTCGACTTAGGAACCAAACATCGTCAAAACAAATATTATTAACTTAAATGATTACATAATGTTTATGACATGGTATTAAGTGATATAAAAGGAATAATGAACATGAAAAATGTTCTTAAGGAAGTATAAATTAACTCAAGTTTATTATTCAGGAGATTAAAGAACGATCGAGTCAAGTCGGACCCGAGGTAAGGGATCCTACAACTCTCTTTCTTTTTAAGTACACTCTTTTATGTCATTTATTTTAAGCTCATCTTTCTTATGATTGGGATGTTCTTTTATATTACATTTACTGTAATTTTTATGTTCATGTGATGAGAGACCCTATTCTCTCTCATCAATCCATTTTGGAAGTTTTGAGTGGCGCCGTTAGGCTGCCGAACTTTCGTAAGAGATCTAACCTCTCTCTTTCTTTTTAAGTACTCTCCTTTATGTCACTTCTTTTAAACTCCTCCTTGCAATGTTGGGGGATTTTCTTTTATATTCCACTTGCTGTAAATTATATTGTAATATGATGGGATACTCTATTTGATCTCATCAATCCATATTCGGAAGTTTTATGTGGCGTCGTTAGGCTGCCAAGTTTTCGTAAGGGATTTTTCATCTCACTTTTATTCCCGTGAGATTTATGCTACATTTGCCACAAATTCCATTGAGTGGTGTATGTACTGCCCATTATTCTACTCTTTGTGTAATATACTTTCGTTTATGAGTATTTACATCAATGACCTATTGTCTTTCTTTCATGGGGTGTATGTTTTGAAAGATACCCAAGTCGGTAAGGGAACCTTTCACCCTCCTCTTTTTTAAAAGACTTCTTTTATTGTGTCTTTTAATTTACATATTTTTATGTTGGGATATGTTCTCATACATCCTTATTGATGTAAATTTTATGTCCAAGTGATGATATACACTTTTTATCTCTCATCAACTCGCCGTTAGGCTGTCAAGGGAACTTTTTAACCCAATTTCGATTTCTTTGGGTTCAACTTGTAGTCATTGAATATGTCATCCATTGAATATGTGTGAATGACCTTTTATTGTTTTACACTTAATATCCACTTATATTGGGTGTATATATATTTTTCACACATATTTTTTGAGATTTATTTGTCCTTAATTTAAGGATACCTTCTTTATAAGGGATTTCATCACATTTGACATTTCTATTGAGGGTTCATTGTTGTTATGCACCAATTCACTCTTATATGGTGTATATACTGTCCTTTGGAGTATTATATCATGAATCCTTTTATTCTCATGATATTATAAAGTTCTGACTAAATGTTATTCCTTGATTATTGTATTCAAGTGTCTCTAATTTTGGTAAAAACCCCTTTAACCAAAATATCGTTTTAAATGTTTTAATTATTTGTTCTTATTAATATCCATGTTTTCAAAATGGTTTTAAGGATTTATTTATATGGATATTAATGGTTTAAAATGTTAAAAGCTTCAAGGTGGTATGGGACACTTTGATTCAAAAATCTCTTTATTAAATGTTTTAAATGGTTTTGGAAATGGTTTCTTTTTGAATGGATTCATTATTTCAATATCCTAAAATGTTATATTGTGATTGAAATGTGGAAATGTTATGTTTCCTTTATTCATGTTTATGTGATACGATTATGTTATGGTTCTTGGGCATTGTTATGAAGAACGGGTGGTTCCGTGATAAACTAAGGGCGGGTGAGCCCGATATAGCTCTCCAATGCATTGGGTAACGCGAAGGAGTGAAACGTTAAGGTTTCTCCGAAGAGATTTAGGGAATATACTGTGATGGGTATTCCAAACGTAACCAAGAGGGTTACTCCCCACGTAAGAATGTTATGAATGCCTCAAGTTACCTTTATGTCTTATGATTTCTATGATTTATTCATGATTTGATATGCCTATGTTTTATGGGTAAAGTATGATTTCATTCTTATGTATACATGTACTCATGTTTCCTTTCCATATCTATATATCCCTTATTGAGATTTTTATGCTCATCCCAAGTTTTTGAAATGTTTTTCACAGGTCAAGGGAAGGTTACATGATGTGATGATAGTGTCAAGGATGTGTCAAGAAAGAATCCATGTTTTATTTTAAATATGTTTCCGTTGATGGGAAGAATGAATACTGTCTTTTATGTAACCACTTTGTTTAAATGTGGAATGTAATGCACGTTTCATGATATAATTCTCTAAAACTCTAAACCTGAAAAGATCCTCAATGTGTAATCTTGTAATAACTCATGATTAAGTAAGGTTTAAGGCTGGAGCCTTATAGTTGTATAACCCCACTTAAAAAGTATTTTAGTAAAACAATTTATGTTAGTGTCATTTTCACGTTAACATTAAATAAAAATATATTAATGTCATTTTACAACTAATGTGGCTCCATGGGGTCCCCAAGTTGGCCCATGGCTTGTCTTGGTCGGCCATTACTCACCCAATAGGTGTAGGACAAGTGTCATGGTGTTTTCACATTTTTATAATATCATTTTTACATTAAATTACACTAATTACCTCTAATCGCGATTAAAAACTTAATAAGTCACTATTCACCAAAAAATTATTTTAATCTCATTGAACCACATTTTACATACTAATGACAACCATGTATGTCGGATTTTCAAAATTCAATACACTTTAGTGGTAAACTTTCATTTAACTGAAAAATCAGTTTGCTTGATTACCACTTAGTGGTTTCACTATTCATCAAAAATTGAAGTTTTTCAGAAAATTACAAAAAATTCACCCTAAGCTATATTTGATATCCCGAATTCAAAAATGAAGTCTATTTTACAAAATTCAAAACATATAAGTCACATTAATTAATTTAATAATTAATTCCCGCTGTCAGAGCAAATAGCGTGTTTTTATGAAACAATAAGTATCAAAAGATTGACACTAGTTTAAGTCCGATTTCAAAGTGAAATTAATTCCAACGACCACTATTGGATTTAATGGTAAAAATATTTTCTAATTTCACTTCAAAACCAATTCAAAAGATAATCTAATCATATAAATAAATTAGATTAAAAAGAGGGTTTGAATTAAAATGCAACATTTTACACTATTCATTAAAAAAATGAACTTTATCAGAAAGGTACCAAAAATTTACACAATGTAAATTTTGATGTCCCGATTCTAAAGAAGAGTTATATTTGGTCCAATAGAATTTATAAGATCGATCAAAACTATATTTAATGACGGTTCTCTGTCAAAAGGTGATAAGTGGACCTTTCATGAAAATTAGGGTATAAATGCCTAAAATTGAACTCTTTCCGTATTTTAAGCCTTTATCTTTTATTGGGTAAATGAAAAAACATTTAAAAACATATATAATCATATTTTAGTTATTTCTATCCATTCCCGCCAGTACAACGGCTACTCGTTAACTAACATTTAAAATAATATTATTTTATTACTTGTGTGGAACGTAAGTTTTTAAAGAAACTCATCATTGCGTACCGAATACGCTATCGAACGTAGAAACCCCTTTTAAATAAAATTAATATTTAATTCGTAAATATTAATAAATATGAAAATTCTTTATTCTTTATTTCCCTGGGATGTTACATCCTTCCCCCCTTTTGGGAATTGCGTCCTCGCAATTTTATTCACTTATCAAAATAAGTGGGGGTATTTATCCCTCATAGCATTTTCAGATTCCCACGTTGCCTCTTCAATCACATGGTTTTTCCACAAAACCTTTACCTGATGAATCACCTTATTCCATAACACCTGCTCCCTGTGGTCAAGAATTTGGACCGGTTGTTCCTCATAAGATAGGTTCTCTTCCAGCTGAACTACCTCTGGACTCAAAACATGAGATGGATCTGGCATATACTTTCTCAACATTGAAACATGAAAAACATTGTGTACCTGAGATAAACTCGGAGGTAAAGCCACCCGGTATGCCACTGATCCAACTCTCTCCAGAATTTCATATGGTCCAATAAACCTTGGACTCAGCTTTCCTTTCTTACCAAATCTCATCACACTTTTCCAAGGAGAAACCTTGAGAAAAACATGATCACCTACCTCGAAAGATAGATCCTTCCTCCGGTTATCCGCATAACTCTTCTGCCTGCTCTGAGCTGTTCTCAAGTGCTTCTGAATCAACTGAACTTTTTTTGCCATCTCTTCTACCAATTCTGGTCCCATCAGCTTCCTTTCACCCACTTCATCCCAAAATGCTGGAGTTCGACACCGCTTCCCATATAATGCCTCAAATGGTTCCATCTGTATACTGGATTGAAAACTGTTATTATAAGAAAACTCAACCAAAGAAATATGTTGGTCCCAACTTCCCTGATAATCCATAGAACAAGCTCGTAGCATATCCTCCAAGGTCTAAATTGTTTGTTCTGACTGCCCATCTGATTGAGGATGAAAAGCTGTTATAAAATTTAATTCAGTACCCAACGACTTCTAAAGGCCTTTCCAAAAGTTAGATGTGAACCTGGGATCACGATCAGATACAATGGGGAGAGGAACTCCATGTAACCTGACTATATCTTTAAGATACAAACGAGAAAGTTGATCTAGAGAGAAAGCATCTCGTATAGAAAGGAAATGAGCAGATTTGGTCAAGCGATCAACAATAACCCAGATTTCATTATTACCTCGAGATGTCTTCGGTAATCCAACAACAAAGTCCATGGATATATTCTCCCATTTCCACTCTGGCACTGGTAAATGCTGAAGCATCCCTGCCGCTCTGCTTTAACCTGTTGACATGTCAAACACTTCACAGTAAAATCAGCAATGTCTCTTTTCATTCCATCCCACCAGTAATACTCCCGCAGATCTCTATACATCTTAGTACTGCCTGGATGAACTGAAATCGGAGAACTATGAGCTTCACATAACCACTCTCTCTTCAACTGTGAATCACAAGGCACACATAACCTCTTCCCAAACCTCAAAACACAAACACAAACTTATCCAAGAACTCATGGAAAATTTTATTCATAAGGTCCATGAATACAGTAGGTGCATTGGTTAACCCAAAAGGCATAACTACAAATTCACAATGTCCATATCTAGTACGGAACGCAGTCTTCGGAACGTCTGCTTCTTTTACTTTCAACTGATGGTACCCCGACCTCAAGTCAATCTTCAAAAAATACTGAGCTCCCTGGAGCTGATACCACTTCATTCAATGGCCCAACATCTGCTGAAGTTGTTGCAAAGGATTTAGCCACCCCTTTCTGCTTGTGTTCTGGCTGCATTCCCCCAGTTGAGTTCTTCGTTGGACACTCGTTTGCAAAATGACCCATTTCATTACACTTAAAACATCTTACCGTTGGCTTTTCATTTCCTGCTTGATCATCTTCCTTACAGTTACGAGCAATATGACCAGACTTACCACACCAAAAGCACTTACCAGACTTGGATAAACATTCCCCAAGATGCATTTTACTAGACTTCTCACAGGATGGATATTTGGTCTCCTTGCTTCTTTGATGAATTCTTCCCCTTTTCCTTCCAACTAGACCTCTTATTCTGTTGTTTGTCATAGAACACCTGATCATCGGCAAACTCCATTTCCACCTTCTCCGCACATCGAACAAGTTTTTCATAACTTTTGAACTCACGAGAAGCTAAAGCCCTTCGATACTTTGGATTTAACCCTGAGTAAAAAAGGTTTATTTTACCATCAAGATCTCGTATGAAGTTTGGAGCATACCTTGCCAATCGAGTGAACTTTTCTTCATAAGAATCCACTGAATCATCCTCCTGCCTCAATTCTAGGAACTGTTTTTCCATCCTAAGACGAACCACCTTAGGAAAATATTTCTCAAGAAACATACCTTTGAATTCGTCCCAGTGAAGATCCTCAATGTGAATTATTCATTTAATTCAATATTAAGTAAGGTTTAAGGCTGGGGCCTTATAGTTGGTATCAGAGGACGGTTTAGACAACATTAGGAGTTAGAAAAGTGTTAAATTATAATATGATTGAAATGATATAGCATTTATGGATTACCATGTTGCTTCGCCTAAGATATTTCTGTGTTCAGAATGGTTTTCCGCAGAGGAAACAAAGCAGCTATGTTGGGACGACATCAGGAGGAAGACAACCTTCCAAATCAACAACCTGAGATGGTCGGAATCGAAACTGAACAGTTTGTTGCAGTGATGGCACAGTTGACTCAGGCTATAAATGGTGGTGGTATCCATGCACGAGATCAGCCAGATCAACCGCAGAGGAACATGTCAGTGGTGGAACATTTCATGAGCCAACATCCCCCATCATTCAGAGGATCATCTGACCCTGTGCAAGCTGAAGGGTGGATTAAAGCACTGGAGAATATTTTTTTATGTGATGGGGTGTTCAGAACATCAAAAGTTTAGTCTTGCTGTTTACCGTTTTGAAGGTGAAGCTGATCAGTGGTGGTCGATGGTGAAAAATATAAGTGATAGTGATGAGATTGAGGATCTTCACTGGGACGAATTCAAAGGTATGTTTCTTGAGAAATATTTTCCTAATGTGGTTCGTCTTAGGATGGAAAAATAGTTCCTAGAATTGAGGAAGGAGGATGATTCAGTGGCTTCTTATGAAGAAAAGTTCACTCGATTGGCAAGGTATGCTCCAAACTTCATACGAGATCTTGATGGTAAAATAAACCTTTTTTACTCAGGGTTAAAGCCAAAGTATCGAAGGGCTTTAGCTTCTCGTGAGTTCAAAAGTTATGAAAAACTTGTTCGATGTGCGGAGAAGGTGGAAATGGAGTTTGCCTATGATCAGGTGTTCTATGACAAACAACAGAATAAGAGGTCTAGTTGGCAGGAAAAGGGGAAGAATCATCAAAGAAGCAAGGAGACCAAATATCCATCCTGTGAGAAGTCTGGTAAAATGCATCCTGGAGAATGTTTATCTAAGTCTGGTAAGTGCTTTTAGTGTGGTAAGTCTGGTCATATTGCTCGTAACTGTAAGGAAGATGATCAAGCAGGAAATGAAAAGCCAACGGTAAGATGTTTTAAGTGTAATGAAATGGGTCATTATGCAAACGAGTGTCCAACGAAGAACTCAACTGGGGGAAATGCAGCCAGACTACAAGTATAAAGGGATGGAGAAATCCTTTGCAACAACTTCAGCAGATGTTGGGCCATTGAATGAAGTGGTATCAGCTCCAGGGAGCTCAGTATTTTTTGAAGATTGACTTGAGGTCGGGGTACCATCAGTTGAAAGTAAAAGAAGCAGACGTTCCGAAGACTGTGTTCCGTACTAGATATGGCCATTGTGAATTTGTAGTTATGTCTTTTGGGTTAACCAATGCACCTACTGTATTCATGGACCTTATGAATAAAATTTTACATGAGTTCTTGGATAAGTTTGTGTTTGTGTTTTGAGGTTTGGGAAGATGTTATGTGTGCCTTGTGATTCACAGTTGAAGAGAGAGTGGTTATGTGAAGCTCATAGTTCTCCGTTTTCAGTTCATCCGGGCAGTACTAAGATGTATAGAGATCTGCGGGTGTATTACTGGTGGGATGGAATGAAAAGAGACATTGCTGATTTTACTGTGAAGTGTTTGACATGTCAACAGGTTAAAGCAGAGCGGCAGGGATGCTTCATCCTTTACCAGTGCCAGAGTGGAAATGGGAGAATATATCCATGGACTTTGTTGTTGTATTACCGAAGACATCTCGAGGTAATAATGAAATCTGGGTTATTGTTGATCGCTTGACCAAATCTCCTCATTTCCTTTCTATACGAGATACTTTCTCTCTAGATCAACTTTCCCGTTTGTATCTTAAAGATATAGTCAGGTTACATAGAGTTCCTCTCCCCATTGTATCTGATCGTGATCCCAGGTTCACATCTAACTTTTGGAAAGTCCTTCAGAAGTCGTTGGGTACTGAATTAAATTTTAGTACAGATTTTCATCCTCAATCAGATGGGAAGTCAGAACAAACAATTTAGACCTTGGAGGATATGCTACGAGCTTGTTCTATGGATTATCAGGGAAGTTGGGACCAACATCTTTCTTTGGTTGAGTTTTCTTATAATAACAGTTTTCATTCCAGTATACAGATGACACCTTTTGAGGCATTATATGGGAAGCGGTGTCGAACTCTAGCATTTTGGGATGAAGTGGGTGAAAGGAAGCTGATGGGACCAGAATTGGTAGAAGAGATGGCAAAAAAAGTTCAGTTGATTCAGAAGCACTTGAGAACAGCTCAGAGAAGGCAGAAGAGTTATGCGGATAACCGGAGGAAGGATCTATCTTTCGAGGTAGGTGATCATGTTTTTGTCAAGGTTTCTCCTTGGAAAAGTGTGATGAGATTTGGTAAGAAAGGAAAGTTAAGTCCAAGGTTTGTTGGACCATACCAAATTCTGGAGAGAGTTGGATCAGTTGCATACCGGGTGGCTTTACCTCCGAGTTTATCTCAGGTACAAAATGTTTTTCACATTCTGATGTTGAGAAAGTATATGCCAGATCCATCTCATGTTTTGAGTCTAGAGGTAGTTCAGCTGGAAGAGAACTTATCTTATGAGGAACAACCGGTCCAGATTCTTGACCACAGGGAGCAAGTGTTATGGAATAAGGTGATTAAGCAGGTAAAGGTTTTGTGGAAAAACCACATGATTGAAGAGGAAACATGGGAATCTGAAAATGCAATGATGGATAAGTACCCCAATTTATTCGATAAGTAAATAAATTGCGGGGACGTAATTTTATAAAGGGGGGAAGGATGTAACATCCCAAGTAAGTAATAAATAATAGATATTTTTACCTATGTCTATTAATGATTAAGATAGTGTTTTAGAGGCTTAAGATGAAAATAAATCCAATCTTAAGCATGGAATACACTAATATTCTTAAAAGATTGTTTTACTGCCTTATGATGGAAAACCCTTTTTAAATTTATCTTTTGAAAGTTTTATAAACTATGTTTGTCAAAATAAACTTATTCTTTATGATTGGGACATCAAAATTTACTTTGTGTTAATTTTTGGTATTTTTCTGACAAGGTTCATTTTTTAATGAATAGTGAAAAATACTGCATTTTACATCAAAACTGCTTTTTAATCTAATTTATTTAAATGATTAGATTATCTTTTGAATTGGTCTTAATGTGTAATATGAATATATTTTTACCATTTAATCCAATGGTGGTCATTGAAGTCAATTTCACTTTGAAATTGGACTTAAACTGGTGTCAATCTTTTGATACTTATTGTTTCATAAAAACACGCTATTTGCTCTGACAGCGGGAATTAATTATTAAATTAATTAATGTGACCTATATGTTTTGAATTTTGTAAAATAGACTTCATTTTTGAATTCGAAATATCAAATATATCTTAGGGTGAATTTTTGGTAATTTTCTGAAAAACTTCAATTTTTGATGAATAGTGAAACCACTAAGTGGTAATCAAGCAAACTGATTTTTCAGTTAAATGAAAGTTTACCACTAATGTGTATTGAATTTTGAAAATCCGACATACATGGTTGTCATTAAGAAGTAAAATGTGGTTCAATGAGATTATAATAATTTTTTGGTGAATAGTAACTTATTAAGTTCTTAATCGCGATTAGTGGTAATTAGTGTAGTTTAAGGTATAAATAATTCTTTAATAATATGAAATGACCTAGACACATGTCCCAACCTTATTGGTTGTGTCATGGCCGACCAAGACAAGCCATGGGTCAACTTGGGGACCCCATGGATCCACTTTTGTTGGGAAATGACAAAAATAACTTTTTATTTAATGTAAAAGTAAAAATGACACAAACATAATATGTTTTACGAAAACAATTTTTACATGGGATTATAAAGATCAGATTTTTGATTATAAATAGTCATTATAAAGATAAAAATATTTCCTAACTATAAGGCCCCAGCCTTAAACCTTACTTAATCTTGAGTTATTACAAGATTACACATTGAGGATCTTTTCGGGTTTAGAGTTTTAGAGAATTAGATCATGAAACTTGCATTACATTCCACATTTAAACAAAGTGGTTACAAAAAGACCGTATTCATTCTTCCCATCAACGGAAACATATTGAAAATAAAACATGGATTCTTTCTTGACACATCCTTGACACTATCATCACATCATGTACCTTTCCCTTGACCTGTGAAAAACATTTCAAAAACTTGGGATGAGCATAAAAAGCTCAGTAAGGGTTATAAAAATAAGGAAAGGAAACATGATTTCATATATAAATAAGAATGAAATCATACTTTACCCATAAAACATAGGCACTTTAACATACCTCATCAAACCATGAATAAATCATAGAAAACATAAGACATAAAGGTAACTTGAGGCATTCATAACATTCTTACATAGGGAGTAACCCTCTTGGTTACGTTCGGAATACCCATCACAGTATATTCCCTAAATCTCTTCGGAGAAACCTTAACGTTTCACTCCTTCGCGTTACCCAATGCATTGGAGAGCTATTACGGGCTCACCCGCCCTTAGTTTATCACGAAACCACCCGTTCTTCATAACAATGCCCAAGAACCATAACATAATCGTATCATATAAAACATGAATAAAGGAAACATAATATTTCCACATTTCAATCACAATATAACATTTTAGGATATTGAAATAATGAATCCATTCAAAAAGAAACCATTTCCAAAACCATTTAAAACATTTAATAAAGAGATTTTTGAATCAAAGTTTCCCATACCACCTTGAAGCTTTTAACATTTTAAACCATTAATATCCATATAAATAAATCCTTAAAACCATTTTGAAAACATGGATATTAATAAGAACAAAAAATTAAAACATTTAAAATGATATTTTGGTTAAAGGGGTTTTACCAAAATTAGAGACACTTGAATACAATAATCGAGGAATAACATTTAGTCAGAACTTTATAATATCATGAGAATAAAAGGATTCATGATATAATACTCCAAAGGACAGTATATACACCATATAATAGTGAATTGGTGCATAACAACAATGAACCCTCAATACAAATGTCAAATGTGATGAAATCCCTTATAAAGAAGGTATCCTTAAATTAAGGACAAATAAATCTCAAAATATGTGTGTCAAATATAAATACACCCAATATAAGTCGATATTAAGTGTAAAACAATAAAAGGTCATTCACATATATTCAATGGATGACATATTCAATGACTACATGTTGAACCCAAAGAAATCGAAATTGGGTTAAGAAGTTCCCTTGACCGCCTAACGGCGTCACATCAAAATGAGTTGATGAGAGATAAAAAGTGTATCTCATCACTTGGACATATAATTTACATCAATAAGGATATATGAGAACATATCCCAACATAAAAATATGTAAATTAAAAGACCCAACAAAAGAAGTCTTTTAAAAAAGAGGAGGGTGAAAGGTTCCCTTACCGACTTGGGTATCATTCAAAACATACACCCCATGAAAGAAGGACAATAGATCATTGATGTAAATACTCATAAACGAAAGTATATTACACAAAGAGTAGAATAATGGGCAGTACATACACCACTCAATGGAATTTGTGGCAAATGTAGCATAAATCTCACAGGAATAAAAGTGAGATGAAAAATCCCTTATGAAAACTCGGCAGCCTAACGGCGCCACATAAAACTTCCGAATATGGATTGATGAGATCAAATAGAGTATCCCATAATATTACAATAAAATTTACAGCAACTGGAATATAAAAGAAAATCCCCCAACATTGAAAGGAGGAGTTTAAAAGAAGTGGCATAAAGGAGAGTACTTAAAAAGAAAGAGAGAGGTTAGATCTCTTACGAAAGTTCGGCACCCTAACGGCGCCACTCAAAACTTCCAAAATGGATTGATGAGAGAGAATAGGGTCTCTCATCACATGAACATAAAAATTACAGTAAATTTAATATAAAAGAACATCCCAATCATAAGAAAGATGAGCATAAAATAAATGACATAAAAGAGTGTACTTAAAAAAGAAAGAGAGTTGTAGGATCCCTTACCTCGGGTTCTACTTGACTTGATCGTTCTTTAATCTCCTGAATAATAAACATGAGTTAATTTCTACTTGATTAAGAACCCTTTTTCAAGCTTATTATTCCTTTTATATCACTTATTTCCATGTCATAAACATTATGTAATCATTTAAGTTAATAATATTTGTTTTGCCGATATTTGGTTCTTAAGTCGAAAGTGGACTTCTTACAATTACATGTTGTTCGTGTGGCCAAATGTTTATTATATCCATAATTGTATTCATTATGTAGATATCATATATGTCATATATATCCAGTACATGCATGAATTTATAACATTACATAATCATTTAGAGATAAGAAATGAAATGCACCGTTCATGGAGACGGTAAGCCGTACGTACGCATGAACGCTACTTTCATTTCTATTTCGTATTTTATAGAATGGAATGATATAAAGGTATATTATAATTCCAGTATAATATCATATATAATATCATATTTCCATCCTTTATACATCCCACATATGATATTTAACGAATCAAATCACTTTGAGGGGGCGGTAGTCCGCACTTCCTTAAATGAAGATATCGCGTATACCCATAATGGAAACCATAAAGGTAAGACAAAAATGAAAAATACAGAAGCATAAATAAAACATAAAAATATTATATATCATATATAAAAATAGTGACATCATAATGGCCACCTTTGAAGGTGTTAAATGAGTATTGAACAATCATCGTTTTGGGAGGCAGAATTTCACCATCCACAGAAACCGTATGTTCTTTAACCATTTGATGTAGTTGTGTGAGAGTGTAGCTCGAATAAATCTTATAAAAACATCCTAGTATATTGAAGATACTGGTGTTGTTACAAAAGAAGTAAATAAAAAGAGTTTAGGGGGTTGGAGAAGCAAAATAAAACAAATGAACATGAGAGAATGAATTACCTTTAAAAGTGTAACTCTTTTTGTTTTGAGCCTAAAGGCTTCCTTTGAAAGGATTCTGACCAAAGGGAATCCTCTAGGATGAGGAGATGGATGTGGAGAGAGTAAATGGGCAGGGGTTGGCCGAGCCAAAGGCTTGAGGAGTGTGTGAAATGAGGTAGAGGTGGGGGCCTTTTATAAGAGGAGAGGAGGGGCACTTTTGGAAAGTAAGAAATATTACTTTATTTGAAAATGTGTTTCGGTTTTAAAAGGTCCCACATTGATATAATTCGTGGATAATTTGATAAGGCTTATAAATCCACTCATCCAATTGGTTTTGGACATGTGTAGTTCTTAGATTTTACATTATCTTTCCATTTTATTTAAATCGTCAAATAATGATGTCATCGCTCCATCATTATTATGTCATAAATAATTTATTTTATTTAATGTCTAAAAATTATAAAAAAATTACTATGTTGTAGGAAATCTTTTTAGCTTTCCAATGACTATTTATAATCAAAATATGGACTTGTGTAACCCCACTTATTAAATTAATTAATGTGACTTATATGTTTTGAATTTTGTAAAACAGACTTCATTTTTGAATTCAGAATATCAAATATATCTTAGGGTGAATTTTTGGAATTTTTCTGAAAAACTTCAATTTTTGATGAATAGTGAAACCACTAAGGGGTACTTATAAAACTGATTTTCCCTTTAAATGAAATTTTTCCATCATTGTGTTCTGATTTTAAAAAAATCCGACATACATGGTTGTCATTAAGAAGTAAAATGTGGTTCAATGAGATTAAAATAATTTTTTGGTGAATAGTAACTTATTAAGTTTTTAATCGCGATTAGTGGTAATTAGTGTAGTTTAAGGTAAAAATAATGCTTTAATAAAATGAGATGAGATTGAAACATGTCTTACCCTCATTTTTTGTATCATGGCCGACCAAGACAAGCCATGGGTCAACTTGGGGACCCCATGGATCCACTTTGGTTGGGAAATGACATAAATAACATTTTATTTAATGTAAAAGTAAAATTGACACAAACATGATTTGTTTTACTAAAACAATTCTTATGTGGGGTTATAAAAGTCATCTTTTTGATTATAAATATTCATTGGAATTCTAAAAAGATTTCCTACATCATAGTATTTTTTTATAATTTTTAGACATTAAATAAATTAAATTATTTATGACATAATAATGATGCAGCGATGACATCATTATTTGACGATTTAAATAAAATGGAAAGATAATGTAAAATCTATGAACTACACATGTCCAAAACTTATTGGATGAGTGGATTTCGAAGACTTATCACCTTATACACGAATTATATCAATGTGTGACCTTTTGAAACCGAAAAACATTTTCAAATAAAGTAATATTTCTTCACTTTCCAAAAGTTCCCCTCCTCTCCTCTTATAAAAGGCCCCCACCTCTACCTATTTTCCCACACTCCTCAAGCCTTTGTCTCGGCCAAACCCTTCCCATTTACTCTCCCCACATCCCTCTCCTCATCCTAGAGGATTCTCTTTTGGCAGAATCCTTTCAAAGGAAGCCTTTAGGCTCAAATAAAAAGGAGTTACACTTTTAAAGGTAATTCATTCTCTCATGTTCATTTGTTTTATTTTTCTTCTCCAACCCCCTAAACTCTTTTTATTTACTTCTTTTGTAACAAAAACAGTATATTCAATATACTAGAATGTTTTTATAATATTTATTCAAGCTAAACTCTCACACAACTACATCAAATGGTTAAAGAACATACGGTTTCCGTGGATGGTGAAATTCTGCCTCCCGAAACGATGATTGTTCAATACTCATTTAACACCTTCAAATGTGGCCATTATAATGTCACTATTTTTATATATGATATATAATATGTTTATGTTTATTTATGCTTCTGTATTTTTCATTTTTGTCTTACCTTTATGGCTTCCATTATGGGTATACGCGATATCTTCATTTAAGGAAGTGCGGACTACCGCCCCCTCAAAGTGATTTGATTCGTTAAATACCATATGTGGGATGTATAAAGGATGGAAATATGATATTATATATGATATTATACTGGAATTATAATATACCTTTATATAATTATTATTCCATTCTATAAAATACGAAATAGAAATGAAAGTAGCATTCATGCGTACGTACGGCTTACCGTCTCCATGAACGGTGCATTTCATTTCTTACCTCTAAATGATTATGTAATGTTATAAATGCATGAATGTACTGGATATATATGAAATATATGATATTTACATAATGAATACAATTCTTGATATAATAAACATTTGGCCACATGAACAACATTTAATTGTAAGAAGTCCACTTTCGACTTAAGAACCAAATATCGGCAAAACAAATATTATTAACTTAAATGATTACATAATGTTTATGACATGGTAATAAGTGGTATAAAAGTAATAATGAACTTGAAAAAGGTTATTAAGGAATTAGAAATTAACTCAAGTTTATTATTCAGGAGATTAAAGAATGATCGAGTCAAGTCGGACCCGAGGTAAGGGATCCTACAACTCTCTTTCTTTTTAAGTACACTCTTTTATGTCATTTCTTTTAAGATAATTTTTCTTATGATTGGGATGTTCTTTTATATTAAATTTACTGTAATTTTTATGTTCATGTGATGAGAGACCCTATTCTCTCTCATCAATCAATTTTGGAAGTTTTAAGTGGCACCGTTAGGCTGCCGAGTTTTCGTAAGGGATTTTTCATCTCACTTTTATTCCCGTGAGATTTATGATACATTTGCCAAAATTTCCTTTGAGTGGTGTATGTACTGACCATTATTTTACTCATTGTGTAATATTCTTTCATTTATGAGTATTTACATCAATGATGTATTGTCCTTATTTCACGGGGCGTATGTTTCGAAAGATACCCATGTCGGTAAGGGAACCTTTCACCCCCCTCTTTTTTAAAAGACTTCTTTTATTGGGTCTTTTAATTTACATATTTTTATGTTGGGATATGTTCTAATACATCCTTATTAATGTAAATTTTATGTACAAGTGATGAGATACACTTTTTATCTCTCATCAACTCATTTTGATGTGATGCTGTTAGGCTGTCAAGGGAACTTTTTAACCCAATTTCGATTTCTTTGGGTTCAACTTGTAGTCATTGAATATGTCATCCATTGAATATGTGTGAATGAACTTTTATTGTTTTACACTTAATATCCACTTATATTGGGTGTATATATATTTTTCAAACATATTTTTGAGATTTATTTGTCCTTAATTTAAAGATACCTTCTTTATAAGGTATTTCATCACATTTGACATTTCTATTGAGGGTTCATTGTTGTTATGCACCAATTCACTCTTATATGGTGTATATAATGTCCTTTGGAGTATTATATCATGAATCCTTTTATTCTCATGATATTATAAAGTTCTGACTAAATGTTATTCCTCGATTATTGTATTCAAGTGTCTCTAATTTTGGTAAAACCCCTTTAACCAAAATATCGTTTTAAATGTTTTAATTATTTGTTCTTATTAATATCCATGTTTTCAAAATGGTTTTAAGGATTTATTTATATGGATTTTAATGGTTTAAAATGTTAAAAGCTTCAAGGTGGTATGGGAAACTTTGATTCAAAAATCTCTTTATTAAATGTTTTAAATGGTTTTGGAAATGGTTTCTTTTTGAATGGATTCATTATTTCAATATCCTAAAATGTTATATTGTGATTGAAATGTGGAAATGTTATGTTTCCTTTATTCGTGTTTATGTGATAAGATTATGTTATGGTTCTTGGGCATTGTTATGAAGAACGGGTGGTTCCGTGATAAACTAAGGGCGGGTGATCCCGATATAGCTCTCCAATGCATTGGGTAACGCGAAGGAGTGAAACGTTAAGGTTTCTCCGAAGAGATTTAGGGAATATACTGTGATGGGTATTCCAAACGTAACCAATAGGGTTACTCCCTACGTAAGAATGTTATGAATGCCTCAAGTTACCTTTATGTCTTATGGTTTCTATGATTTATTCATGATTTGATATGCCTATGTTTTATGGGTAAAGTATGATTTCATTCTTATGTATATATGAACTCATGTTTCCTTTCCATATTTTTGTAACCCTTATTGAGCTTTTTATGCTCATCCCAAGTTTTTGAAATGTTTTTCACAGGTCAAGGGAAAGGTACATGATGTGATGATAGTGTCAAGGATGTGTCAAGAAAGAATCCGTGTTATATTTTAAATATGTTTCCGTTGATGGGAAGAATGAATACTGTCTTTTATGTAACCACTTTGTTTAAATGTGGAATGTAATGAAAGTTTCATGATCTAATTCTCTAAAACTCTAAACCTGAAAAGATCCTCAATGTGTAATCTTGTAATAACTCAAGATTAAGTAAGGTTTAAGGCTGGGGCCTTATAATCTTGAGTTATTACAAGATTACACGTTGAGGATCTTTTCAGGTTTAGAGTTTTAGAGAATTAGATCATAAAACATGCATTACATTCCACATATAAACAAAGTGGTTACAGAAAGATAGTATTATTCACTCCCATAAATGGAAACATGTTTAAAATAAAACATGGATTATTTCTTGACACATCGTTCACTCTATCATCATATCATGTACCTTTCCCTTGACCTGTGAAAATCATTTCAAAAAAAACTTGGGATGAGCATAAAAAGCTCAGTATGGGTTATAAAAACATGGAAAGGAAACATGAGTTCATATATACATAAGAATGAAATCATACTTTACCCATAAAACATAGGCACTTTAACATACCTCATAAAATCATGAATAAATCATAGAAATCATAAGACATAAAGGTAACTTGAGGCATTCATAACATTCTTACGTAGGGAGTAACCCTCTTGGTTACGTTTGGAATACCCATCACAGTATATTCCCTAAAATCTCTTTGGAGAAACCTTAACATTTCACTCCTTCACGTTACCCAATGCATTGGAGAGCTATAACGGGCTCACCCGCCCTTAGTTTATCACGGAACCACCCATCTTCATAATAATGCCCAAGAACCATAACATAATCATATCACATAAAACATGCATAATGGAAACATAAAATTTCCACATTTCAATCACGAGATATCAATACGACACATTGATATAAAAACATTATGAAAACCATTTTAAATACCAAAATAAAAGAAAAGTAAAACATGGTATTTATTTTTCTTTTAAAAAGAAGGTATGGCTTGTAGAGAAAGCCGAAACTCAAATAACGGTCACGACGGCCGAAAGTGGACTTCTTACAATTACATGTTGTTCGTGTGGTCAAAGGTTCTTCATATCCAAAAATGACATTCCTGATTTGGATATCATATATATCATATATATCCAGTATATACATGTATTTGTAAAATCATATAATCATTTAGAGGAAATAAATGAAATGCACCGTTCATGGAGACGGTAAGCCTGACGTACGCATGAACGCTACTTTCATTTCTATGTCGTATTAATGGAATTAAAACTATATGAGAGGTATGTATATTTTAATTCCAGAATTATATTAATCATTTAGATGTATCATACATCATATATATCCATTATATATATGTACTTATAATAGTACATTACATTTGGGGATAAGAAATGAAATGCACCGTTCATGGAGACGGTAAGTCGTACGTACGCATGAACGCTACTTTCATTTCTATCTCATACTTTAATGGAATGAAATAATAATGATATATAGGTAAATAATAATTCCAGTATAACATCATATATAATAACATTAAATCCATCCTTTATACGTCCCACGTATGGCATTAACGAATCACATCACTTTGAGGGGGCGGTAGTCCGCACTTCCTAAAATGAAGATATCGCGTATACACATAATGGAAGCCATAAAGGTAAGACACAAATGAAAAATAAAGAAGCATAAGTAAAACATAAACATATTATATATCATATATAAAAATAGTGACATCATAATGGCCACCTTTGAAGGTGTTAAATGAGTATTGAACAATCATCGTTTCGGGAGGCACAATTTCGCCATCCACGGAAACCGTATGTTATTTAACCATTTGATGTAGTTGTGTGAGAGTGTAGCTAGAATAAATCTTATAAAAACATACTAGTATATTGAATATACTGGTGTTGTTACAAAAGAAATAAATAAAAATATTTTAGGGGGTTGGAGAAGAAAAATAAAACAAATGAACATGAGAGAATGAATTACCTTTAAAAGTGTAACTCCTTTTGATTTGAGCCTAAAGGCTTCCTTTGAAAGGATTATTCCCAAAGGGAATACTCTAGGATGAGGAGAGGGATGTGGAGAGAGTAAATGGGCAGGGTTTGGCCGAGCCAAAAGCTTGAGGAGTGTGTGAAATGAGGTAGAGGTGGGGCCTTTTATAAGAGGAGAGGAGGGGCACTTTTGGAATGTAAAGAAATATTACTTTATTTGAAAATGTGTTTCGGTTTTAAAAGGTCCTACATTGATATAATTCGTGGATAAGGTGTTAAGGGTTCGAAATCCACCCATCCAATATGTTTTGGACATGTTTAGTTCATAGATTTTACATTATCTTTCCATTTTATTTAAATCGTCAAATAATGATGTCATCGCTACATCATTATTATGTCATAAATAATTTAATTTATTTAATTTCTAAAAATTATAAAACAAATACTATGATGTAGGAAATATTTTTATCTTTCCAATGACTATTTATAATCAAAAAGTCTCATACCTCGTATCTGACTTGAGCCGACCGTTCTCTAATCTCCTGAATAATAAACTTGAGTTAATCTCCACTTGCTTAAGAACCTTTTTCAAGTTCATTATTACTTTTATACCATGTTATGGACATCATGTAATCATTTAAGTTAATAATGTTCATTTTGTCGGTATTTGGTTCTTAAGTCAAAAATAGACTTCTTACACTTACTTGTTGTTAATTTGGTCAAAGGTTCGTTATATCCAGAATGATATTAATGATTTGGATAGAATATTTATCATATATATTCATCATATACATGTATTTATAATATTACATCACATTTAGAGGTAAGAAATGAAATGCACCGTTCATGGAGACGGTAAGCCGTACGTACGCATGAACGCTACTTCCATTTCTATTTCATATTTTCTGGAATGGAATCATAATGATATAAGAGTATATTATAATTCCATTATAATAAAATATATAATATCATTAACTTTATCCTTTACACATCCCACATATGGTATTAACGAATCAAATCACTTTCAGGGGGCGGTAGTCCGCACTTCCTAAAATGAAGATATCGTGTTCACCCATAATGGAAACCATAAAGGTATGCCCAAAATGAAAAAAACAGAAGCTTAAGGAAAACATAAAAATATTATATATCATATATAAAAATAGTGACCTCATAATGGCCACCTTTGAAGGTGTTAAATGAGTATTGAACAATCATCGTTTCGGGAGGCAGAATTTCGCCATCCACGGAAACCGTATGTTCTTTAACCATTTGATGTAATTGTGTGAGTGTGTAGCTCAAATATATCCTATAACAACATCCTAGTATATTTAAGATTCTGGTGTTGTTACAAAATAAGTAAATAAAAAGAGTTTAGGGGGTTGGAGAAGCAAAATAAAACAAATGAACATGAGAGAATGAATTACCTTTAAAAGTGTAACTCCTTTGGATTTGAGCCTAAAGGCTTCCTTTGAAAGGATTATGCCCAAAGGGAATCCTCTAGGATGAGTATAGGGATGTGGAGAGAGTAAATGGGAAGGGTTTTGCCGAGCCAATGGCTTGAGGAGTGTGTGAAATGAGGTAGAGGTGGGGGCCTTTTATAAGAGGAGAGGAGGGGCACTTTTGGAAAGTAAAGAAATATTACTTTATTTGAAAATGTGTTTCGGTTTCAGAAGGTCCCACATTGATATAATTCATGGATAAGGTGATAAGGCTTCGAAATCCACTCATCCAATTGGTTTTGGACATGTGTAGTTCATATATTTTACATTATCTTTCCATTTTATTTAAATCGTCAAATAATGATGTCATCGCTGCATCATTATTATGTCATAAATAATTTAATTTATTTAATGTCTAAAAATCATAAAAAAATACTATGATGTAGGAAATCTTTTTAGCTTTCCAATGACTATTTATAATCAAAAATTGGATCTTTATAACCCCATGTAAAAATTGTTTTCGTAAAACATCTCTTGTTTGTGTCATTTTTACTTTAACATTTAATAAAAAGTTATTTATGTCATTTCCCAACCCAAATGTCTCCATGGGGTCCCCAAGTTGACCCATGGCTTTTCTTGGTCGTCCATGACACAACCAATAAGGTTGGGACATGTGTCTAGGTCATTTCATATTATTAAAGCATTATTTATACCATAAACTACACTAATCACCACTAATCGCAATTAAAAACTTAATAAGTTACTATTCACCAAAAAATTATTTTAATCTCATTGAACCACATTTTACTTATTAATGACAACCATGTATGTCGGATTTTCAAAATTCAATACACATTAGTGGTAAACTTTCATTTAACTAAAAAATTAGTTTGCTTGATTACCACTTAGTGGTTTCACTATTCATCAAAAATTGAAGTTTTTCAGAAAATTACCAAAAATTCACCCTAAGCTATATTTGATATTCCGAATTCAAAAATGAAGTCTATTTTACAAAATTAAAATCATATAAGTCACATTAATTAATTTAATAATTAATTCCCGCTGCCAGAGCAAATAGCGTGTTTTTACAAAACAATAAGTATCAAAAGATTGACACCAGTTTAAGTCTAATTTCAAAGTGAAATTGATTCCAATGACCACCATTGGATAAAATGGTAAAAATATATTCTAATTTCACTTAAAAACCAATTCAAAACATAATCTAATCATATAAATAAATTAGATTAAAAAGCATTTTTGATGTAAAATGCAGTATTTTTCACTATTCATTAAAAAATGAACATTGTCAGAAAAATACAAAAAATTCACACAAGGTAAATTTTGATGTCCCAATAATAAAGGATAAGTTTATTTTGACAAACATAGTTTATAAAATTGTCAAAATATAGATTCAAAAATTGTTTTCCATCAAAAGGCAGTAAATCAATCTTTTAAGAATATTAGTGTATTCCATGCATAAGATTGTATTTATTTTCATTTTAAGCCTCTATAACACTATCTTAATCATTAATAAACATAGATAAAAATATATATTATTCATTACTTACTTGAGATGTTACATCCTTCCCCCCTTTAGAAAATTGTGTCCCCGCAATTTATTTACTTATCAAATAAATGGGGGTACTTATCCCTCATTGCATTTTCAGATTCCCAGGTTGCCTCTTCAATCATGTGGTTTTTCCACAAAACCTTTACCTGATGAATCACCTTATTCCGTAACACTTGCTCCCTGTGGTCAAGAATCTGGACCGGTTATTCCTCATAAGATAGGTTCTCTTCCAGCTGAACTACCTCTGGACTCAAAACATGAGATGGATCTGGCATATACATTCTCAACATCGAAATGTGAAAAACATTGTGTACCTGAGATAAACTCGGAGGTAAAGCCACTCGGTATGCAACTGATCCAACTCTCTCCAGAATTTCGTATGGTCCAATGAACCTAGGACTCAACTTTCCTTTCTTACCAAATCTCATCACACTTTTCTAAGGAGAAACCTTGAGAAAAACATGATCACCTACCTCGAAAGATAGATCCTTCCTCCGGTTATCCGCATAACTCTTCTGCCTGCTCTGAGCTGTTCTCATGTGTTTCTGAATCATCTGAACTTTTTCTACCATCTCTTCTACCAATTCTGGTCCCATCAACTTTCTTTCACCCACTTCATCTCAGAAAGCTGGAGTTCGACACCGCTTCCCATATAATGCCTGAAATGGTGCCATCTGTATACTGGAATGAAAACTGTTATTATATGAAAACTCAACCAAAGAAAGATGTTGGTCCCAACTTCCCTGATAATCCATAGAACAAGCTCGTAGCATATCCTCCAATGTCTGAATTGTTCGTTCTGACTGCCCATCTGATTGAGGATGAAAATCTGTACTAAAATTTAACTCAGTACCCAAAGACTTCTGAAGGCCCTTCCAAAAGTTAGAAGTAAACCTGGGATCACGATCCGATACAATGGAGAGAGGAACTCCATGTAACCTGACTATCTCTTTAAGATACAAATGGGAAAGTTGATCAAGAGAGAAAGTATCTCGTATAGCAAGGAAATGAGCAGACTTGGTCAAGCGATCAACAATAACCCAGATTGCATTATTACCTCGAGATTTCTTCGGTAATTCAACAACAAAGTCCATGGATATATTCTCCCATTTCCACTCTGGCACTGGTAAAGGCTGAAGCATCCCTTTCGGTAACTACCGCTCTGCTTTAACCTGTTGACATGTCAAACACTTCACAGTAAAATCAGCAATATCTCTTTTCATTCCATCCCACCAAAAATACTCCTGCAGATCTCTATACATCTTAGTACTGTCCGGATGAACTGAAAACGGAGAACTATGAGCTTCACATAACAACTCTCTCTTCAACTGTGAATCACAGGGCACACACAATCTCTTCCCAAATCTCAAAACATAATCATTATCAATGTTGAATTCAGGCAACTTACCTTTCTGAACCAGCTCTACCTTTTCCCGCAACTCACTGTCTTGCTTCTGTGCTTGCTTGATTTTATCTGATAGAGATGATCTCACTGATACCTGAAACAAAATAGAAGGACTTCCTGCACCAACAACTTCTATGCCAAATTTCATCAAATCGTTAACCAAAGGATCACATTCCAACCGCAACATTGTTAATGAAGCATTACTTTTTCGACTCAAAGCATCAGCCACTTTATTTGATTTTCCCGGATGGTAATGAATTGTACAATCATAATCCTTGATTAATTCTAGCCATCTCCTCTGTCTCATGTTTAACTCTTTCTGAGTGAATATATACTTTAAACATTTGTGATCGGTATATATTTCACACTTTACTCCATACAAATGATGCCTCCAAATTTTTAAAGCAAAAACAACAGCAGCTAGTTCCAAATCATGTGTAGGGTAATTTACCTCATGAGTTTTCAACTGTCGTGAAGCATAAGCAATTACCTGATCATTCTGCATTAGGACGCAACCAAGTCCTTTCAATGAAGCATCACTGTAAATAAAAAACTCACCATTCCTGGAAGGTAGTGCCAAAACTGGAGCATTCACCAATCTTCTTTTCAATTCCTGAAAACAATCATCACATTCTTTTGTCCAGATAAACTTAACACCCTTCCGAGTTAGCTTAGTCATTGGACTAGATAACCGTGAAAAATTTCTAACAAACCTTCGGTAATAGCCCGCCAAACCAAGGAAGCTACGAATCTTGGTTACATTTGTGGGTCTTGGCCATTCTTCCACAACTTTTGTTTTTGCAGGATCAACAGTTATTCCATCTTTAGAAACAATGTGACCAAGGAAAGAAATTTGTTGCAACCAAAACTCACACTTTCTGAATTTCCCATACAGTTTCTTTTCTTTTAAGGTTTGCAAGATAACCCTTAAATGTTTTTCATGCTCCTCTTTACTTTTAGAAAACACCAAAATATCATCAATGAAAACCACCACAAACTTATCCAAGAACTCATGGAAAATTCTATTCATTAAGTCCATGAATGAAGCAGGTGCATTGGTTATCCCAAAAGGCATTACTACAAATTCATAATGGCCATATCTTGTACGGAACGCGGTCTTTGGAATATCTGCCTCCTTTACCTTCAGCTGATGATACCCTGATCTCAAGTCAATATTTGAAAAAAACTGTGCTCCCTGGAGCTGATCAAACAAATCATCGATATGAGGCAAAGGATATTTGTTCTTAACAGTGATATTATTCAAGGCTCTATAATCAATGCAAAGTCTCATATAACCATCTTTCTTTTTAACAAATAAAATAGGAGCACCCCATGGTGAAGTGCTAGGTCTAATGAAACCTTTCTCTAATAAATCTTGCAATTTCTCCTTCAACTCTAAAAGTTCAATTTTTGCCATTCGATAAGGGGGTTTTGAAATTGGCTTAGCATCAGGAACTAAGTCAATAGTAAACGCAACTTCCCGATCCGGTATTATTCCAGGCAACTCATCAGGAAAAACATCAGGATACTCATTTACCATCGGCACATAATTAATCTGAATAGTTCCTTTATTTTCAACGACGTGTGCAAGGTAACATTCATTTCCATCTTTTACAAGTTTTTTGGCCTCTTGATATGTTATCAACAGTAAGGGTTTTGGTAATTTTCTTGAAAAACTTCAATTTTTGATGAATAGTGAAACCACTAAGTGGTACTTATAAAGACTGATTTTCCGTTTAAATGAAAATTTGCCATCATTGTGTTTTGAATTTCAAAAATCCGACATACATGGTTGTCATTAAGAAGTAAAATGTGGTTCAATGAGATTATAATAATTTTTTGGTGAATAGTAACTTATTAAGTTCTTAATCGCGATTAGAGGTAATTAGTGTAATTTAAGGTAAAAATGATATTATAAGAATGTGAAAACACCATGAAACTTGTCCTACACCTATTGGGTGAGTCATGGCCGACCAAGACAAGCCATGGGACAAATTGGGGACCCCATGGAGACACTTTGGTTGGGAAATGACATAAATAACATTTTATTTAATGTAAAAGTAAAAATGACACAAACATGATATGTTTTACTAAAACAATTTTTAAGTGGGGTTATACAAGTCATATTTTTTATTATAAATAGTCATTGGAAATCTAAAAAGATTTCCTACATCATAGTATTTGTTTTATAATTTTTAGACATTAAATATATTAAATTATTTATGACATAATAATGATGCAACGATGACATCATTATTTAACGATTTAAATAAAATGGAAAGATAATGTAAAATCTATGAACTACACATGTCCAAAACATATTGGATGGGTGGATTTCGAACCCTTAACACCTTATCCACGAATTATATCAATGTGGGACCTTTTAAAACCGAAACACATTTTCAAATAAAGTAATATTTCTTTACTTTCCAAAAGTGCCCCTCCTCTCCTCTTATAAAAGGCCCCCACCTCTACCTCATTTCACACACTCTTCAAGCCTTTGGCTCGGCCAAACCCTGCCCATTTACTCTCTCCACATCCCTATCCTCATCCTAGAGTATTACCTTTGGGCATAATCCTTTCAAAGGAAGCCTTTAGTCTCAAATCAAAAGGAGTTACACTTTTAAAGGTAATTCATTCTCTAATGTTCATTTGTTTTATTTTGCTTCTCCAACCCCCTAAACTCTTTTTATTTATTTCTTTTGTAACAACACCAGTATCTTCAATATACCATGATGTTGTTATAAGATTTATTCGAGCTACACTCTCACACAACTACATCAAATGGTTAAAGAACATACGGTTTCCGTGGATGGCGAAATTGTGCCTCCCGAAACGATGATTGTTCAATACTCATTTAACACCTTCAAAGGTGGCCATTATGATGTCACTATTTTTATATATGATATATAATATGTTTATGTTTTACTTATGCTTCTTTATTTTTCATTTGTGTCTTACCTTTATGGCTTCCATTATGGGTATACGCGATATCTTCATTTTAGGAAGTGCGGACTACCGCCCCCTCAAAGTGATGTGATTCGTAATGCCATACGTCGGACGTATAAAGGATGGATTTAATGTTATTATATATGATGTTATACTGGAATTATTATTTACCTATATATAATTATTATTTATTTCCATTAAAGTATGAGATAGAAATGAAAGTAGCGTTCATGCGTACGTACGACTTACCGTCTCCATGAACGGTGCATTTCATTTCTTATCCCCAAATGTAATGTACTATTATAAGTACATATATATAATGGATATATATGATGTATGATACATCTAAATGATTAATATAATTCTGGAATTAAAATATACATACCTCTCATATAGTTTTAATTCCATTAATACGACATAGAAATGAAAGTAGCGTTCATGCGTACGTACGGCTTACCGTCTCCATGAACGGTGCATTTCATTTCTTTCCTCTAAATGATTATGTGATTTTATAAATACATGTATATGCTGGATATATATGATATATATGATATCCAAATCAGGAATGTCATTTTTGGATATGAATAACCTTTGACCACACGAACAACATGTAATTGTAAGAAGTCCACTTTCGACTTAAGAACCAAATATCGACAAAACAAACATGATTAACTTAAATGATTAAATAATGTTTATAACAGGGTAATAAGTGATATAAAAGGAATAATGAAATTTAAAAAGGTTCTTAAGGAAGTATAAATTAACTCAAGTTTATTATTCAGGAGATTAAAGAACGATCGAGTCAAGTCGGACCCGAGGTAAGGGATCCTACTCCTCTCTTTCTTTTTAAGTACACTCTTTTATGTCATTCCTTTTAAAGATCATCTTTATTGTTATTGGGATGTTATTTTATATTAATCTTACTGTAATTTTTATGTTCATGTGATGAGAGACCCTATTCTCTCTCATCAATCCATTTTGGAAGTTTTGATTGGCGCCGTTAGGCTGCCGAACTTTCGTAAGAGATCTAACTTCTCTCTTTCTTTTTAAGTACTCTCCTTTATGTCACTTCTTTTAAGCTCCTATTTGTAATTTTGGGGGATGTTCTTTTATATTCCTATTTCTGTACATTATATTGTAATGTGATGATATAACCTATTTGATCTCATCAATCCATATTCGGAAGTTTTATGTGGCGCCGATAGGCTGCCGAGTTTTCGTGAGGGATTTTTCATCTCACTTTTATTCCCGTGAGATTTATGCTACATTTGCCACAAATTCCATTGAGTGGTGTATGTACTTCCCATTATTCTACTCTTTGTGTAATATACTTTCGTTTATGAGTATTTACATCAATGATCTATTGTCCTTCTTTCATGGGGTGTATGTTTTGAAAGATACCCAAGTCGGTAAGGGAACCTTTCACCCTCCTCTTTTTTAAAAGACTTCTTTTGTTGGGTCTTTTAATTTACATATTTTTATGTTGGGATATGTTCTCATATATCCTTAGTGATGTAACTTTTATGTCCAAGTGATGAGATACACTTTTTATCTCTCATCAACTCATTTTGAGGTGACGTCGTTAGGCTGTCAAGGGAACTTCTTAACCCAATTTCGATTTCTTTGGGTTCAACATGTAGTTATTGAATATGTCATCCTTTGAATATGTGTGAATGACCTTTGATTATTTTACACTTAATATCCAATTATATTTGGTGTATTCATTTGTCACACATAATTATGTAATTGATTTATCCTTAAACCAAGGATACCGTCTTTGTGAGGGACTTCGTCTCAATCTCCTTTCATTGAGGCATATTTCGTTTTATACACAACTTTCTTTTATACGGTGTATAAACCCCCTTTGAATTTTACTTTTATACAAAAGAAACCTTTTTATACGAAGCTTTTTACAAAACTACAAAAAATAATGTTTTTTTAACGTACACGGTGACAATGACTTTTTCCGCCGACGCGAGTATTATTTGGTCTTTGGCTTCCTCAACAAGCCATAATGTTTTAAAAATAAAATAAATACCATATACGCTTTTATGTATTTTGGTATTGAAAATGGTTTTGATAAAGGATTCTATTATGTCAATATATTTATGATATATTTTGATTGAAATGTGGAAATGTTATCTTTCCTTTATATTGGTTTTATGTTTTATGATTTTATATTGGTACTTGGACATTTTAATGGGTGGTTACGTTATAAACCATATGACGGGTGGTGCCGTGAATACCAGGACGGTTGGTTACGTTATAACCTCCAATTCATTCGGTATGGAAGTCGGTCGTATGGCTATTCCATTAAGTATGTATGGAAATTGGCCGTATGGCTATTCCATTAAGTGATATGTGTGGAAGTCGACCGTATGGTTATTCCACTTAAGTATGTTTATGTCCCAAGTTACCTTTATATATGTTATGTGTTATTTATATGGGTTTTATGGTAATCCTTTGGTTACAAAAAGGTATGTAATGATAGTTTTTTTTTCAGTGAAAAGTTTTTACTACTTCATGAAGGTGAAAAGTATTACATTGATAAAGTATTCATGGTTTACTTGTTGTTTTGAAAATCTAACAGTTTTCATTCTTTGTGTATCCCTTACTGATCTTCTTATGCTCATCCCAAGTTTTTGAAATGTTTTTCACAGGAAATAGCGTGGAATAGGGTCAAGGATGGGATCAAGGGAAAGTCATGCTACCTAAAACATGGAACTATACATGTTTCTTTTAAAGAGTTTTTATTTTATGGAAATTTAGTAGAAGCGACTACTTTGTAATCTTTTGAGATGTAATAGTTATGTCCTAATTTTCTAAAACACTAAACCTGAAAAGATTTGAATTTTGTAAAATGGACTTCATTTTTGAATTCGGAATATCAAATATATCTTAGGGTGAATTTTTGGTAATTTTCTGAAAAACATCAATTTTTGATTAATAGTGAAACCACTAAGTGGTAATCAAGCAAACTGATTTTTCAGTTAAATGAAAGTTTACCACTAATGTGTATTGAATTTTGAAAATCCGACATACATGGTTGTCATTAACAAGTAAAATGTTGTTCAATGAGATTTAAATAATTTTTTGTTGAATAGTAATTTTTTTTCATTAATCGCGATTAGAGGTAATTAGTGTAGTTTAAGGTAAAATTGTATTATAAGAATGTGAAAACACCATGACACTTGTCCTACACCTATTGGGTGAGTCATGGCCGACCAAGACAAGCCATGGTCCAACTTGGGGACCCCATGGAGCCACTTTAGTTGGAAAATGACATTAATATATTTTTAATTAATGTTAAAGTGGAAATGACACTAACATAAATTGTTTTACTAAAATACTTTTTGAGTGGGGTTATACAAGTCCAAATTTTGATTATAAATAGTCATTGGAAAGCTAAAAAGATTTCCTACATCATAGTATTTTTTTTATAATTTTTATAAATTAAATAAATTAAATTATTTATGACATAATAATGATGCAACGATGACATCATTATTTGACAATTTAAATAAAATGGAAAGATAATGTAAAATCTATGAACTACACATGTCCAAAACTTATTGGATGAGTGTATTTAGAACCCTTATCACCTTATCCACGAATTATATCAATGTGGGACCTTTTAAAACCGAAACACATTTTCAAATAAAGTAATATTTCTTTACTTTCCAAAAGTGCCCCTCCTCTCCTCTTATAAAAGGCCCCCACCTCTACCCCATTTCACACACTTCTCAAGCCTTTGGCTCGGCCAACCCCAGCCCAATTACTCTCTACACATCCCTATCCTAATCCTAGAGGATTCCCTTTGGGCAGAATCCTTTCAAAGGAATCCTTTATGCTCAAATCAAAAGGGAGTTACACTTTTAAAGGTAATTCATTCTCTCTTGTTCATTTGTTTTATTTTGCTTCTCCAACCCTCTAAACTCTTTTTATTTACTTATTTTGTAACAACACCAGTATCTTCAATATACTAGGATGTTTTTATAATATTTATTTAAGCTACACTCTCACACAACTACATAAAATGGTTAAAGAACACACGATTTCCGTGGATGGCGAAATTCTGCCTCCCGAAACGATGATTGTTCAATACTCATTTAACACCTTCAAGGGTGGCCATTATGATGTCACTATTTTTATATATGATATATAATATGTTTATTTTTTCTTTAAGCTTCTGTATTTTTCATTTTTGGAATACCTTTATGGTTTCCATTATGGGTAAACACGATATCTTCATTTAAGGAAGTGCGGACTATAAGGCCCCAACCTTAAACCTTACTTAATATTGAGTTATTACAAGATTACACATTGAGGATCTTTTCGGGTTTAGAGTTTTAGATAATTAGATCATAAAACTTGCATTACATTCCACATATAAACAAAGTGGTTACATAAAGATAGTATTCTTCATTCCCATCAATGGAAACACATTTAAAATAAAACATGGATTATTTCTTGACCCATCCTTGACTCTATCATCTTATCATGTACCTTTCCCTTGACCTGTGAAAAACATTTCAAAAACTTGGGATGAGCATAAAAATTCAGTATGGGTTATAAAAAAAAATGGAAAGGAAACATGAGTTCATATATACATAAGAATGCAATCATATTTTACCCATAAAACATAGGCACTTTAACATACCTCATAAAATCATGAATAAATCATAGAAATCATAAGACATAAAGGTAACTTGAGGCATTCATAACATTCTTACGTAGGGAGTAACACTCTTGGTTACGTTTGGAATACCCATCACAGTATATTCCCTAAATCTCTTCGGAGAAATCTTAACGTTTCACTCATTCGCGTTACCCAATGCATTGGAGAGCTATAACGGGCTCACCCGCCCTTAGTTTATCACAGAACCACCCGTATTCATAATAATGCCCAAGAACCATAACATAATCGTATCACATAAAACATGCATAAAGGAAACATAACAATTCCACATTTCAAATCACAAGATATCAATAGAACACAAAAACATTGTGAAAACCATTTTCAATACCAAAATAAAATAAAAGTAAAACATGGTATTTATTTTTCTTTTAAAAAGAAGGTATGGCTTTTAGAGGAAGCCGAAACTCAAATAACGGTTACGACGGCGGAGAAGTCGTTGTCGCCGCATACGTACGACAAAAACATTCCCTTTTTGTCGTTTAGTAAACGCTTCGTATAAAAAAAGATTACTTTTGAATAAACGCAAAATTCAAAGTGGTTTATACAACGTATAAAAGAAAGTTGTGTATAACATAAAATATGCCTCAATGAAAAGAGATTGAGACGAAGTCCCATACCTCGTATCTGACTTGACCTGACCGTTCTTTAATATCCTGAATAATAAACTTGAGTTAATCTCTACTTGCTTATGAATCTGTTTTCAAGTTCACTATTCCTTTTATACCATGTTATGAACATCATGTAATCAGTTAAGTTAATAATGTTCATTTTGTCGGTATTTGGTTCTTAAGTCAAAAATAGACTTCTTACACTTACATGTTGTTAATTTGGTCAAAGGTTCATTATATACAGAATGGTATTCATGATGTAGATATCATATATGTCATATATATCCAGTACATACTTGCATTTATAATATTACATAATCATTTAGAGGTAAGAAATGAAATGCACCGTTCATGGAGACGGTAAGCCGTACGTACGCATGAACGCTACTTTAATTTCTATTTAGTATTTTATAGAATGGAATCATAATGATATAAAGGTATATTATAATTAAAGTATAATATCATATATAATATCATAGTTCCATCCTTTATATGTCCCATATATGGTATTTAACGAATCAAATCACTTTGAGGGGGCGGTAGTCCCCACTTCCTAAAATGAAGATATCGTGTTTACCCATAATGGAAACCATAAATGTATGCCCAAAATGAAAAAAACAGAAGCTTAAGGAAGACATAAACATATTATATATCATATATAAAAATAGTGACATCATAATGGCCACCTTTGAAGGTGTTAAATGAGTGTTGAACAATCATCATTTCGGGAGGCAGAATTTCGCCATCCACGGAAACCGTATGTTCTTTAACCATTTGATGTAGTTGTGTGAGAGTGTAGATCAAATAAATATTATAACAACATCCTTGTATATTTAAGATACTGTTGTTGTTACAAAATAAGTAAATAAAAAGAGTTTAGGGGGTTGGAGAAGCAAAATAAAACAAATGAACATGAGAGAATGAATTACCTTTAAAAGTGTATCTCCTTTTGATTTGAGTCTAAAGGCTTCCTTTGATAGGATTCTGCCCAAAGGGAATCCTCTAGGATGAGGAAAGGGATGTGGAGAGAGTAAATGGGCAGGGGTTGGCCGAGCCAAAGGCTTGAGTAGTGTGTGAAATGAGGTAGAGGTGGGGGCCTTTTATAAGAGGAGAGGAGGGGAACTTTTGGAAAGTAAAGAAATATTACATTATTTGAAAATGTGTTTCGGTTTCAAAAGGTCCCACATTGATATAATTCGTGGATAAGGTGATAAGTCTTCGAAATCCACTCATCCAATAAGTTTTGGACATGTGTAGTTCATAGATTTTACATTATCTTTCCATTTTATTTAAATCGTCAAATAGTGATGTCATCGCTGCAACATTATTATGTCATAAATAATTTAATTTATTTAATGTCTAAAAATCATAAAAAAAATACTATGATGTAGGAAATCTTTTTATCTTTCCAATGACTATTTATAATAAAAAAATCTGATCTTTATAACCCCATGTAAAAATTGTTTTCGTAAAAAATATTATGTTTGTGTTATTTTAACTTTTACATTAAATAAAAAGTTATTTATGTCATTTCCAAACCAAAGTGTCTCCATGGGGTCCCCAAGTTGACACATGGCTTGTCCTGGTCGGCCATGACACAACCAATAAGGTTGGTACATGTGTCTAGGTCATTTCATATTATTAAAGCATTATTTATACCTTAAACTACACTAATTACCACTAATCGCGATTAAAAACTTAATAAGTTACTATTCACCAAAAAATTATTTTAATCTCATTGAACCACATTTTACTTCTTAATGACAACCATGTATTTCAGATTTTCAAAATTCAATACACATTAGAATGAAATCATACTTTACCCATAAAACATAGGCATATCAAATCATGAATAAATCATATAAAACATAAGACATAAAGGTAACTTGAGGCATTCATAACATTCTTACGTAGGGAGTGACCCTCTTGGTTACGTTTGGAATACCCATCATAGTATATTCCCTAAATCTCTTCGGAGAAACCTTAACGTTTCACTCCTTCGCGTTACCCAATGCATTGGAGAGCTATATCGGGCTCACCCACCCTTAGTTTATCATGGAACCACCCGTTTTTCATAACAATTCCCAAGAACCATAACATAATCGTATAACATAAACATGAATAAAGGAAACATAACATTTCCACATTTCAATCACAATATAACATTTTAGGATATTGAAATAATGAATCCATTAAAAAAGAAACCATTTCCAAAACCATTTAAAACATTTAATAAAGAGATTTTTGAATCAAAGTGTCCCATACCACCTTGAAGCTTTTAACATTTTAAACCATTAATATCCATATAAATAAATCCTTAAAACTATTTTTAAAACATGGATATTAATAAGAACAAATAATTAAAACATTTAAAATGATATTTTGGTTAAAGGGGTTTTACCAAAATTAGAGACACTTGAATACAATAATCGAGGAATAACATTTAGTCAGAAATTTATAATATCATGAGAATAAAAGGATTCATGATATAATACTCCAAAGGACAGTATATACACCATATAAGAGTGAATTGGTGCATAACAACAATGAACCCTCAATAGAAATGTCAAATGTGATGAAATCCCTTATAAAGAAGGTATCCTAAAATTAAGGACAAATAAATCTAAAAAATATGTGTGACAAATATATATAAACCCAATATAAGTGGATATTAAGTGTAAAACAATAAAAGGTCATTCACAAATATTCAATGGATGACATATTTAATGACTACAAGTTGAACCCAAAGAAATCGAAATTGGGTTAAAAAGTTCCCTTGACAGCCTAACGGCATCACATCAAAATGAGTTGATGAGAGATAAAAAGTGTATCTCATCACTTGGACATAAAATTTACATCAATAAGGATGTATGAGAACATATACCAATATAAAAATATGTAAATTAAAAGACCCAATAAAAGAAGTCTTTTAAAAAAGAGGAGGGTGAAAGGTTCCCTTACCGACTTGGGTATCTTTCAAAACATACACCCCATGAAAGAAAGACAATAGGTCATTGATGTAAATACTCATAAACAAAATTATATTACACAAAGAGTAGAATAATGGGCAGTACATACACCACTCAATGGAATTTGTGGCGAATGTAGCATAAATCTCACGGGAATAAAAGTGAGATGAAAAATCCCTTACGAAAACTCGGTAGCCTAACGACGCCACATAAAACTTCTGAATATGGATTGATGAGATCAAATAGAGTATCCCATCATATTACAATATAATTTACAGCAAGTGGAATATAAAATAAAATCCCCCAACATAACAAATAAGATCTTAAAAGAAGTGACACAAAGGAGAGTACTTAAAAAGAAAGAGAGAGGTTAGATCTCTTACGAAAGTTCAGCATCCTAACGGCGCCACTAAAAACTTCCAAAATGGATTGATGAGAGAGAATAGGGTCTCTCATCACATGAACATAAAAATTACAGTAAATTTAATATAAAAGATCATCCCAATAACAAGAAAGATGAGCTTTAAAAGGAATGACATAAAAGTGTGTACTTAAAAAGAAAGAGAGGAGTAGGATCCCTTACCTCGGGTCCGACTTGACTCGATCGTTCTTTAATCTCCTGAATAATAAACTTCAGTTAATTTCTAATTCCTTAATAACCTTTTTCAAGTTCATTATTACTTTTATACCACTTACTACCATGTCATAAACATTTTGTAATCATTTAAGTTAATAATATTTGTTTTGCCGATATTTGGTTCTTAAGTCGAAAGTGGACTTCTTACAATTACATGTTGTTCGTGTGGCCAAATGTTTATTATATCCAGAAATTGTATTCATTATGTAGATATCATATATGTCATATATATCCAGTACATGCATGCATTTATAACATTACATAATCATTTAGAGGTAATTAGTGTAGTTTAAGGTAAAAATGATATTATAAGAATGTGAAAACACCATGACACTTGTCCTAAACCTATTGGTTGTATCATGGCCGACCAAGACAATCCATGGGTCAACTTGGGGACCCCATGGATCTACTTTGGTTGGGAAATGACATAAATAACATTTTATTTAATATAAAAGTAAAATTGGCACAAACATGATATGTTTTACTAAAACAATTTTTTAAGTGGGGTTATACAAGTCATATTTTTGATTATAAATAGTCATTGGAAAGATAAAAAGATTTCCTACATCATAGTATTTGTTTTATAATTTTTAGAAATTAAATAAATTAAATTATTTATGACATAATAATGATGCAGTGATGACATCATTATTTGACGATTTAAATAAAATGGAAAGATAATGTAAAATCTATGAACTAAACATGTCCAAAACATATTGGATGGGTGGATTTCGAACCCTTAACACCTTATCCACGAATTATATCAATGTGGGACCTTTTAAAACCGAAAAACATTTTCAAATAAAGTAATATTTCTTTACTTTCCAAAAGTACCCCTCCTCTCCTCTTATAAAAGGCCCCCACCTCTACCTCATTTAACACACTCCTCAAGCCTTTGGCTCAGCCAAACCCTGCCCATTTACTCTCTACACATCCCTCTCCTCATCCTAGAGGATTCCCTTTGGGCAGAATCCTTTCAAAGGAAGCCTTTAGGCTCAAATAAAAAGGAGTTACACTTTTAAAGGTAATTCATTCTCTCATGTTCATTTGTTTTATTTTGCTTCTCCAACCCCCTAAACTCTTTTTATTTATTTCTTTTGTAACAACACCAGTATCTTCAATATACTAGTACGTTTTTATAAGATTTATTCTAGCTACAGTCTCACACAACTACATCAAATGGTTAAAGAACATACGGTTTCCGTGGATGGCGAAATTGTGCCTCCCGAAACGATGATTGTTCAATACTCATTTAACACCTTCAAAGGTGGCCATTATGATGTCACTATTTTTATATATGATATATAATATGTTTATGTTTTACTTATGCTTCTTTATTTTTCATTTGTGTCTTACCTTTATGGCTTCCATTATGGATATACGCGATATCTTCATTTTAGGAAGTGCAGACTACCGCCCCCTCAATTGGTTTTAAAGTGAAATTAGAAAATATTTTTACCATTAAATCCAATAGTGGTCATTGGAATCAATTTCACTTTGAAATCAGACTTAAACTAGTGTCAATCTTTTGATACTTATTGTTTCATAAAACACGCTATTTGTCATGACAGCGGGAATTAATTATTAAATTAATTAATGTGACTTATATGTTTTGAATTTTGTAAAACGGACTTCATTTTTGAATTCAGAATATCAAATATCGCTTAGGGTGAATTTTTGGGATTTTTCTGAAAAACTTCAATTTTTGATGAATAGTGAAACCACTAAGTGGTACTTATAAAAACTGATTTTCCGTTTAAATGAAATTTTGCCATCATTGTGTTTTGATTTTCAAAAATCCCACATACATGGTTTTCATTAAGAAGTAAAATGTGGTTCAATGAGATTAAAATAATTTTTTGGTGAATAGTAACTTATTAAGTTTTTAATCGCGATTAGTGGTAATTAGTGTAGTTTAAGGTATAAATAATGCTTTAATAATATGAAATGACCTAGAAACATGTCCCAACCTTATTGGTTGTGTCATGGCCGACCAAGACAAGCCATGGGTCAACTTGGGGACCCCATGGATCCACTTTGGTTGGGAAATGACATAAATAACATTTTATTTAATGTAAAAGTAAAATTGACACAAACATGATATGTTTTACTAAAAAAAATTTTAAGTGGGGTTATACAAGTCATATTTTTGATTATAAATATTAATTGGAAATATAAAAAGATTTCCTACATCATAGTATTTTTTTTATAATTTTTAGACATTAAATAAATTAAATTATTTATGACATAATAATGATGCAGCGATGACATCATTATTTGACGATTTAAATAAAATGGAAAGTTAATGTAAAATATATGAACTACAAATGTCCAAAACTTATTGGATGGGTGGATTTCGAAACCTTATCAACTTATCCACGAATTATATCAATGTGGGACCTTTTAAAACTGAAACACATTTTCAAATAAAGTAATATTTCTTTACTTTCCAAAAGTGCCCCTCCTCTCCTCTTATAAAAGGCCCCCACCTCTACCTCATTTCAAACACTCCTCAAGCCTTTGTCTCGGCCAACTCCTGCCCTTTTACTCTCTCCACATCTCTCTCCTCATCCTAGAGGATTTACTTTGGGCATAATCCTTTCAAAGGAAGCCTTTAGGCTCAAATCAAAAGGAGTTACACTTTTAAAGGTAATTCATTCTCTCATGTTCATTTGTTTTATTTTGCTTCTCCAACCCCCTAAACTCTTTTTATTTACTTATTTTGTAACAACACCAGTATCTTAAATATATTAGGATGTTTTTATAAGATTTATTCGAGCTACACTCTCACACAACTACATCAAATGGTTAAAGAACATACGGTTTCCGTGGATGGTGAAATTCTGCCTCCCGAAACGATGATTGTTCAATACTCATTTAACACCTTCAAAGGTGGCCATTATTATGTCAATATTTTAATATATGATATATAATATGTTTATTCTTTATTTATTCTTCTGTATTTTTTATTTTTTTCTTACCTTTATGGCTTCCATTATGGGTATACGCGATATCTTCATTTAAGGAAGTGCGGACTACCGCCCCCTCAAAGTGATTTGATTCATTAAATATTATATGTGGGATGTATGAAGGATGGAAATATGATATTATATATGATATTATACTGGAATTATAATATACCTTTATATCATTATTATTCAATTCTATAAAATACGAAATAGAAATGAAAGTAGCGTTCATGCGTACGTACGGCTTACCGTCTCCATGAACGGTGCATTTCATTTCTTACCTCTAAATGATTATGTAATGTTATAAATGCATGCCAGTACTGTATATATATGACATATATGATATCTAAATAATTAATACAATTCTGGATATAATAAACATTTGGCCACACGAACAACATGTAATTGTAAGAAGTCCCCTTTCGACTTAAGAACCAAATATCGGCAAAACAAATATTATTAACTTAAATGATTACATAATGTTTATGACATGGTAATAAGTGGTATAAAAGTAATAATGAACTTGAAAAAGTTTCTTAAGGAATTAGAAATTAACTCAAGTTTATTATTCAGGAGATTAAAGAACGATCGAGTCAAGTCGGACCCAAGGTAAGGGATCCTACGACTCTCTTTCTTTTTAAGTACTCTCCTTTATGTCACTTCTTTTAAGCTCCTATTTGTAATGTTGAGGTATGTTCTTTTATATTCCTCTTTCTGTACATTTTATTGTAATGTTATGATATACCCTATTTGATCTCATCAATCCATATTCGGAAGTTTTATGTGGCGCCGTTAGGCTGCCGAGTTTTCGTAAGGGATTTTCATCTCACTTTTATTCCTGTGAGATTTATGCTACATTTGCCACAAATTCCATTGAGTGGTGTATGTACTGCCCATTATTCTACTCTTTGTGTAATATAATTTCGTTTATGAGTATTTACATCAATGATCTATTGTCCTTCTTTCATGGGGTGTATGTTTTGAAAGATACCCAAGTCGGTAAGGGAACCTTTCACCCTCCTCTTTTTTAAAAGACTTCTTTTGTTGGGTCTTTTAATTTACATATTGTTATGTTGGGATATGTTCTCATATATCCTTATTGATGTAAATTTTATGTCCAAGTGATGAGATATAGTTTTTATCTCTCATCAACTCATTTTGATGTGATGCCGTTCGCTGTCAAGGGAACTTTTTAACCCAATTTCGATTTCTTTGGGTTCAACATGTAGTCATTGAATATGTCATCCATTGAATATGTGTGAATGAACTTTTATTGTTTTACACTTAATATCCACTTATATTGGGTGTATTTATATTTGTCACACATATTTTTGAGATTGATTTGTCCTTAATTTAAGGATACCTTCTTTATAAGCGATTTCATCACATTTGACATTTCTATTGAGGGTTCATTGTTGTTATGCACCAATTCACTCTTATATGGTGTATATACTATCCTTTGGAGTATTATATCATGAATCCATTTATTCTCATGATATTATAAAGTTCTGACTAAATGTTATTCCTCAATTATTGTATTCAAGTTTCTCTAATTTTCGTAAAACCCCTTTAACCAAAATATCTTTTTAAATGTTTTAATTATTTGTTCTTTTTAATATCCATGTTTTCAAAATGGTTTTAAGTATTCAGTTATATGGATATTAATGGTTTAAAATTTTAAGCTTCAAGGTGGTTTGAGACACTTTGATTCAAAAATCTCTTTATTAAATGTTTTAAATGGTTTTGGAAATGGTTTCTTTTTGAATGGATTCAATATTTCAATATACTAAAATGTTATATTGTGATTGAAATGTGGAAATTTTATGTTTCCTTTATGCATGTTTTATGTGACACATTATGTTATGGTTCTTGGGCATTGTTATGAAAACGGGTGGTTTCGTGATAAACTAAGGGCGGGTGAGCCCGTTATAGCTCTCCAATGCATTGGGTAACGCGAAGGAGTGAAACGTTAAGGTTTCTCCGAAGAGATTTAGGGAATATACTGTGATGGGTATTCCAAACGTAACCAAGAGGGTTACTCCCTACGTAAGAATGTTATGAATGCCTCAAGTTACCTTTATGTCTTATGTTTTCTATGATTTATTCATGATTTGATATGCCTATGTTTTATGGGTAAAGTATGATTTCATTCTTATATATATATGAACTTATGTTTCCTTTCCATATTTTTATAACCCTTAATGAGCTTTTTATGCTCATCCCATGTTTTTGAAAAGCTTTTCACAGGTCAAGGGAAAGGTACATGATGTGACTATAGTGTCAAGGATGTGTCAAGAAAGAATCCGTGTTTTATTTTAAATAGGTTTCCATTGATGGGAAGAATGAATATTTTCTTTTATGTGACAACCTTGTTTAAATGTGGAATGTAATGCAAGTTTCATGATCTAATTCTCTAAAACTCTAAACCTGAAAAGATCCTCAATGTGTAATCTTGTAATAACTCAAGTTTAAGTGAGGTTTAAGGCTGGGGCCTTAACTCAAGTTTATTATTCAGGACGTTAAAAGAACGATCGAGTCAAGTCGGACCCGAGGTAAGGGACTTCGTCTCAATCTCCTTTCATTGAGGCATATTTCGTTTTATACACAACTTTCTTTTATACGGTGTATAAACTCCTTTGACTTTTACTTTTATACAAAAGGAATCATTTTCTACGAAGCGTTTTACTAAACGAAAAAAAAGGAATGTTTTTTTTACATACGCGGTGACACCGACCTTTTTCCACCGCCACGAGTATTATTTTATCTTTGGCTTTCTCAAAAAGCCGTAATGTTTTTAGAATAAAATAAATACCATATACTCTTTTATGTATTTTGGTATTGAAAATGGTTTTGAAAAAGGATTCTATTATGTCAATATATTTATGATATATTGTGATTGAAATGTGGAAATGTTATCATTCCTTTATATTGGTTTTATGTTTTATGATTTTATATTGGTACTTGGACATTTTAACGGGTGGTTACATTATAAACCATATGAAGGGTGGTGCCGTGAATACCAGGACGGGTGGTTACGTTATAACCTCCAATGCATTGGGTATGGAAGTCGGTCGTATGACTATTCCATTAAGTATGTATGGAAATTGGCCGTATGGCTATTCCATTAAGTGATATGTGTGGAAGTCAACCGTATGGTTATTCCACTTAAGTATGTTTATGTCCCAAGTTACCTTTATATATTCTATGTGTTCTTTATATGGGTTTTATGGAAATCTTTTGGTTACAAAAAGGTAAGTAATGATACTTTATTCAGTGAAGATTTTTTTTACTACATCATGAAGGTGAAGGTATTACTTTGATATAGTATACATGGTTTACTTGATGTTTGAAAAACTAATAGTTTTCATTCTTTTTTTATCCCTTACTGAGCTTTTTATGCTCACCCCATGGAGACACTTTGGTTGGGAAATGACGAATCAAATCACTTTTAGGGGGCGGTAGTCCGCACTTCCTAAAATGAAGATATCGTGTTCACCCATAATGGAAACCATAAAGGTATGCCCAAAATGAAAAAAACAGAAGCTTAAGGAAAACATAAACATATTATATATCATATATAAAAAAAGTGACATCATAATGGCCACCTTTGAAGGTGTTAAATGAGTATTGAACAATCATCGTTTCGGGAGGCAGAATTTCGCCATCCACGGAAACCGTATGTTCTTTAACCATTTGATGTAGTTGTGTGAGTGTGTAGCTCAAATATATCTTATAACAACATCCTAGTATATTTAAGATGCTGGTTTTGTTACAAAATAAGTAAATAAAAAGAGTTTAGGGGGTTGGAGAAGCAAAATAAAACAAATGAACATGAGAGAATGAATTACCTTTAAAAGTGTAACTCCTTTTGATTTGAGCCTAAAGGCTTCCTTTGAAAGGATTCTGCCCAAAGGGAATCCTCTAGGATGGGGAGAGGGATGTGGAGAGAGTAAATGGGCAGGGGTTGGCCGAGCCAAAGGCTTGAGGAGTGTGTGAAATGAGGTAGAGTTGGGGGCCTTTTATAAGAGGAGAGGAGGGGCACTTTTGGAAAGTAAAGAAACATTACTTTATTTGAAAATGTGTTTCGGTTTTATAAGGTCCCACATTGATATAATTCTTGGATAAGGTGATAAGGGTTCTAAATCCACTCATCCAATTGGTTTTGGCCATGTGTAGTTCATAGATTTTACATTGTCTTTCCATTTTATTTAAATCGTCAAATCTATAAGGCCCCAGCCTTAAACCTTACTTAATCTTGATTTATTACAAGATTAAACATTGAGGATCTTTTCAGGTTTAGATTTTTAGAGAATTAGATCATGAAACTTGAATTACATTCCACATTTAAACAATGTGGTTACATAAAAGACAATATTCATTCTTCCCATCAATGGAAACCTATTTAAAATAAAACACGGATTCTTTCTTGACACGTCCTTGACACTATCGTCACATCATGTACCTTTCCCTTGACCTGTGAAAAACATTTCAAAAACTTGGGATGAGCATAAAAAGCTCAGTAAGGGTTATAAAAATATGTAAAGGAAACATGAGTTCATATATACATAAGAATGAAATCATACTTTACCCATAAAACATAGGCATATCAAATCATGAATAAATCATAGAAGACATAAGACATAAAGGTAAATTGAGGCATTCATAACATTCTTACGTAGGGAGTAACCCCCTTGGTTACGTTTTGAATACCCATCACAGTATATTCCCTAAATCTCTTCGGAGAAACCTTAACGTTTCACTCCTTCGCGTTACCCAATGCATTGGAGAGCTATATCGGGCTCACCCGCCCTTATTTTATCACGGAACCACCCGCTTTTCATAACAATGCCCAGGAACCATAATATAATCGTATCACATAGACATGAATAAAGGAAACATAACATTTCCACATTTCAATCACAATATAACATTTTAGGATATTGAAATAATGAATCCATTCAAAAAGAAACCATTTCCAAAACAATTTAAAACATTTAATAAAGAGATTTTTGAATCAAAGTGTCCCATACCACCTTGAAGATTTTAACATTTTAAACCATTAATATCCATATAAATAAATCCTTAAAACTATTTTGAAAACATGGATATTAATAAGAACAAATAATTAAAACATTTAAAACGATATTTTGGTTAAAGGGGTTTTACCAAAATTAGAGACATTTGAATACAATAATCGAGGAATAACAATTAGTCAGAACTTTATAATATCATGAGAATAAAAGGATTCATGATATAATACTCCAAAGTACAGTATATACACCATATAAGAGTGAATTGGTGCATAACAACAATGAACCCTCAATAGAAATGTCAAATGTGATGAAATCCCTTATAAAGAAGGTATCCTTAAATTAAGGACAAATAAATCTCAAAAATATGTGTGACAAATATATATACACCCAATATAAGTGGATATTAAGTGTAAAACAATAAAAGTTCATTCACAAATATTCAATGGATGACATATTTAATGACTACAAGTTGAACCCAAAGAAATCGAAATTGGGTTAAAAAGTTCTCTTGACAGCCTAACGACATCACATCAAAATGAGTTGATGAGAGATAAAAAGTGTATCTCATCACTTGGACATAAAATTTACATCAATAAGGATGTATTAGAACATATCCCAACATAAAAATATGTAAATTAAAAGACCCAATAAAAGAAGTCTTTTAAAAAAGAGGAGGGTGAAAGGTTCCCTTACCGACTTGGGTATCTTTCAAAACATACACCCCATGAAAGAAAGACAATAGGTCATTGATGTAAATACTCATAAACGAAAGTATATTACACAAAGAGTAGAATAATGGGCAGTACATACACCACTCAATGGAATTTGTGGCGAATGTAGCATAAATCTCACGGGAATAAAAGTGAGATGAAAAACCCCTTACGAAAACTCGGTAGCCTAACGACGCCACATAAAACTTCTGAATATGGATTGATGAGATCAAATAGATTATCCCATCATATTACAATAGAATTTACAGAAATTGGAATATAAAATAAAATCCCCCAACATAACAAATAGGAGCTTAAAATAAGTGACACAAAGGAGAGTACTTAAAAAGAAAGAGAGAGGTTAGATCTCTTACGAAAGTTCGGCAGCCTAACGACGCCACTCAAAACTTCCAAAATGGATTGATGAGAGAGAATAGGGTCTCTCATCACATGAACATAAAAATTAAAGTAAATTTAATATAAAAGATCATCCCAATAACAAGAAATATGATCTTTAAAAGGAATGACATAAAAGTGTGTACTTAAAAAGAAAGAGAGGAGTAGGATCCCTTACCTCGGGTCCGACTTGACTCGATCGTTCTTTAATCTCCTGAATAATACACATGAGTTAATTTCTAATTCCTTAAGAACCTTTTTCAAGTTCATTATTACTTTTATACCACTTATTACCATTTCATAAACATTATGTAATCATTTAAGTTAATAATATTTGTTTTGCCGATATTTGGTTCTTAAGTCGAAAGTGGACTTCTTACAATTACATGTTATTCGTGTGGCCAAATGTTTATTATATCCATAATTGTATTCATTATGTAGATATAATATATTTCATATATATCCAGTACATGCATGCATTTATAACATTACATAATCATTTAGAGGTAAGAAATGAAATGCACCGTTCATGGAGACGGTAAGCCGTACGTACGCATGAACGCTACTTTCATTTCTATTTCGTATTTTATAGAATGGAATAATAATGATATAAAGGTATATTATAATTCCAGTATAATACCATATATAATATCATATTTCCATCCTTTATACATCCCACATATGGTATTTAACGAATCAAATCACTTTGAGGGGGCGGTAGTCCGCACTTCTTTAAATGAAGATATCGCGTATACCCATAATGGAAGCCATAAAGGTAAGACAAAAATGAAAAATACAGAAGCATAAATAAACCATAAACATATTATATATCATATATAAAAATAGTGGCATCATAATGGCCACCTTCGAAGGTGTTAAATGAGTATTGAACAATCATCGTTTCGGGAGGCAGAATTTCACCATCCACGGAAACCGTATGTTCTTTAACCATTTGATGTAGTTGTGTGAGAGTGTAGCTAGAATAAATCTTATAACAACATCCTAGTATATTGAAGATACTGTTTTTGTTACAAAAGAAGTAAATAAAAAGAGTTTAGGGGGTTGGAGAAGCAAGATAAAACAAATGAACATGAGAGAATGAATTACCTTTAAAAGTGTAACTCCTTTTGATTTGAGCCTAAAGGCTTCCTTTGAATGGATTCTGCCCAAAGGTAATCCTCTAGGATGAGTAGAGGGATATGGAGAGAGTAAATGGGCAGGTTTTGGCCGAGCCAAAGGCTTGAGGAGTGTGTTAAATGAGGTAGAGGTGGGGGCCTTTTATAAGAGGAGAGGAGGGGTACTTTTGGAAAGTAAAGAAATATTACTTTATTTGAAAATGTGTTTCGGTTTCAAAAGATCCCACATTGATATAATTCATGGATAAGGTGATAAGGCTTCGAAATCCACTCATCCAATAAGTTTTGGACATGTTTAGTTCATAGATTTTACATAATCATTCCATTTTATTTAAATCGTCAAATAATGATGTCATCGCTGCATCATTATTATGTTATAAATAATTTAATTTATTTAATGTCTAAAAATTATAAACAAAATACTATGATGTAGGAAATCTTTTTATCTTTACAATGAATATTTATAATAAAAAATATTACTTGTATAACCCCACTTAATTTTTTTTTAGTAAAACATATCATGTTTGTGTCAATTTTACTTTTACATTAAATAAAATGTTATTTATGTCATTTCCCAACCAAAGTAGATCCATGGGGTCCCCAAGTTGACCCATGGCTTGTCTTGGTCGGCCATGATACAAAATATAGTTGTAGGACAAGTGTCATGGTGTTTTCACATTCTTATAATATCATTTTTACCTTAAACTACACTAATTACCTCTAATCGCGATTAAAAACTTAATAAGTTACTATTCACCAAAAAAAATTATTTTAATCTCATTGAACCACATTTTACTTCTTAATGACAACCATGTATGTCAGATTTTTGAAAATCAAAACACAATGATGGCAAAATTTCATTTAAACGGAAAATCAGTTTTTATAAGTACCACTTAGTGGTTTCACTATTCATCAAAAATTGAAGTTTTTCAGAAAAATCCCAAAAATTCACCCTAAGATATATTTGATATTCTGAATTCAAAAATGAAGTCCGTTTTACAAAATTCAAAACATATAAGTCACATTAATTAATTTAATAATTAATTCCCGCTGTCATGACAAATAGCGTGTTTTATGAAACAATAAGTATCAAAAGATTGACACTAGTTTAAGTCTGATTTCAAAGTGAAATTGATTCCAACGACCACTATTGGATTTAATGGTAAAAATATTTTCTAATTTCACTTTAAAACCAATTCAAAATATAATCTAATCATATAAATAAATTAGATTAAAAAGTGGTTTTGAATTAAAATACAACATTTTACACTATTCATTAAAAAAATGAACTTTATCGGAAAGATACCAAAAATTTACACAAAGTAAATTTTAATGTCCCGATTCTTAATAAGAGTTTTATTTGGTCCAAAAGAATGTTTAAGAGTGAACAAAACTATATTTAATGATGGTTCTCCATCAAAAGGTGATAAGTGAACCTTTAGTGAAAACTAGGGCATATACGCCTAAAATTGAATTCTTTCCGTATTTTAAGCCTTTATCTTTTATTGTATAAATGTAAAAATATTTAAGAACATATATAATCATATTTTAGTTATTTCTATCCATTCCCTCCATTACAACGGCTACATGTTAACTACCATTTAAAATAATATTATTTTATTATTAGAGTGCAACGTAAGATTCCCAAGAAACTCGTTGTTGCGTGTTGGGTACGCCATCGAGCATAGCATCCCCTTTAAAGTCATATTAATATTTTATTCACAAATATGGATAAATATGAAAATGTCATATTCCTTATTTACCTGGGGTGTTACATCCTTCCCCCCTTTTGGGAATTGCGTCCTCGCAATTTTAAAATTGCGCTTGGAAACATCCTTGAACGTCCCACATCGGAACAAGAGTCGGTAAAACAATAACTTTAAAATAAATAAAGATAAGCACAGAGGTCACCCGAGTTAACCCATACTAGGATTCTAAGTATGAAAATATGGACATGGAGGAGAAAACATAGGGTCATGTTCCGATGGAGAGTGATAGAAAACATGTTTAGGGGAAAGTTAACCATGAGAAAATTCACAAACTTGTGATGGGTTAAACAGTATTCGATTCCCCGGTAAGAAAAGTTAATAGACAACGTTTTTGTTTTAAGTTACTTTTTATTGAGTAATTTATTCATAAGGAAGCATAATCACTTATCATGTTGACTTTCAACTTTTACTAGATTCCTTAGTCAAACTCATATTTTTTCCAAAAGACGAGTATTTAGGGAGACTTGTTCGCATTAAGAGTACTATAATCAACTTCTAGAGAATCACCTAATCCCTAAAAGAGAACTATATACATCCCATGTATTTAGGCTTTAACCAAAACCAAAACCAAAACCAAAAAGGTTAGTACAAGATCAGATAATCCAGAAAAGGATAACCCCTTATAAAAAGAAAATCTATTCTTAATCTCCAAAATTTGTCCAACAAAACCCAAAGTTCAACGAGGACCATCCGATAAACAATTTGTCCATAAAATTCTTCAAAGTAAACCAATATAAGATTTAAACCCAAATATTTGAAGGATTTAGTCACATAGTCTTCCAAGTTAAATCGTAACATTTATCTCCAAACAACATCAGTTGATCCTAAAGTCCCACATTGAAAAGTAATTATCCTAATCACATATCCTCCAAAATAAACTTACTCTTAATTCATAAAATCATATAACTAAAAAGAATCAGTCAAACTAACCAGGGACTTCACGTAGTCCAGTGGTAGGTGATAAATACCAGTCGCACTTTGGTTGTGGGTTCGATTCCCGCAGCATTGTTCGACGCGACGGGTTGTCACACGGTCTGCGTGTTGTCCTTTTTCCAAAACTATATAATTCTCAAATCATTACCCAAAAAGGGATAAAATCATCAAAAATAACCATAACATAATTTAACCTCAATTTTATCTCATGCCTTTCACTTCAATCATAACATATGGTAACCCATAATTACCTCAAAAGTAAGGATCATATAAACCCAAATGGTTCTTTATAACTATGTCCACAAAAGAAAAGATAACTATTACTTGAATAAAATTTTCCTATATTAAACATCAGGGTTACACATAATATAAAAAGTCTTCTAATGTAACCCCATCATCAAAAGAGACTTAATACTCTTAAGAATTTCACCCTAACTCTTGAAGCCCTTATATGTTGACATCTTACTCATTCAACATTCTTCATGATCCATTATCCATTACTTTCCAACTTATTCCGAAATACCTCTTTCCTAAAAACAAAATCATGAATCATATCCTAAGATTCCAAAATAAGAAAACAATAGTCATGAAATAGTACATACCTTTGATTGGTCATTGTCAGTTTCTTCATCCTCAATCGGAATGGCATTAGGTATTGGTAAACGAATATTGGTACGCTCTTGGTGACCCCATTCACAAAACTTCTTCATAGGACATGTGTTTTCATAATGACCATGCACACCACATTTAAAAAATTCAATTGATCTCTCAGAAAGAACTTCTTTCCCTTTCCTCGAGTCAACTGGATGCTTCCTTTTTCCATGGCAGGTTCTTGCTTTATGACCTTCATTTCCACATTTATAGCATATTTCTGTCCCTTTGAAACATTTTCCTAGGTGTTTCTTTCCACATCTTTGACACATAGGTTTTTGAACACACTTACCTTTATGATTATTACCTGTACTTCTGTAGGGATTTGTTTCTTGCATATATGACGTCTTAGAGAAATATCCAAGGTTTAGGTGGTCAATCATGACTCCAGATAGTTGGTTGAGGATAATCACAAGAGTTCTCATTGCAGCTCCCATATCATTCAGTTGCTTTCTCAAAAAACTGTCACAGTTTCCTTCACATCCACTGTTACTTTGGTGCCTGCTAGATCCAGCAATTTACTAAAACCAAAAAGGTCAGTGTGAGTATATCAAAAAAACCATCATGTACTAATGAGTAAGATAAACACTAAGATATACTTACTCATTCACTTTATCTAAAACTAGGACTCTTTCTGAAATCCTAACCATTATGGTAATGCCACTTATTCTTAAAGAATACCCTAACCTCTAGAGTTATCTAAACCGACCATTGATACCAACTATAAGGCCCCAGCCTTAAACCTTACTTAATCTTGATTTATTACAAGATTACACATTGAGGATCTTTTCAGGTTTAGAGTTTTAGATAATTAGATCATGAAACTTGCATTACATTCCACATTTAAACAAGGTGGTTACATAAAAGACAATATTCATTCTTCCCATCAATGGAAACCTATTTAAAATAAAACACGGATTCTTTCTTGACACATCCTTGACACTATCGTCACATCATGTACCTTTCCCTTCACCTGTGAAAAACATTTCAAAAACTTGGGATGAGCATAAAAAGCTCAGTAAGGGTTATAAAAATATGGAAAGGAAACATGAGTTCATATATATATAAGAATGAAATCATACTTTACCCATAAAACATAGGCATATCAAATCATGAATAAATCATAGAAGACATAAGACATAAAGGTAACTTGAGGCATTCATAACATTCTTACGTAGGGAGTAACCCTCTTGGTTACATTTGGAATACCCATCATAGTATATTCCCTAAATCTCTTCGGAGAAACCTTAACGTTTCACTCCTTCGCGTTACCCAATGCATTGGAGAGCTATATCAGGATCACCCGCCCTTAGTTTATCACGGAACCACCCGTTTTTCATAACAATGACCAAGAACCATAACATAATCGTATCACATAAACATGAATAAAGGAAACATAACATTTCCACATTTCAATCAGAATATAACATTTTAGGATATTGAAATAATGAATCCATTCAAAAAGAAACCATTTCCAAAACCATTTAAAACATTTAATAAAGAGATTTTTGAATCAAAGTGTCCCATACCACCTTGAAGGTTTTAACATTTTAAACCATTAATATCCATATAAATAAATCCTTAAAACTATTTTGAAAACATGGATATTAATAAGAACAAATAATTAAAACATTTAAAACGATATTTTGGTTAAAGGGGTTTTACCAAAATTAGAGACACTTGAATACAATAATTGAGGAATAACATTTAGTCAGAACTTTATAATATCATTAGAATAAAAGGATTCATGATATAATTCTCCAAAGGACAGTATATACACCATATAAGAGTGAATTGGTGCATAACAACAATGAACCCTCAATAGAAATGTAAAATGTGATGAAATCCCTTATAAAGAAGGTATCCTTAAATTAAGGACAAATAAATCTCAAAAATATGTGTGACAAATATATACACACCCAATATAAGTGGATATTAAGTGTAAAACAGTAAAAGGTCATTCACAAATATTCAATGGATGACATATTTAATGACTACAAGTTGAACCCAAAGAAATAGAAATTGGGTTAAAAAGTTCCCTTGACAGCCTAACGACATCACATAAAAATGAGTTGATGAGAGATAAAAAGTGTATCTCATCACTTGGACATAAAATTTACATCAATAAGGATGTATTAGAACATATCCCAACATAAAAATATGTAAATTAAAAGACCCAAAACTTCTGAATATGGATTGATGAGATCAAATAGAGTATCCCATCATATTACAATAGAATTTACAGCAAGTGGAATATAAAATAAAATCCCCCAACATAACAAATAGGAGCTTAAAAGAAGTGACACAAAGGAGAGTACTTAAAAAGAAAGAGAGAGGTTAGATCTCTTACGAAAGTTCGGCAGCCTAACGGCGCCACTCAAAACTTCCAAAATGGATTGATGAGAGAGAATAGGGTCTCTCATCACATGAACATAAAAATTACTGTAAATGTAATATAAAAGATCATCCCAATAACAAGAAAGATGAGCTTTAAAATGAATGACATAAAAGTGTGTACCTAAAAAGAAAGAGAGGAGTAGGATCCCTTACCTCGGGTCCGACTTGACTCGATCGTTCTTTAATCTCCGGAATAATAAACTTGAGTTAATTTCTAATTCCTTAAGAACCTTTTTCAAGTTCATTATTACTTCTATACCACTTATTACCATGTCATAAACATTATGTAATCATTTAAGTTCATAATATTTGTTTTTCCGATATTTGGTTTTTAAGTCGAAAGTGGACTTCTTACAATTACATGTTGTTCGTGTGGCCAAATGTTTGTTATATCCAGAATTGTATTCATTATGTAGATATCATATATGTTATATATATCCAGTACATGCATGCATTTATAACATTACATAATCATTTAGATGTAAGAAATGAAATGCACCGTTCATGGAGACAGTAAGTCGTACGTATGCATGAACGCTACTTTAATTTCTATTTCGTATTTTATAGAATGGAATAATAATAATATAAAGGTATATTATAATTCCAGTATAATATCATATATTATATCATATTTCCATCCTTTATACATCCCACATATGGTATTTAACGAATCAAAACACTTTGAGGGGGCGGTAGTCCGCACTTCCTTAAATGAAGATATCGCGTATACCCATAATGGAAGCCATAAAGTTAAGACACAAATGAAAAATACAGAAGCATAAATAAAAAATAAACATATTATATATCATATATTAAAATAGTGACATCATAATGGCCACCTTCGAAGGTGTTAAATGAGTATTGAACAATCATCGTTTCGGGAGGCAGAATTTCACCATCCACGGAAACCGTATGTTCTTTAACCATTTGATGTAGTTTTTTGAGAGTGTAGCTTGAATAAATCTTATAACAACATCCTAGTATATTTAAGATACTGTTGTTGTTACAAAATAATTAAATAAAAAGAGTTTAGGGGGTTGGAGAAGCAAGATAAAATAAATGAACATGAGAGAATGAATTACCTTTAAAAGTGTAACTCCTTTTGATTTGAGCCTAAAGGCTTCCTTTGAAAGGATTATGCCCAAAGGGAATCCTCTAGGATGAGTAGAGGGATGTGGAGAGAGTACATGGGCAGGGTTTGGCAGAGCCAAAGGCTTGAGGAGTGTGTTAAATGAGGTAGAGGTGGGGGGCCTTTTATAAGAGGAGAGGAGGGGTACTTTTGGAAAGTAAAGAAATATTACTTTATTTGAAAATGTGTTTCGGTTTCAAAAGGTCCCACATTTATATAATTCTTGGCTAAGGTGATAAGGCTTCTAAATACACTCATCAAATAAGTTTTGGACATGTGTAGTTCATAGATTTTACATTATCTTTCCATTTTATTTAAATCGTCAAATAATGATGTCATCGTTGCCTCATTATTATGTCATAAATAATTTAATTTATTTAATGTCTAAAAATTATAAAAAAAATACTATGATGTAGGAAATCTTCTTATCTTTCCAATGAATATTTATAATCAAAAAGATGACTTGTATAACCCCACTTAATAATTGTTTTAGTAAAACATATCATGTTTGTGTCAATTTTACTTTTACATTAAATAAAATGTTATTTATGTCATTTCCCAACCAAAGTAGATCCATGGGGTCCCCAAGTTGACCCATGAGATCATACTTTACCCATAAAACATAAGAACTTTATCATACCTCATCCAATCATGAATAAATCATATAAATCATATGACATAAAGGTAACTTGAGGCATTCATAACATTCTTACGTAGGGAGTAACCCTCTTGGTTACGTTTGGAATACCCATCACAGTATATTCCGTAAATCTCTTCGGAGAAACCTTAACGTTTCACTCCTTCGCGTTACCCAATGCATTGGAGAGCAATAATGGGCTCACCCGCCCTTAGTTTATCACGGAACCACCCGTCCTCATAATAATGCCCAAGAACCATAACATAATCATATCACATAAAACATGCATAAAGGAAACATAAAATTTCCACATTTCAATCATGAGATATCAATACAAAAAATTGATATAAAAACATTATGAAAACCATTTTCAATACCAAAATAAAAGAAAAGTAAAACATGGTATTTATTTTTCTTTTAAAAGAAGGTATGACTTGTAGAGGAAGCCGAAACTCAAATAACGGTCACGACGGCGGAGAAGTCGTTGTCGCCGCATACGTACGACAAAAACATTCCCTTTTGTCGTTTAGTAAACACTTCATATAAAAAAGATTACTTTTGAATAAAAGTAAAAGTCAAAGTGGTTTATACACCGTATAAAAGAAAGTTGTGTATAAAATAAAATATGCCTCAACGAAAGGAGATTGAGACGAAGTCCCATACCTCGTATCCGACTTGACCCGACCGTTCTTTAATCTCCTGAATAATAAACTTGAGTTAATCTCTACTTGCTTATGAATCTTTTTCAAGTTCATTATTCCTTTAATACCATGTTATGAACATCATGTAATCAGTTAAGTTAATAATGTTCATTTTGTCGGTATTTGGTTCTTAAGTCAAAAATAGACTTCTTACACTTACATGTTGTTAATTTGGTCATAGGTTCGTTATATCCAGAATGATATTAATGATTTGGATAACATATATATCATATATATTCATCATATACATGTATTTATAATATTACATCACATTTAGAGGTAAGAAATGAAATGCACCGTTCATGGAGACGGTAAACCGTACGTACGCATGAACGCAACTTCCATTTCTATTTCATATTTTCTGGAATGGAATCATAATGATATAAGAGTATATTATAATTCCATTATAATAAAATATATAATATCATTAACTTTATCCTTTACACATCCCACATATGGTATTAACGAATCAAATCACTTTCAGGGGGCGGTAGTCCGCACTTCCTAAAATGAAGATATCGTGTTTACCCATAATGGAAACCATAAAGGTATGCCCAAAATGAAAAAACACAGAAGCTTAAGGAAAACATAAACATATTATATAGCATATATAAAAATAGTGACATCATAATGGCCACCTTTGAAGGTGTTAAATGAGTATTGAACAATCATCGTTTCGGGAGGCAGAATTTCGCCATCCACGGAAACCGTATGTTCTTTAACCATTTGATGTAGTTGTGTGAGATTGTAGCTCAAATAAATCTTATAACAACATCCTAGTATATTTAAGATACTGGTGTTGTTACAAAAGAAGTAAATAAAATGAGTTTAGGGGGTTGGAGAAGCAAAACAAAACAAATGAACATGAGAGAATGAATTACCTTAAAAAGTGTAACTCCTTTTGATTTGAGCCTAAAGGCTTCCTTTGAAAGTATTCTGCCCAAATGGAATCCTCTAGGATGAGGATAGGGATGTGGAGAGAGTAAATGGGCAGGGTTTTTCCGTTCCAAAGTCTTGAGGAGTGTGTGAAATGAGGTAGAGGTGGGGGCCTTTTATAAGAGGATAGGAGGGGCACTTTTGGAAAGTAAAGAAATATTACTTTATTTGAAAATGTGTTTCGGTTTTAAAAGGTCCCACATTGATATAATTCGTGGATAAGGTAATAAGGCTTCGAAATCCACTCATCCAATAAGTTTTGGCCATGTGTAGTTCATAGATTTTACATTGTCTTTCCATTTTATTTAAATCGTCAAATAATGATGTCATCGCTGCATCATTATTATGTCATAAATAATTTAATTTATTTAATGTCTAAAAATCATAAAAAAATACTATGATGTAGGAAATCTTTTTATCTTTCCAATGACTATTTATAATCAAATATCTGATCTTTATAACCCCATGTAAAAATTGTTTTCGTGAAACATCTCTTGTTTGTGTCATTTTTACTTTAACATTTAATAAAAAGTTATTTATGTCATTTCCAGACCAAAGTGTCTCCATGGGGTCCTCAAGTTGACCCATGTATTTTATTGGTCGTCCATGACACAACCAATAAGTTTGGGACATGTGTCTAGGTCATTTACAATTATTAAAGCATTATTTATACCTTAAACTACCCTAATTACCACTAATCGTGATTAAGAACTTAATAAGTTACTATTCACCAAAAAATTATTATAATCTCATTGAACCACATTTTACTTCTTAATGACAACCATGTATGTCGGATTTTCAAAATTCAATACACATTAGTGGTAAACTTTCATTTAACTGAAAAATCAGTTTGCTTGATTACCACTTAGTGGTTTCACTATTCATCAAAAATTGAAGTTTTTCAGAAAATTACCAAAAATTCACCCTAAGCTATATTTGATATTCCAAATTCAAAAATGAAGTCTATTTTACAAAATTCAAATCATATAAGTCACATTAATTAATTTAATAATTAATTCCTGCTTCCAGAGTAAATAGCGTGTTTTTACAAAACAATAAGTATCAAAAGATTGATACCAGTTTAAGAAGCAAAATAAAACAAATGAACATGAGAAAATGAATTACCTTAAAAAGTGTAACTCCTTTTTATTTGAGCCTAAAGGCTTCCTTTGAAAGGATTATGCCCAAAGGGAATCCTCTAGGATGAGGAGAGGGATGTGGAGAGAGTAATTGGGCAGGGGTTGTCCGAGCCAAAGGCTTGAGGAGTGTGTGTAAGGTGGTAGAGGTGGGGGCCTTTTATAAGAGGATAGGAGGGGCACTTTTGGAAAGTAAAAAAATATTACTTTATTTGAAAATGTGTTTCGGTTTTAAAAGGTCCCACATTGAAATAATTCGTGGATAAGGTGATAAGGCTTCGAAATCCACTCATCCAATTGGTTTTGGCCATGTGTAGTTCATAGATTTTACATTATCTTTCCATTTTATTTAAATCGTCAAATAATGATGTCATCGCTGCATCATTATTATGTCATAAATAATTTAATTTATTTAATGTCTAAAAATCATAAAAAAAATACTATGATGTAGGTAATCTTTTTAGCTTTCCAATGACTATTTATAATCAAAACTTTGATCTTTATAACCCCATGTAAAAATTGTTTTCGTAAAACATCTCTTGTTTGTGTCATTTTTACATTAACATTTAATAAAAAGTTATTTATGTCATTTCCAAACCAAACTGTCTCCATGGGGTCCCCAAGTTGACCCATGGCTTGTCTTGGTCGGCCATGACACAACCAATATGGTTGGGACATGTGTCTAGTTTATTTCATATTATTAAAGCATTATTTATACCTTAAACTACCCTAATTACCACTAATCGCGATTAAGAACTTAATAAGTTACTATTCACCAAAAAATTATTTTAATCTCATTGAACCACTTTTTACTTATTAATGACAACCATGTATGTCGGATTTTCAAAATTCAATACACATTAGTGGTAAACTTTCATTTAACTGACAAATCAGTTTGCTTGTTTACCACTTAGTGGTTTCACTATTCATCAAAAATTGAAGTTTTTCAGAAAATTACCAAAAATTCACCCTAAGCTATATTTGATATTCCGAATTCAAAAATGAAGTCTATTTTACAAAATTCAAATCATATATGTCACATTAACTAATTTAATAATTAATTCCCGCTGCCAGAGCAAAATAGCGTGTTTTTACAAAACAATAAGTATCAAAAGATTGACACCAGTTTAAGTATAATTTCAAAGTGAAATTGATTCCAATGACATAATCATTTAGAGGTAAGAAATGAAATGCACCGTTCATGGAGACGGTAAGCCGTACGTATGCATGAACGCTACTTTCATTTCTATTTCGTATTTTATAGAATGGAATAATAATGATATAAGGGTATATTATAATTCCAGTATAATATCATATTTCCATCCTTTATACATCCCACATATGGTATTTAACGAATCAAATCACTTTGAGGGGGCGGTAGTCCGCACTTCCTTAAATGAAGATATCGCGTATACGTCTCCATGAACGGTGCATTTCATTTCTTACCTCTAAATGGTTATGTAATGTTATAAATGCATGCATGTACTGGATATATATGACATATATTATATCTACATCATGAATAAAATTCTGGATATAATAAACACTTGGCCACATGAACAACATGTAATTGTAAGAAGTCCACTTTGGACTTAAGAACCAAATATCGGCAAAACAAATATTGTTAACTTAAATGATTAAATAATGTTTATGACATGGTAATAAGTGATATAAAAGGAATAATGAACTTGAAAAAGGTTCTTAATGAAGTAGAAATTAACTCAAGTTTATTATTCAGGAGATTAAAGAACGATCGAGTCAAGTCAGACCCGAGGTAAGGGATCCTACTCCTCTCTTTCTTTTTAAGTACACACTTTTATGTCATTCCTTTTAAAGCTCATATTTATTGTTATTGGGATGATCTTTTATATTAAATTTACTGTAATTTTTATGTTCATGTGATGAGAGACCCTATTCTCTCTCATCAATCCATTTTGGAAGTTTTGAGTGGCGCCGTTAGGCTGCCGAACTTTCGTAAGAGATCTAACCTCTCTTTTTCTTTTTAAGTACTCTCCTCTGTGTCACTTCTTTTAAGATCCTATTTGTTATGTTGGGGGATTTTATTTTATATTCCACTTGCTGTAAATTCTATTGTAATATGATGGGATACTCTATTTGATCTCATCAATCCATATTCAGAAGTTTTATGTGGCGTCGTTAGGCTACCGAGTTTTCGTAAGGGATTTTTCATCTCACTTTTATTCCCGTGAGATTTATGCTACATTCGCCACAAATTCCATTGAGTGGTGTATGTACTGCCCATTATACTACTCTTTGTGTAATATACTTTCGTTTATGAGTATTTACATCAATGACCTATTGTCTTTCTTTCATGGGGTGTATGTTTTGAAAGATACCCAAGTCGGTAAGGGAACCTTTCCCCCTCCTCTTTTTTAAAAGACTTCTTTTATTGGGTCTTTTAATTTACATATTTTTATGTTGGGATATGTTCTCATACATCCTTATTGATGTAAATTTTATGTCCAAGTGATGAGATACACTTTTTATCTCTCATCAACTCATTTTGATGTGATGCCGTTAGGCTGTCAAGGGAACTTTTTAACCCAATTTCGATTTCTTTGGGTTCAACTTGTAGTCATTAAATATGTCATCCATTGAATATTTGTGAATGACCTTTTATTTTTTTACACTTAATATCCACTTATATTGGGTGTATATATATTTTTCACACATATTTTTGAGATTTATTTGTCCTTAATTTAAGGATACCTTCTTTATAAGGGATTTCATCACATTTGACATTTCTATTGAGGGTTCATTGTTGTTATGCACCAATTCACTCTTATATGGTGTATATACTGTCCTTTGGAGTATTATATCATGAATCCTTTTATTATCATGATATTATAAAGTTTTGACTAAATGTTATTCCTCGATTATTGTATTCAAGTGTCTCTAATTTTGGTAAAACCCCTTTAACCAAAATATCGTTTTAAATGTTTTAATTATTTGTTCTTATTAATATCCATGTTTTCAAAATTTTTTAAGGATTTATTTATATGGATATTAATGGTTTAAAATGTGAAAATCTTCAAGGTGGTATGGGACACTTTGATTCAAAAATCTCTTTATTAAATGTTTTAAATGGTTTTGTAAATGGTTTCTTTTTGAATGGATTCATTATTTCAATATCCTAAAATGTTATATTGTGATTGAAATGTGGAAATTTTATGTTTCCTTTATTCATGTTTATGTGATACGATTATGTTATGGTTCTTGGGTATTGTTATGAAAAACGGGTGGTTCCGTGATAAACTAAGGGTGGGTGAGCCCAATATAGCTCTCCAATGCATTGGGTAACGCGAAGGAGTCAAACATTAAGGTTTCTCCGAAGAGATTTAGGGAATATACTGTGATGGGTATTCCAAACGTAACCAAGAGGGTTACTCCCTACTTAAGAATGTTATGAATGCCTCAAGTTACCTTTATGTCTTATGTTTTCTATGATTTATTCATGATTTGATATGCCTATGTTTTATGGGTAAAGTATGATTTCATTCTTATGTATATATGAACTCATGTTTCCTTTCCATATTTTTATAACCCTTATTGAGCTTTTTATGCTCATCCCATGTTTTTGAAATGTTTTTCACAGGTCAAGGGAAAGGTACATGATGTGACGATAGTGTCAAGGATGTGTCAAGAAAGAATCCGTGTTTTATTTTAAATAGGTTTCCATTGATGGGAAGAATGAATATTGTCTTTTATGTAACCACCTTGTTTAAATGTGGAATGTAATGCAAGTTTCATGATCTAATTCTCTAAAACTCTAAACCTGAAAAGATCATCAATGTGTAATCTTGTAATAAATCAAGATTAAGTAATGTTTAAGGCTGGGGCCTTATAGTTGGTATCAAAGGTCGGTTTAGATAAATATAGAGGTTAGGGTATTCTTTAAGCATAAGTGGCATTACCATAATGGTTAGGATTTCAGAAAGAGTCCTAGTTTTAGATAAAGTGAATGAGTAAGTATATCTTAGTGTTTATCTTACTCATTAGTACATGATGGTTTTTTTGATATACTCACACTGACCTTTTTGGTTTTAGTAAATGGCTGGATCTAGGAGGCACCAAAGTAATAGTGGATGTGAAGGAAACTGTGACAGTTTTTTGAGCAAGCAACTGAATGATATGGGAGCTGCAATGAGAACTCTTGTGATTATCCTCAACCAACTATCTGGAGTCATGATTGACCACCTAAACCTTGGAGATTTCTCTAAGACATCATATATGCAAGGAACAAATCCCTACGGAAGTACAGGTAATAATCATAAAGGTAAGTGTGTTCAAAAACCTATGTGTCAAAGATGTGGAAAGAAACACCTAGGAAAATGTTTCAAAGGGACAGAAATATGCTATAAATGTGGAAATGAAGGTCATAAAGCAAGAACCTGCCATGGAAAAAGGAAGCATCCAGTTGACTCGAGGAAAGGGAAAGAAGTTCATTCTGAGGGATCAATTAAATGTTTTAAATGTGGTGTGCATGGTCATTATGCAAACACATGTCCTATGAAGAAGTTTCGTGAATGGGGTCACCAAGAGCGTACCAATATTCGTTTACCAATACCTAATGCCATTCCGATTGAGGATGAAGAAACTGACAATGACCAATCAAAGGTATGTACTATTTCATGACTATTGTTTTCTTATTTTGGAATCTTAGGATATGATTCATGGTTTTGTTTGTAGGAAAGAGGTATTTCGGAATAAGTTGGAAAGGAATGGATAATGGATCATGAAGAATGTTGAATGAGTAAGATGTAAACATATAAGGGCTTCAAGAGTTAGGGTGAAATTCTTAGGAGTATTAAGTCTCTTTTGATGATGGGGTTACATTAGAAGACTTTTTATATTATGTGTAACCCTGATGTTTAATATAGGCAAATTTTATTCAAGTAATAGTTATCTTTTCTTTTGTGGACATAGTTATAAAGAACCATTTGGGTTTATATGATCCTTACTTTTGAGGTAATTATGGGTTACCATATGTTATGATTGAAGTGAAAGGCATGAGATAAAATTGAGGTTAAATTATGTTATGGTTATTTTTGATGATTTTATCCCTTTTTGGGTAATGATTTGAGAATTATATAGTTTTGGAAAAAGGACAACACGCAGACCGTGTGACAACCCGTTGCGTCGGACAATGCTGTGGGAATCGAACCCACAACCAATGTGCGACTGGTATTTATCGCCTACCACTGGACTACGTGAAGTCTCTGGTTAGTTTGACTGATTCATTCTAGTTATATGATTTTATTAATTAAGAGTAAGATGATTTTGGGTTATTTATGAAAATGAATAACCTATCATGGAGAATATGTGATTAGGTTAATTACTTTTAATACGAGACTTTAGGAGCAACTGATGTTGTTTGGAGATAAATGTTATGATTTAACTTGGAAGACTATGCGACTAAATCCTTCAAATATTTGGGTTTCAATCTTATATTGGTTTACTTTGAAGAATTTTATGGACAAATTGATTATAGAATGGTCCTCGTTGAACTTTGGGTTTTGTTGGACAAATTTTGGAGGTTAAGAATAGATTTTCTTTTTATAAAGGGTTATCCTTTTTTGGATTATCTGATCTTGTACTAACCTTTTGGTTTTGGTTTTGGTTAAAGCCTAAATAAATGGGAAGTATATAGTTCTCTTTTGTGGATTAGGTGATTCTCTAGAAGTTGATTATAGTACTCTTAATGCGAACAAGTCTCCCTAAATACTCGTCTTTTGGAAAAAATATGACTTTGATTAAGGAATCTAGTAAAAGTTGAAAGTCAACATGATAAGTGATTATGTTTCCTTATGAATAAATTCCTCAATAAAAATTAACTTAAAAAAAATGTTGTCTATTAACTTTTCCTATTGGGGAATCGAATACCGTTTAACCCATCACAAGTTTGTGATTTTCTCGTGGTTAACTTTCTCCTAAACATGTTTTCTATCACGCTCCATCAGAACATGACCCTTTGTTTTTTCCTCCATGTCCATATTTTCATACTTGGAATCCTAGTATGGGTTAACTCGGGTGACCTTTGTACTTATCTCTCTTTATTTTAAAGTGTTTGTTTTACCGACTTTTGTTCCGATGTGGGACTTCCAAGGATGTTTCCAAGCGCAATTTTAAAATTGCGAGGACGCAATTCCCAAAAGGGGGGAAGGATGTAACACCCCAGGTAAATAAAGAATATGAAATTTCATATTTATCCATATTTGTGAATAAAATATTTAAATGACTTTAAAGGGGATGCTATGCTCGATGGCGTACCCAACACCCAACAACGAGTTTCTTGGGAATCTTACATTGCACTCTAATAATAAAATTATATTATTTTAAATGGTAGTTAACATGTAGCCGTTGTAATGGCGGGAATGGATATAAATAACTAAAATATGATTATATATGTTTTTAAATGTTTTTACATTTATCCAATAAAGGATAGAGGCTTAAAATACGGAAAGAATTCAATTTTAGGCATATATGCCCTAGTTTTCACTAAAGGTTCACTTATCGCCTTTTGATGGCGAACCGGAATTAAATATTGTTTCGTTCACTCTTATACATTCTATTGGACCAAATAAAGCTCTTCTTAAGAATCGGGACATCAAAATTTACTTTGTGTAAATTTTTGGTATCTTTCCGATAAAGTTCATTTTTTTAATGAATAGTGTAAAATGTTGTATTTTAATTCAAAACCTCTTTTTAATCTAATTTATTTATATGATTAGATTATCTTTTGAATTGGTTTTAAAGTGAAATTAGAAAATATCTTTACCATTAAATCCAATAGTGGTCGTTGGAATTAATTTCACTTTGAAATCGGACTAAACTAGTATCAATCTTTTGATACTTATTGTTTCATAAAAATACACTATTTGCTCTGACAGCGGGAATTAATTATTAAATTAATTAATGTGACTTATATGTTTTGAATTTTGTAAAATAGACTTCATTTTTGAATTCGTAATATCAAATATAGCTTAGGGTGAATTTTTGGTAATTTTCTGAAAAATTTCAATTTTTGCGGAATAGTGAAACCACTAAGTGGTACTTATAAAGACTGATTTTCCGTTTAAATGAAATTTTTCCATCATTGTGTTTTGAATTTCAAAAATCCGACATACATGGTTGTCATTAATAAGTAAAATTTGGTTCAATGAGATTATAATAATTTTTTTGGTGAATAGTAACTTTTTAAGTTTTTAATCGCGATTAGAGGTAATTAGTGTAGTTTAAGGTAAAAATGATATTATAAGAATGTGAAAACACCATGACACTTGTCCTACACCTATTGTTTATATCATGGCCGACCAAGACAAGCCATGGGTCAACTTGGGGACCCCATGGATCTAGTTTGGTTGGGAAATGACATAAATAACATTTTATTTAATGTAAAAGTAAAATTGACACAAACATGATATGTTTTACTAAAACAATTTTTAAGTGGGGTTATACAAGTCATATTTTTTATTATAAATATTAATTGGAAAGATAAAAAGATTTCCTACATCATAGTATTCTTTTTTATAATTTTTAGACATTAAATAAATTAAATAATTTATGACATAATAATGATGCAGCGATGACATCATTATTTGACGATTTAAATAAAATGGAAAGATAATGTAAAATCTATGAACTACACATGTCCAAAACTTATTGGATGAGTGTATTTCGAAGCCTTATCACCTTATCCACGAATTATATCAATGTGGGACCTTTTGAAACCTAAACACATTTTCAAATAAAGTAATATTTCTTTACTTTCCAAAAGTACCCCTCCTCTCCTCTTATAAAAGGCCCCCACCTCTACCTCATTTCACACGCTCCTCAAGCCTTTGGCTCGGCCAAACCCTGCCCATTTACTCTCTACACATCCCTCTAATCATCCTAGAGGATTCCCTTTGGGCAGAATCCTTTCAAAGGAAGCCTTTAGGCTCAAATCAAAAGGAGTTACACTTTTAAAGGTAATTCATTCTCTCATGTTCATTTGTTTTATCTTGCTTCTCCAACCCCCTAAACTCTTTTTATTTACTTCTTTTGTAACACCACCAGTATCTTCAATATACAAGGATGTTGTTATAAGATTTATTCTAGCTAAACTCTCACACAACTACATCAAATGGTTAAATAACATACGGTTTCCGTGGATGGTGAAATTCTGCCTCCCGAAACGATGATTGTTCAATACTCATTTAACACTTTCGAAGGTGGCCATTATGATGTCACTATTTTTATATATGATATATAATATGTTTATGTTTTATTTATGCTTCTGTATTTTTCATTTTTGTCTTACCTTTATGGCTTCCATTATGGGTATACGCGATATCTACATTTAAGGAAGTGCGGACTACCGCCCCCTCAAAGTGATTTGATTCGTTAAATACCATATGTGGGATGTATAAAGGATGGAAATATGATATTATATATGATATTATACTGGAATTATAATATACCTTTATATCATTATTATTCCATTCTATAAAATACGAAATAGAAATGAAAGTAGCGTTCATGCGTACGTACGGCTTACCGTCTCCATGAACGGTGCATTTCATTTCATACCTCTAAATGATTATGTAATGTTATAAATGCATGCATGTACTGGATATATATGACATATATGATATCTACATAATGAATACAATTCTGGATATAATAAGCATTTGGCCACACGAACAACATGTAATTGTAAGAAGTCCACTTTCGACTTAAGAACCAAATATCGGCAAAACAAATATTATTAACTTAAATGATTACATAATGTTTATGACATGGTAATAAGTGGTATAAAAGTAATAATGAACTTGAAAAAGGTTCTTAAGGAATTAGAAATTAACTCAAGTTTATTATTCAGGAAAGGAAACATGAGTTCATATATACATAAGAATGAAATCATACTTTACCCATAAAACATAGGCACTTTAATATACCTCATAAAATCATGAATAAATCATAGAAATCATAAGATATAAAGGTAAATTGAGGCATTCATAACATTCTTACGTAGGGAGTAACCCTCTTGGTTACGTTTGGAATACCCATCACAGTATATTCCTTAAATCTCTTCGGAGAAACCTTAACGTTTCACTCCTTCGCGTTACCCAATGCATTGGAGAGCTATATCGGGCTCACCCGCCCTTTGTTTATCACGAAACCACCCATCTTCATAATAATGCCCAAGAACCATAACATAATCGTATCACATAAAACATGCATAAAGGAAACATAACATTTCCACATTTCAATCACAAGATATCAATACAACACATCGATATAATAAAAACATTATGAAAACCATTTTTAATACCAAAGTAAAACATGGTATTTATTTTTCATTTTAAAAAAAAGGTATGGCTTGTAGAGGAAGCCGAAACTCAAATAACGGTCACGACGGCGGAGAAGTCGTTGTCGCCGTATACATACGACAAAAACATTCCCTTTTTTCGTTTAGTAAACGCTTCGTATAAAAAAAGATTCCTTTTGAATAAACGTAAAATTCAAAGGGGTTTATACACCGTATAAAAGAAAGTTGTGTATAAAATAAAATATGCCTCAATGAAAGGAGATTGAGACGAAGTCCCATACCTCGTATCCGACTTGACCCGACCGTTCTTTAATCTCCTGAATAATAAACTTGAGTTAATCTCTACTTGATTATGAATCTTTCTAAAGTTCATTATTCCTTTTATACCATGTTATGAACATCATGTAATCAGTTAAGTTAATAATGTTCATTTTGTCGGTATTTGGTTCTTAAGTCAAAAATAGACTTCTTACACTTACATGTTGTTAATTTGGTCAAAGGTTCATTATATCCAGAATGATATTAATGATTTGGATAACATATATATCATATATATTCATCATATACATGTATTTATAATATTAAATCACATTTTAGAGGTAAGAAATGAAATGCACCGTTCATGGAGACGGTAAGCCGTACGTACGCATGAACGCTACTTCCATTTCTATTTCGTATTTCTGGAATGGAATCATAATGATATAAGAGTATATTGTAATTCCAGTATAATAACATATATAATATCATAGTTCCATCCTTTATATGTCCCACATATGGTATTTAACGAATCAAATCACTTTCAGGGGGCGGTAGTCCGCACTTCCTAAAATGAAGATATCGTGTTTACCCATAATGGAAACCATAAAGGTATGCCCAAAATTAAAAAAACAGAAGCTTAAGGAAAACATAAACATATTATATATCATATATAAAATAGTGACATCATAATTGCCACCTTTGAAGGTGTTAAATGAGTATTGAACAATCATCGTTTCGGGAGGCAGAATTTCGCCATCCACGGAAACCGTATGTTCTTTAACCATTTGATGTAGTTGTGTGAGAGTGTAGCTCAAATAAATCTTATAACAACATCCTAGTATATTGAAGATACTGGTTTTGTTACAAAAGAAGTAAATAAAAAGAGTTTAGGGGGTTGGAGAAGCAAAATAAAACAAATGAACATGAGAGAATGAACTACCTTTAAAAGTGTATCTCCTTTTGATTTGAGTCTAAAGGCTTCCTTTGAAAGGATTCTTCCCAAAGGGAATCCTCTAGGATGAGGAGAGGTATGTGGAGAGAGTAAATGGGAAGGGGTCGGCCGAGCCAAAGGCTTGAGTAGTGTGTGAAATGAGGTAGAGGTGGGGGCCTTTTATAAGAGGAGAGGAGGGGCACTTTTGGAAAGTAAAGAAATATTATTTTATTTGAAAATGTGTTTCGGTTTTAAAAGGTCCCACATTGAAATAATTCGTGGATAAGGTGATAAGGGTTCGAAATCCACTCATCCAATTGGTTTTTTCCATGTGTAGTTCATAGATTTTACATTGTCTTTCCATTTTATTTAAATCGTCAAATAATGATGTCATCGCTGCATCATTATTATGTGATAACTAATTTAACTTATTTAATGTCTAAAAATCATAAAAAAAATACTATGATGTAGTAAATCTTTTTAGCTTTCCAATGAATATTTATAATCAAAAATGTGATCTTTATAACCCCTTGTACAAATTGTTTTCGTAAAACATCTCTTGTTTGTGTCATTTTTACTTTAACATTTAATAAAAAGCTATTTATGTCATTTCCAAACCAAAGTGTCTCCATGGGATCCCCAAGTTGACCCATGGCTTGTCTTGGTCGGCCATGACACAACCAATAGGGTTGGGACATGTGTCTAGGTCATTTCATATTATTAAAGCATTATTTATACCTTAAACTACACTAATTACCACTAATCGCGATTAAAAACTTAATAAGTTACTATTCACCAAAAAATTATTTTAATCTCATTGAACCACATTTTACTTCTTAATGACAACCATGTATGTCGGATTTTCAAAATTCAATACACATTAGTGGTAAACTTTCATTTAACTGAAAAATCAGTTTGCTTGATTACCATTTAGTGGTTTCACTATTCATCAAAAATTGACGTTTTTCAGAAAATTACCAAAAATTCACCCTAAGCTACATTTGATATTCCGAATTCAAAAATGAAGTCTATTTTACAAAATTCAAATCATATAAGTCACATTAATTAATTTAATAATTAATTCCCGCTGCCAGAGCAAATAGCGTGTTTTTACAAAACAATAAGTATCAAACGATTGACACCAGTTTAAGTCTAATTTCAAAGTGAAATTGATTCCAATGACCACCATTGGATAAAATGGTAAAAATATATTCTAATTTAACTTCAAAACCAATTCAAAACATAATCTAATCATATAAATAAATTAGATTAAAAAGCAGTTTTGATGTAAAATGCAGTATTTTTCACTATTCATTAAAAAATGAACATTGTCAGAAAAATACCAAAAATTCACACAAGGTAAATTTTGATGTTCCAATCATAAAGAATAAGTTTATTTTGACAAACATAGTTTATAATATTGTCAAAATATAGATTCAAAAATGGTTTTCCATCAAAAGGCAGTAAAACAATCTTTTAAGAATATTAGTGTATTCCATGCTTAAGATTGGATTTATTTTCATTTTAAGCCTCTAAAACACTATCTTAATCATTAATAGACATAGATAAAAATATATATTATTCATTACTTACTTGGGATGTTACATCCTTCCCCCCTTTAGAAAATTGCGTCCCCGCAATTTATTTACTTATCGAATAAATGGGGGTACTTATCCCTCATTGCATTTTCAGATTCCCATGTTGCCTCTTCAATCATGTGGTTTTTCCACAAAACCTTTACCTGGTGAACCACCTTATTCCGTAACACTTGCTCCCTGTGGTCAAGAATCTGGACCGGTTGTTCCTCATAAGATAGGTTCTCTTCCAGCTAAACTACCTCTGGACTCAAAACATGAGATGGATCTGGCATATACTTTCTCAACATCGAAACGTGAAAAACATTGTGTACCTGAGACAAACTCGGAGGTAAAGTCACTCGGTATGCAACTGATCCAACTCTCTCCAGAATTACGTATGGTCCAATGAACCTTGGACTCAACTTTCCTTTCTTACCAAATCTCATCACACTTTTCCAAGGAGAAACCTTGAGAAAAACATGATCACATAAACATGAATAAAGGAAACATAACATTTCCACATTTCAATCACAATATAACATTTTAGGATATTGAAATAATGAATCCATTCAAAAAGAAACCATTTCCAAAACCATTTAAAACATTTAATAAAGATATTTTTGAATCAAAGTGTCCCATACCACCTTGAAGCTTTTAACATTTTAAACCATTAATATCCATATAAATAAATCCTTAAAACCATTTTTAAAACATGGATATTAATAAGAAAAAATAATTAAAACATTTAAAACGATATTTTGGTGAAAGGGGTTTTTACCAAAATTAGAGACACTTGAATACAATAATCGAGGAATAACATTTAGTCATAACTTTATAATATCATGAGAATAAAAGGATTCATGATATAATACTCCAAAGGACAGTATATACACCATATAAGAGTGAATTGGTGCATAAAAACAATGAACCCTCAATAGAAATGTCAAATGTGATGAAATCCCTTATAAAGAAGGTATCCTTAAATTAAGGACAAATAAATCTCAAAAAATATGTGTGAAAAATATATATACACCCAATATAAGTGGATATTAAGTGTAAAACAATAAAAGGTCATTCACACATATTCAATGGATGACATATTCAATGACTACAAGTTGAACCCAAAGAAATCAAAATTGGGTTAAAAAGTTCCCTTGACAGCCTAACGGCATCACATCAAAATGAGTTGATGAGAGATAAAAAGTGTATCTCATCACTTGGACATAAAATTTACATCAATAAGGATGTATGAGAACATATCCCAACATAAAAATATGTAAATTAAAAGACCCAATAAAAGAAGTCTTTTAAAAAAGAGGAGGGTGAAAGGTTCCCTTACCGACTTGGGTATCTTTCAAAACATACACCCCATGAAAGAAAGACAATAGGTCATTGATGTAAATACTCATAAACAAAAGTATATTACACAAAGAGTAGAATAATGGGCAGTACATACACCACTCAATGGAATTTCTGGCAAATGTAGCCTAAATCTCACGGGAATAAAAGTGAGATGAAAAATCCCTTACGAAAACTCGGCAGCCTAACGACGCCACATAAAACTTCCGAATATGGATTGATGAGATCAAATAGAGTATCCCATCATATTACAATATAATTTACAGCAAGTGGAATATAAAAGAAAATCCCCCAACATTGCAAGGAGGAGTTTAAAAGAAGTGACATAAAGGAGAGTACTTAAAAAGAAAGAGAGAGGTTAGATCTCTTACGAAAGTTCGGCAGCCTAACGGCGCCACTCAAAACTTCCAAAATGGATTGATGAGAGAGAATAGGGTCTCTCATCACATGAACATAAAAATTACAGTAAATGTAATATAAAATAACATCCCAATCATAAGAAAGATGAGCTTAAAATAAATGACATAAAAGAGTGTACTTAAAAAGAAAGAGAGTTGTAGGATCCCTTACCTCGGGTCCGACTTGACTCGATCGTTCTTTAATCTCCTGAATAATAAACTTGAGTTAATTTATACTTCCTTAAAAACATTTTTCAAGTTCATTATTCCTTTTATATCACTTATTACCCTGTCATAAACATTATGTAATCATTTAAGTTAATAATATTTGTTTTGCCGATGTTTGGTTCCTAAGTTGAAAGTGGACTTCTTACAATTACATGTTGTTCGTGTGGCCAAATGTTTATTATATCCAGAATTTTATTCATGATGTAGATATCATATATTTCATATATATCCAGTTCATTCATTAATTTATAACGTTACATAATCATTTAGAGGTAAGAAATGAAATGCACCGTTCATGGAGACGGTAAGCCGTACGTACGCATGAACGCTACTTTCATTTCTATTTTGTATTTTATATAATGGAATAATAATGATATAAAGGTATATTATAATTCCAGTATAATATCATATATAATATCATAGTTCCATCCTTTATACGTCCCACATATGGTATTAACGAATCACATCACTTTGAGGGGGCGGTAGTCCGCACTTCCTAAAATGAAGATATCGCGTATACCCATAATGGAAGCCATAAAGGTGAGACACAAATGAAAAATACAGAAGCATAAGTAAAACATAAACATATTATATATCATATATAAAAATAGTGACATCATAATGGCCACCTTTGAAGGTGTTAAAAGAATGTTGAACAATCATCGTTTCGGGAGGCAGAAATTCGCCATCCACGGAAACCGTATGTTCTTTAACCATTTGATGTAGTTGTGTGAGAGTGTAGCTCGAATAAATCTTATAAAAACATCCTAGTATATTGAAGATACTGGTGTCGTTACAAAAGAAATAAATAAAAAGAGTTTAGGGGGTTGGAGAAGAAAAATAAAACAAATGAACATGAGAGAATGAATTACCTTTAAAAGTGTAACTCCTTTTGATTAGAGCCTAAAGGCTTCCTTTGAAAGGATTATGCCCAAAGGGAATCTTCTATGATGAGTAGAGGGATGTTGAGAGAGTAAATGGGCAGGGTTTGGCCGAGCCAAAGGCTTGAGGGGTGTGTGAAATGAGGTAGAGGTGGGGGCCTTTTATAAGAGGAGAGGAGGGGCACTTTTGGAAAGTAAAGAAATATTACTTTATTTGAAAATGTGTTTCGGTTTGAAAATGTCCGACATTGATATAATTCGTGGATAAGGTGATAAGGCTTCGAAATCCACTCATCCAATAAGTTTTGGACATGTGTAGTTCATAGATGTTACATTATCTTTCCATTTTATTTAAATCGTCAAATAATGATGTCATCGCTGCATCATTATTATGTCATAAATAATTTAATTTATTTAATGTCTAAAAATTATAAAAAAAATACTATGATGTAGGAATTATTTTTATCTTTCCAATGACTATTTATAATAAAAATTTGGACTTGTGTAACCCCACTTAAAAATTGTTTTAGTATAACATATCATGTTTGTGTCATTTTTACTTTTACATTAAATAAAAAGTTATTTATGTCATTTCCCAACCAAAGTGGATCCATGGGGTCCCCAAGTTGGCCCATGGCTTGTCTTGGTCATACATGACTCACCCAATAGGTGTAGGACAAGTGTAATGGTGTTTTCACATTCTTATAATATCATTTTTACCTTAAATTACACTAATTACCACTAATCGCGATTATAAACTTAATAAGTTACTATTCACCAAAAAATTATTTTCATCCCATTGAACCACATTTTTCATACTAATGAAAACCATGTATGTCGGATTTTCAAAATTCAATACACATTAGTGGTAAACTTTCATTTAACTGAAAAATCAGTTTTCTTGATTACCACTTAGTGGTTTCACTATTCATCAAAAATTGGAGTTTTTCAGAAAAATACCAAAACGTCACCCTAAGCTATATTTGATATTCCGAAATCAAAAATGAAGTCCGTTTTACAAAAATAAAAACATATTAGTCACATTAATTAATTTAACAATTAATTCCCACTGTCAGAGAAAATAGCGTGTTTTTATAAAACAATAAGTATCAAAAGATTTACACTAGTTTAAGTCTGATTTCAAAGTGAAATTAATTCCAACGACCACTATTGGATTTAATGGTAAAAATATTTTCTAATTTCACTTTAAAACCAATTCAAAATATAATCTAATCATATAAATAAATTAGATTAAAAAGAGGTTTTGAATTAAAATACAACATTTTACACTATTCATTAAAAAAATGAACATTATCGGAAAGATACCAAAAATTTACACAAAGTAAATTTTGATGTACCGATTCTTAAGAAGAGTTTTATTTGGTCCAATAGAATTTATAAGAGTGAACGAAACTATATTTAATGATGGTTCTCCATTAAAAGGCGATAAGTGAACCTTTAGTGAAAACTAGGGCATATACGCCTAAAATTGAATTCTTTCCGTATTTGAAGCCTTTAGCTTTTATTGGATAAATGTAAAAACATTTAAAAACATATATAATCATATTTTAGTTATTTATATCCATTACCGCCATTACAACGGCTACATGTTAACTACCATTTAAAATAATATTATTTTATTATTAGAGTGCAACGTAAGATTTCCAAGAAACTCGTTGTTGCCTGTTGGGTATGCCATCGAGCATAGCGTCCCCTTTAAAGACATTTAAATATTTTATTCACAAATATGGATAAATATGAAATTTCATATTCTTTATTTACCTGGGGTGTTACATCCTTCCCCCCTTTTGAGAATTGCGTCCTCGCAATTTTAAAATTATGCTTGGAAACATCCTTTAAAGTCCCACATCGGAACAAAAGTCGGTAAAACAAACACTTTAAAATAAAGAAAGATAAGTACAAAGGTCACCCGAGTTAACCCATACTAGGATTCCAAGTATGAAAATATGGACATGGAGGAAAAAACAAAGGGTCATGTTCTGATGGAGAGTGATAGAAAACATGTTTAGGAGAAAGTTAACCATGAGAAAATCACAAACTTGTGATGGGTTAAACGGTATTCGATTCCCCAGTAGGAAAAGTTAATAGAAAACATTTTTGTTTTAAGTTACTTTTTATTGAGGAATTTATTAATAAGGAAACATAATCACTTATCATGTTGACTCTCAACTTTTATTAGATTCCTTACACAAACTCATATTTTCTCCAAAAGGCGAGTATTTAGGAAGACTTGTTCAAATTAAGAGTACTATAATCAACTTCTAGAGAATCACCTAATCCACAAAAGAGAACTATATACTTCCCATGTCTTTAGGCTTTAACCAAAACCAAAAACAAAAAGGTTAGTACAAGGTCAGATATTCTAGAAAAGGATAACCCTTTAAAAAGAAAATCTATGCTTAATCTCCAAAATTTGTCCAACAAAACCCAAAGTTCAACGAGGACCATCCGATAAACAATTTGTCCATAAAATTCTTCAATGTAAACCAATATAATATTGAAACCCAAATATTTAAAGGATTTAATCACATAGTCTTCCAAGTTAAATCGTAACATTTATCTCCAAACAACATCAGTTGCCCCTAAAGTCTCGTATTGAAAAGTAATTAACCTAATCACATATCCTCCAAGATAGGTTAATCATTTTCATAAATAACCCAAAATCAACTTACTCTTAATTCATAAAATCATATAACTAGAAAGAATCAGCCAAACTAACCAGGGACTTCACATAGTCCAGTGGTAGGCGATAAATACCAGTCGCACTTTGGTTGTGGGTTCGATTCCTGCAGCTTTGTCCGACGCGACGGGTAGTCACACGGTCTGCGTGTTGTCCTTTTTCCAAAACTATATAATTCTTAAAACATTCCCCAAAATGAGAAAAAAATCTTCAAGAATAATCATAACATATTTTAACCTCAAGTTTATCTCATTCCTTTCATTTTCCATCATATCATAGAGTAACCCATAATTACCTAAAAATTAAGTATCATATAAACCCTAATGGTTACCTTAATAATTATTAACTGAATTTCCACATCGAGTTGGACATCTCGTACATGATGTATTAGAGAACTCACCAAGGTTGAAGTGGTTGATCATGACTCCTTGATATTTGGTTTAGAACAACCACGAGTTTCCTCATTGAATCCTCCATTTTATCTAGTATCTTAATCAGAGAACCACCATAGTTTCCTTCAAACCTATTGTCTCTTTGGTGCCTGCTAGATCCATCCATTCACTAAAAATAGAAATGTCAGTGTGAGTATATCAACAAAACCATCATGTACTAATGAGGAAGGTAAACACTAATATACACTTACTCATTCACTTTATCTAAAACTTGGACTCTTTCTGAAATCCTAACCATTATGGTAATGTCACTTATGCTTAAAGAATACCCTAACCTCTAAAGTTATCTAAACCGACCTTTGATACCAACTATAAGGCCCCAGCCTTAAACCTTACTTAATCTTGAGTTATTACAAGATTACACATTGAGGATCTTTTCAGGTTTAGAGTTTTAGAGAATTAGATCATGAAACTTTCATTACATTCCACATTTAAACAAAGTGGTTACATAAAAGACACTATTCATTCTTCCCATCAACGGAAACATATTTAAAATAAAACATGGATTCTTTCTTGACACATCCTTGACACTATCATCACATCATGTACCCTTCCCTTGACATGTGAAAAACATTTCAAAAACTTCAGATGAGCATAAAAAGCTCAGTAAGGGATATATAGATATGGAAAGGAAACATGAGTACATGTATACATAAGAATGAAATCATACTTTACCCATAAAACATAGGCATATCAAATCATGAATAAATCATAGAAATCATAAGACATAAAGGTAACTTGAGGCATTCATAACATTCTTACGTGGGGAGTAACCCTCTTGGTTACGTTTGGAATACCCATCACAGTATATTCCCTAAATCTCTTCGGAGAAACCTTAACGTTTCACTCCTTCGCGTTACCCAATGCATTGGAGAGCTATATCGGGCTCACCCGCCCTTAGTTTATCACGGAACCACCCGTTCTTCATAACAATGCCCAAGAACCATAACATAATCGTATCACATAAACATGAATAAAGGAAACATAACATTTACACATTTCAATCACAATATAACATTTTAGGATATTGAAATAATGAATCCATTCAAAAAGAAACCATTTCCAAAACCATTTAAAACATTTAATAAAGAGATTTTTGAATCAAAGTGTCCCATACCACCTTGAAGCTTTTAACATTTTAAACCATTAATATCTATATAAATAAATCCTTAATACCATTTTGAAAACATGGATATTAATAAGAACAAATAATTAAAACATTTAAAATGATATTTTGGTTAAAGGGGTTTTTACCAAAATTAGAGACACTTGAATACAATAATCGAGGAATAACATTTAGTCAGAACTTTATAATATCATGAGAATAAAAGGATTCATGATATAATACTCCAAAGGACAGTATATACACCATATAAGAGTGAATTGGTGCATAACAACAATGAACCCTCAATAGAAATGTCAAATGTGATGAAATCCCTTATAAAGAATGTATCCTTAAATTAAGGACAAATAAATCTAAAAAAATATGTATGAAAAATATATATACACCCAATATAAGTGGATATTAAGTGTAAAACAATAAAAGGTAATTCACACATATTCAATGGATGACATATTCAATGACTACAAGTTGAACCCAAAGAAATCGAAATTTGGTTAAAAAGTTCCCTTGAGAGCCTAACGGCATCACATCAAAATGAGTTGATGAGAGATAAAAAGTGTATCTCATCACTTGGACATAAAATTTACATCAATAAGGATGTATGAGAACATATCCCAACATAAAAATATGTAAATTAAAAGACCCAATAAAAGAAGTCTTTTAAAAAAGAGGAGGGTGAAAGGTTCCCTTACCGACTTGGGTATCTTTCAAAACATACACCCCATGAAAGAAAGACAATAGGTCATTGATGTAAATACTCATAAACAAAATTATATTACACAAAGAGTAGAATAATGGGTAGTACATACACCACTCAATGGAATTTGTGGCAAATGTAGCATAAATCTCACGGGAATAAAAGTGAGATGAAAAATCCCTTACGAAAACTCGGCAGCCTAACGACGCCACATAAAACTTCCAAATATGGATTGATGAGATAAAATAGAGTATCCCATAATATTACAATATAATTTACAGCAAGTTTAATATAAAAGAAAATCCCCCAAAATTGCAAGGAGGAGTTTAAAAGAAGTGACATAAAGGAGAGTACTTAAAAAGAAAGAGAGAGGTTAGATCTCTTACGAATGTTCGGCAGCCTAACGGCGCCACTCAAAACTTCCAAAATGGATTGATGAGAGAGAATAGGGTCTCTCATCACATGAACATAAAAATTACAGTAAATGTAATATAAAAGAACATCCCAATCATAAGAAAGATGAGCTCAAAATAAATGACATAAAAGAGTGTACTTAAAAAGAAAGAGAGTTGTAGGATCCCTTACCTCGGGTCCGACTTGACTCGATCATTCTTTAATCTCCTGAATAATAAAATTTAGTTAATTTATACTTACTTAAGAACATTTTTCAAGTTCATTATTCCTTTTATATCACTTATTACCATGTCATAAACATTATGTAATCATTTAAGTTAATAATATTTGTTTTGCCGATGTTTGGTTCCGAAGTCGAAAGTGGACTTCTTACAATTACATGTTGTTCGTGTGGCCAAATGTTTATTATATCCAGAATTTTATTCATGATGTAGATATCATATATTTCATATATATCCAGTACATTAATTAATTTATTACGTTACATAATCATTTAGAGGTAAGAAATGAAATGCACCGTTCATGGAGACGGTAAGCCGTACGTACGCATGAACGCTACTTTCATTTCTATTTTGTATTTTATATAATGGAATAATAATGATATAAAATTATATTATAATTCCAGTATAATATCATATATAATATCATAGTTCCATCCTTTATAGGTCCCACATATGGTATTAACGAATCACATCACTTTGAGGGGGCGGTAGTCCGCACTTCCTAAAATGAAGATATCGCGTATACCCATAATGGAATCCATAAAGGTGAGACACAAATGAAAAATACAGAAGCATAAGTAAAACATAAACATATTATATATCATATATAAAAATAGTGACATCATAATGGCCACCTTTGAAGGTGTTAAAATAATGTTGAACAATCATCGTTTCGGGAGGCAGAAATTCGCCATCCACGGAAACCGTATGTTCTTTAACCATTTTATGTAGTTGTGTGAGAGTGTAGCTAGAATAAATCTTATAAAAACATACTAGTATATTTAAGATACTGGTTTTGTTACAAAAGAAATAAATAAAAAGAGTTTATGGGGTTGGAGAAGCAAAATAAAACAAATGAACATGAGAGAATGAATTACCTTGAAAAGTGTAACTCCTTTTGATTTGAGCCTAAAGGCTTCCTTTGAAAGGATTCTTCCCAAAGAGAATATTCTACGATGAGGAGAGGGATGTGGAGAGAGTAAATGGGCAGGGTTTGGCCGAGCCAAATGCTTGAGGGGCGTGTGAAATGAGGTAGAGGTGGGGGCCTTTTATAAGAGGAGAGGAGGGGCACTTTTGGAAAGTAAAGAAATATTACTTTATTTGAAAATGTGTTTCTGTTTTAAAAGGTCCCAAATTGATATAATTCGTGGATAAGGTGATAAGGCTTCGAAATCCACTCATCCAATAAGTTTTGGACATGTGTAGTTCATATATTTTACATTATCTTTCCATTTTATTTAAATCGTCAAATAATGATGTCATCGATGCATCATTATTATGTCATAAATAATTTAATTTATTTAATGTCTAAAAATTATAAAAAAAATACTATGATGTAGGAAATCTTTTTATCTTTCCAATGACTATTTATAATCAAAATTTGGACTTGTTTAACCCCACTTAAAAATTTATTTAGTATAACATATCATGTTTGTGTCATTTTTACTTTTACATTAAATAAAAAGTTATTTATGTCATTTCCCAACCAAAGTGGATCCATAGGGTAGAGTTTTAGAGAATTAGATCATGAAACTTTCATTACATTCCACATTTAAACAAAGTGGTTACATAAAAGACAATATTCATTCTTCCCATCAACGGAAACATATTTAAAATATAACACAGATTCTTTCTTGACACATCCTTGACACTATCATCACATCATGTACCTTTCCCTTGAACTGTAAAAAACATTTCAAAAACTTTGGATGAGCATAAAAAACTCAGTAAGGGATACAAAAAGAATAAAAACTATTAGTTTATCAAAACAAAAAGTAAACCATGTATACTTTATCAAGGTAATACTTCTCACCTTTATGAAGTAGTAAAAACTCTTCACTGAATAAAATATCATTACTTACCTTTTTGTAACCAAAGGATTACCATAAAAATCCATAAAAATAACACATAACATATATAAAGGTAACTTGGGACATAAACATACTTAAGTGGAATAACCATACGGTCGACTTCCACACATATCACTTAATGGAATAGCCATACGGCCAATTTCCATACATACTTAATGGAATAGCCATACGGCCGACTTCCATACCCAATGCATTGGAGGTTATAACGTAACCACCCGTCCTGGTATTCACAGCACCATCCGTCATATGGTTTATAACGTAACCACCCGTTAAAATGTCCAAGTACCAATATAAAATCATATAACATAAAACCAATATAAAGGAATGATAAAATTTCCACATTTCAATCACAATATATCATAAATATATTGACATAATAGAATCCTTTTTCAAAACCATTTTCAATACCAAAATACATAAAAGAGTATATGGTATTTATTTTATTCTAAAAACATTACGTCTTGTTGAGAAAGCCAAAGACCAAATAATACTCGCGACGGCAGAAAAGGTCGTTGTCGCCGCGTACGTTAAAAGAAACATTCCCTTTTGTCATTTAGTAAACGCTTCGTATAAAAAAGATTCCTTTTGAATAAACGTAAAAGTCAAAGGGGTTTATACACCGTATAAAAGAAAGTTGTGTATATAATAAAATATGCCTCAATGAAAGGAGATTGAGACGAAGTCCCATACCTCGTATCCGACTTGACCCGACCGTTCTTTAATCTCTTGAATAATAAACTTGAGTTAATCTCTACTTGCTTAAGAACCTTTTTCAAGTTCATTATTCCTTTTATACCATGTTATGGTAATCATGTAATCATTTAAGTTAAAAATGTTCATTTTGTCTGTATTTGGTTCTTAAGTCAAAAAAAGACTTCTTACACTTACATGTTGTTAATTTGGTCAAAGGTTCGTTATATCCAGAATGATATTAATGATTTGGATAACATATACATCATATATATTCAGCATATACATGTATTTATAATATTACATCACATTTAGAGGTAAGAAATGAAATGCACCGTTCATGGAGACGGTAAGCCGTACGTACGCATGAACGCTACTTCCATTTCTATTTCGTATTTTCTGGAATGGAATCATAATTATATAAGAGTATATTATAATTCCAGTATAATAACTTATATAATATCATTAACTTTATCCTTTACACATCCCACATATGGTATTAACGAATCAAATCACTTTCAGGGGGCGGTAGTCCGCACTTCCTAAAATGAAGATATCGTGTTTACCCATAATGGAAACCATAAAGTTATGCCCAAAATGAAAAAAACATAAGCTTAAGGAAAACATAAACATATCATATATCATATATAAAAATAGTGACATCATAATGGCCACCTTTGAAGGTGTTAAATGAGTATTGAACAATCATCGTTTCGGGAGGCAGAATTTCGCCATCCACGGAAACCGTATGTTCTTTAACCATTTGATGTAGTTGTGTGAGAGTGTAGATCAAATAAATCTTATAAAAACATCCTAGTATATTTAAGATACTGGTGTTGTTACAAAAGAAGTAAATAAAAAGAGTTTAGGGGGTTGGAGAAGAAAAATAAAACAAATGAACATGAGAGAATGAATTACCTTCAAAAGTGTAACTCCTTTTGATTTGAGCCTAAAGGCTTCCTTTGAAAGGATTCTTCCCAAAGGGAATCCTCTCGGATGAGGAGAGGGATGTGGAGAGAGTAAATGGGCAGGGGTTGGCCGAGCCAAAGGCTTGAGGAGTGTGTGAAATGAGGTAGAGGTGGGGGCCTTTTATAAGAGAAGAGGAGGGGCACTTTTGGAAAGTAAAGAAATATTTCTTTATTTGAAAATGTGTTTTGGTTTTAAAAGGTCCCACATTGATATAATTCATGGATAAGGTGATAAGGGTTCGACATCCACTCATCCAATTGGTTTTGGACATGTTTAGTTCATATATTTTACATTATCTTTCCATTTTATTTAAATCTTCAAATAATGATGTCATCACTGCATCATTATTATGTCATAAATAATTTACTTTTGACCACACGAACAACATGTAATTGTAACAAGTCCACTTTCTACTTAAGAACCAAATATTGACAAAACAAACATTATTAACTTAAATGGTTAAATAATGTTTATAACATGGCAATAAGTGATATAAAAGGAATAATGAACTTTAAAAAGGTTCTTAATCAAGTATAAATTAACTCAAGTTTATTATTCAGGGCGTTAAAGAACGATCGAGTCAAGTCGGACCCGAGGTAAGGGACTTCGTCTCAATCTCCTTTCATTGAGGCATATTTCGTTTTATACACAACTTTCTTTTATACGGTGTATAAACTCCTTTGACTTTTACTTTTATACAAAAGTAATCTTTTTCTACGAAGCGTTTTACTAAACGACAAAAATGAATGTTTTTTTTAACGTACGCGGTGACAACGACCTTTTCCACCGCCGCGAGTATTATTTGATCTTTGGCTTTCTCAACAAGCCATAATGTTTTTAGAATAAAATAAATACCATATACTCTTTTATGTATTTTGGTATTGAAAATGGTTTTGAAAAAGGATTCTATTATGTCAATATATTTATGATATATTGTGATTGAAATGTGGAAATGTTATCATTCCTTTATATTGGTTTTATGTTTTATGATTTTATACTGGTACTTGGACATTTTAACGGGTGGTTACGTTATAAACCATATGACGGGTGGTGTTGTGAATACTAGGACGGGTGGTTACGTTATAACCTCCAATGCATTGGGTATGGAAGTCGGCCGTATGGCTATTCCATTAAGTATGTATGGAAATTGTCCGTATGGCTATTCCATTAAGTGATATGTGTGGAAGTCAACCGTATGGTTATTCCACTTAAGTATGTTTATGTCCCAAGTTACCTTTATATATTCTATGTGTTCTTTATATGGGTTTTATGGTAATCCTTTGGTTACAAAAGGTAAGTAATGATACTTTATTCAGTGAAGATTTTTTTTACTACTTCATGAAGGTGAAGGTATTACTTTGATATAGTATACATGGTTTACTTGATGTTTGAAAAACTAATAGTTTTCATTCTCTTTGTATCCCTTACTGAGCTTTTTATGCTCACCCCAAATTTTTCGAAATGTTTTTCACAGGACTTAAAGTGGAATAAGGTCAAGGATGGGATCAAGGGAATTTCATGCTATCTAAAACATGGAATCTAGACATCTTTATTTTTAAGAGTTTTTATTTTATGGAGACTTAGTAGAAGTGTCTACTTTGTAATATTTTAAGATGTAATAGTTATGTTCTAATTCTCTAAAACTCTAAACCTGAAAAGATCCTCAATGTGAATTATTCATTTAATTCAATATTAAGTAAGGTTTAAGGCTGGGGCCTTATAGTTGGTATCAACTATAAGGCCCCAGCCTTAAACCTTACTTAATCTTGAGTTATTACAAGATTACACATTGAGGATCTTTTCGGGTTTAGAGTTTTAGAGAATTAGATCATAAAACTTGCATTACATTCCACATATAAACAAAGTGGTTACATAAAGATAGTATTCTTCATTCCCATCAATGGAAACACATTTAAAATAAAACATGGATTATTTCTTGACACATCCTTGAATCTATCATCTTATCATGTACCTTTCCCTTGACCTGTGAAAAACATTTCAAAAACATGGGATGAGCATAAAAACTCAGTATGGCTTATAAAAACATGGAAAGGAAACATGGGTACATACATACATAAGAGTGAAATCATACTTTACCCATAAAACATAATCACTTTAACATACCTCATCAAATCATGAATAAATCATAGAAATAATAAGAAATAAAGGTAACTTGAGGCATTCATAACATTTTTACGTAGGGAGTAACCCTCTTGGTTACGTTTGGAATACCCATCACAGTATATTCCCTAAAATCTCTTCAGAGAAACCTCAACGTTTCACTCCTTTGCGTTACCCAATGCATTGGAGAGCTATAACGGGCTCACCCGCCCTTAGTTTATCACGGAACCACCCGTCTTCATAATAATGCCCAAGAACCATAACATAATCATATCACATAAAACATGCATAAAGGAAACATAAAATTTCCACATTTCAATCATGAGATATCAATACAACAAATTGATATAAAAACATTATGAAAACCATTTTCAATACCAAAATAAAAGAAAAGTAAAACATGGTATTTATTTTTCTTTTAAAAGAAGGTATGGCTTGTAGAGGAAGCCGAAACTCAAATAACGGTCACGACGGCGGAAAAGTCGTTGTCGCCGCATACGTACGAAAAAAACATTCCCTTTTGTCGTTAAGTAAACGCTGCGTATAAAAAAGATTCCTTTTGAATAAATGGAAAAGTCAAAGGGTTTTATACACCGTATAAAAGAAAGTTGTGTATAAAATAAAATATGCCTCAATGAAAGGAGATTGAGACGAAGTCCCATACCTCGTATCCGACTTGACCCGACCGTTCTTTAATCTCCTGAATAATAAACTTGAGTTAATCTCTACTTGCTTAAGAACCTTTTTCAAGTTCACTATTCCTTTTATACCATGTTATGGAAATCATGTAATCATTTAAGTTAATAATATTCATTTTGTCGGTATTTGGTTCTTAAGTCAAAATAGACTTCTTACACTTACATGTTGTTAATTTGGTCAAAGGTTCATTATATCCAAAATGATATTAATGATTTGGATAACATATACATCATATATATTCAGCATATACATGTATTTATAATATTACATCACATTTAGAGGTAAGAAATGAAATGCACCGTTCATGGAGACGGTAAGCCGTACGTACGCATGAACGCTACTTCTATTTCTATTTCGTATTTTTTTTGGAATGGAATCATAATTATATAAGAGTATATTATAATTCCATTATAATAACATATATAATATCATTAACTTTATCCTTTACACATCCCACATATGGTATTAACGAATCAAATCACTTTCAGGGGGCGGTAGTCCGCACTTCCTAAAATGAAGATATCGTGTTTACCCATAATGGAAACCATAAAGGTATGCCCAAAATGAAAAAAACAGAAGCTTAATGAAAACATAAACATATCATATATCATATACAAAAATAGTGACATCCTAATGGACACCTTTGAAGGTGTTAAATGAGTATTGAACAATCATCGTTTCAGGAGGCAGAATTTCTCCATCCACGGAAACAGTATGTTCTTTAACCATTTGATGTAGTTGTGTGAGAGTGTAGCTCAAATAAATCTTATAACAACATCCTAGTATATTGAATATATTGGTGTTGTTACAAAAGAAGTAAATAAAAAGAGTTTAGGGGGTTGGAGAAGCAAAATAAAACAAATGAACATGAGAGAATGAATTACCTTTAAAAGTGTAACTCCTTTTGATTTGATCCTAAAGGCTTCCTTTGAAAGTATTCTGCCCAAAGGGAATCCTCTAGGATGAGGAGAGGGATGTGGAGAGAGTAAATGGGCAGGGTTTGGCCGAGACAAAGGCTTGAGTAGTGTGTGAAATGAGGTAGATGTGGGGGCCTTTTATAAGAGGAGAGGAGGGGCACCTTTGGAAAGTAAAGAAATATTACCTTATTTGAAAATGTGTTTCGGTTTTAAAAGTTCCCACATTGATATAATTCGTGGATAAGGTTATAAGGGTTCTAAATCCACTCATACAATTGGTTTTGGCCATGTGTAGTTCATAGATTTTACATTGTCTTTCCATTTTATTTAAATCGTCAAATAATGATGTCATCACTGCATCATTATTATGTCATAAATAATTTAATTTATTTAATGTCTAAAAATTATAAAAAAAATACTATGATGTAGGAAATATTTTTATCTTTCTAATGACTATTTATAATCAAAAATCTGATCTTTATAAGCCCATGTAAAAATTGTTTTCGTAAAACATATTATGTTTGTGTCATTTTTACTTTTACATTAAATAAAAAGTTATTTTTGTCATTTCCCAACAAAAGTGGATCCATGGGGTCCCCAAGTTGACCCATGGCTTATCTTGGTCGGCCATGACACAACCAATAAGGTTGGGACATGTTTCTAGTTCATTTCATATTATTAAAGCATTATTTATACCTTAAACTACCCTAATTACCACTAATCACGATTAAGAACTTAATAAGTTACTATTCACCAAAAAATTATTTTAATCTCATTGAACCACATTTTACTTCTTAATGACAACCATGTATGTCGGATTTTTGAAATTCAAAACACAATGATGGAAAATTTTCATTTAAACGGAAAATCAGTCTTTATAAGTACCACTTAGTGGTTTCAGTATTCATCAAAAATTGGAGTTTTTCAGAAAATTACCAAAAAGTCACCCTAAGCTATATTTGATACTTATTGTTTCATAAAAACACGCTATTTGCTCTGAAAGCGGGAATTAACTATTAAATTAATTAATGTGACTTATATGTTTGGAATTTTGTAAAATAGACTTCATTTTTGAATTCGGGATATCAAATATTGCTTAGGGTGAATTTTTGGTAATTTTCTGAAAAACTTCAATTTTTGATGAATAGTGAAACCACTAAGTGGTAATCAAGCAAACTGATTTTTTAGTTAAATGAATGTTTACCACTAATGTGTATTGAATTTTGAAAATCCAACATACATGGTTGTCATTAGTATGTAAAATGTGGTTCAATAAGATTAAAATAATTTTTTGGTGAATAGTAACTTATGAAGTTTTTAATCGTGATTAGAGGTAATTAGTGTAATTTAATGTAAAAATGATATTATAAAAATGTGAAAACACCATGACACTTGTCCTACACCTATTGGGTGAGTCATGGCCGACCAAGAAAATCCATGGGCCAACTTGGGGACCCCATGGAGCCACATTAGTTGGAAAATGACATTAATATATTTTTATTTAATGTTAACGTGAAAATGACACTAACATAAATTATTTTACTAAAATACTTTTTAAGTAGGGTTATACAAGTCAAATTTTTGATTATAAATAGTCATTGGAAAGATACAAATATTTCCTACATCATAGAAGTTTTTTTATAATTTTTAGACATTGAATAACTTAAATTATTTATGACATAATAATGATGTAGCGATGACATCATTATTTGACGATTTAAATAAAATGGAAAGATAATGCAAAATATAAAACCTACACATGGCCAAAACCAATTGGATGAGTGGATTTCGAACCCTTATCACCTTATCCACGAATTATATCAATGTGGGACCTTTTAAAAACGAAACACATTTTCAAATAAAGTAATATTTTTTACTTTCCAAAAGTGCCCCTCCTCTCCTCTTATAAAAGGCCCCCACCTCTACCACCTTACACACACTCCTAAAGCCTTTGGCTCGGCCAACCCCTGCCCAATTACTCTCTACATATCCCTCTCCTCATCCTAGAGGATTCCCTTTTGGCAGAATCCTTTCAAAGGAATCCTTTAGGCTCAAATCAAAAGGAGTTACACTTTTAAAGGTAATTCATTCTCTCTTGTTCTTTTGTTTTATTTTTCTTCTACAACCCTCTAAACTCTTTTTATTTACTTATTTTGTAACAAAACCAGTATCTTCAATATAATAGGATGTTGTTATAAGATTTATTTGAGCTACACTCTCACACAACTGCATCAAATGGTTAAAGAACATACGGTTTCCGTGGATGGCGAAATTCTGCCTCCCGAAACGATGATTGTTCAATACTCATTTAACACCTTCAAATGTGGCCATTATGATGTCACTATTTTTATATATGATATATAATATGTTTATGTTTTCTTTAAGCTTATTTATTTTTCATTTTGGGCATACCTTTATGGTTTCTATTATGGGTAAACGCGATATCTTCATTTAAGGAAGTGCAGACTACCGCCCCCTCAAAGTGATGTGATTCGTTAATGCCATATGTGGGACGTGTAAAGGATGGATTTAAAGTTATTATATATGATGTTATACTGTAATTATAATATACCTCTATATCATTATTATTTCTTTCCATTAAAGTATGAGATAGAAATGAAAGTAGCATTCATGCATACGTACGGCTTACCATCTCCATGAACGGTGCCTTTCATTTCTTATCCCCAAATGTAATGTACTATTAAAAGTACATGTATATAATGGATATATATAATTAATGATATATCTAAATGATGAATATAATTCTGGAATTAAAATATACATACCTCTCATTTAGTTTTAATTCCATTAATATGACAATGAAATGAAAGTAGCGTTCATGCGTACGTACGTCTTACCGTCTCCATGAACGGTGCATTTCCACACATATCACTTAATGGAATAGCCATATGGCCAATTTCCATACATACTTAATGGAATAGCCATACGGCCGACTTCCATGCCCAATGCATTGGAGGTTATAACGTAACCACCCGTCCTGGTATTCACGGCATCACCCGTCATAATGTCCAAGTACCATTATTACACATAAAATATGGAAAATATAAACATTTCAATAACAATACTTCATTTGCAATCACAATAAATAATTCCAAGATATTGAATTAATCAATCCATTTTCAAAAACCATTTAAAAGAGATTTTAAAATCAAAGTGTCCCATACCACTTTGAAGCTTTTAATGGAATTATAATTTTAAAACATTAATGTCCATATAAATAAATACTGAAATCCATTTTGAAAACATGGACATTAAATATAAAGATTTAGAATAATAAATCTTTAAAACATTTAAAATGATATTTTTGTTAAAGAGTTTTTTAACAAAATGAGAGACTCTTGAATACAAATAATAGCCAAATAACATTTAATCTGAACTTTATAATATCATGAGAATAAAAGGATTAATCATATAATATGTCAAAGGACAGTATACACACCATATAAGAGTGAATTGGTGCATAACAACAATGAAGTCTCAAAAGAAATGTAAAATGAGATGAAATCCATTATAAAGAAGGTGTCCTTAAATTAAGGATAAATCAATCTCATAATTATGTGTGAAAAATATAAATACACCCAATATAAGTGGATATTAAGTGTAAAACAATCAAAGGTTATTCACACATATCCAAAGGATGACATATTCAATAACTACATGTTGAACCCAAAGAAATCGAAATTGGGTTAAAAAGTTCCCTTGACAGCCTAACGACATCACATCAAAATGAGTTGATGAGAGATAAAAAGTGTATCTCATCACTTGGACATAAAAGTTAAATCACTAAGGATATATGAGAACATATCCCAACATAACAATATGTAAATTAAAAGACCCTACAAAAGAAGTCTTTAAAAAAAAGAGGGTGAAAGGTTCCCTTACCGACTTGGGTAACTTTTGAAAAGTACACCCCATTGAAGAACTGTCATACAATGAATATGTAAATACCCATAAATGGAATTATATTACAATAGGATTGTAATAGTGGGAAGTACATAAACCACTCAATGGAAATTGTTTCAAATGTAGCATAAATCTCACGGGAATAAAAGTGAGATGAAAAATCTCTTACGAAAACTCGGCATCCTAACCGCGCCACTTAAAACTTCCAAAATGGATTGATGAGAGGAAATAGGGTCTCTCAGTACATCAACATAATGTTTACAGAAAGAGGAATATAAAAGAACAACCCCCAACATTACAAATAGGAGCTTAAAATAAGTGACATAAAGGAGAGTACTTAAAAAGAAAGAGAGAAGTTAGATCTCTTACGAAAGTTCGGCAGCCTAACGGCGCCAATCAAAACTTCCAAAATGGATTGATGAGAGAGAATAGGGTCTCTCATCACATGAACATTAAAATTACAGTAGGATTAATATAAAAGATCATCCCAATAACAAGAAAGATGAGATTTAAAAGGAATGACATAAAAGAGTGTACTTAAAAAGAAAGAGAGGAGTAAGATCCCTTACCTCGGGTCCGACTTGACTCGATCGTTCTTTAATCTCCTGAATAATAAACTTGAGTTAATTTATACTTCCTTAAGAACCTTTTTAAATTTCATTATTCCTTTTATATCACTTATTACCATGTTATAAACATTATTTAATCATTTAAGTTAATCATGTTTGTTTTGTCGATATTTGGTTCTTAAGTCGAAAGTGGACTTCTTACAATTACATGTTGTTCGTGTGGTCAAAGGTTCTTCATATCCAAAAATGACATTCCTGATTTGGATATCGTATATATCATATATATCCAGTATATACATGTATTTATAAAATCACATAATCATTTAGAGGAAAGAAATGAAATGCACCGTTCATGGAGATGGTAAGTCGTACGTACGCATGAACGCTACTTTCATTTCTATGTCGTATTAATGGAATTAAAACTATATGAGAGGTATGTATATTTTAATTCCAGAATTATATTAATCATTTAGATGTATCATACATCATATATATCCATTATATATATGTACTTATAATAGTACATTACATTTGGGGATAAGAAATGAAATGCACCGTTCATGGAGACGGTAAGCCGTACGTACGCATGAACGCTACTTTCATTTCTATCTCAAAATTTAATGGAAAGAAATAATAATGATATATAGGTAAATAATAATTCCAGTATAACATCATATATAATAACATTAAATCCATCCTTTATACGTCCCACGTATGGCATTAACGAATCACATCACTTTGAGGGGGCGGTAGTCCGTACTTCCTAAAATGAAGATATCGCATATACCCATAATGGAAGCCATAAAGGTAAGACACAAATGAAAAATAAAGAAGCCTAAGTAAAACATAAACATATTATATATCATATATAAAAATAGTGACATCATAATGGCCACCTTTGAAGGTGTTAAATGAGTATTGAGCAATCATCGATTCGGGAGGCACAATTTCGCCATCCACAGAAACCGTATGTTCTTTAACCATTTGATGTAGTTGTGTGAGAGTATAGCTAGAATAAATCTTATAAAAACATACTAGTATATTGAATATACTGGTGTTGTTACAAAAGAAATAAATAAAAAGAGTTTAGGGGGTTGGAGAAGCAAAATAAAACAAATGAACATGAGAGAATGAATTACCTTTAAAAGTGTAACTCCTTTTGATTTGAGCCTAAAGGCTTCCTTTGAAAGGATTCTGCCCAAAGGGAATCCTCTAGGATGAGGAGAGGGATGTGGAGAGAGTAAATGGGAAGGTTTTGGCCGAGCCAAAGGCTTGAGGAGTGTGTGAAATGAGGTAGAGGTGGGGGCCTTTTATAAGAGGAGAGGAGGGGTACTTTTGGAAAGTAAAGAAATATTACTTTATTTGAAAATGTGTTTCGGTTTCAAAAGGTCCCACATTGATATAACTCGTGGATAAGGTGATAAGGATTCTAAATCCACCCATCCAATATGTTTTGGACATGTTTAGTTCATAGATTTTACATTATCTTTCCATTTTATTTAAATCGTCAAATAATGATGTCATCGCTACATCATTATTATGTCATAAATAATTTAATTTATTTAATTTATAAAAATTATAAAACAAATACTATGATGTAGGAAATCTTTTTATCTTTCCAATGAATATTTATAATAAAAAATATGACTTGTATAACCCCACTTAAAAATTGTTTTAGTAAAACATATCATGTTTGTGTCAATTTTACTTTTACATTAAATAAAATGTTATTTATGTCATTTCCCAACCAAAGTAGATCCATGGGGTCCCCAAGTTGACCCATGGCTTTTCTTGGTCGGCCATGATAAAACCAATAGGTGTAGGACAAGTGTCATGGTGTTTTCACATTCTTATAATATCATTTTTACCTTAAACTACACTAATTACCTCTAATCGCGATTAAAAACTTAATAAGTTACTATTCACCAAAAAAATTATTTTAATCTCATTGAACCACATTTTACTTCTTAATGACAACCATGTATGTCGGATTTTTGAAAATCAAAACACAATGATGGAAAATTTTCATTTAAACGGAAAATCAGTTTTTATAAGTACCACTTAGTGGTTTCACTATTCATCAAAAATTGAAGTTTTTCAGAAAAATCCCAAAAATTCACCCTAAGCTATATTTGATATTCTGAATTCAAAAATGAAGTCCGTTTTACAAAATTCAAAACATATAAGTCACATTAATTAATTTAATAATTAATTCCCGCTGTCATGACAAATAGCGTGTTTTATGAAACAATAAGTATCAAAAGATTGACACTAGTTTAAGTCTGATTTCAAAGTGAAATTAATTCCAACGACCACTATTGTATTTAATGGTAAAAATATTTTCTAATTTCACTTTAAAACCAATTCAAAAGATAATATAATCATATAAATAAATTAGATTAAAAAGAGGTTTTGAATTAAAATATATCTTAGGGTGAATTTTTGGTAATTTTCTGAAAAACTTCAATTTATGATGAATAGTGAAACCACTAAGTGGTAATCAAGCAAACTGATTTTTCAGTTAAATGAAAGTTTACCACTAATGTGTATTGAATTTTGAAAATCCGACATACATGGTTGTCATTAAGAAGTAAAATGTGGTTCAATGAGATTATAATAATTTTTTGGTGAATAGTAACTTATTAAGTTCTTAATCGCGATTAGTGGTAATTAGGGTAGTTTAAGATATAAATAATGCTTTAATAATAGGAATTGACCTAGACACATGTCCCAACCTTATGGGTTGTGTCATGGACGACCAAGACAAGCCATGGGTCAACTTGGGGACCCCATGGAGACACTTTGGTTTGGAAATGACATAAATAACTTTTTAATAAATGTTAAAGTAAAAATGACACAAACAAGAGATGTTTCACGAAAACAATTTTTACATGGGGTTATAAAGATCAGATATTTGATTATAAATAGTCATTGGAAAGCTAAAAAGAGTTCCTACATCATAGTATTTTTTTATGATTTTTAGACATTAAATAAATTAAATTATTTATGACATAATAATGATGCAGCGATGACATCATTATTTGACGATTTAAATAAAATGGAAAGACAATGTAAAATCTATGAACTACACATGGCCAAAACTTATTGGATGAGTGGATTTCGAAGCCTTATCATCTTATCCACGAATTATATCAATTTGGGACCTTTTAAAACCGAAACACATTTTCAAATAAACTAATATTTCTTTACTTTCCAAAAGTGCCCCTCCTCTCCTCTTATAAAAGGCCCCCACCTCTACCTCATTTCACACACTCTTCAAGCCTTTGGATCGGCCAACACCTGCCCATTTACTCTCTCCACATCCCTATCCTCATCCTAGAGGATTACATTTGGGCAGAATACTTTCAAAGTAAGCCTTTAGGCTCAAATCAAAAGGAGTTACACTTTTCAAGGTAATTCATTCTCTCATGTTCATTTGTTTTATTTTGCTTCTCCAAACCCCTAAACTCTTTTTATTTACTTCTTTTGTAACAACAACAGTATCTTCAATATACTAGGATGTTGTTATAAGATTTATTTTATCTACACTCTCAGACAACTACATCAAATGGTTAAAGAACATACGGTTTCCGTGGATGGCGAAATTCTGCCTCCCGAAACGATGATTGTTCAATACTCATTTAACACCTTCAAAGGTGGACATTATGATGTCACTATTTTTATATATGATATATAATATGTTTATGTTTTCCTTAAGCTTCTGTTTTTTTTTTCATTTTGGGAATACCTTTATGGTTTCCATTATGGGTAAACACGATATCTTCATTTTAGGAAGTGCGGACTACCGCCCCCTGAAAGTGATTTGATTCGTTAATACCATATGTGGGATGTGTAAAGGATAAAGTTAATGATATTAGATATGTTATTATACTGGAATTATAATATACTCTTATATCATTATGATTCCATTCCAGAAAATATGAAATAGAAATGGAAGTAGCGTTCATGCGTACGTACGGTTTACCGTCTCCATGAACGGTGCATTTCATTTCTTACCTCTAAATGTGATGTAATGTTATAAATACATGTATATGATGAATATATATGATATATATGTTATCCAAATCATTAATATCATTCTGGATATAACGAACCTATGACCAAATTAACAACATGTAAGTGTAAGAAGTCTATTTTTGACTTAAGAACCAAATACCGACAAAATGAACATTATTAACTTAACTGATTACATGATGATCATAACATGGTATAAAAGGAATAATGAACTTGAAAAAGATTCATAAGCAAGTAGAGATTAACTAAAGTTTATTATTCTGGAGATTAAAGAACGGTCGGGTCAAGTCGAATACGAGGTATGGGACTTCGTCTCAATCTCCTTTCGTTGAGGCATATTTTATTTTATACACAACTTTCTTTTATACGGTGTATAAACCACTTTGACTTTTATGTTTATTCAAAAGTAATCTTTTTTATACGAAGCGTTTACTAAACGATAAAAGGGAATGTTTTTGTCGTACATATGCGGCGACAACGACTTCTCCACCGTTGTGACCGTTATTTGAGTTTCGGCTTCTTCTACAAGCCATACCTTCTTTTAAAAGAAAAAATGGGGTTATACAAGTAAGATTTTTGATTATAAATAGTAATTGGAAATCTAAAAAGATTTACTACATCATAGTATTTTTTTTATAATTTTTAGACATTAAATAAATTAAATTATTTATGACATAATAATGATGCAGCGATGACATCATTATTTGACGATTTAAATAAAATGGAAAGATAATGTAAAATCTATGAACTACACATGTCCAAAACTTATTGTATGGGTGGATTTCGAAACCTTATCACCTTATCCACGAATTATATCAATGTGGGACCTTTTAAAACCGAAACACATTTTCAAATAAATTAATATTTCTTTACTTTCCAAAAGTGCCCCTCATCTCCTTTTATAAAAGGCCCCCACCTCTACCTCATTTCACACACTCCTCAAGCCTTTGGCTCGGCCAACCCCTGCCCATTTACTCTCTCCACATCCCTCTCCTAATCCTAGAGGATTCCCTTTGGGAATAATCCTTACAAAGGAAGCCTTTAGGCTCAAATCAAAAGGAGTTACACTTTTAAAGGTAATTCATTCTCTCATGTTCATTTGTTTTATTTTGTTTCTCCAACCCCCTAAACTCTTTTTATTTACTTATTTTGTAACAACACCAGTATCTTCAATATACTAGGATGTTGTTATAATATTTATTCGAGCTACACTCTCACACAAATACATCAAATGGTTAAAGAACATACGGTTTCCATGGATGGCGAAATTCTGCCTCCCGAAACGATGATTGTTCAATACTCATTTAACACCTTAAAGGGTGGCCATTATGATGTCACAATTTTTATATATGATATATAATATGTTTATTTTTTGTTTAAGCTTCTGTATTTTTCATTTTGGGTATACCTTTATGGTTTCCATTATGGGTAAACACGATATCTTCATTTAAGGAAGTGCGGACTACCGCCCCCTCAAAGTGATGTGATTCGTTAATGCCATATGTGGGATGTGTAAAGGATGGATTTAAAGTTATTATATATGATGTTATACTGGAATTATAATATACCTATATATCATTATTATTTATTTCCATTAAATTATGAGATAGAAATGAAAGTAGCGTTCATGCCTACGTACGGCTTACCGTCTCGATGAACGGTGCATTTCTTTTCTTATCCCCAAATGTAATGTAATATTAAAAGTAAATGTATATAATGGATATATATAATTAATGATATATCTAAATGATGAATATAATTCTGGAATTAAAATATACATACCTCTCATTTAGTTTTAATTCCATTAATATGACAAAGAAATGAAAGTAGCGTTCATGCGTACGTACGGCTTACCGTCTCCATGAACGGTGCATTTCATTTCTTACCTCTAAATGATTACATAATATTATAAATACATGTATATGCTGGAAATATATGATATATATGATATCCAAATCAGGAATTTCATTCTGGATATAAAGAACTTTTGACCACACGAACAACATGTAATTGTAAGAAGTCAACTTTCGACTTAAGAACCAAATATTGACAAAACAAACATTATTAACTTAAATGGTTACATAATGTTTATAACATGGAAATAAGTGATATAAAAGGAATAATGAACTTTAAAAAGGTTCTTAATCAAGTATAAATTAACTCAAGTTTATTATTCAGGACGTTAAAGAACGATCGAGTCAAGTCGGACCCGAGGTAAGGGACTTCGTCTCAATCTCCTTTCATTGAGGCATATTTCGTTTTATACACAACTTTCTTTTATATGGTGTATAAACCCTTTTGACTTTTACTTTTATACAAAAGGAATCTTTTTCTACAAAGCGTTTTACTAAACGACAAAAAGGAATGTTTTTTAACGTACGCGGTGACAACGACCTTTTCCGCCACCGCGAGTGTAACTCTTTTTGATTTGAGCCTAAAGGCTTCCTTTGAAAGGATTCTGCCCAAAGGGAATCCTCTAGGATGAGGAGAGGGATGTGGGGAGAGTAAATGGGCAGGGTTTGGCCGAGCCAAAGGCTTGAGGAGTGTGGGAAAAGAGGTAGAGGTGGGGGCCTTTTATAAGAGGAGAGGAGGGGTACTTTTGAAAAGTAAGAAATATTACTTCATAAAGGATAAGTTTATTTTGACAAACATAGTTTATAAAATTGTCAAAATATAGATTCAAAAATGGTTTTCCATCAAAAGGCAGTAAAAAAATCTTTTAAGAATATTAGCGTATTCCATGCATAAGATTTTATTTATTTTCATTTTAAGAGTCTATAACACTATCTTAATCATTAATAAACATAGATAAAAATATATATTATTCATTACTTACTTGGGATGTTACATCCTTCCCCCCTTTAGAAAATTGCGTCCCCGCAATTTATTTACTTATCAAATAAATGGGGGTACTTATCCCTCATTGCATTTTCAGATTCCCATGTTTCCTCTTCAATCATGTGGTTTTTTCACAAAACCTTTACCTGATGAATCACCTTATTCCGTAACACTTGCTCCATGTGGTCAAGAATCTGGACCGGTTGTTCCTCATAAGATAGGTTCTCTTCCAGCTGAACTACCTCTGGACTCAAAACATGAGATGGATCCGGCATATACTTTCTCAACATCGAAATGTCAAAAACATTGTGTACCTGAGATAAACTCGGAGGTAAAGCCACTCGGTATGCAACTAATCCAACTCTCTCCAGAATTTCGTATGGTCCAATGAACCTTGGACTCAACTTTCCTTTCTTACCAAATCTCATCACACTTTTCCAAGGAGAAACCTTGAGAAAAACATGATCACCTACCTCGAAAGATAGATCCTTCTTCCGGTTATCCGCATAACTCTTCTGCCTGCTCTGAGCTGTTCTCATGTGTTTCTGAATCAGCTGAACTTTTTCTGCCATCTCTTCTACCAATTCTGGTCCCATCAACTTTCTTTCACCCACTTCATCCCAGAAAGCTGGATTTCGACACCGCTTCCCATATAATGCCTGAAATGGTTCCATCTGTATACTGGAATGGAAACTGTTATTAAATGAAAATTCAACCAAAGAAAGATGTTGGTCCCAACTTCCCTGATAATCCATAGAACAAGCTCGTAGCATATCCTCCAATGTCTGAATTGTTCGTTCTGACTGCCCATCTGATTGAGGATGAAAAGCTGTACTAAAATTTAATTCAGTACCCAACGACTTCTGAAGGACTTTCCAAAAGTTAGAAGTAAACCTGGGATCACGATCCGATACAATGGAGAGAGGAACTCCATGTAACCTGACTATCTCTTTAAGATACAAACGGGAAAGTTGATCAAGAGAGAAAGTATCTCGTATAGCAAGGAAATGAGCAGATTTGGTCAAGCGATAAACAATAACCCAGATTGCATTATTACCTCGAGATGTCTTCGGTAATCCAACAACAAAGTCCATGGATATATTCTCCCATTTCCACTCTGGCACTGGTAAAGGCTGAAGCATCCCTTTCGGTAACTGCCGCTCTGCTTTAACCTGCTGACAAGTCAAACACTTCACAGTAAAATCAGCAATATCTCTTTTCATTCCATCCCACCAGTAATACTCCCGCAGATCTCTATACATCTTAGTACTGCCCGGATGAACTGAAAACGGAGAACTATGAGCTTCACATAACAACTCTCTCTTCAACTGTGAATCACAAGGCACACAAAATATGTTCCCAAATCTCAAAACACAATCATTATCAATGTTGAATTCAGGCAACTTACCTTTCTGAACCAGCTCTACCTTTTTTTTGCAACTCACTGTCTTGCTTCTGTGCTTGCTTGATTCTATCTGATAGAGATGATTTCACTGATACCTGAAACAAAACAGAAGGACTTCCTGCACCAACAACTTCTATGCCAAAGTTCATTAAATCCTTAACCAAAGGATCATGTTCCAAACGCAACATTGTTAATGAAGCATTACTTTTTCGACTCAAAGCATCAGCCACTTTATTTTCTTTTCCCGGATGGTAATGAATTGTACAATCATAATCCATGATTAATTCCAGCCATCTCCTTTGTCTCATGTTTAACTCTTTCTGAGTGAATATATACTTTAAACTTTTGTGATCGGTAAATATTTCACACTTTACTCCATATAAATGATGCCTCCAAATTTTTAAAGCAAAAACAACAGCAGCTAATTCCAAATCATGTGTAGGGTAATTTACCTCATGAGTTTTCAATTGTCCTGAAGCATAAGCAATTACCTAATCATTCTGCATTAGGACGCAACCAAGTCCTTTCAATGAAGCATCACTGTATATAACAAACTCACCATTCCTGAAGGTAGTGCCAAAACTAGAGCATTCACCAATCTTCTTTTCAATTCCTGAAAACAATCATCACATTATTTTGTCCAGATAAACTTAACACCCTTCCGAGTTAGCTTAGTCATTGGACTAGATAACCGTGAAAAATTTCTAACAAACCTTCGGTAATAGCCCGCCAAACCAAGGAAGCTAAGAATCTCGGTTACATTTGTGGGTCTTGGCCATTTTTCCACAACTTTTGTTTTTGCCGGATCAACAGTTATTCCTTCTTTAGAAACAATGTGACCAAGGAAAGAAATTTGTTGCAACCAAAACTCACACTTGCTGAATTTCCCATACAGTTTCTTTTCTTTTAAGGTTTGCAAGATAACCCTTAAATGTTTTTCATGATCCTCTTTACTTTTAGAAAACACCAAAATATCATCAATGAAAACCACCACAATCTTATCCAAGAACTCATGGAAAATTCTATTCATTAAGTCCATGAATACAGCAGGTGAATTGGTTATCCCAAAAGGCATTACTACAAATTCATAATGGACATATCTCGTTCGGAACACGGTCTTCAGAATATCTGCCTCCTTTACCTTCAGCCGATGGTACCCCGATCTCAAGTCAATCTTTGAAAAAAACTGAGCTCCCTGGAGCTGATCAAACAAATCATCGATATGAGGCAAAGGATATTTGTTCTTAACAGTGCAATGCCAAAGAACCATAACATAATGTGTCACATAAAACATGTATAAAGGAAACATAACATTTCCACATTTCAATCACAATATAACATTTTAGTATATTGAAATATTGAATCCATTCAAAAAGAAACCATTTCCAAAACCATTTAAAACATTTAATAAAGAGATTTTTGAATCAAAGTGTCCCATACCACCTTGAAGCTTAAAATTTTAAACCATTAATATCCATATAACTAAATCCTTAAAACCATTTTGAAAACATGGATATTAATAAGAACAAATAATTAAAACATTTAAAAAGATATTTTGGTTAAAGGGGTTTTACCAAAATTAGAGACACTTGAATACAATAATTGAGGAATAACATTTAGTCAAAACTTTATAATATCATGAGAATAAATGGATTCATGATATAATACTCCAAAGGACATTATATACACCATATAAGAGTGAATTGGTGCATAACAACAATGAACCCTCAATAGAAATGTCAAATGTGATGAAATCGCTTATAAAGAATGTATCCTTAAATTAAGGACAAATCAATCTCAAAAATATGTGTGACAAATATAAATACACCCAATATAAGTGGATATTAAGTGTAAAACAATAAAAGTTCATTCACACATATTCAATGGATGACATATTCAATGACTACATGTTGAACCCAAAGAAATCGAAATTGGGTTAAAAAGTTCCCTTGACAGCGAACGACATCACATCAAAATGAGTTGATGAGAGATAAAAACTGCATCTCATCACTTGGACATAAAATTTACATCAATAAGGATATATGAGAACATATCCCAACATAACAATATGTAAATTAAAAGACCCAACAAAAGAAGTCTTTTAAAAAAGAGGAGGGTGAAAGGTTCCCTTACCGACTTGGGTATCATTCAAAACATACACCCCATGAAAGAAGGACAATAGATCATTGATGTAAATACTCATAAACGAATTTATATTACGCAAAGAGTAGAATAATGGGAAGTAAATACACCACTAAATGGAATTTGTGGCAAATGTAGCATAAATCTCACGGGAATAAAAGTGAGATGAAAAATCCCTTACGAAAACTCGGCAGCCTAACGGCGCCACATAAAACTTCCGAATATGGATTGATGAGATCAAATAGGGTATCTCATCACATTACAATAAAATTTACAGAAAGGGGAATATAAAAGAACATCCCTCAACATTACAAATAGGAGCTTAAAATAAGTGACATAAAGGAGAGTACTTAAAAAGAAAGAGAGTTGTAGGATCCCTTACCTCGGGTCCGACTTGACTCGATCATTCTTTAATCTCCTGAATAATAAACTTGAGTTAATTTCTAATTCCTTAAGAACCTTTTTCAAGTTCATTATTACTTTTATACCACTTATTACCATGTCATAAACATTATTTAATCATTTAAGTTAATAATATTTGTTTTTCCGATATTTGGTTCTTAAGTCGAAAGTGGACTTCTTACAATTACATGTTGTTCGTGTGGCCAAATGTTTATTATATCAAGAATTGTATTCATTATGTCGATATAATATATGTCATATATATCCAGTACATGCATGCATATATAACATTACATAATCATTTAGAGGTATGAAATTAAATGCACCGTTCATGGAGACGGTAAGCCGTACGTACGCATGACGCTACTTTCATTTCTATTTCATTTTTTATAGAATTGAATAATAATGATATAAAGCTATATTATAATTTAAGTATAATATCATATATAATATCATATTTCCATCCTTTATACATCCCACATATGGTATTTAACGAATCAAATCACTTTGAGGGGGCGGTAGTCCGCACTTCCTTAAATGAAGATATCGCGTATACCCATAATGGAATCCATAAAGGTAAGAAAAAAATGAAAAATACAGAAGCATAAATAAAGCATAAACATATTATATATCATATATAAAAATAGTGACATCATAAGGGCCACCTTTGAAGGTGTTAAATGAGTATTGAACAATCATCGTTTCGGGAGGCAGAATTTCACCATCCACGGAAACCGTATGTTCTTTAACCATTTGATGTAGTTGTGTGAGAGTGTAGCTTGAATAAATCTTATAACAACATCCTAGTATATTGAAGATACTGTTGTTGTTACAAAAGATGTAAATAAAAAGAGTTTAGGGGGTTGGAGAAGAAAAATAAAACAAATGAATATGAAATGACCTAGACACATGTCCCAACCTTATGGGTTGTGTCATGGTCGACCAAGAAAAGCCATGGGTCAACTTGGGGACCCCATGGAGACACTTTGGTTTGGAAATGACATAAATAACTTTTTATTAAATGTTAAAGTAAAAATGACACAAACAAGAAATGTTTTACGAAAACAATTTTTACATGGGGTTATAAAGATCAGATTTTTGATTATAAATAGTCATTGGAAAGCTAAAAAGATTTCCTACATCATAGTATTTATTTTATGATTTTTAGACATTAAATAAATTAAATTATTTATGACATAATAATGATGCAGTGATGACATCATTATTTGACGATTTAAATAAAATGGAAAGATAATGTAAAATATATGAACTACACATGTCAAAAACTTATTGGATGAGTGGATTTCGAAGCCTTATCACCTTATACACGAATTATATCAATGTGGGACCTTTTGAAACCGAAAAACATTTTCAAATAAAGTAATATTTCTTTACTTTCCAAAAGTGCCCCTCCTCTCCTCTTATAAAAGGCCCCCACCTCTACCTCATTTAACACACTCCTCAAGACTTTGGCTCGGCCAACCCCTGCCCATTTACTCTCTCCACATCCCTCTCCTCATCCTAGAGGATTCCCTTTGGGCATAATCCTTTCAAAGGAAGCCTTTAGGCTCAAATCAAAAGGAGTTACACTTTTTAAGGTAATTCATTCTCTCATGTTCATTTGTTTTATTTTTCTTCTCCAACCCCCTAAACTCTTTTTATTTACTCCTTTTGTAACAAAAACATTATATTAAATATAATAGGATGTTGTTATAAGATTTATTTGAGCTAAACTCTCACAAAACTACATCAAATGGTTAAAGAATATACGGTTTCCGTGGATGGCGAAATTCTACCTCCCGAAACGATGATTGTTCAATACTCATTTAACACCTTCAAAGGTGGCCATTATGATGTCACTATTTTTTTATATTATATATGATATGTTTACGTTTTCCTTAAGCTTCTGTTTTTTTCATTTTGGGTATACCTTTATGGTTTCCATTATGGGTAAACACGATATCTTCATTTTAGGAAGTGCGGACTACCGTCCCCTCAAAGTGATTTGATTTGTTAAATACCATATGTGGGACATATAAAGGATGGAACTATGATATTATATATGATATTATAATGGAATTATAATATACCTTTATATCATTATGATTCCATTCTATAAAATACGAAATAGAAATGAAAGTAGCGTTCATGCGTACGTACGGCTTACTGTCTCCATGAATGGTGCATTTCATTTCTTACCTCTAAATGTGATGTAATATTATAAATACATGTATATGATGAATATATATGACATATATGTTATCCAAATCATTAAAGATTACCATGATTCCATTATGATTCCATTTTAGGAGTTAGAATTCTATTAAATGATTATCCAATTTTTTTTTTTCGAAATGATATAGCATTTAAAAATTACCATGTTGCTTCATCTAAGACATGTTTGTTCAGAATGGTTTTCCGCAGAGGAAACAAGGAAGCAGTGCTAGGAAGGCATACAGAAGGAAATAACCTTCCAAATCAGCAACCTGAGATGGTCGGAATCGGAACTGAACAGTTTGTTGCAGTAATGGCACAGTTGACTCAGGCTATAAATGGTGGTGGTATCCATGCACGAAATTAGCCAGATCAACCGCAGAGGAACATGTCAGTGGTGGAACATTTCATGAGGAAACATCCCCCATCATTCAGAGGATCATCTGACCCTGTGCTAGCTGAAGGGTGGATTAAAGCACTGGAGAAGATTTTTGATGTCCTGGGGTGTTCAGAACATCAAAAGGTTAGTCTTGCTGTTTACCGTTTTGAAGGTGAAGCTAATCAGTGGTGGTCGATGGTGAAAAATATAAGGGATAGTGATGAGATTGAGGATCTTCACTGGGACGAATTCAAAGGTATGTTTCTTGAGAAATATTTTCCTAAGGTGGTTCGTCTTAGGATGGAAAAAACAGTTCCTAGAATTGAGGCAGGAGGATGATTCAGTGGCTGCTTATGAAGAAAAGTTCACTCGATTCGCAAGGTTTGCTCCAAACTTCATACGAGATCTTGATAGTAAAATAAACAGTTTTTACTCAGGGTTAAAGCCAAAGTATCAAAGGGATTTAGCTTCTCGTGTATTCAAAAGTTATGAAAAACTTGTTCGATGTGCGGAGAAGGTAGAAATGGAGTTTGCCGATGATCAGGTGTTCTATGACAAACAACAGAATAAGAGGTCTAGTTGGCAGGCAAAGGGGAAGAATTCATCAAAGAAGCAAGGAGGTAAGAAAACCAAATATCCATCCTGTGAGAAGTGTGGTAAAATGCATCCTGGAGAATATTTATCCAAGTCTGGTAAGTGCTTTCGGTGTGGTAAGTCTGGTCATATTGCTCATAACTGTATGGAAGATGATCAAGCAGGAGATGAAAAGCCGACGGTAAGATGTTTTAAGTGTAATGAAATGGTTCATTATGCAAACGAGTGTCCAACGAAGAACTCAACTGTGGAAAAGAAGTTAGACTACAAGCAGAAAGGGGTGGTGAAAACCTTTGCAAAAACTTCAGCAGATGTTGGGCCATCGAATGAAGTGGTATCAGCTCCAGGGAGCTCAATATTTTTCGAAGATTGACTTGAGGTCGGGGTACCATCAGTTGAAAGTAAAAGAAGCAGACATTCCGAAGACTGTGTTCTGTACTAGATATGGCCATTATGAATTTTTTGTTATGCCTTTTGGGTTAACCAATGCACCTGCTGTATTCATGGACCTTATGAATAAAATTTTCCATGAGTTCTTGGATAAGTTTGTGTTTGTATTTTGAGGTTTGTGAAGAGGTTATGTATGCCTTGTGATTCACAGTTGAAGAATGAGTTGTTATGTGAGGCTCATAGTTCCCTGTTTTCAGTTCATCCTGGCAGTACTAAGATGTACAGAGATCTGCGAGAGTATTACTGGTGGGATGAAAAGAGACATTCCTGATTTTACTGTGAAGTGTTTGACATGTCAACAGGTTAAAGCAGAGAAGCAGTTACCGAAAGGGATGCTTCAGCCTTTACCAGTTCCAGAGTGGAAATGGGAAAACATATCCATGGACTTTGTTATGGGATTACCGAGGACACCTCGAGGTAATAATGCAATATGGGTTATTGTTGATCGCTTGACCAAATCTGCTCATTTCCTTTCTATACGAGATACTTTCTCTCTTGATCAACTTTCCCGTTTGTATCTTAAAGAGATAGTCAGGTTACATGGAGTTCCTCTCTCCATTGTATCGGATCGTGATCCCAGGTTTACTTCTAACTTTTGGAAAGGCCTTCAGAAGTCATTGGGTACTGAATTAAATTTTAGTACAACTTTTCATCCTCAATCAGATGGGCAGTCAGAACGAACAATTCAGACATTGGAGGATATGCTACGAGCTTGTTCTATGGATTATCAGGGAAGTTGGGACCAACATCTTTCTTTGTTTGAATTTTCATATAATAACATTTTTCATTCCAGTATACAGATGGCACCATTTCAGGCATTATATGGGAAGCGGTGTCGAACTCCAGCTTTCTGGGATGAAGTGGGTGAAAGGAAGTTGATGGGACCAGAATTGGTAGAAGAGATGGCATAAAAAGTTCAGCTGATTCCGAAACACATGAGAACAGCTCAGAGCAGGCAAAAGAGTTATGCGGATAACCGGAGGAAGGATCTATCTTTTGAGGTAGGTGATCATTCTTTTCTCAAGGTTTCTCCTTGGAAAAGTGTGATGAGATTTGGTAAGAAAGGAAAGTTGAGTCCATGGTTGGTTGGACCATACGAAATTCTGGAAAGAGTTGGATCAGTTGCATACCGAGTGGATTTACCTCCGAGTTTATCTCAGGTACACAATGTTTTTCACATTTCGATGTAGAGAAAGTATATTCCAGATCCATCTCATGTTTTGAGTCCAGAGGTAGTTCAGCTAGAAGAGAACCTATCTTATGAGGAACAACCATTCCAGATTCTTGACCACAGGGAGCAAGAGTTACAGAATAAGGTGATTCACCAGGTAAAGGTTTTGTGTAAAAACCACATGATTGAAGAGGCAACATGGGAATCTGAAAATGCAACGAGGGATAAGTACCCCCATTTATTTGATAAGTAAATAAATTGCAGGGATTCAATTTTCTAAAGGGGGGAAGGATGTAACATCCCAAATAAGTAATGAATAATAGATATTTTTATCTATGTCTATTAATTATTAAGATAGTGTTATAGAGTCTTAAAATGAAAATAAATACAATCTTATGCATGGAATACACTAATATTTTTACAAGATTGTTTTACTGCCTTTTGATGGAAAACCATTTTTGAATCTATATTTTGACAATTTTTTAAACTATGTTTGTCAAAATAAACTTATTCTTTATGATTGGGACATCAAAATTTACTTTGTGTGAATTTTTGGTATTTTTCTAAAAATGTTCATTTTTTAATGAATAGTGAAAAATACTGCATTTTACATTAAAACTACCTTTTAATCTAATTTATTTATATGATTAGATTATCTTTTGAATTGTTCTTAATGTGTAATATGAATATATTTTTACCATTTTATCCAATGGTGGTCATTGGAATCAATTTTACTTTGAAATTAGACTTAAACTGGTGTCAATCTTTTGATACTTATTGTTTTGTAAAAACACGCTATTTGCTCTGGCAGCGGGAATTAATTATTAAATTAATTAATTTGAATTATATGTATTTAATTTTGTAAAATAGACTTCATTTTTGAATTTGGAATATCAAATATAGCTTAGGGTGAATTTTTGGTAATTTTCTGAAAAACTCCAATTTTTGATGAATAGTGAAACCACTAAGTGGTACTTATAAAGACTGATTTTCCGTTTAAATGAAATTTTTCCATAATTGTGTTTTGAATTTCAAAAATCCGACATAAATGGTTGTCATTAAGAAGTATAATGTGGTTCAATGATATTATAATAATTTTTTTGGTGAATAGTAACTTTTTTTCATTAATCGCGATTAGAGGTAATTAGTGTAGTTTAAGGTATAAATAATGCTTTAATAATATGAAATGACCTAGACACATGTCCCAACCTTATTGGTTGTGTCATGGCCGACCAAAACAATCCATGGGTCAACTTGGGGACCCCATGGAGACACTTTGGTTTGGAAATGACATAAATAACTTTTTATTAAATGTTAAAGTAAAAATGACACAAACAAGAGATGTTTTACGAAAACAATTTTTACATGGGGTTATAAAGATCAGATTTTTGATTATAAATAGTCATTGGAAAGCTAAAAAGATTTCCTACATCATAGTATTTTTTATGATTTTTAGACATTAGATAAATTAAATTATTTATGACATAATAATGATGCAGCGATGACATCATTATTTGACGATTTAAATAAAATGGAAAGATAATGTAAAATCTATGAACTACACATGGCCAAAACCAATTGGATGAGTGGATTTCGAAGCCTTATCACCTTATCCACGAATTATATCAATGTGGGACCTTTTAAAACCGAAACACATTTTCAAATAAAGTAATATTTCTTTACTTTCCAAAAGTGCCCCTCCTCTCCTCTTATAAAAGGCCCCCACCTCTACCTCATTTCACACACTTCTCAAGCCTTTGGCTCGGCCAACCCCTGCCCATTTACTATCTCCACATCCCTCTCCTCATCCTAGAGGATTCCCTTTGGGCAGAATCCTTTCAAAGGAAGCCTTTAGGCTCCAATCAAAAGGAGTTACACTTTTTAAGGTAATTCATTCCCTCATGTTCATTTGTTTTATTTTGCTTCATTTTTTAATGAATAGTGAAAAATACTGCATTTTACATCAAAACTGCTTTTTAACCTAATTTATTTATATGATTAGATTATGTTTTTAATTGGTTTTGAAGTGAAATTAGAATATATTTTTACCATATTATCCAATGGTGGTCATTGGAATCAATTTCACTTTGAAATGAGACTTAAACTGGTGTCAATCTTTTGATACTTATTGTTTTGTAAAAACACGCTATTTGCTCTGGCAGCGGGAATTAATTATTAAATTAATTAATGTGACTTATATGATTTGAATTTTGTAAAATAGACTTCATTTTTGAATTCGGAATATCAAATATAGCTTAGGGTGTATTTTTGGTAATTTTCTGAAAAACTTCATTTTTTGATGAATAGTGAAACCACTAAGTGGTAATCAAGCAAACTGATTTTTCAGTTAAATGAAAGTTTACCACTAATGTGTATTGAATTTTGAAAATCCAACATACATGGTTGTCATTAAGAAATAAAATTTGGTTCAATGAGATTATAATAATTTTTTGGTGAATAGTAACTTATTAAGTTTTTAATCGCGATTAGTGGTAATTAGTGTAGTTTAAGGTATAAATAATGCTTTAATAATATGAAATGACCTAGACACATGTCCCAACCTTATTGGTTGTGTCATGGCCGACCAAGACAAGCCATGGGTCAACTTGGGGACCCCATGGAGACACTTTGGTTTGGAAATGACATAAATAACTTTTTATTAAATGTTAAAGTAAAAATGACACAAACAAGAGATGTTTTACGAAAATAATATTTACATGGGGTTATAAAGATCAGAATTTTGATTATAAATAGTCATTGGAAAGCTAATAAGATTTCCTACATCATAGTATTTGTTTTATGATTTTTAGACCTTAAATAAATTAAATTATATATGACATAATAATGATGCAGCGATGACATCATTATTTGACGATTTAAATAAAATGGAAAGATAATGTAAAATCTATGAACTAAACATGGCCAAAACCAATTGGATGAGTGGATTTCAATGCCTTATCAACTTATACACGAATTATATCAATATGGGACCTTTTAAAACCGAAACACATTTTCAAATAAAGTAATATTTCTTTACTTTCCAAAAGTGCCCCTCCTCTCCTCTTATAAAAGGCCCCCACCTATACCTCATTTAACACACTTCTCAAGCCTTTGGCTCGGCCAACCCCTGCCCATTTACTCTCTCCACATCCCTATCCTCATCCTAGAGGATTCCATTTGGGCATAATCCTTTCAAAGGAAGCCTTTAGGCTCAAATCAAAAGGAGTTACACTTTTTAAGGTAATTCATTCTCTCATGTTCATTTGTTTTATTTTGATTCTCCAACCCCCTAAACTATTTTTATTTATTTCTTTTGTAACAACAACAGTATCTTCAATATACTAGGATGTTGTTATAAGATTTATTCGAGCTACACTCTCACACAACTACATCAAATGGTTAAAGAACATACGGTTTCTGTGGATGGTGAAATTCTGCCTCCCGAAACGATGATTGTTCAATACTCATTTAACACCTTCAAAGGTGGCCATTATGATGTAACTATTTTTATATATGATATATAATATGTTTATGTTTTATTTATGCTTCTGTATTTTTCATTTTTGTCTTACCTTTATGGCTTCCATTATGGGTATACGCGATATCTTCATTTAAGGAAGTGCGGACTACCGCCCCCTCAAAGTAATTTGATTCGTTAAATACCATATGTGGGATGTATAAAGGATGGAAATATGATATTACATATGATATTATACTGGAATTATAATATACCTTTATATCATTATTATTCCATTCTATAAAATACGAAATAGAAATGAAAGTAGCGTTCATGCGTACGTACGGCTTACCGTCTCCATGAATGGTGCATTTCATTTCTTACCTCTAAATGATTATGTAATGTTATAAATGAATGCATGTACTGGATATATATGACATATATGATATCTACATAATTAATACAATTCTGGATATAATAAACTTTTGGCCACACGAACAACATGTAATTGTAAGAAGACCACTTTCGACTTAAGAACCAAATATCGGCAAAACAAATATTATTAACTTAAATGATTACATAATGTTTATGACATGGTAATAAGTTGTATAAAAGTAATAATGAACTTGAAAAAGGGTTCTTAAGGAATTATAAATTAACTCAAGTTTATTATTCAGGAGATTAAAGAACGATCAAGTCAAGTCGGACCCGAGGTAAGGGATCCTACTCCTCTTTATTTTTAAGTACACACTTTTATGTCGTTCCTTTTAAAGATCATATTTCTTGTTATTGGTATGATATTTTATATTACATTTACTGTAATTATTATGTTCATGTGATGAGAGACCATATTCTCTCTCATCAATCTATTTTGGAAGTTTTAAGTGGCACCGATAGGCTGCCGAATTATCATAAGAGATCTAACCTCTCTCTTTCTCTTTAAGTACTCCCCTTTATGTCACTTCTTTTAAGCTCCTATTTGTTATGATGGGGGATGTTATTTCATATTCCTATTTCTTTAAATTTTGTTTTAATGTGATGAGATACCCTATTTGATCTCATCAATCCATTTTTGGAAGTTCTATGTGGCGCCGTTAGGATGCCGAGTTTTCATAAGGGATTTTTCATCTCACATTTATTCCCATGAGATTTATGCTACATTTTCCAAAAATTCCATTGAGTGGTGTATGTACTGCCCATTATTCTACTCTTTGTGTAATATAATTTCATTTATGAGTATTTACATCAATGATCTATTGTCCTTCTTTCATGGGGTTTATGTTTTGAAAGATACCCAAGTCGGTAAGGGAACCTTTCACCCTCCTCTTCTTAAAAGACTTCTTTGTTGGGTCTTTTAATTTACATATTTTTATGTTGGGATATGTTCTCATATATCCTTATTGATTTAAATTTTATGTCCAAGTGATTAGATACACTTTTTTATCTCTCATCAACTCATTTTGATGTGATGCCGTTAGGCTGTCAAGGGAACTTTTTAATCCAATTTCGATTTCATTGGGTTCAACATGTAGTCATTGAATTTGTCATCCATTGAATATGTGTGAATGACATTTTATTGTTTTACACTTAATATCCACTTATATTGGGTGTATTTATATTTGTCACACATATTTTTGAGATTGATTTGTCCTTAATTTAAGGATACCTTCTTTATAAGGGATTTCATCACATTTGACATTTCTATTGAGGGTTCATTGTTGTTATGCACCAATTCACTCTTATATGGTGTATATACTGTCCTTTGGAGTATTATATCATGAATCCTTTTATTCTCATGATATTATAAAGTTCTGACTAAATGTTATTCCTCGATTATTGTATTCAAGTGTCTCTAATTTTGGTAAAAACCCCTTTAACCAAAATATCGTTTTAAATGTTTTAATTATTTGTTCTTATTAATATACATGTTTTCAAAATGGTTTTAAGGATATATTTATATGGATATTAATGGGTTAAAATGTTAAAAGCTTCAAGGTGGAATGGGACTTTGTCTCAATTTCCTTTCGTTGAGGCATATTTTATTTTATACACAACTTTCTTTTATACAGTGTATAAACCCCTTTGACTTTTATGTTTATTCAAAAGGAATCTTTTTTATACGAAGAATTTACTAAAAGACAAAAGGGAATGTTTTTGTCGTATGTATGCGGCGACAATGACTTATCCGCCGTCGTGACCGTTATTTGAGTTTCGGCTTCCTCTACAAGCCATACCTTCTTTTTAAAAGAAAAATAAATACCTTGTTTTACTTTTCTTTTATTTTGGTATTGAAAATGGTTTTCACAATGTTTTTTGTGTTGTATTGATATCTTGTGATTGAAATGTGGAAATGTTATGTTTCCTTTATGTATGTTTTATGCGATACGATTATGTTATGGTTCTTGGGCATTATTATGAAGACGGGTGGTTCCGTGATAAACTAAGGGCGGGTGAGCCCGATATAGCTCTCCAATGCATTGGGTAACGCGAAGGAGTGAAACGTTAAGGCTTCTCCGAAGAGATTTTAGAGAATATACTGTGATGGGTATTCCAAACGTAACCAAGAGGGTTACTCCCTACGTAAGAATGTTATGAATGCCTCAAGTTACCTTTATGTCTTATGATTTCTATGATTTATTCATGATTTGATATGCCTATGTTTTATGGGTAAAGTATGATTTCATTCTTATGTATACATGTACTCATGTTTCCTTTCCATATCTATATATCCCTTACTGTGCTTTTTATGCTCATCCCAAGTTTTTGAAATGTTTTTCACAAGTCAAGGGAAGGGTACATGATGTGATGATAGTGTCAAGGATGTGTCAAGAAAGAATCCATGTTTTATTTTAAATATGTTTCCATTGATGGGAAGAATGAATACTTTCTTTTATGTAACCACTTTGTTTAAATGTGGAATGTAATGCAAGTTTCATGATCTAATTCTCTAAAACTCTAAACCTCAAAAGATCCTCAATGTGTAATCTTGTAATAACTCAAGATTAAGTAAGGTGTAAGGCTGGGGCCTTATAGTTGCTCAAATAAATCTTATAACAACATCCTAGTATATTGAATATACTGTTGTTGTTACAAAAGAAGTAAATAAAAAGAGTTTAGGGGGTTGGAGAAGCAAAATAAAACAAATGAACATGAGAGAATGAATTACCTTAAAAAGTGTAACTCCTTTTGATTTTAGCCTAAAGGCTTCCTTGGAAAGGAATCTGCCCAAAGGGAACCCTCTAGGATGAGGAGAGGGATGTGTAGAGAGTAATTGGTCAGGGGTTGGCCGAGCCAAAGGCTTGAGGAGTGTGTGTAAGGTGGTAGAGGTGGGGGCCATTTATAAGAGGAGAGGAGGGGCACTTTTGGAAAGTAAAGAAATATTACTTTATTTGAAAATGTGTTTCGGTTTTAAAAGGGCCCACATTGATATAATTCATGGATAAGGTGATAAGGGTTCTAAATCCACTCATCCAATTGGTTTTGGCCATGTGTATTTCATAGAGTTTACATTATCTTTCCATTTTATTTAAATCGTCAAATAATGATGTCATCGCTGCATCATTATTATGTCATAAAAAATTTAATTTATTTAATGTCTAAAAATTATAAAAAAACTACTATGATGTAGGAAATATTTTTATCTTTCCAATGACTATTTATAATCCAAATTTTGACTTGTATAACCCCACTTAAAAATTATTTTAGTAAAACAATTTATGTTAGTGTCATTTTCACGTTAACATTAAATAAAAATATATTAATGTCATTTTCCAACTAATGTGGCTCCATGGGGTCCCCAAGTTGGCCCATGGCTTGTATTGGTCGGCCATGACTCACCCAATAGGTGTAGGACAAGTGTCATGGTGTTTTCACATTTTTATAATATCATTTTTACATTAAATTATACTAATTACCTCTAATCGCGATTAAAAACTTAATAAGTTACTATTCACCAAAAAATTATTTTAATCTCATTGAACCACACTTTACATACTAATGACAACCATGTATGTCGGATTTTCAAAATTCAATACACATTAGTGTCCCATACCACCTTGAAGCTTTTAACATTTTAAACCATTAATATCCATATAAATAAATCCTTAAAACCATTTTGAAAACATGGATATTAATAAGAACAAATCATTAAAACATTTAAAGCGATATTTTGGTTAAAGGGTTTTTACCAAAATTAGAGACACTTGAATACAATAATTGAGGAATAACATTTAATCAAAACTTTATAATATCATGAGAATAAATGGATTCATGATATAATATTTCAAAGGACATTATATACACCATATAAGAGTGAATTGGTGCATAACGACAATGAAGTCTCAATAGAGATGTAAAATGTGATGAAATCCCTTATAAAGAAGGTATCCTTAAATTAAGGACAAATCAATCTCAAAAATATGTGTGACAAATATAAATACACCCAATATAAGTGGATATTAAGTGTAAAACAATAAAAGGTCATTCACACATATTCAATGGATGACATATTCAATGACTACATATTGAACCCAAAGAAATCGAAATTGGGTTAAAAAGTTCCCTTGACAGCCTAACGACATCACATCACAATGAGTTGATGAGAGATAAAAAGTGTATCTCATAACTTGGACATAAAATTTACATCAATAAGGATATATGAGAACATATCCCAACATAACAATATGCAAATTAAAAGAGCCAACAAAAGAAGTCTTTTAAAAAAAAGGAGGGTGAAAGGTTCCCTTACCGACTTGGGTATCTTTCAAAACATACACCCCATGAAAGAAGGACAATAGATCATTGATTTAAATACTCATAAACAAAGGTATATTACACAAAGAGTAGAATAATGGGCAGTACATACACCACTCAATGGGATTTGTGGCAAATGTAGCATAAATCTCACGGGAATAAAAGTGAGATGAAAAATCCCTCACGAAAACTCGGCAGCCTAACGACGCCACATAAAACTTCATAATATGGATTGATGAGATCAAATAGGGTATCTCATCACATTAAAATATAATGTACAGCAAGAGGAATATAAAAGAACATCCCCCAACATTACAAAGAGGATCTTAAAAGAGGTGACATAAAGGAGAGTACTTAAAAAGAAAGAGAGAAGTTAGATCTCTTACGAAATTTCGGCAGCCTAACGGCGCCACTCAAAACTTCCAAAATGGATTGATGAGAGAGAATAGGGTCTCTCATCACATGAACATAAAAATTACAGTAGTATTAATATAAAATAACATCCCAATAATAAAGATGAGATTTAAAAGGAATGACATAAAAGAGTGTACTTAAAAAGAAAGAGAGGTGTAGGATCCCTTACCTCGGGTCCGACTTGACTCGATCGTTCTTTAATCTCATGAATAATAAACTTGAGTTAATTTCTACTTACTTAAGAACCTTTTCCAAGTTCATTATTCCTTTTATATCAATTATTGACATGTTATAAACATTATGTAATCATTCAAGTTAATAATGTTCATTTTGTCGGTATTTGGTTCTTAAGTCGAAAGTGGACTTCTTACAATTACATGTTGTTCGTGTGGACAAATGTTTATTATAAAAATAATTGTATTCATGATGTAGATATCATATATGTCATATATATCCAGTACATTAATGAATTTATAACATTACATAATCATTTAGAGGTAAGAAATGAAATGCACCGTTCATGGAGACGGTAAGCCGTACATACGCATGAACGCTACTTCCATTTCTATTTCATTGTTTATAGAATGGAATCATAATGATATAAAGATATATTATAATTCCAGTATAATATCATATATAATATCATAGTTCCATCCTTTATACGTCCCACATATGGTATTTAACAAATCAAATCACTTTGAGGGGGCGGTAGTCCGCACTTCCTTAAATGAAGATATCGTGTTTACCAATAATGGAAACCATAAAGGTATGCCCAAAATGACAAAATAAAGAAGCTTAAAAAAACATAAACATATTATATATCATATATAAAAATAGTGACATCATAATGGCCACCCTTGAAGGTGTTAAATGAGTATTGAACAATCATCGTTTCGGGAGGCAGAATTTCGCCATCCACGGAAACCGTATGTTCTTTAACCATTTGATGTAGTTGTGTGAGATTTTAGCTCGAATAAATCTTATAAAAACATCCTAGTATATTTAAGATACTTTTGTTGTTACAAAATAAGTAAATAAAAAGAGTTTAGAGGGTTGGAGAAGCAAAATAAAACAAATGAACAAGAGAGAATGAATTACCTTTAAAAGTGTAACTCCTTTTGATTTGAGCCTAAAGGCATCCTTTGAAAGGATTCTGCCCAAAGTGAATCCTCTAGGATGAGGAGAGGGATGTGGAGAGAGTAAATGGGCAGGGGTTGGCCGAGCCAAAGGCTTTAGGAGTGTGTGAAATTAGGTAGAGGTGGGGGCCTTTTATAAGAGGAGAGGAGGGGCACTTTTGGAAAGTAAGAAATATTACTTTATTTGAAAATGTATTTCGGTTTTAAAAGGTCCCAAATTGATATAATTCGTGGATAAGGTGATAAGGGTTCTCAATCCACCCATCCAATAAGTTTTGGACATGTGTAGTTCATAGATTTTACATTATCTTTAAATTTTATTTAAATCGTCAAATAATGATGTCATCGATGCATCATTATTATGTCATAAATAATTTAATTTATTTAATTTCTAAAAATTATAAAAAAAATACTATGATGTAGGAAATCTTTTTAGATTTTTAATGACCATTTATAATCAAAAATATGACTTGTATAACCCCACTTAAAAATTGTTTTAGTAAAACATATCATGTTTGTGTCATTTTTACTTTTACATTAAATAAAAAGTTATTTATGTCATTTCCGAACCAAAGTGGATCCATGGGGTCCCCAAGTTGGCCCATGGCTTTTCTTGGTCTGCCATGACTCACCCAATAGGTGTAGTACAAGTTTCATGGTGTTTTCACATTCTTATAATATCATTTTTACCTTAAATTAGACTAATTACCACTAATCGCGATTAAAAACTTTATAAGTTACTATTCACCAAAAAAATTATTTTAATCTCATTGAACCACATTTTACTTCTTAATGACAACCATGTATGTCAGATTTTTTAAAATCAAAACACAATGATGGCAAAATTTCATTTAAACGGAAAATCAGTTTTTATAAGTACCACTTAGTGGTTTCACTATTCATCAAAAATTAAAGTTTTTCAGAAAAATCCCAAAAATTCACCATAAGCTATATTTGATATTCAGAATTCAAAAATGAAGTCCTTTTTAAAAAATTCAAAACATATTAGTTACATTAATTAATTTAATAATTAATTCCCGCTGTCAGCGCAAATAGCGTGTTTTTATAAAACAATAAGTATCAAAAGATTGACACTAGTTTAAGTCTGATTTCAAAGTGAAATTAATTCCAACGACCACTATTGGATTTAATGGTAAAAATATTTTCTAATTTCACTTTAAAAACAATTCAAAATATTATCTAATCATATAAATAAATTAAATTAAAAGGAGGTTTTGAATTAAAACACAACATTTTACACTATTCATTAAAAAATGAACTTTATCGGAAAAATACCAAAAAATTACACAAAGTAAAATTTGATGACCCGATTCTTAATAAGAGTTTTATTTGGTCCAAAAGAATGTATAAGAGTTATGAGGAAACCTATTTATATAACTTTTGTATATATATCCTTATGTATGTATGTGTTTTTAAGATTAATATCTGAAAACCCTAGTTTTAAGAAATGATTATTAATATTTCTATGCATGAAGGATTTTAGCGTTCGCCTATGTTGTTTTATATTTCTGTGTATAAGGGTACACCAATGAACTTGATCAATGTCACCCTTGAAATGATTTAAAAGGATATGCCTTGCCTGTTTTAAACCTGCATTAAGTAGATATGAATATAAGGGTTACGTTAATATGTAGAAATCCTCTATTATTTTTATACCAAACTCGTTGCAATGATTTCTAGTGAGCAGAGTGTAACATCAAATTCTATGACCAGAGAAGAATAATGATTAATTAAAGGTATTATTTTTTAAAGTGGTATATTTCCAAGTGTCAGAATTTTGAAGATTGCAAGTGTTTATTATTTTTATACCAAGCATGCCGCAGTAATTATTAGCGGATGGAGATTTGATGCAAGTACTATGACCTGTGAAGTACAATAGTTAATACCAAGTAGTTCTTTTCCATGCACTGGAATTTTAGAAACTCATCATTTAATACCCCTTGGGATCAAGTCTCACACATTCATCATCTTATGTGCTTAAATAATTGTTCTATGCACATAGTATGCTTGCTTAACCATGCCTGCTTTTATTCCATATTTTCCATTTTATCTGCCATAACATGTATTTGTAAACCAATTATATAATTGTTGCCTTATTTATATTGTTCATGCATATGACTCAACATGATAATGAACTAGGAACTAAAATTACCCAAAGTGGTATGGGACACCTTGGGTAATGAGAAATGAAAATGGTATTACCCAAAGTGGTATGGGACACCTTGGGTAATATGAAATGAAAATTAAATATTCAAAGTGGTATGGGACACCTTGAATATCTGACCCTATCAACATGTGAGAAATGTATGGGACTACCCGGAATGGGGTCCGGTAAGAAGAAAACCCTCCAGGTTGGGGACTGGTTAAAGTAAGCCCTCCGGGTTGGAGACCGGTAAAAGTAAGCTCCTCGATGCATCGATAGTTCTCGAGACAGTCAGATTGGGTTTTTACCCTTAGGTCATGGCACAAGGCCTTGACACAGAGATCATGAGTCCTTTAGCATACATTTCTTTGATTATGACCAACCTAGTGATTATTCCGATTAGAGGAATAACCTTGGTTATAGAACCTTACCTATGAGTATCATATTTAAAGAAAATATACAAGACATATGATATGGAAATGTTGATGCATGTCCAGTTTCTTCTCAGGATTTTTATTACAAATGTTGCATTACATTTATCATGTCATGATGTGTTTTTTTAGATAATGCGCTTGTGCGCGACTCTGATAATGTTTACCCCTTGTTGTTCATGCACACCTTTCTTGTTTATGGACACTTTACTTCGTGCAACCCATTCCTTTTTATTATTATGCTTATCTTGTTTACTAAGTGAGTTGACGCTAAGTGTTTTAGTGCATACGTATGAAGTACTTTAACTCTGATATATCAACCTTTGTTTAGTCTTGAAGTTTTTCTTTTAAAAATTTCTAAGTATGGAAAAGTATTTTTTTTTCAACGTAGTTTTCAAAAGCTGTATTTAAGTATTTTCAAAAACCCCTTACTGAGTATTTCAATGCTCACCCTATGTTTTATGTTAAATTTTTACAGGTTGATAGAGCCTTTCCTAGACTTGGATGTTTGTTCCTAGCTCAGAAAGTAAAGAAGTAAAGCTGTTGTCTCTGATTCTCCAGGATCTAAAACAGAAAGTTCCTCCTGATTGGTTATGATGTGTGACTTATTTGTTTCATTTGTGCAAAATAAATTGCACACCATAACCGAAGCACCGACCCCGGGCTACCGGGGTCGGGGCGTCATAGTTATTCGATAAGTAAATAAATTACGGGGACGCAATTTCCTAAAGGGGGGAAGGATGTAACATCCCAAGTAAGTAATGAATAATATATATTTTTACCTATGTCTATTAATGATTAAGATAGTGTTTTAGAGGCTTAAGATGAAAATAAATCCAATCTTAAGCATGGAGTACACTAATATTCTTAAAAGATTGTTTTACTGTCTTATGATGGAAAACCCTTTTTAAATTTATCTTTTGACTGTTTTATAAACTATGTTTGTCAAAATAAACTTATTCTTTATGATTGGGACATCAAAATTTACTTCGTGTGAATTTTTGGTATTTTTTTGACAAGGTTCATTTTTTAATGAATAGTGAAAAATACTGCATTTTACATCAAAACTGCTTTTTAATCTAATTTATTTATATGATTAGATTATCTTTTGAATTGGTCTTAATGTGTAATATGAATATATTTTTACCATTTAATCCAATTGTGGTCATTGGAGTCAATTTCACTTTGAAATTGGACTTAAACTGATGTCAATCTTTTGATACTTATTGTTTCATAAAAACACGCTATTTGCTCTGACAGCGGGAATTAATTATTAAATTAATTAATGTGACCTATATGTTTTGAATTTTGTAAAATAGACTTCATTTTTGAATTCGGAATATCAAATATAGCTTAGGGTGAATTTTTGGCAATTTTCTGAAAAACTTCAATTTTTGATGAATAGTGAAACAACTAAGTTGTAATCAAGCAAACTGATTTTTCAGTTAAATGAAATTTTACCACTAATGTGTATTGAATTTTGAAAATCCGACATACATGGTTGTCATTAAGAAGTAAAATGTGGTTCAATAAGATTATAATAATTTTTTGGTGAATAGTAACTTATTAAGTTCTTAATCACGATTAGTGGTAATTAGGGTAGTTTAAGGTATAAATAATACTTTAATAAAATTAAATGACCTAGACACATGTCCCAACCTCATTGGTTGTGTCATGGCCGACCATGACATGCCATGGGTAAACTTGGGGACCCCATGGATCCACTTTTGTTGGGAAATGACATAAATTACTTTTTATTTAATGTTAAAGTGAAAATGACACAAACATAATATGTTTTACGAAAACACTTTTTATGTGGGGTTATACAAGTCCAAATTTTGATTATAAATAGTCATTGGAAAGCTAACAATATTTCCTATATCATAGTATTTTTTTATAATTTTTAGACATTAAATAAATTTAATTATTTATGACATAATAATGATGCAGCGATGACATCATTATTTGATGATTTAAATAAAATAGAAAGATAATGTAAAATCTATGAACTAAACATGTCCAAAACCAATTGGATGAGTGGATTCCGAACCCTTATCACCTTATCCACGAATTCTATCAATGTGGGACCTTTTAAAACCGAAACACATTTTCAAGTAAAGTAATATTTCTTTACTTTCCAAAAGTGCCCCTCCTCTCCTCTTATAAAAGGCCCCCACCTCTACCTCATTTCACACACTCCTCAAGCCTTTGGCTCGGCCAACCCCTGCCCATTTACTCTCTCCACATCCCTATCCTCATACTAGAGGATTCCCCTTGGGCATAATCCTTTCAAAGGAAGCCTTTAGGCTCAAATCAAAAGGAGTTACACTTTTAAAGGTAATTCTTTCTCTCATGTTCATTTGTTTTATTTTGATTCTCCAACCCCCTAAACTCTTTTTATTTACTCCTTTTGTAACAACACCAGTATTACAATTTTATCCAATGGTGGTCATTGGAATCAATTTCACTTTGAAATTAGACTTAAACTGGTGTCAATCTTTTGATACTTATTGTTTTGTAAAAACACGCTATTTGCTCTGGCAGCGGGAATTAATTATTGAATTAATTAATGTGACTTATATGATTTGAATTTTGTAAAATGGAATTCATTTTTGAATTCGGAATATCAAATATAGCTTAGGGTGAATTTTTGGTAATTTTCTGAAAAACTTCAATTTTTGATGAATAGTGAAACCACTAAGTGGTAATCAAGCAAACTGATTTTTCAGTTAAATGAAAGATTACCACTAATGTGTATTGAATTTTGAAAATCTGAGATACATGGTTGTCATTAAGAAGTAAAATGTGGTTCAATGAGATTAAAATAATTTTTTGGTGAATAGTAATTTATTAAGTTTTTAATCGCGATTAGTGGTAATTAGGGTAGTTTAAGGTATAAATAATGCTTTAATAATATGAAATGACCTAGACACATGTCCCAACCTTATTGGTTGTGTAATGGCCGACCAAGACAAGCCATGGGTCAACTTGGGGACCCCATGGAGACACTTTGGTTTGGAAATGACATAAATAACTTTTTATTAAATGTTAAAGTAAAAATGACACAAACAAGAGATGTTTTTCGAAAACAATTTTTACATGGGGTTATAAAGATCAGATTTTTGATTATAAATAGTCATTGGAAAGCTAAAAATATTTCCTACATCATAGTATTTTTTTATGATTTTTAGACATTAAATAAATTAAATTATTTATGACATAATAATGATGCAGCGATGACATCATTATTTGACGATTTAAATAAAATGGAAAGATAATGTAAAATCTATGAACTACACATGTCCAAAACTTATTGGATGAGTGGATTTCGAAGCCTTATCACCTTATCCACGAATTATATCAATGTGGGACCCTTTGAAACTGAAACACATTTTCAAATAATGTAATATTTCCTTACTTTCCAAAAGTGCCCCTCCTCTCCTCTTATAAAAGGCCCCCAACTATAAGGCCCCAGCCTTAAACCTTGATTAATCTTGAGTTATTACAAGATTACACATTGAGGAACTTTTCGGGTTTAGAGTTTTAGAGAATTAGATCATAAAACTTGCATTACATTCCACATATAAACAACGTGGTTACAGAAAGATAGTATTCTTCATTCCCATCAATGGAAACACATTTAAAATAAAACATGGATTATTTCTTGACACATCCTTGACTCTATCATCTTATCATGTACCTTTCCCTTGACATGTGAAAAACATTTCAAAAACTTGGGATGAGCATAAAAACTCAGTATGGGTTATAAAAAAAACATGGAAAGGAAACATGAGTTCATATATACATAAGAATGAAATCATACTTTACCCATAAAACATAGGCACTTTAACATACCTCATAAAATCATGAATAAATTATAGAAATCATAAGACATAAAGGTAACTTGAGGCATTCATAACATTCTTACGTAGGGAGTAACCCTCTTGGTTACGTTTGGAATACCAATCACAGTATATTCCTTAAAATATCTTCGGAGAAACCTTAACGTTTCACTCCTTCGCGTTACCCAATGCATTGGAGAGCTATAACGGGCTCACCCTCCCTTAGTTTATCACGGAACCACCCGTCTTCATAATAATGCCCAAGAACCATAACATAATCATATCACATAAAACATGCATAAAGGAAACATAACATTTCCACATTTCAATCACGAGATATCAATACAACACATTGATATAATAAAAACATTATGAAAACCATTTTCAATACCAAAGTAAAACATGGTATTTCTTTTTCTTTTAAAAAAAGAAGGTATGGCTTGAAGAGGAAGTCGAAACTCAAATAACGGTTACGACGGCGGAGAAGTCGTTGTCGCCGCATACGTACGACAAAAACATTACCATTTGTCCTTTAGTAAACGCTTCGTATAAAAAAGATTCCTTTTGAATAAATGTAAAAGTCAAAGGGGTTTATACACCGTATAAAATAAAGTTGTGTATAAAATAAAATATGCCTCAATGAAAGGAGATTGAGACGAAGTCCCATACCTCGTATCCGACTTGACCCGACCGTTCTTTAATATCCTGAATAATAAACTTGATTTAATCTATACTTTCTTATGAATATTTTTCAAGTTCATTATTCCTTTTATACTATATTATGAACATCATGTAATCAGTTAAGTTAATAATGTTCATTTTGTCGGTATTTGGTTCTTAAGTCAAAAATAGACTTCTTACACTTACATGTTGTTAATTTGGTCAAAGGTTCATTATATCCAGAATGGTATTCATGATGTAGATATCATATATGTCATATATATCCAGTACATACTTGCATTTATAATATTAAATAATCATTTAGAGGTAAGAAATGAAATGCACCGTTCATGGAGACGGTAAGCCGTACGTACGCATGAACGCTACTTTCATTTCTATTCCGTATTTTATAGAATGGAATCATAATGATATAAAGGTATATTATAATTCCAGTATAATATCATATATAATATCATAGTTCCATCCTTTATATGTCCCACATATGGTATTTAACGAATGAAATCACTTTGAGGGGGCGGTAGTCCACACTTTCTAAAATGAAGATATCGTGTTTACCCATAATGGAAACCATAAAGGTATGCACAAAATGAAAAAAACAGAAGCTTAAGGAAAAGATAAACATATTATATATAATATATAAAAATAGTGACATCATAATGGCCACCTTTGAAGGAGTTAAATGAGTATTGAACAATCATCGTTTCGGGAGGCAGAATTTCGCCATCCACGGAAACCGTATGTTCTTTAACCATTTGATGTAGTTGTGTGAGAGTGTAGCTCAAATAAATATTATAACAAAATCCTTGTATATTTAAGATACTGGTGTTGTTATGAAATAAGTAAATAAAAAGAGTTTAGGGGGTTGGAGAAGAAAAATAAAACAAATGAACATGAGAGAATGAATTACCTTTAAAAGTGTATCTCCTTTTGATTTGAGTCTAAAGGCTTCCTTTGATAGGATTCTGCCCAAAGGGAATCCTCTAGGATGAGGATAGGGATGTGGAGAGAGTAAATGAGCAGGGTTTGGCAGAGCCAAAGGCTTGAGGAGTGTGTGAAATGAGGTAGAGGTGGGGGCCTTTTATAAGAGGAGAGGAGGGCACTTTTGGAAAGTAAAGAAATATTACTTTATTTGAAAATGTGTTTCGGTTTCAAAAGGTCCCACATTGATATAATTCGTGGATAAGGTGATAAGGCTTCGAAATCCACTCATCCAATAAGTTTTGGACATGTGTAGTTCATAGATCATGGTTGTCATTAAGAAGTAAAATGTGGTTCAATGAGATTAAAATAATTTTTTGGTGAATAGTAACTTATTAAGTTTTTAATCGCGATTAGTGGTAATTAGGGTAGTTTAAGGTATAAATAATGATTTAATAATATGAAATGACCAAGAAACATGTCCCAACCTTATTGGTTGTGTAATGGCCGACCAAGAAAAGCCATGGGTCAACTTGGGGACCCCATGGAGACACTTTGGTTTGGAAATGACATAAATAACTTTTTATTAAATGTTAAAGTAAAAATAACACAAACAAGAGATGTTTTACGAAAACAATTTTTACATGGGGTTATAAAGATCCGATTTTTGATTATAATTAGTCATTGAAAAGATAAAAAGATTTCCTACATCATAGTATTTTTTTTATGATTTTTAGACATTAAATAAATTAAATTATTTATGACATAATAATGATGCAGCGATGACATCATTATTTGACGATTTAAATAAAATGGAAAGATAATGTAAAATCTATGAACTACACATGTCCAAAACTTATTGGATGAGTGTATTTCGAAGCCTTATCACCTTATCCACGAATTATATCAATGTGGGACCTTTTGAAACTGAAACACATTTTCAAATAATGTAATATTTCCTTACTTTCCAAAAGTGCCCCTCCTCTCCTCTTATAAAAGGCCCCCAACTATAAGGCCCCAGCCTTAAACCTTGATTAATCTTGAGTTATTACAAGATTACACATTGAGGAACATTTCGGGTTTAGAGTTTTAGAGAATTAGATCATAAAACTTGCATTACATTCCACATATAAACAACGTGGTTACAGAAAGATAGTATTCTTCATTCCCATCAATGGAAACACATTTAAAATAAAACATGGATTATTTCTTGAAACATCCTTGACTCTATCATCTTATCATGTAACTTTCCCTTGACATGTGAAAAACATTTCAAAAACTTGGGATGAGCATAAAAACTCCGTATGGGTTATAAAAAAACATGGAAAGGAAACATGAGTTCATATATACATAAGAATGAAATCATACTTTACCCATAAAACATAGGCACTTTAACATACCTCATAAAATCATGAATAAATTATAGAAATCATAAGACATAAAGGTAACTTGAGGCATTCATAACATTCTTACGTAGGGAGTAACCCTCTTGGTTACGTTTGGAATACCCATCACAGTATATTCCCTAAAATCTCTTCGGAGAAACCTTAACGTTTCACTCCTTCGCGTTACCCAATGCATTGGAGAGCTATAACGGGCTCACCCACCCTTAGTTTATCACGAAACCACCCGTCTTCATAATAATGCCCAAGAACCATAACATAACCATATCACATAAAACATGTATAAAGGAAACATAACATTTCCACATTTCAATCATGAGATATCAATACAACACATTGATATAATAAAAACATTATGAAAACTATATTCAATACCAAAGTAAAACGTGGTATTTATTTTTCGTTTTTTTTAAAAAAAAAGGTATGGCTTATAGAGGAAGCCGAAACTCAAATAACGGTCACGACGGCAGAGAAGTCGTTGTCGCCGCATACGTACGACAAAAACATTCCCTTCTGTCGTTTAGTAAACGCTTCGTATAAAAAAGATTCCTTTTGAATAAACGTAAAAGTCAAAGGGTTTTATACACCGTATAAAAGAAGGTTGTGTATAAAACAAAATATGCCTCAATGAAAGGAGATTGAGACGAAGTCCCATACCTCGTATCCGACTTGACCCGACCGTTCTTTAATATCCTGAATAATAAACTTGAGTTAATCTCTACTTGATTATGAATCTTTTTCAAGTTCATTATTCCTTTTATACCATGTTATGAACATCATGTAATCAGTTAAGTTAATAATGTTCATTTTGTCGGTATTTGGTTCTTAAGTCAAAAATAGACTTCTTACACTTACATGTTGTTAATTTGGTCAAAGGTTCATTATATCCAGAATGGAATTCATGATGTAGATATCATATATGTCATATATATCCAGTACATACTTGCATTTATAATATTACATAATCATTTAGAGGTAAGAAATGAAATGCACCGTTCATGGAGACGGTAAGCCGTACGTACGCATGAACGCTACTTTCATTTCTATTTCATATTTTATAGAATGGAATCATAATGATATAAACGTATATTATAATTCCAGTATAATATCATATATAATATCATAGTTCCATCCTTTATATGTCCCACATATGGTATTTAACGAATCAAATCACTTTGAGGGGGCGGTAGTCCACACTTCCTAAAATGAAGATATCGTGTTTACCCATAATGGAAACCATAAAGGTATGCCCAAAATGAAAAAAACAGAAGCTTAAGGAAAACATAAACATATTATATATCATATATAAAAATAGTGACATCATAATGGCCACCTTTGAAGGTGTTAAATGAGTATTGAACAATCATCGTTTCAGGAGGCAGAATTTCGCCATCCATGGAAACCGTATGTTCTTTAACCATTTGATGTAGTTGTGTGAGTGTGTAGCTCAAATATATCTTATAACAACATCCTAGTATATTGAAGATACTGGTGTTGTTACAAAAGAAGTAAATAAAAAGAGTTTAGGGGGTTGGAGAAGCAAAATAAAACAATTGAACATGAGAGAATGAATTACCTTTAAAAGTGTAACTCCTTTTGATTTGAGCCTAAAGGCTTCCTTTGAAAGGATTCTGCCCAAAGGGAATCCTCTAGGATGAGGAGATGGATGTGGAGAGAGTAAATGGGCAGGGGTTGGCCGAGCCAAAGGCTTGAGTAGTGTGTGAAATGAGGTAGAGGTGGGGGCCTTTTATAGGAGGAGAGGAGGGGAACTTTTGGAAAGTAAAGAAATATTACTTTATTTGAAAATCTGTTTCGGTTTCAAAAGGTCCCACATTGATATAATTCGTGGATAAGGTGATAAGGGTTCTAAATCCACTCATCCAATTGGTTTTGGACATGTGTAGTTCATAGATTTTACATTATCTTTCCATTTTATTTAAATCGTCAAATAATGATGTCATCGCTGCATCATTATTATGTCATAAATAATTTAATTTATTTAATGTCTAAAAATTATAAAAAAAATACTATGATGTAGGAAATCTTTTTAGCTTTCCAATGACTATTTATAATCAAATATCTGATCTTTATAACCCCATGTAAAAATTGTTTTCGTAAAACATATAACATCCCAAGTAAGTAATGAATAATAGATATTTTTATCTATGTCTCTAAATGATTAAGATAGTGTTATAGAGTCTTAAAATGAAAATAAATACAATCTTATGCATGGAATACACAAATATTCTTAAAAGATTGTTTTACTGCCTTTTGATGGCAAACCATTTTTGAATCTATATTTTGACAATTTTATAAACTATGTTTGTCAAAATAAACTTATTCTTTATGATTGGGACATCAAAATTTACCTTGTGTGAATTTTTGGTATTTTTCTGACAATGATCATTTTTTAATGAATAGTGAAAAATACTGCATTTTACATCAAAACTACTTTTTAATATAATTTATTTATATGATTAGATTATGTTTTGAATTGGTTTTGAAGTGAAATTAGAATATATTTTTACCATTTTATCCAATGGTGGTCATTGGAATCAATTTCACTTTGAAATTAGACTTAAACTGGTGTCAATCTTTTGATACTTATTGTTTTGAAAAAACACGCTATTTGCTCTGCCAGTGGGAATTAATTATTAAATTAATTAATGTGACTTATATGATTTGAATTTTGTAAAATAGACTTCATTTTTGAATTCTGAATATCAAATATAGCTTAGGGTGTATTTTTGGTAATTTTCTGAAAAACATCAATTTTTGATGAATAGTGAAACCACTAAGTGGTAATCAAGCAAACTGATTTTTCAGTTAAATGAAAGTTTACCACTAATGTGTACTGAATTTTGAAAATCCTACATACATTCTTGTCATTAAGAAGTAAAATGTGGTTCAATGAGATTATAATAATTTTTTGGTGAATAGTAACTTATTAAGTTCTTAATCGCGATTAGTGGTAATTAGGGTAGTTTAAGGTATAAATAATGCTTTAATAATAGGAAATGATCTAGACACATGTCCCAACCTTATTGGTTGTGTCATGGCCGATCAAGACAAGCCATGGGTCAACTTGGGGACCCCATGGAGACACTTTGGTTTGGAAATGACATAAATAACTTTTTATTAAATGTTAAAGTAAAAATGACACAAACAAGAGATGTTTTACGAAAACAATTTTTACATGGGGTTATAAAGATCAGATTTTTGATTATAAATAGTCATTGGAAAGCTAAAAATATTTCCTACATCATATTATTTTTTTATGATTTTTAGACATTAAATAAATTAAATTATTTATGATAAAATAATGATGCAGCGATAACATCATTATTTGACGATTTAAATAAAATGGAAAGACAATGTAAAATCTATGAACTACACATGGACAAAACCAATTGGATGAGTGGATTTATAACCCTTATAACCTTATCCACGAATTATATCAATGTGGGACCTTTTAAAACCGAAACACATTTTCAAATAATGTAATAGTTCTTTACTTTCCAAAAGTGCCCCTCCTCTCCTCTTATAAAAGGCCCCCACCTCTACCTCATTTCACACACTTCTCAAGCCTTTGGCTCGGCCAAACCCTGCCCATTTACTCTCTCCACATCCCTATCCCCATCCTAGAGGATTCCCTTTGGGCAGAATCCTTTCAAAGGAAGCCTTTAGGATCAAATAAAAAGGAGTTACACTTTTTAAGGTAATTCATTCTCTCATGTTCATTTGTTTTATTTTGCTTCTCCAACCCCCTAAACACTTTTTATTTACTCATTTTGTAACAACAACAGTATATTAAATATACTAGGATGTTGTTATAAGATATATTTGAGCTACACACTCACACAACTACATCAAATGGTTAAAGAACATACGGTTTCCGTGGATGGCGAAATTATGCCTCCCGAAACGATGATTGTTCAATACTCATTCAATACCTTCAAAGGTGGCCATTATGATGTCAATATTTTTATATATGATATATAATATGTTTATGTTTTCCTTAAGCTTCTGTTTTTCATTTTGGGCATACCTTTATGGTTTCCATTATGGGTAAACACGATATCTTCATTTTAGGAAGTGCGGACTACCGCCCCCTGAAAGTGATTTGATTCGTTAATACCATATGTGGGATGTTTAAAGGATAAAGTTAATGATATTATATATGTTATTATACTGGAATTATAATATACTCTTATATCATTATGATTCCATTCCAGAAAATATGAAATAGAAATGGAAGTAGCGTTCATGCGTACGTACGGCTTACCGTCTCCCTGAACGGTTCATTTCATTTCTTACCTCTAAATATGATGTAATATTATAAATACATGTATATGATGAATATATATGATATATATGTTATCCAAATAATTAATATCATTCTGGATATAACGAACCTATGACCAAATTAACAACATGTAAGTGTAAGAAGTCTATTTTTGACTTAAGAACCAAATACCGACAAAATGAACATTATTAACTTAAATGATTACATGATGTTCATAACATGGTATAAAAGGAATAATGAACTTGAAAAAGATTCATAAGCAAGTAGAGATTAACTCAAGTTAATTATTCAGGAGATTAAAGAACGGTCGGGTCAAGTCGGATACGAGGTATGGGACTTCGTCTCAATCTCCTTTCATTGAGGCATATTTTATTTTATACACAACTTTCCTTTATACGGTGTATTAACCCCTTTGACTTTTACGTTTATTCAAAAGGAATCTTTTTTATACGAAGCGTTTACTAAATGACAAAAGGGAATGTTTTTTTTTCGTACGTATGCGGCGAAAACGACTTCTCCGCCGTCGTGACCGTTATTTGAGTTTCGGCTTCCTCTACAAGCCATACCTTCTTTTTAAAAGAAAAATAAATACCATTTTTTACTTTTCTTTTATTTTGGTATTGAAAATGGTTTTCATAATGTTTTTATATCAATGTATTGTATTGATATCTCGTGATTGAAATGTGGAAATTTTATGTTTCCTTTATGCATGTTTTATGTGATATGATTATGTTATGGTTCTTGGGCATTATTATGAAGACGGGTGGTTCTGTGATAAACTAAGGGCGGGTGAGCCTATTATAGCTCTCCAATGCATTGGGTAACGCGAAGGAGTGAAACGTTAAGGTTTCTCCGAAGAGATTTAGGGAATATACTGTGATGGGTATTCCAAACGTAACCAAGAGGGTTACTCCCTACGTAAGAATGTTATGAGTGCCCCAAGTTACCTTTATGTCTTATGATTTCTATGATTTATTCATGATTTTATGAGGTATGTTAAAGTGCCTATGTTTTATGGGTAAAGTATGATTTCATTCTTATGTATATATGAACTCATGTTTCCTTTCCATGTTTTTTTTATAACCCATACTGAGTTTTTATGCTAATCACAAGTTTTTGAAATGTTTTTCACAGGTCAAGGGAAAGGTACATGATAAGATGATAGAGTCAAGGATGTGTCAAGAAATAATCCATGTTTTATTTTAAATGTGTTTCCATTGATGGGAATGAAGAATACTACCTTTATGTAACCACTTTGTTTATATGTGGAATGTAATGCAAGTTTTATGATCTAATTCTCTAAAACTCTAAACCCGAAAATATCCTCAATGTGTAATCTTGTAATAACTCAAGATTAAGAATGCTTGATGGCGTACCCAACACGCAACAACGAGTCTCTTGGGAATCTTACGTTTCACTCTAATAATAAAATAATATTATTTTAAATGCTAGTTAACATGTAGCCGTTGTACTGGCGGGAATGGATAGAGATAACTAAAATATGATTATATATGTTCTTAAATGTTTTTACATTTATAAAATAAAGGATAGAGGATTAAAATACGGAAAGAATTCAATTTTCAGCATATATGCCCTAGTTTTCACTAAAGGTTCACTTATCACCTTTTGATGTTGAACCATCATTAAATATTGTTTTGTTCACTCTTAAACATTATTTTGGACCCAATAAAACTCTTACTAAGAATCGGGACATCAAAATTTACTTTGTGTAAATTTTTGGTATCTTTCTGATAAAGTTCATTTTTTTTATGAATAGTGTAAAATGTTGTATTTTAATTCAAAACCTCTTTTTAATCTAATTTATTTACATGATTAGATTATATTTTGAATTGGTTTTAAAGTGAAATTAGAAAATATTTTTACCATTAAATCCAATAGTGGTCGTTGGAATTAATTTCACTTTGAAATCGGACTTAAACTAGTGTCAATCTTTTGATACTTATTGTTTCATAAAAACACGGTATTTGCTCTGACAGCGGGAATTAATTATTAAATTAATTAATGTGACTTATTTGTTTTGAATTTTGTAAAATAGACTTCATTTTTGAATTCGTAATATCAAATATAGCTTAGGGTGAATTTTTGGTAATTTTCTGAAAAACTTCAATTTTTTATGAATAGTGAAACCACTAAGTGGTACTTATAAAGACTGATTTTCCGTTTAAATGAAATTTTTCCATCATTGTGTTTTGAATTTCAAAAATCCGACATAAATGGTTTTCATTAAGAAATAAAATGTGGTTCAATGAGATTATAATAATTTTTGGTGAATAGTAACTAATTAAGTTCTTAATCGCGATTAGTGGTAATTAGTGTAGTTTAAGGTATAAATAATGCTTTAATAATATGAAATGACCTAGACACATGTCCTACCCTCATTGGTTGTGTCATGGAAGACCAAGACAAGCCATGGGTCAACTTGGGGACCCCATGGAGACAATTTGGTTGGGAAATGACATAAATAACTTTTTATTTAATGTAAAAGTAAAAATGACACAAACATGATATGTTTTACTAAAACAATTTTTAAATGGGGTTATAAAGATCATATTTTGGATTATAAATAGTCATTGGAAATCTAAAAAGATTTCCTAAATCAAAGTAATTTTTTTATAATTTTTAGAAATTAAATAAATTAAATTATTTATGACATAATAATGATGCAGTGATGACATCATTATTTAACGATTAAAATAAAATGGAAATATAATGTAATATCTATGAACTACACATGGCCAAAACCAATTGGATGAGTGGATTTCGAAGCCTTATCACCTTATCCACGAATTATATCAATTTGTGACCTTTTGAAACCGAAACACATTTTCAAATAAAGTAATATTTCTTACTTTCCAAAAGTACCCCTCCTCTCCTCTTATAAAAGGCCCCCACCTCTACCTCTTTTCTCACACTCCTCAAGCCTTTGGCTCGGCCAAACCCTGCCCATTTACTCTCCCCACATCCCTCTACTCATCCTAGAGGATTCACTTTGGGAATAATCTTTTCAAAGGAAGCCTTTAGGCTCAAATCAAAAAGAGTTACACTTTTAAAGGTAATTCATTCTCTCATGTTCATTTGTTTTATTTTGCTTCTCCAACCCCCTAAACTCTTTTTATTTACTTATTTTGTAACAACACCAGTATCTTCAATACACTAGGATGTTGTTATAAGATTTATTCGAGCTACACTCCCACACAACTACATCAAATGGTTAAAGAACATACGGTTTCTGTGGATGGCGAAATTTTGCCTCCCGAAACGATGATTGTTCAATACTCATCTAACACATTCAAAGGTGGCCATTATGATGTCACTATTTTTATATATGATATATAATATGTTTATTATTTACTTATTCTTATGTATTTTTTATTTGTGGCTTACCTTTATGGCTTCCATTATGGGTATACGCGATATCTTCATTTTAGGAAGTGCGGACTACCGCCCCCTCAAAGTGATGTGATTCGTTAATGCCATACGTGGGACGTATAAATGATGGATTTAATGTTATTATATATGATGTTATACTGGAACTATTATATACCTCTATATCATTATTATTTACTTCCATTAAAGTATGAGATAGAAATGAAAGTAGCGTTCATGCGTACGTACGGCTTACCGTCTCCATGAACGGTGCATTTCATTTCTTATCCCCAAATGTAATGTACTATTAAAATTACATGTATATAATGTATATATATAATTAATGATATATCTAAATGATGAATATAATTCTGGAATTAAAATATACATACCTCTCATTTAGTTTTAATTCCACTAATATGACAAAGAAATGAAAGTAGCGTTCATGCGTACGTACGGCTTACCGTCTCCATGAACGGTGCATTTCATTTCTTACCTCTAAATGATTATGTAATATTATAAATACATGTATATGATGGATATATATGATATATATGATATCCAAATCAGGAATTTCATTCTGGATATAAAGAACTTTTGACCACACGAACAACATGTAATTGTAAGAAGTCAACTTTCGACTTAAGAACCAAATATTGACAAAACAAACATTATTAACTTAAATGGTTACATAATGTTTATAACATGGCAATAAGTGATATAAAAGGAATAATGAACTTTAAAAAGTTTCTTAATCAAGTATAAATTAACTCAAGTTTATTATTCAGGACGTTAAAAGAACGATCGAGTCAAGTCGGACCCGAGGTAAGGGACTTCGTCTCAATCTCCTTTCATTGAGGCATATTTCGTTTTATACACAACTTTCTTTTATATGCTGTATAAACTCCTTTGAATTTTACTTTTATACAAAAGGAATCTTTTTCTACGAAGCGTTTTACTAAACGACAAAAAGGAATGTTTTTTTTACGTACGCGGTGACAACGACCTTTTTCCGCCGCCGCGAGTATTATTTTATCTTTGGCTTTCTCAACAAGCCGTAATGTTTTTAGAATAAAATAAATACCATATACTCTTTTATGTATTTTGGTATTGAAAATGGTTTTGAAAAAGGATTCTATTATGTCAATATATTTATGATATATTGTGATTGAAATGTGGAAATGTTATCATTCCTTTATATTGGTTTTATGTTTTATAATTTTATATTGTTACTTGGACATTTTAACGGGTGGTTACGTTATAAACCATATGACGGGTGGTGCCGTGAATACCAGGACGGGTGGTTACGTTATAACCTCCAATGCATTGGGTATGGAAGTCCTCCGTATGGCTATTCCATTAAGTATGTATGGAAATTGGCCGTATGGCTATTCCATTAAGTGATATGTGTGGAAGTCAACCGTATGGTTATTCCACTTAAGTATGTTTATGTCCCAAGTTACCTTTATATATTCTATGTGTTCTTTATATGGGTTTTATGGAAATCTTTTGGTTACAAAAAGGTAAGTAATGATACTTTATTCAGTGAAGATTTTTTTTACTACTTCATGAAGGTGAAGGTATTACTTTGATATAGTATACATGGTTTACTTGATGTTTGAAAAACTAACAGTTTTCATTCTTTTTGTATCCCTTACTGAGCTTTTTATGCTCACCCCAAGTTTTTCGAAATGTTTTTCACAGGACTTAAAGTGGAATAAGGTCAAGGATGGGATCAAGGGAATTTCATGCTATCTAAAACATGGAATCTAGACTTCTTTCTTTTTAAGATTTTTTATTTTATGGAGACTTAGTAGAAGTGTCTACTTTGTAATCTTTTAAGATGTAATAGTTATGTTCTAATTCTCTAAAACTCTAAACCTGAAAAGATCCTCAACGTGTAATCTTGTGATAACTCAAGATTAAGTAAGGTTTAAGGCTGGGGCTTTTACATTTACCCAATAAAAGATAAAGTCTTAAAATACGGAAAGAGTTCAATTTTAGGGCATATATACTCTAATTTTCACTAAAGGTTCACTTGTCACCTTTTAATGGTGAACCGTCATTAAATATATTTTTGATCACTCTTATACTTTATTTTGGACCAAATATAACTCTTCTTTAGAATCGGGACATCAAAATTTACTTTGTGTAAATTTTTGGTACCTTTCTGATGAAGTTCATTTTTTTTATGAATAGTGTAAAATGTTGTATTTTAATTCAAAACCTATTTTTAATATAATTTATTTATATGATTAGATTATTATTTTAATTTGTTTTAAAGTGAAATTAGAAAATATTTTTACCAGTTAATCCAATGGTGGTCATTGGAATCAATTTCACTTTGAAATTGGACTTAAACTGGTGTCAATCTTTTGATACTTATTGTTTCGCAAAAACACGCTATTTGTCATGACAGCGGGAATTAATTATTAAATTAATAAATTTGACTTATATGTTTTGAATTTTGTAAAATGGACTTCTTTTTTAAATTCGGAATATCAAATATAGCTTAGGGTGAATTTTTGGTAATTTTCTGAAAAACTTCAATTTTTGATGAATAGTGAAACCACTAAGTGGTAATCAAGCAAACTGATTTTTCAGTTAAATGAAAGTTTACCACTAATGTGTATTGAATTTTGAAAATCCGACATACATGGTTGTCATTAAGAAGTAAAATGTGGTTCAATGAGATTAAAATAATTTTTTGGTGAATAGTAATTTTTTTTCATTAATCGCGATTAGAGGTAATTAGTGTAGTTTAAGGTAAAAATGGTATTATAAGAATATGAAAACACCATGACACTTGTCCTACACCTATTGGGTGAGTCATGGCCGACCAAGACAAGCCATGGTCCAACTTGGGGACCCCATGGAGCCACTTTAGTTGGAAAATGACATTAATATATTTTTATTTAATGTTAAAGTGAAAATGACACTAACATAAATTGTTTTACTAAAATAATTTTTGAGTGGGGTTATACAAGTCCAAATTTTGATTATAAATAGTCATTGGAAAGATAAAAATATTTCCTACATCATAGTATTTTTTTATAATTTTTAGACATTAAATAAATTAAATTATTTATGACATAATAATGATGCAGCGATGACATCATTATTTGACAATTTAAATAAAATGGAAAGATAATGTAAAATCATTGAACTACACATGTCCAAAACTTATTGGATGAGTGGATTTCGAACCCTTATCACCTTATCCACGAATTATATCAATGTGGGACCTTTTAAAACCGAAACCCATTTTCAAATAATGTAATATTTCTTTACGTTCCAAAAGTGGCCCTCCTCTCCTCTTATAAAAGGCCCCCACCTCTACCCCATTTCACACACTTCTAAAGCCTTTGGCTCGGCCAACCCCTGCCCAATTACTCTCTCCACATCCCTATCCTCATCCTAGAGGATTTCCTTTGGGCAGAATCCTTTCAAAGGAAGACTTTAGGCTCAAATCAAAAGGGAGTTACACTTTTAAAGGTAATTCATTCTCTCTTGTTCATTTGTTTATTTTGCTTCTCCAACCCTCTAAACTCTTTTTATTTACTTATTTTGTAACAATACCAGTATATTAAATATACTAGGATGTTTTTATAATATTTATTTGAGCTAAACTCTCACACAACTACATCAAATGGTTAATGAACATACGGTTTCCGTGGATGGCGAAATTCTGCCTCCCGAAACGATGATTGTTCAATACTCATTTAACACCTTCAAGGGTGGCCATTATGATGTCACTATTTTTATATATGATATATAATATGTTTATGTTTTCTTTAAACTTCTGTATTTTTCATTTTTGGCATACCTTTATGGTTTCCATTATGGGTAAACACGATATCTTCATTTAAGGAAGTGCGGACTACCGCCCCGTAAAAGTGATGTGATCCGTTAATGCCATATGTGGGACGTGTAAAGGAGGGATTTAAAGTTATTATATATGATGTTGTACTGGAATTATAATATACCTCTATATAATTATTATTTCTTTCCATTAAAGTATGAGATATAAATGAAAGTAGCATTCATGCGTACGTACGGCTTACCGTCTCCATGAACGGTGCATTTCATTTCTTATCCCCAAATGTAATGTACTATTAAAATTACATGAATATAATGTATATATATAATTAATGATATATATAAATGATTAATATAATTCTGGAATTAAAATATACATACCTCTCATTTAGTTTTAATTCCACTAATATGACAAAGAAATGAAAGTAGCGTTCATGCGTACGTACGGCTTACCGTCTCCATGAACGGTGCATTTCATTTCTTACCTCTAAATGATTATGTAATATTATAAATACATGTATATACTAGATATATATGATATATATGATATCCAAATCAGGAATTTCATTCTGGATATAAAGAACTTTTGACCACACGAACAACATGTAATTGTAAGAAGTCAACTTTCGACTTAAGAACCAAATATTGACAAAACAAACATTATTAACTTAAATGGTTACATAATGTTTATAACATGGAAATAAGTGATATAAAAGGAATAATGAACTTTAAAAAGGTTCTTAATCAAGTATAAATTAACTCAAGTTTATTATTCAGGACGTTAAAGAACGATCGAGTCAAGTCGGACCCGAGGTAAGGGACTTCGTCTCAATCTCCTTTCATTGAGGCATATTTCGTTTTATACACAACTTTATTTTATACGGTGTATAAACTCCTTTGACTTTTAATTTTATAAAAAAGGAATCTTTTTCTATGAAGAGTTTTACTAAATGACAAAAAGGAATATTTTTTTTAACGTACGCGGTGACAACGACTTTTTCCGCCGCCGCGAGTATTATTTGATCTTTGGCTTTCTCAACAAGCCGTAATGTTTTCAGAATAAAATAAATACCATATACACTTTTTTTATTTTGGTATTGAAAATTGTTTTGAAAAAGGATTCTATTATGTCAATATATTTATGATATACTGTGATTGAAATGTGGAAATGTTATCATTCCTTTATATTGGTTTTATGTTTTATGATTTTATAGTGGTACTTGGACATTTTAACGGGTGGTTACGTTATAAACCATATGAAGGGTGGTTCCGTGAATACGAGGACGGGTGGTTACGTTATAACCTCCAATGCATTGGGTATGGAAGTCGTCCGTATGGCTATTCCATTAAGTATGTATGGAAATTGGCCGTATGGCTATTCCATTAAGTGATATGTGTGGAAGTCAACCGTATGGTTATTCCACTTAAGTATGTTTATGTCCCAAGTTACCTTTATATATTCTATGTGTTATTTATATGGGTTTTATGGTAATCCTTTGGTTACAAAAGATAAGTAATGATACTTTATTCAGTGAAGATTTTTTTTTACTACTTCATGAAGGTGAAGGTATTACTTTGATATAGTATACATGGTTTACTTGATGTTTGAAAAACTAACAGTTTTCATTCTTTTTGTATCCCTTACTGAGCTTTTTATGCTCACCCCAAGTTTTTCAAAATGTTTTTCACAGGACTTAAAGTGGAATAAGGTCAAGGATGGGATCAAGGGAATTTCATGCTATCTAAAACATGGAATCTAGACATCTTTCTTTTTAAGAGTTTTTATTTTATGGAGACTTAGTAGAAGTGTCTACTTTGTAATCTTTTAAGATATAATAGTTATGTTCTAATTATCTAAAACTCTAAAAATAGACTTCATTTTTGAATTTGGAATATCAAATATAGCTTAGGGTGAATTTTTGGTAATTTTCTGAAAAACTTCAATTTTTGATGAATAGTGAAACCACTAAGTGGTAATCAAGCAAACTGATTTTTCAGTTAAATGAATGTTTACCACTAATGTGTATTGAATTTTAAAAATCCTACATACATGGTTGTCATTAAGAAGTAAAATGTGGTTCAATGAGATTATAATAATTTTTTGTTGAATAGTAACTTATTAAGTTCTTAATCGCGATTAGTGGTAATTAGGGTAGTTTAAGGTATAAATAATGCTTTAATAATAGGAAATGACCTAGACACATGTCCCAACCATATTGGTTGTGTCATGGCCGACCAATAAAAGCCATGGGTCAACTTGGGGACCCCATGGAGACACTTTGGTTTGGAAATGACATAAATAACTTTTTATTAAATGTTAAAGTAAAAATGACACAAACAAGAGATGTTTCACGAAAACAATTTTTACATGGGGTTATAAAGATCAGATATTTGATTATAAATAGTAATTGGAAAGCTAAAATGATTTCCTACATCATAGTATTTTTTTAGGATTTTTAGACATTAAAAAAATTAAATTATTTATGACATAATAATGATGCAGCGATGACATCATTATTTGACGATTTAAATAAAATGGAAAGACAATGTAAAATCTATGAACTACACATGGCCAAAACTTATTGGATGAGTGGATTTCGAAGACTTATCACCTTATCCACGAATTATATCAATGTGGGACCTTTTAAAACCGAAACACATTTTCAAATAAAGTAATATTTCATTACTTTCCAAAAGTGCCCCTCCTCTCCTCTTATAAAAGTCCCCCACCTCTACCTCATTTCACACACTCCTCAAGCCTTTGTCTCGGCCAACACCTGCCCATTTACTCTCTCCACATCCCTCTCATGATACTAGAGGATTCCATTTGGGAAGAATACTTTCAATGGAAGCCTTTAGGCTCAAATCAAAAGGAGTTACACTTTTTAAGGTAATTCATTCTCTCATGTTCATTTGTTTTATTTTGCTTCTCCAACCCCCTAAACTCTTTTTATTTACTTCTTTTGTAACAACACCAGTATCTTAAATATACTAGGATGTTGTTATATGATTTATTTGAGCTACACTCTCACACAACTACATCAAATGGTTAAAGAACATACGGTTTCCGTGGATGGCGAAATTCTGCCTCCCGAAACGATGATTGTTCAATACTCATTTAACACCTTCAAAGGTGGCCATTATGATGTCACTATTTTTGTATATGATATATGATATGTTTATGTTTTCCTTAAGCTTCTGTTTTTTTCATTTTGGGCATACCTTTATGGTTTCCATTATGGGTAAACACGATATCTTCATTTTAGGAAGTGCGGACTACCGCCCCCTCAAAGTGATTTGATTCGTTAAATACCATATGTGGGACATATAAAGGATGAAACTATGATATTATATATGATATTATACTGGAATTATAATATACCTTTATATCATTATGATTCCATTCTATAAAATACGAAATAGAAATGAAAGTAGCGTTCATGCGTACGTACGGCTTACCGTCTCCATGAACGGTGCATTTCATTTCTTACCTCTAAATGTGATGTAATATTATAAATACATGTATATGATGAATATATATGACATATATGTTATCCAAATCATTAATATCATTCTAGATATAACGAACCTATGACCAAATTAACAACATGTAAGTGTAAGAAGTCTATTTTGACTTAAGAACCAAATACCGACAAAATGAACATTATTAACTTAACTGATTACATGATGTTCATAACATGGTATAAAAGGAATAATGAACTTGAAAAAGATTCATAAGAAAGTAGAGATTAACTCAAGTTTATTATTCATGAGATTAAAGAACGGTCGGGTCAAGTCGGATACGAGGTATGGGACTTCGTCTCAATCTCCTTTCATTGAGGCATATTTTATTTTATACACAACTTTCTTTTATACGGTGTATAAACCACTTTGACTTTTACGTTTATTCAAAAGTAATCTTTTTTATACGAAGCGTTTACTAAATGACAAAAGGGAATGTTTTTGTCGTACGTATGCGGCGACAACGACTTCTCCGTCGTCGTGACCGTTATTTGAGTTTCGGCTTCCTCTACAAGACATACCTTCTTTTTAAAAGAAAAATAAATTCCATGTTTTACTTTTCTTTTATTTTGGTCATCAAAATTTACTTTGTGTAAATTTTTGGTATCTTTCCGATAAAGCTCATATTTTTAATGAATAGTGTAAAATGTTGTATTTTAATTCAAAACCTCTTTTTAATCTAATTTATTTATATGATTAGATTATATTTTTAATTGGTTTTAAAGTGAAATTATAAAATATTTTTACCATTAAATCCAATAGTGGTCGTTGGAATTAATTTCACCTTTAAATCAGACTTAAACTAGTATCAATCTTTTGATACTTATTGTTTTATAAAAACACGCTATTTGCTCTGACAGCGGGAATTAATTATTAAATTAATTAATGTAACTTATATGTTTTTAATTTTGTAAAATAGACTTCATTTTTGAATTTGGAATATCAAATATATCTTAGGGTGAATTTTTGGGATTTTTCTGAAAAACCTCAATTTTTGATGAATAGTGAAACCACTAAGTGGTACTTATAAAAACTGATTTTTCCGTTTAAATGAAATTTTGCCATCTTTGTGTTTTGAATTTCAAAAATCCTACATACATGGTTGTCATTAAGAAGTAAAATGTGGTTCAATGAGATTAAAATAATTTTTTGGTGAATAGTAACTTATTAAGTTTTTAATCGCGATTAGTGGTAATTAGGGTAGTTTAAGGTATAAATAATGCTCTAATAATATGAAATGACCTAGACACATGTACCAAACTTATTGGTTGTGTAATGGCCGACCAAGACAAGCCATGGGTCATCTTGGGGACCCCATGGAGAGACTTTGGTTTGGAAATGACATAAATAACTTTTTATTAAATGTTAAAGTAAAAATGACACAAACAATAGATGTTTTACGAAAACAATTTTTACATGGGGTTATAAAGATCAGATTTTTTATTATAAATAATCATTGGAAAGATAAAAAGATTTACTACATCATAGTATTTTGTTTATGATTTTTAGACATTAAATAAATTAAATTATTTATGACATAATAATGATGCAGAGATGACATCATTATTTGACGATTTAAATAAAATGGAAAGATAATGTAAAATCTATGAACTAAACATGTCCAAAACTTATTGGATGAGTGGATTTAGAAGCCTTATCACCTTATCCGCAAATTATATCAATGTGGGACCCTTTGAAACCGAAACACATTTTCAAATAATGTAATATTTCTTTACTTTCCAAAAGTGCCCCTCCTCTCCTCTTATAAAAGTCCCCCACCTCTACCTCATTTCACACACTACTCAAGCCTTTGGCTCGGCCAACCCCTGCCCATTTACTCTCTCCACATCCCTCTACTCATACTAGAGGATTCCCTTTGGGCATAATCCTTTCAAAGGAAGCCTTTAGGCTCAACTCAAAAGGAGTTACACTTTTAAAGGTAATTCATTCTCTCATGTTCATTTGTTTTATTTTGCTTCTCCAACCCCCTAAACTCTTTTTATTTAATTCTTTTGTAACAACACCAGTATCTTCAATATACTATGATGTTGTTATAAGATTTATTTGAGCTACACTCTCACACAACTGCATCAAATGGTTAAAGAACATACGGTTTCCGTGGATGGCGAAATTCTGCCTCCCGAAACGATGATTATTCAATACTCATTTAACACCTTCAAAGGTGGCCATTATGATGTCACTATTTTTATATATGATATATAATATGTTTATGTTTTCCTTAAGCTTCTGTTTTTTTTTCATTTTGGGCATACCTTTATGGTTTCCATTATGGGTAAACACGATATCTTCATTTTAGGAAGTGCGGACTACCGCCCCCTCAAAGTGATTTGATTCGTTAAATACCATATGTGGGACATATAAAGGATGGAACTATGATATTATATATGATATTATACTGGAATTATAATATACCTTTATATCATTATGATTCCATTCTGTAAAATATGAAATAGAAATGAAAGTAGCGTTCATGCGTACGTACGGCTTACCGTCTCCATGAACGGTGCATTTCATTTCTTACCTATAAATGATTATGTAATATTATAAATGCAAGTATGTACTGGATATATATGACATATATGATATCTAAATCATGAATACCATTCTGGATATGATGAACCTTTGACCAAATTAACAACATGTAAGTGTAAGAAGTCTATTTTTGACTTAAGAACCAAATACTGACAAAATGAACATTATTAACTTAACTAATTACATGATGTTCATAACATGGTATAAAAGGAATAATGAACTTGAAAAATATTAATAATCAAGTAGATATTAACTCAACTTTATTATTCAGGAGATTAAAGAGCGGTCGGGTCAAGTCGGATACGAGGTATGGGACTTCGTCTCAATCTCCTTTCGTTGAGGCATATTTTATTTTATACACAACTTTCCTTTATACGGTGTATAAACCCCTTTGACTTTTACGTTTATTCAAAAGGAATATTTTTTATACGAAGCGTTTACTAAACGACAAAAGGGAATGTTTTTGTCGTACATATGCGGCGACAACGACTTCTCCGCCGTCGTAACCGTTATTTGAGTTTCGGCTTCCTCTACAAGCCATACCTTCTTTTTTTAAAAGAAAAATAAATACCATGTTTTACTTTGGTATTGAAAATGGTTTTCATAATGTTTTTATTATATCAATGTGTTGTATTGATATCTCGTGATTGAAATGTGGAAATGTTATGTTTCCTTTATGCATGTTTTATGTGATATGATTATGTTATGGTTCTTGGGAATTATATTGAAGACGGGTGGTTCCGTGATAAACTAAGGGCGGGTGAGCCCGTTATAGCTCTCCAATGCATTGGGTAACGTGAAGGAGTGAAATGTTAAGGTTTCTCCGAAGAGATTTTAGGGAATATACTGTGATGGGTATTCCAAACGTAACCAAGAGGGTTACTCCCTACGTAAGAATGTTATGAATGACTCAAGTTACCTTTATGTCTTATGATTTCTATGTTTTATTCATGATTTGATATGCCTATATTTTATGGGTAAAGTGTGATTTCATTCTAATTTATATATGAACTCATGTTTCCTTTCCATATTTTTATAACTCTTACTGAGCTTTTTATGCTCATCCCAAGTTTTTGAAATGTTTTTCACAGGTCAAGGGAAAGGTACATGATGTGATGATAGTGTCAAGGATGTGTCAAGAAAGAATCCATGCTTTATTTTAAATATGTTTCCACTGATGGGAAGAATGAATACTGTCTTTCATGTAACCACTTTGTCTAAATATGGAATGTAATGCAAGTTTCATGATCTAATTCTCTAAAACTCTAAACCTGAAAAGATCCTCAATGTGTAATCTTGTAATAACTCAAGATTAAGTAATGTTTAAGGCTGGGGCCTTATAGTTGGTATCAAAGGTCGGTTTAGATAACTTTAGAGGTTAGGGTATTCTCTCAGCACAAGTGACATTACCATAATGGTTAGGATTTCAGAAAGAGTCCTAGTTTTAGATAAAGTGAATGAGTAAGTGTATCTTAGTGTTTACCTTTCTCATTAGTACATGATGGTTTTGTTGATATACACACACTGACATTTCTATTTTTATTAAATGGCTGGATCTAGCAGGCACCAAAGTGACAATGGGTTTGAAGGAAACTATGGTGGTTCTCTGATTAAGAGACTGGATGAGATGGGGGATTCAATGAGGAATCTCATGGTTGTTCTAAACCAACTATCAAGGATTCATGATCAACCACTTCAACCTTGGTGAGTTCTCTAATGCATCATTTACGAGATGGCCAACTCGATGTGGAAATTCAGTTAATAATTATTAAGGTAACCATTAGGGTTTATATGATCCTTACTTTTGAGGTAATTATCGGTTATTATATGTTATGATGGAAAATGAAAGGCATGAGATAAACTTGAGGTTAAAATATTTTATGATCATCTTTGAAGATTTTATCTCATTTTGGGGAATGTTTTAAGAATTATATTGTTTTGGAAAAAGGACAACACGCAGACCGTGTGACATCCCGTCGCGTCGGACAAAGCTGCGGGAATCGAACCCACAACCAAAGTGCGACTGGTATTTATCACCTACCACTGGACTACGTGAAGTCCCTGGTTAGTTTGACCGATTATTTCTAGTTATATGATTTTATGAATTAAGAGTAAGTTGATTTTGGGTTATTTATTAAAATGATTAACCTATCATGGAGGATATGTGATTACGTTAATTACTTTTCAATATGAGACTTTAGGAGAAACTGATGTTGTTTGGAGATAAATGTTACAATTTAACTTGGAAGACTATGTGACTAAATCCTTCAAATATTTGGGTTTCAATCTTAGTTTGGTTTACTTTGAAGAATTTTATGGACAAATTTATTATAGAATGGTCCTCGTTGAACTTTGGGTTTTGTTGGACAAATTTTGGAGATTAAGCATATATTTTCTTTTTAAAGGGTTATCCTTTTCTGGATTATCTGACCTTGTACTAACCTTTTTGGTTTTGGTTTTGGTTAAATCCTAAAGAAATGGGATGTATATAGTTCTCTTTTTTGGATTAGGTGATTCTTTAGAAGTTGATTATAGTACTCTTAATGCGAACAAGTCTCCCTAAATACTCATCTTTTGGAAAAAAATATGAGTTTCATTAAGGAATCTAGTAAAAGTTGAAAGTCAACATGATAAGTGATTATGTTTCCTTATGAATAAATTCCTCAATAAAAAGTAACTTAACATGAAAATGTTGTCTATTAGCTTTTCCTACTGGGGAATCGAATACTGTTTAACCCATCACAAGTTTGTGATTTTCTCATTGTTAACTTTCTCCTAGACATGTTTACTATCACTCTCCCTCAAGAACATGACCCTTTTCTTTTTCTTCCATGTCCATGTTTTTCTACATGGAAACCTAGTATGGGTTAACTCGGGTGACCTCTGTACTTATCTTCCTTTATTTTAAAGTGATTGTTTTACTGACTCTTGTTCCGATGTGGGACGTTCAAGGATGTTTCAAAGCTCAATTTTAAAAATTGCGAGGACGTAATTCCCAAAAGGGGGGAAGGATGTAACACCCTAGGTAAATAAAGAATATGAAATTTTCATATTTATCCATATTTGTGAATAAAGTATTAATATTACTTTAAAGGGTTGCTATGCTCGATGGCATACCCAACACGCAACAACAAGTTTCTTGGGAATCTTACGTTGCACTCTAATAATAAAATTATATTATTTTAAATGGTAGTTAACATGTAGCCGTTTTAATGGCGGGAATGGATAGAAATAACTAAAATAAGATTATATATGTTTTTAAATGTTTTTACATTTATCCAATAAAGGATAGAGGCTTAAAATACGGAAGGAATTCAATTTTAGGCGTATATGCCCTAATTTTCACTAAAGGTTCACTTATCACCTTTTGATTTTGAACCATCATTAAATATAGTTTTGTTCACTCTTAAACATTCTTTTGGACCAAATAAAACTCTTATTAAGAATCGGGACATCAAAATTTACTTTGTGTAAATTTTTGGTATCTTTCCGATAAAGTTCATTTTTTTAATGAATAGTGTAAAATGTTGTATTTTAATTCAAAACCTCTTTTTAATCTAATTTATTTATATGATTAGATTATATTTTTAATTGGTTTTAAAGTGAAATTAGAAAATATTTTTACCATTAAATCCAATAGTGGTCGTTGGAATTAATTTCACCTTTAAATCCGACTTAAACTAGTATCAATCTTTTGATACTTATTATTTTATAAAAACACACTATTTGCTCTAACAGTGGGAATTAATTATTAAATTAATTTATGTGACTTATATGTTTTGAATTTTGTAAAATAGACTTCATTTTTGAATTCGGAATATCAAATATAGCTTAGGGTGAATTTTTGGGATTTTTCTGAAAAACTTCAATTTTTGATGAATAGTGAAACCACTAAGTGGTACTTATAAAAACTGATTTTTCCGTTTAAATGAAATTTTTCCATCTTTGTGTTTTGAATTTCAAAAATCCGACATACATGGTTGTCATTAAGAAGTAAAATGTGGTTCAATGAGATTAAAATAATTTTTTGGTGAATAGTAACTTATTAAGTTTTTAATCGCGATTAGTGGTAATTAGGGTAGTTTGAGGTATAAATAATGCTTTAATAATATGAAATGACCTAGACACATGTCCCAACCTTATTGGTTGTGTAATGGCCGACCAAGAAAAGCCATGGGTCAACTTGGGGACCCCATGGAGACACTTTGCTTTGGAAATGACAAAAATAACTTTTTATTAAATGTTAAAGTAAAAATGACACAAACAATAGATGTTTTACGAAAACAATTTTTACATGGGGTTATAAAGATAAGATTTTTTATTATAAATAGTCATTGGAAATCTAAAAATATTTCCTACATCATAGTATTTTTTTATGATTTTAGACATTAAATAAATTAAATTATTTATGACATAATAATGATGCAGCGATGACATCATTATTTGACGATTTAAATAAAATGGAAAGATAATGTAAAATCTATGAACTACACATGTCCAAAACTTATTGGATGAGTGGATTTAGAAGAATTATCACCTTATCCACGAATTATATCAATGTGGGACCTTTGGAAACCGAAACACATTTTCAAATAATGTAATATTTCTTTACTTTCCAAAAGTGCCCCTCCTCTCCTCTTATAAAAGGCCCCCACCTCTACCTCATTTCACACACTACTGAAGCCTTTGGCTCGGCCAACCCCTACCCATTTACTCTCTCCACATCCCTCTCCTCATCCTAGAGGATTCCCTTAGGGCATAATCCTTTCAAAGGAATCCTTTAGGCTCAACTCAAAAGGAGTTACACTTTTAAAGGCAATTCATTCTCTCATGTTCATTTGTTTTATTTTGCTTCTCCAACCCCCTAAACTCTTTTTATTTAATTCTTTTGTAACAACACCAGTATCTTCAATATACTAGGATGTTGTTATAAGATATATTTGAGCTACACACTCACACAAATGCATCAAATGGTTAAAGAACATACGGTTTCCATGGATGGCGAAATTCTGCCTCCCGAAACGATGATTGTTCAATACTCATTTAACACCTTCAAAGGTGGTCATTATGATGTCACTATTTTTATATATGATATATAATATGTTTATGTTTTCCTTAAGCTTCTGTTTTTTAAATTTTGGGCATACCTTTATGGTTTCCATTATGGGTGAACACGATATCTTCATTTTAGGAAGTGCGGACTACCGCCCTCTGAAAGTGATTTGATTCGTTAATACCATATGTGGGATGTGTAAAGGATAAAGTTAATGATATTATATATGTTATTATACTGGAATTATAATATACTCTTATATCATTATGATTCCATTCCAGAAAATATGAAATAGAAATGGAAGTAGCGTTCATGCGTACGTACGGCTTACCGTCTCAATGAACGGTGCATTTCATTTCTTACCTCTAAATGTGATGTAATATTATAAATACATGTATATGATGAATATATATTATATATATTCTATCCAAATCATTAATATAATTCTGGATATAATGAACCTTTGACCAAATTAACAACATGTAAGTGTAAGAAGTCTATTTTTGACTTAAGAACCAAATACCGACAAAATGAACATTATTAACTTAAATGATTACATGATGTCCATAACATGGTATAAAAGGAATAATGAACTTGAAAAAGGTTCTTAAGCAAGTAGAGATTAACTCAAGTTTATTATTCAGGAGATTAGAGAACGGTCGGGTCAAGTCGGATACGAGGTACGGGACTTCGTCTCAATCTCCTTTCATTGAGGCATATTTTATTTTTTACACAACTTTCTTTTATACGGTGTATAAACCCCTTTGACTTTTACGTTTATTCAAAAGGAATCTTTTTTATACGAAGCGTTTACTAAACGACAAAAGGGAATGTTTTTGTCGTACGTATGCAGCGACAACGACTTCTCCGCCGTTGTAACCGTTATTTGAGTTTCGGCTTCCTATTCAAGCCATACCTTCTTTTTTTAAAAGAAAAATAAATACCATGTTTTACTTTGGTATTGAAAATGGTTTTCATAATGTTTTTATTATATCAATGTGTTGTATTGATATCTCGTGATTGAAATGTGGAAATGTTATGTTTCTTTTATGCATGTTTTATGTGATATGATTATGTTATGGTTCTTGGGCATTATTATGAAGACGGGTGGTTCCGTGATAATGGAGGGAATGGATAGAAATAACTAAAATATGATTATATATGTTTTTAAATGTTTTTACATTTATCCAATAAAGGATAGAGGCTTAAAATACAGAAAGAATTCAATTTTAGGCATATATGCCCTAGTTTTCACTAAAGGTTCACTTATCGCATTTTGATGACGAACCATCATTAAATATAGTTTTGTTCACTATTATACATTATTTTGGACCAAATACAACTCTTATTAAGAATCAGGATATCAAATTTTACTTTGTGTAATTTTGTTGGGTATTTTTCCGATAAAGTTCATTTTTTAATGAATAGTGTAGAATGTTGTGTTTTAATTCAAAACCAATTTTTAATCTAATTTATTTATATGAATAGATTAGATTTTTAATTGGTTTTAAAGTGAAATTAGAAAATATTTTTACCATTAAATCCAATAGTGGTCGTTGGAATCAATTTCACTTTGAAATCAGTCTTAAACTAGTGTCAATCTTTTGATACTTATTGTTTTATAAAAACACGCTATTTGCTCTGACAGCGGGAATTAATTATTAAATTAATTAATGTGACTAATATGTTTTGAATTTTGTAAAACTGACTTCATTTTTGAATTCGGAATATCAAATATAGCTTAGGGTGATTTTTTGGGATTTTTCTGAAAAACTTCAATTTTTGATGAATAGTGAAACCACTAAGTGGTACTTATAAACACTGATTTTCCCGTTTAAATGAAATTTTGCCATCATTGTGTTTTGAATTTCAAAAATCCGACATACATGGTTGTAATTAAGAAGTAAAATGTGGTTCAATGAGATTATAATAATTTTTTGGTGAATAGTAACTTATTAAGTTCTTAATCGCGATTAGAGGTAATTAGTGTAATTTAAGGTAAAAATGATATTATAAGAATGTGAAAACACCATGAAACTTGTCCTACACCTATTGGGTGAGTCATGGCCGACCAATACAAGCCATGGGCCAACTTGGGTACCCCATGGAGCCACTTTAGTTCGAAAATGACAATAATATATTTTTATTTAATGTTAAAATTAAATTGACCCAAACATGAGTTGTTTTACTAAAACAATTCTTAAGTAGGGTTAAACAAGTCCAAATTTTGATTATAAATAGTAATTGGAAATCTAAAAAGATTTCCTACATCATAGTATTTGTTTTATAATTTTTAGACATTAAATAAATTAAATTATTTATGACATAATAATGATGTAGCGATGACATCATTATTTGACGATTTAAATAAAATGGAAAGATAATGTAAAATCTATGAATTAAACATGTCCAAAACTAATTGGATTAGTGGATTTCTAAGCCTTATCACCTTATCCAAGAATTATATCAATGTGAGACCTTTTGAAACCGAAACACATTTTCAAATAAAGTAATATTTCTTACTTTCCAAAAGTGCCCCTCCTCTCCTCTTATAAAAGGCCCCCACCTCTACTTCATTTCACACACTCCTCAAGCCTTTGGCTCGGCCAACCCCTGCCCATTTACTCTCTCCACATACCTCTACTAATCCTAGATGATTCCCTTTGGGCAGAATCCTTTCAAAGGAAGCCTTTAGTCTCAAATAAAAAGGAGTTACACTTTTAAAGGTAATTCATTCTCTCATGTTCATTTGTTTTATTTTGCTTCTCCAACCCCCTAAAATCTTTTTATTTATTTCTTTTGTAAAAACACCAGTATATTAAATATACTAGGATGTTGTTATAATATTTATTCGAGCTACACTCTCACACAACTACATCAAATGGTTAAAGAACGTACGGTTTCCGTGGATGGAGAAATTGTGCCTCCCGAAATGATGATTGTTCAATACTCATTTAACACCTTCAAAGGTGGCCATTATGATGTCACTATTTTTATATATGATATATAATATGTTTATGTTTTACTTATTCTTCTTTATTTTTCATTTGTGTCTTACCTTTATGGATTCCATTATGGGTATACGCGATATCTTCATTTTCGGAAGTGCGGACTACCGCCCCCTCAAAGTGATTTGATTCGTTAAGTACCATATGTGGGACGTATAAAGGATGGAACTATGATATTATATATGATATTATACTGGAATTATAATATACCTTTATATCATTATTATTCCATTCTATAAAATACGAAATAGAAATGAAAGTAGCGTTCATGCGTACGTACGGCTTACCGTCTCCATGAACGGTGCATTTCATTTCTTACCTCTAAATAATTATGTAATGTTATAAATGCATGCATGTACTGGATATATATGCCATATATGATATCTAAATAATGAATACAATTATGGATATAATAAACATTTGGCCACACGAACAACATGTAATTGTAAGAAGTCCACTTTCGACTTAAGAACCAAATATCGGCAAAACCAATATTATTAACTTAAATGATTACATAATGTTTATGACATGGTAATAAGTGGTATAAAATTAATAATGAACTTGAAAAAGGTTCTTAAGTAAGTATAAATTAACTCAAGTTTACTATTCAGGAGATTAAAGAACGATCGAGTCAAGTCGGACCCGAGGTAAGGGATCCTACAACTCTCTTTCTTTTTAAGTACACTCTTTTATGTCATTTATTTTAAGCTCATCTTTCTTATGATTGGGATGTTCTTTTATATTACATTTACTTTAATTTTTATGTTCATTAGATGAGAGACCCTATTCTCTCTCATCAATCCATTTTGGAAGTTTTGAGTGGTGCCGTTAGGCTGCCGAACTTTCGTAAGAGATCAAACCTCTCTCTTTCTTTTTAAGTACTCTCCTTTATGTCACTTCTTTTAAACTCCTCCTTGCAATGTTGGGGGATTTTCTTTTATATTCCACTTGCTTTAAATTCTATTGTAATATGATGGGATACTCTATTTGATCTCATCAATCCATATTCGGAAGTTTTATGTGGCGCCGTTAGGCTGCCGAGTTTTCGTAAGGGATTTTTCATCTCACTTTTATTCCCGTGAGATTTATGCTACATTTGCCACAAATTACATTGAGTGGTGTATGTACTGCCAATTATTCTACTCTTTGTGTAATATACTTTCGTTTATGAGTATTTACATAAATGAACTATTGTCTTTCTTTCATGGGGTGTATGTTTTGAAAGATACCCAAGTCGGTAAGTGAACCTTTCACCCTCCTCTTTTTTAAAAGACTTCTTTTATTGGGTCTTTTAATTTACATATTTTTATGTTGGGATATGTTCTCATACATCCTTATTGATGAAAATTTTATTTACAAGTGATGAGATACACTTTTTGTCTCTCATCAACTCATTTTGATGTGATGTCGTTAGGCTGTCAAGGGAACTTTTTAACCCAATTTCGATTTCTTTGGGTTCAACTTGTAGTCATTGAATATGTCATCCATTGAATATGTGTGAATGACCATTTATTGTTTTACACTTAATATCCACTTATATTGGGTGTATATATATTTGTCACACGTATTTTTGAGATTTATTTGTCCTTAATTTAAGGATACCTTCTTTATAAGGGATTTCATCACATTTGACATTTCTATTGAGGGTTCATTGTTGTTATGCACCAATTCACTCTTATATGGTGTATATACTATCCTTTGGAGTATTATATCATGAATCCTTTTATTCTCATGATATTATAAAGTTCTGACTAAATGTTATTCCTCGATTATTCTATTCATGTGTCTCTAATTTTGGTAAAACCCCTTTAACCAAAATATCGTTTTAAATGTTTTAATTATTTGTTCTTATTAATATCCATGTTTTCAAAATGGTTTTAAGGATTTATTTATATGGATATTAATGGTTTAAAATGCTAAAATCTTCAAGGTGGTATGGGACACTTTGATTCGAAAATCTCTTTATTAAATGTTTTAAATGGTTTTGGAAATGGTTTCTTTTTGAATGAATTCATTATTTCAATATCCTAAAATGTTATATTGTGATTGAAATGTGGAAATGTTATGTTTCCTTTATTCATGTTTATGTGATACGATTAAGTTATGGTTCTTGAGCTTTTTTATGAAGAACGGGTGTTTCCGTGATAAACTAAGGGCGGGTGAGCCCGATATAGCTCTCCAATGCATTGGGTAACGCAAAGGAGTGAAACGTTAAGGTTTCTCCGAAGAGATTTAGGGAATATACTGTGATGGGTATTACAAACGTAACCAAGAGGGTTACTCCCTACATAAAAATGTTATGAATGCCTCAAGTTACCTTTATGTCTTATGTTTTCTATGATTTATTCATGATTTGATATGCCTATGTTTTATGGGTAAAGTATGATTTCATTCTTATGTATATATGAACTCATGTTTCCTTTCCATATTTTTATAACCCTTAATGAGCTTTTTATGCTCATCCCAAGTTTTTTGAAATGTTTTTCACAGGTCAAGGGAAATGGACATGATGTGATGATAGTGTCAAGGATGTGTCAAGAAAGAATATTTGTTTTATTTTAAATAGGTTTCTGTTGATGGGAAGAATGAATATTTTCTTTTATGTAACCACTTTGATTAAATGTGGAATGTAATGCAAGTTTCATGATCTAATTCTCTAAAACTCTAAACCTGAAAAGATCCTCAATGTGTAATCTTGTAATAACTCAAGATTAAGTAAGGTTTAAGGCTGGGGCCTTATAGTTGTACCTTTCCCTTGACCTGTGAAAAACATTTCAAAAACTTGGGATGAGCATAAAAAGCTCAGTAAGGGTTATAAAAATATGGAAAGGAAACATGAGTTCATATATACATAAGAATGAAATCATACTTTACCCATAAAACATAGGCATATCAAATCATGAATAAATCATAGAAAACATAAGACATAAAGGTAACTTGAGGCATTCATAACATTCTTACGTAGGGAGTAACCCTCTTGGTTACATTTGGAATACCCATCATAGTATATTCCCTAAATCTCTTCAGATAAACCTTAACGTTTCACTCCTTCGCGTTACCCAATGCATTGGAGAGCTATAACGGGCTCACCCGCCCTTACTTTATCACGGAACCACCCGTTTTCATAACAATTCCCAAGAACCATAACATAATGTGTCACATAAAACATGCATAAAGGAAACATAACATTTCCACATTTCAATCACAATATAACATTTTAGTATATTGAAATATTGAATACATTCAAAAAGAAACCATTTCCAAAACCATTTAAAACATTTAATAAAGAGATTTTTGAATCAAAGTGTCCCATACCACCTTGAATCTCAAAATTTTAAACCATTAATATCCATATAACTAAATCCTTAAAACAATTTTGAAAACATGGATATTAATAAGAACAAATAATTAAAACATTTAAAAAGATATTTTGGTTAAAGGGGTTTTACCAAAATTAGAGACACTTGAATACAATAATTGAGGAATAACATTTAGTCAGAACTTTATAATATCATGAGAATAAATGGATTCATGATATAATACTCCAAAGGACAGTATATACACCATATATAAGTGAATTGGTGCATAACAATAATGAACCCTCAATAGAAATGTCAAATGTGATGAAATCGCTTATAAAGAAGGTATCTTTAAATTAAGGACAAATCAATCTCAAAAATATGTGTGAAAAATATAAATACACCCAATATAAGTGGATATTAAGTGTAAAACAATAAAAGTTCATTCACACATATTCAATGGATGACATATTCAATGACTACATGTTGAACCCAAAGAAATCGAAATTGGGTTAAAAAGTTCCCTTGACAGCGAACGACATCACATCAAAATGAGTTGATGAGAGATAAAAAGTGTATCTCATCACTTGGACATAAAATTTACATCAATATGGATGTATGAGAACATATCCCAACATAAAAATATATAAATTAAAAGACCCAATAAAAGAAGTCTTTTAAAAAAGAGGAGGGTGAAAGGTTCCCTTACCGACTTGGGTATCTTTCAAAACATACACCCCATGAAAGAAAGACAATAGGTCATTGATGTAAATACTCATAAACGAAAGTATATTACACAAAGAGTAGAATAATGGGAATTACATACACCACTCAATGGAATTTGTGGCGAATGTAGCATAAATCTCACGGGAATAAAAGTGAGATGAAAAATCCCTTACGAAAACTCGGCAGCCTAACGGCGCCACATAAAACTTCCGAATATGGATTGATGAGATCAAATAGGGTATTTCATCACATTACAATAAAATTTACAGCAAGAGGAATATAAAATAACATCCCTCAACATTACAAATAGGAGCTTAAAAGAAGTGACATAAAGGAGAGTACTTAAAAAGAAAGAGAGTTGTAGGATCCCTTACCTCGGGTCCGACTTGACTCGATCGTTCTTTAATCTCCTGAATAATAAACTTGAGTTAATTTCTAATTCCTTAAGAACATTTTTCAAGTTCATTATTACTATTATACCACTTATTACCATGTCATAAACATTATGTAATCATTTAAGTTAATAATATTTGTTTTGCCGATATTTGGTTCTTAAGTCGAAAGTGGACTTCTTACAATTACATGTTGTTCGTGTGGACAAATGTTTATTGTATCCAGAATTTTATTCATTATGTAGATATCATATATTTCATATATATCCAGTACATGCATGCATTTATAACATTACATAATCATTTAGAGGTAAGAAATGAAATGCACCGTTCATGGAGACGGTAAGCCGTACGTACGCATGAACGCTACTTTCATTTATATTTCGTATTTTATAGAATTGAATAATAATGATATAAAGGTATATTATAATTCCAGTATAATATAATATATAATATCATATTTCCATCCTTTATACATCCCACATATGGTATTTAACGAATCAAATCACTTTGAGGGGGTGGTAGTCCGCACTTCCTTAAATGAAGATATCGCGTATACCCATAATGGAAGCCATAAAGGTAAGAAAAAAATGAAAAATACAGAAGCATAAATAAAGCATAAACATATTATATATCATATATAAAAATAGTGACATCATAATGGCCACCTTTGAAGGTGTTAAATGAGTATTGAACAATCATCGTTTCGGGAGGCAGAATTTCACCATCCACGGAAACCGTATGTTCTTTAACCATTTGATGTAGTTGTGTGAGAGTGTAGCTCGAATAAATATTATAACAACATCCTAGTATATTTAAGATACTGGTGTTGTTACAAAAGAAGTAAATAAAAAGAGGTTAGGGGGTTGGAGAAGCAAAATAAAACAAATGAACATGAGAGAATGAATTACCTTTAAAAGTGTAACTCCTTTTGATTTGAGCCTAAAGGCTTCCTTTGAAAGGATTCTTCCCAAATGGAATCCTCTAGGATGAGGAGAGAGATGTGGAGAGAGTAAATGGGCAGGGGTTTGCCGAGCCAAAGGCTTGAGGAGTGTGTGAAATGAGGTAGAGGTGGGGGCCTTTTATAAGAGGAGAGGAGGGGTACTTTTGGAAAGTAAAGAAATATTACTTTATTTGAAAATGTGTTTCGGTTTCAAAAGGTACCACATTGATATAATTCGTGGATAAGGTGATAAGGCTTCTAAATCCACTCATCCAATAAGTTTTGGACATGTTTAGTTCATAGATTTTACATTATCTTTCAATTTTATTTAAATCGTCAAATAATGATGTCATCACTGCATCATTATTATGTCATAAATAATTTAATTTATTTAATGTATAAAAATTATAAAAAAAATACTATTATGTAGGAAATATTTTTAGATTTCCAATGAATATTTATAATCAAAAATATGACTTGTATAACCCCACTTAAAAATTGTTTTAGTAAAACATATCATGTTTGTGTCAATTTTACTTTTACATTAAATAAAATGTTATTTATGTCATTTCCCAACCAAAGTAGATCCATGGGGTCCCCAAGTTGACCCATGGCTTGTCTTGGTCGGCCATGATACAACCCATAGGTGTAGGACAAGTGTCATGGTGTTTTCACATTCTTATAATATCATTTTTACCTTAAACTACACTAATTACCTCTAATCGCGATTAAAAACTTAATAAGATACTATTCACCAAAAAAATTATTTTAATCTCATTGAATCACATTTTACTTCTTAATGACAACCATGTATGTCGGATTTTTGAAAATCAAAACACAATGATGGCAAAATTTCATTTAAACGGAAAATCAGTTTTTATAAGTACCACTTAGTGGTTTCACTATTCATCAAAAATTGAAGTTTTTTAGAAAAATCCCAAAAATTCACCCTAAGATATATTTGATATTCTGAATTAAAAAATGAAGTCCGTTTTAAAAAATTCAAAACATATAAGTCACATTAATTAATTTAATAATTAATTCCCGCTGTCATGACAAATAACGTGTTTTATGAAACAATAAGTATCAAAAGATTGACACTAGTTTAAGTCTGATTTCAAAGTGAAATTGATTCCAACGACCACTATTGGATTTAATGGTAAAAATATTTTCTAATTTCACTTTAAAACCAATTGAAAATATAATCTAATCATATAAATAAATTATATTAAAAAGTGGTTTTGAATTAAAATACAACATTTTACACTATTCATTAAAAAAATGAACTTTATCGGAAAGATACCAAAAATTTACACAAAGTAAATTTTGATGTCCCGATTCTTAATAAGAGTTTTATTTGGTCCAAAAGAATGTTTAAGAGTGAACAAAACTATATTTAATGACGGTTCTCCATCAAAAGGTGATAAGTGAACCTTTAGTGAAAACTAGGGAATATACGCCTAAAATTGAATTCTTTCCATATTTTAAGCCTTTATCTTTTATTGTATAAATGTAAAAATATTTAAGAACATATATAATCATATTTTAGTTATTTCTATCCATTCCCTCCATTACAACGACTACATGTTAACTACCATTTAAAATAATATTATTTTATTATTAGAGTGCTTACATCACTAAGGATATATGAGAACATATCCCAAAATAACAATATGTAAATTAAAATACCCAACAAAAGAAGTCTTTTAAAAAAAAAGAGGGTGAAAGGTTCCCTTACCGACTTGGGTAACTTTTGAAAAGTACACCCCATTGAAGAAGTGTCACACAATGAATATGTAAATACCCATAAATGGAATTATATTACAATAGGATTGTAATAGTGGGAAGTACATAAACCACTCAATGGAAATTGTGGCAAATCTAGCATAAATCTCACGGGAATAAAAGTGAGATGAAAAATCTCTTACGAAAACTCGACAGCCTAACGACACCACATAAAACTTCCAAAATGGATTGATGAGAGGAAATAGGGTCTCTCATTACATCAACATAATTTTTACAGAAAGAGGAATATAAAAGAACATCCCCCAACATTACAAATAGGAGCTTAAAAGAAGTGACATAAAGGAGAGTACTTAAAAAGAAAGAGAGAAGTTAGATCTCTTACGAAAGTTTGGCATCCTAACGGCGCCAATCAAAACTTCCAAAATTGATTGATGAGAGAGAATATGGTCTCTCATCACATGAACATAAAAATTACAGTAGGATTAATATAAAATATCATCCCAATAACAAGAAAGATGAGCTTTAAAAGGAATGACATAAAAGAGTGTACTTAAAAAGAAAGAGAGGAGTAAGATCCCTTACCTCAGTTCCGACTTGACTCGATCGTTCTTTAATCTCCTGAATAATAAACTTGAGTTAATTTATACTTCCTTAAGAACCTTTTTAAAGTTCATTATTCCTTTTATATCACTTATTACCATGTTATAAACATTATTTAATCATTTAAGTTAATCATGTTTGTTTTGTCGATATTTGGTTCTTAAGTCGAAAGCGGACTTCTTACAATTACATGTTGTTCGTGTGGTCAAAGGTTCTTCATATCCAAAAATGACATTCCTGATTTGGATATCATATATATCATATATATCCAGTATATACATGTATTTATAAAATCACATAATCATTTAGAGGAAAGAAATGAAATGCACCGTTCATGGAGACGGTAAGCCGTACGTACGCATGAACGCTACTTTCATTTCTATGTCGTATTAATGGAATTAAAACTATATGGGAGGTATGTATATTTTAATTCCAGAATTATATTAATCATTTAGATGTATCATACATCATATATATCCATTATATATATGTACTTATAATAGTACATTAAATTTGGGGATAAGAAATGAAATGCACCGTTCATGGAGACGGTAAGCCGTACGTACGCATGAACGCTACTTTCATTTCTATCTCATACTTTAATGGAAAGAAATAATAATGATATATAGTTAAATAATAATTCCAGTATAACATCATATATAATAACATTAAATCCATCCTTTATACGTCCCGCGTATGGCATTAACGAATCACATCACTTTGAGGGGGCGGTAGTCCGCACTTCCTAAAATGAAGATATCGCGTATACCCATAATGGAAGCCATAAAGGAAAGACACAAATAAAAATAAAGAAGAATAAGTAAATCATAAACATATTATATATCATATATAAAAATAGTGACATCATAATGGCCACCTTTGAAGGTGTTAAATGAGTATTGAACAATCATCGTTTCGGGAGGCACAATTTCGCCATCCACAGAAACCGTATGTTCTTTAACCATTTGATGTAGTTGTGTGAGAGTGTAGCTAGAATAAATATTATAAAAACATACTAGTATATTGAAGATACTGGTTTTGTTACAAAAGAAATAAATAAAAAGAGTTTAGGGGGTTGGAGAAGCAAAATAAAACAAATGAACATGAGAGAATGAATTACCTTTAAAAGTGTAACTCCTTTTGATTTGAGACTAAAGGCTTCCTTTGAAAGGATTCTGCCCAAAGGGAATCCTCTAGGATGAGGAGAGGGATGTCTAGAGAGTAAATGGGCAGGGTTTGGCCGAGCCAAAGGCTTGAGGAGTGTGTGAAATGAGGTAGAGGTGGGGGCCTTTTATAAGAGGAGAGGAGGGGCACTTTTGGAAAGTAAAGAAATATTACTTTATTTGAAAATGTGTTTCGGTTTTAAAAGGTCCCACATTGATATAATTCGTGGATAAGGTGTTAAGGGTTCGAAATCCACCCATACAATATGTTTTGGACATGTTTAGTTCATAGATTTTACATTATCTTTCCATTTTATTTAAATCTTCAAATAATGATGTCATCGCTGCATCATTATTATGTCATAAATAATTTAATTTATTTAATTTCTAAAAATTATAAAACAAATACTATGATGTAGGAAATATTTTTTTCGTTTAGTAAACTCTTCATATAAAAAAGATTCCCTTTGAATAAACGTAAAAGTGAAAGGGGTTTATACACCGTATAAAAGAAAGTTGTGTATAAAATAAAATATGCCTCAACGAAAGGAGATTGAGACGAAGTCCCATACCTCGTATCCGACTTGACTCGATCGTTCTTTAATGTCCTGAATAATAAACTTGAGTTAATCTCTACCTGATTATGAACCTTTTTAAAGTTCATTATTCCTTTTATACCATGTTATGAACATCATGTACTCATTTAAGTTAATAATGTTCATTTTGTCGGTATTTGGTTCTTAAGTCAAAAATAGACCTCTTACACTTACATGTTGTTAATTTGGTCAAAGTTTCATTATATCCAGAATTATATTAATGTTTTGGATAACATATATATCATATATATTCAGCATATACATGTATTTATAATATTACATCACATTTAGAGGTAAGAAATGAAATGCACCGTTCATGGAGACGGTAAGCCGTACGTACGCATGAACGCTATTTCCATTTCTATTTCGTATTTTCTGGAATGGAATCATAATGATATACGAGTATATTATAATTCCAGTATAATAACATATATAATATCATTAACTTTATCCTTTACACATCCCACATATGGTATTAACGAATCAAATCACTTTCAGGGGGCGGTAGTCCGCACTTCCTCAAATGAAGATATCGTGTTTACCCATAATGGAAACCATAAAGGTATGCCCAAAATGAAAAAAAACAGAAGCTTAAGGAAAACATAAACATATTATATATCATATATAAAAATAGTGACCTCATAATGGCCACCTTTGAAGGTGTTAAATGAGTATTGAACAATCATCGTTTCGGGAGGCAGAATTTCACTATCCACGGAAACCGTATGTTCTTTAACCATTTGATGTAGTTTTGTGAGAGTGTAGCTCAAATAAATCTTATAAAAACATCCTAGTATATTTAATATACTGGTTTTGTTACAAAAGAAGTAAATAAAAAGAGTTTAGGGGGTTGGAGAAGAAAAATAAAACAAATGAACATGAGAGAATGAATTACCTTAAAAAGTGTAACTCCTTTTGATTTGAGCCTAAAGGCTTCCTTTGAAAGTATTCTGCCCAAATAGAATCCTCTAGGATGAGTAGAGGGATGTGGATAGAGTAAATGGGCAGGGTTTGGCCGAGCCAAAGGCTTGAGGAGTGTGTGAAATGAGGTAGAGGTGGGGGCCTTTTATAAGAGGAGAGGAGGGGCACTTTTGGAAAGTAAAGAAATATTACTTTATTTGAAAATGTGTTTCGGTTTCAAAAGGTCCCACATTTATATAATTCATGGATAAGGTGATACGGGTTCGAAATCCACTCATCCAATTGGTTTTGGCCATGTGTAGTTCATAGATTTTACATTATCTTTCCATTTTATTTAAATCGTCAAATAATGATGTCATCGCTGTATCATTATTATGTCATAAATAATTTAATTTATTTAATGTCAAAAAATCATAAAAAAATACTATGATGTAGGAAATCTTTTTATCTTTCCAATGAATATTTATAATCAAATATCTGATCTTTATAACCCCATGTAAAAATTGTTTTCGTAAAACCTATTATGTTTGTGTCATTTTTACTTTAACATTTAATAAAAAGTTATTTATGTCATTTTCAAACCAAAGTGTCTCCATGGTGTCCCCAAGTTGAACCATGGCTTGTCTGGGTCGTCCATGACACAAAAAATAAGGTTGGGACATGTGTCTAGGTCATTTAATATTATTAAAGCATTATTTATACCTTAAACTACACTAATTACCATTAATCGCGATTAAAAACTTAATAAGTTACTATTCACCAAAAAATTATTATAATCTCATTGAACCACATTTTACTTCTTAATGATAACCATGTATGTCGGATTTTCAAAATTCAATACACATTAGTGGTAAACTTTCATTTAACTGAAAAATCAGTTTGCTTGATTACCACTTAGTGGTTTCACTATTCATCAAAAATTGAAGTTTTTCAGAAAATTACCAAAAATTCTCCCTAAGCTATATTTGATATTCCGAATTCAAAAATGAAGTCTATTTTACAAAATTAAAATCATATAAGTCACATTAATTAATTTAATAATTAATTCCCGCTGCCAGAGCAAATAGCGTGTTTTTACAAAACAATAAGTATCAAAAGATTGACACCAGTTTAAGTCTAATTTCAAAGTGAAATTGATTCCAATGACCACCATTGGATAATATGGTAAAAATATATTCTAATTTCACTTCAAAACCAATTCAAAACATAATCTAATCATATAAATAAATTAGGTTAAAAAGCAGTTTTGATGTCAAATGCAGTATTTTTCACTATTCATTAAAAAATGAACATTGTCAGAAAAATACCAAAAATTCACACAAGGTAATCAAAAAGAGATACACTTTTAAAGGTAATTCATTCTCTCATTTTCATTTGTTTTATTTTTCTTCTCCAACCCCCTAAACTCTTTTTATTTACTTATTTTGTAACAACACCAGTATCTTAAATATACAAGGATTTTGTTATAATATTTATTTGAGCTACACTCTCACACAACTACATCAAATGGTTAAAGAACATACGGTTTCCGTGGATGGCGAAATTCTGCCTCCTGAAACGATGATTGTTCAACACTCATTTAACACCTTCAAAACTGCATTTTAACCTAATTTATTTATATGATTAGATTATGTTTTGAATTGGTTTTGAAGTCAAATTAGAATATATTTTTACCATATTATCCAATGGTGGTCATTGGAATCAATTTCACTTTGAAATTAGACTTAAACTGGTGTCAATCTTTTGATACTTATTGTTTTGTAAAAACACGCTATTTGCTCTGGCAGCGGGAATTAATTATTAAATTAATTAATGTGACTTATATGATTTGAATTTTGTAAAATAGACTTCATTTTTTAATTCGTAATATCGAATATAGCTTAGGGTGAATTTTTGGTAATTTTCTAAAAAAATTCAATTTTTGATGAATAGTGAAACCACTAAGTGGTAATCAAGCAAACTGATTTTTCAGTTAAATGAAAGTTTACCACTAATGTGTATTGAATTTTGAAAATCCGACATACATGGTTATAATTAAGAAGTAAAATGTGGTTCAATGAGATTAAAATAATTTATTGGTGAATAGTAACTTATTAAGTTTTTAATCGCGATTATTGGTGATTAGTGTAGTTTAAGGTATAAATAATGCTTTAATAATATGAAATGACCTAGACACATGTCCCAACATTATTGGTTGTTTCATGGCCGACCAAGACAAGACATGGTTCAACTTGGGGACCCCATGGAGACATTGTGGTTGGGAAATGACATAAATAACTTTTTATTTAATGTAAAAGTAAAAATGACACAAACATAATATGTTTTACGAAAAAACATTTTACATGGGGTTATAAAGATCAGATATTTGATTATAAATAGTAATTGGAAAGATAAAACGATTTCCTACATCATAGTATTTTTTTTATGATTTTTAGACATTAAATAAATTAAATTATTAATGACATAATCATGATGCAGCGATGACATCATTATTTGACGATTTAAATAAAATGGAAAGACAATGTAAAATCTATGAACTACACATGGCCAAAATCAATTGGATGAGTGGATTGCGAACCCTTATCACCTTATCCACGAATTATATCAATGTGGGACCTTTTAAAACCGAAACACATTTTCAAATAAAGTAATATTTCTTTACTTTCCAAAAGTTCCCCTCCTCTCCTCTTATAAAAGGCCCCCACCTCTACCTCATTTCACACACTTCTCAAGCCTTTGGCTCGGCCAACCCCTGCCCATTTACTCTCTCCACATCCCTCTCCTCATCCTAGAGGATTTCCTTTGGGCAGAATCCTTTCAAAGGAAGCCTTTAGGCTCAAATCAAAAGGAGCTACACTTTTAAAGGTAATTCATTCTCTCATGTTCATTTGTTTTATTTTGCTTCTCCAACCCCCTAAACTCTTTTTATTTACTTATTTTGTAACAACAACAGTATCTTCAATATACTAGGATGTTTTTATAAGATATATTTGAGCTACACACTCACACAACTACATAAAATGGTTAATGAACATACGGTTTCCGTGGATGGCGAAATTCTGCCTCCCGAAACGATGATTGTTCAAAACTCATTTAACACCTTCAAAGGTGGCCATTATGATGTCACTATTTTTATATATGATATATAATATGTTTATGTTTTCCTTAAGCTTATGTTTTTTTCATTTTGGACATACCTTTATGGTTTCCATTATGGGTGAACACGATATCTTCATTTTAGGAAGTGCGGACTACCGCCCCCTGAAAGTGATTTGATTCGTTAATACCATATGTGGGACGTATAAAGGATGGAACTATGATATTATATATGATATTATACTGGAATTATAATATACCTTTATATCATTATGATTCCATTCTATAAACAACGAAATAGAAATGGAAGTAGCGTTCATGCGTACGTACGGCTTACCGTCTCCATGAACGGTGCATTTCATTTCTTACCTCTAAATGATTATGTAATGTTATAAATGCATTAATGTACTGGATATATATGACATATATGATATCTAAATCATGAATACAATTCTTTTTATAATAAACATTTGTCCACACGAAAAACATGTAATTGTAAGAAGTCCACTTTCGACTTAAGAACCAAATACCGACAAAATGAACATTATTAACTTGAATGATTACATAAGGTTTATAACATGTCAATAATTTATATAAAAGGAATAATGAACTTGGAAAAGGTTCTTATGGAAGTAAAAATTAACTCAAGTTTATTATTCAGGAGATTAAAGAACGATCGAGTCAAGTCGGACCCAAGGTAATGGATCCTACACCTCTCTTTCTTTTTAAGTACACTCTTTTATGTCATTCCTTTTAAATCTCATATTTATTATTGGGATGTTATTTTATATTAATATTACTGTAATTTTTATGTTCAGGTGATGAGATAACCTATTCTCTCTCATCAATCCATTTTGGAAGTTTTGAGTGGCGTCGTTAGGCTGCCGAAATTCCGTAAGAGATCTAACTTCTCTCTTTCTTTTTAAGTACCCTCCTTTATGTCACTTATTTTAAGCTCCTCTTTGTAATGTTGGGGGATGTTCCTTTATATTCCTCTTGCTATAAATTATATTGTAATGTGATGAGATACCCTATTTGATCTCATCAATCCATATTCGGAAGTTTTATGTGGCGCCGTTAGGCTGCCGAGTTTTCGTGAGGGATTTTTCATCTCACTTTTATTCCCGTGAGATTTATGCTACATTTGCCACAAATCCCATTGAGTGGTGTATGTACTGCCCATTATTCTACTCTTTGTGTAATATAATTTTGTTTATGAGTATTTACATCAATGATCTATTGTCCTTCTTTCATGGGGTGTATGTTTTGAAAGATACCAAAGTCGGTAAGGGAACCTTTCACCCTCCTTTTTTTTTAAAGACTTCTTTTGTTGGGTCTTTTAATTTGCATATTGTTATGTTGGGATATGTTCTCATATATCCTTATTGATGTAAATTTTATGTCCAAGTGATGAGATACACTTTTTATCTCTCATCAACTCATTGTGATGTGATGTCGTTAGGCTGTCAAGGGAACTTTTTAACCCAATTTCGATTTCTTTGGGTTCAACATGTAGTCATTGAATATGTCATCCATTGAATATGTGTGAATGACCTTTTATTGTTTTACACTTAATATCCACTTATATTGGGTGTATTTATATTTGTCACACATATTTTTGAGATTGATTTGTCCTTAATTTAAGGATACCTTCTTTATAAGGGATTTCATCACATTTTACATCTCTATTGAGACTTCATTGTCGTTATGCACCAATTCACTCTTATATGGTGTATATAATGTCCTTTGGAATATTATATCATGAATCCATTTATTCTCATGATATTATAAAGTTTTGATTAAATGTTATTCCTCAATTATTGTATTCAAGTGTCTCTAATTTTGGTAAAAACCCTTTAACCAAAATATCGCTTTAAATGTTTTAATGATTTGTTCTTATTAATATCCATGTCTTCAAAATGGTTTTAATGATTTATTTATTTGGATATTAATGGTTTAAAATGTTAAAAGCTTCAAGGTGGTATGGGACACTTTGATTCAAAAATCTCTTTATTAAATGTTTTAAATGGTTTTGGAAATGGTTTCTTTTTTTTGAATGGATTCATTATTTCAATATACTAAAATGTTATATTGTTATTGAAATGTGGAAATGTTATGTTTCCTTTATGCATGTTTTATGTGATACATTTATGTATGGTTCTTGGGCATTGTTATGAAAACGGGTGGTTCCGTGATAAACTAAGGGCGGGTGAGCCCGATATAGCTCTCCAATGCATTGGGTAACGCGAAGGAGTGAAACGTTAAGGTTTTACACAGTAGACACTTCTACTAAGTCTCCATAAAATAAATACTCTTAAAAAGAAAGATGTCTAGATTCCATGTTTTAGATAGCATGAAATTCCCTTGATCCCATCCTTGACCTTATTCCACTTTAAGTCCTGTGAAAAACATTTCGAAAAACTTGGGTTGAGCATAAAAATCCCAGTAAGGGATACAAAGAGAATGAAAACTATTAGTTTTTCAAACATCAAGTAAACCATGTATACTATATCAAAGTAATACCTTCACCTTCATGAATTATTAAAAAAAATCTTCACTGAAAAAAGTATCATTACTTACCTTTTTGTAACCAAAGGATTACCATAAAACCCATATAAAGAACACATAGAATATATAAAGGTAACTTGGGACATAAACATAATTAAGTGGAATAACCATACGGTTTACTTCCACACATATCACTTAATGGAATAGCCATACGGCCAATTTCCATACATACTTAATGGAATAGCCATACGGCCGACTTCCATACCCAATGCATTGGAGGTTATAACGTAACCACCCGTCCTGGTATTCACGGCACCACCCGTCATATGGTTTATAACATAACCACCCGTTAAAATGTCCAAGTACCAGTATAAAATCATAAAACATAAAACCAATATAAAGAAATGATAACATTTCCACATTTCAATCACAATATATCATAAATATAGTGACATAATAGAATGATTTTTCAAAACCATTTTCAATACCAAAATACATAAAAGAGTATATGGTATTTATTTTATTATAAAAACATTACGACTTGTTGAGAAATCCAAAGATCAAATAATACTCGCGGCGGCGGAAAAGGTCGTTGTCACCGCGTACGTTAAAAAAAAATTCCTTTTGACGTTTAGTAAAACACTTCGTAGAAAAAGATTCCTTTTGTATAAAAGTAAAAGTCAAAGGATTTTATACACCGTATAAAATAAAGTTGTGTATAAAACGAAATATGCCTCAATGAAAGGAGATTGAGACGAAGTCCCTTACCTCGGGTCCGACTTGACTCGATCGTTCTTTAACGCCCTGAATAATAAACTTGAGTTAATTTATACTTGATTAAGAACCTTTTTAAAGTTCATTATTCTTTTTATATAACTTATTTCCATGTTATAAACATTATGTAACCATTTAAGTTAATAATGTTTGTTTTGTCAATATTTGGTTCTTAAGTCGAAAGTGGACTTGTTACAATTACATGTTGTTCGTGTGGTCAAAAGTTCTTTATATCCAGAATGAAATTCCTGATTTGGATATAATATGTATCATATATATCCAGAATATACATGTATTTATAATATTACATAATCATTTAGAGGTAAGAAATGAAATGCACCGTTCATGGAGACGGTAAGCCGTACGTACGCATGAACGCTACTTTCATTTCGTTGTCATATTAGTGGAATTAAAACTAAATGAGAGGTATGTATATTTTAATTCCAGAATTATATTCACCATTTAGATATATCATTAATTATATATATACATTATATACATGTAATTTTAATAGTACATTACATTTGGGGATAAGAAATGAAATGCACCGTTCATGGAGACGGTAAGCCGTACGTACGCATGAACACTACTTTCATTTCTATATCATACTTTAATGGAAAGAAATAATAATGATATAGAGGTATATTATAATTCCAGTATAACATCATATATAATAACTTTAAATCCATCCTTTACACGTCCCACATATGGCATTAACGAATCACATCACTTTTAGGGGGCGGTAGTCCGCACTTCCTTAAATGAAGATATCATGTTTACCAATAATGGAAACCATAAAGGTATGCCAAAAATGAAAAATACAGAAGCTTAAAGAAAACATAAACATATTATATATCATATATAAAAATAGTTACATCATAATGGCCACCCTTGAAGGTGTTAAATGAGTATTGAACAATCATCGTTTCGGGAGGCAGAATTTCGCCATCCACGGAAACCGTATGTTCTTTAACCATTTGATGTAGTTGTGTGAGAGGGTAGCTCAAATAAATATTATAACAACATCATAGTATATTGAAGATACTGGTGTTGTTACAAAATAAGTAAATAAAAAGAGTTTAGAGGGTTGGAGAAGCAAAATAAAACAAATGAACAAGAGAGAATGAATTACCTTTAAAAGTGTAACTCCCTTTTGATTTGAGCCTAATGGCTTCCTTTGAAAGGATTCTGCCCAAAGGGAATACTGTAGGATTAGGAGAGGGATTTTTAGAGAGTAATTGGTCAGGGGTTGGCCGATCCAAAGGCTTCAGAAGTGTGTGAAATTGGGTAGAGGTGGGGGCCTTTTATAAGAGGAGAGGAGGGGCACTTTTGGAAAGTAAAGAAATATTACTTTATTTGAAAATGTGTTTAGGTTTTAAAAGGTCCCACATCAAAATAATTCGTGGATAAGGTGATAAGGGTTCTAAATACACTCATCCAATTGGTTTTGGACATGTTTAGGTTTTAGATTTTTCATTATCTTTCCATTTTATTTAAATCGTCAAATAATGATGTCATCGCTGCATCATTATTATGTCATATATAATTTAATTTATTTAATGTCTAAAAATTATAAAAAAACTACTATGATGTAGGAAATCTTTTTAGATTTCCAATGACTATTTATAATCAAAATTTGGACTTTTATAACTCCACTAAAAAATTATTTTAGTAAAACAATTTATGTTAGTGTCATTTTCACTTTAACATTAAAAAAAATATATTAATGTCATTTTCCAACTAAAGTGGCTCCATGGGGTCCCCAAGTTGGCCCATGGCTTGTCTTGGTCGGCCATGACTCACCCAATAGGTGTAGGACAAGTTTCATGGTGTTTTCACATTCTTATAATATCATTTTTACCTTAAACTACACTAATTACCTCTAATCGCGATTAATGAAAAAAAGTTACTATTCACCAAAAAATTATTTTAATCTCATTGAACCACATTTTACTTATTAATGACAACCATGTATGTAGTATTTTCAAAGTTCAGTACACATTAGTGGTAAACTTTCATTTAACTGAAAAATCAGTTCGCTTGATTACCACTTAGTGGTTTCACTATTCATCAAAAATTGAAGTTTTTTAGAAAATTACAAAAAATTCACCCTAAGCTATATTTGATATTCCGAATTCAAAAATGAAGTCCATTTTACAAAATTCAAAACTTATAAGTCAAATTAATTAATTTAATAATTAATTCCCGCTGTCATGACAAATAGCGTGTTTTTGTGAAACAATAAGTATCAAAAGATTGACACCAGTTTAAGTCCAATTTCAAAGTGAAATTGATTCCAATGACCACCATTGGATTAACTGGTAAAAATATTTTCTAATTTCACTTTAAAACCAATTAAAATAATAATCTAATCATATAAATAATTTAGATTAAAAAGAAGTTTTGAATTAAAATACAACATTTTACACTATTCATAAAAAAAATGAACTTTATCAGAGAGGTAGCAAAAATTTACACAAAGTAAATTTTGATGTCCCGATTATAAAGAAGAGTTATATTTGGTCCAAAATAAATTATAAGAGTGATCAAAACTATATTTAATGACGGTTCTCCGTCAAAAGGTGATAAGTGGACCTTTTGTGAAAATTTGGGTATAACTGCCTAAAATCTATGAACTACACATGGCCAAAACCAATTGGATGAGTGGATTTTGAACCCTTATCACCTTATCCATGAATTATTTCAATGTGGGACCTTTTAAAACCGAAACACATTTTAAAATAAAGTAATATTTCTTTACTTTTCAAAAGTGCCCCTCCTCTCTTCTTATAAAAGGCCCCCACCTCTACCTCATTTCACACACTCCTCAAGCCTTTGGCTCGGCCAACCCCTGCCCATTTACTCCCTCCACATCCCTCTCCTCATCCTAGAGGATTACATTTGGACAGAATCCTTTCAAAGGAAGTTTTTAGACTCAAATCAAAAGGGAGTTACACTTTTAAAGGTAATTCATTCTCTCTTGTTCATTTGTTTTATTTTGCTTCTCCAACCCTCTAAACTCTTTTTATTTACTTCTTTTGTAACAACACCAGTATCTTAAATATACTAGAATGTTGTTATAATATTTATTTGAGCTACACTCTCACACAACTACATCAAATGGTTAAAGAACATACGGTTTCCGTGGATGGCGAAATTCTGCCTCCCGAAATGATGATTGTTCAATACTCATTTAACACCTTCAAGGGTGGCCATTATGATGTCACTATTTTTATATATGATATATAATATGTTTATGTTTTCTTTAAACTTCTGTATTTTTCATTTTTGGCATACCTTTATGGTTTCCATTATGGGTAAACACGATATCTTCATTTAAGGAAGTGCGGACTACCGCCCCCTAAAATTGATGTGATTCGTTAATGCCATATGTGGGATGTGTAAAGGATGGATTTAAAGTTATTATATATGATGTTATACTGGAATTATAATATAACTCTATATCATTATTATTTCTTTCCATTAAAGTATGAGATAGAAATGAAAGTAGCGTTCATGCGTACGTACGGCTTACCATCTCCATGAACGGTGCATTTCATTTCTTATCCCCAAATGTAATGTACTATTAAAATTACATGTATATAATGTATATATATAATTAATGATATATCTAAATGATGAATATAATTCTGGAATTAAAATATACATACCTCTCATTTAGTTTTAATTCCACTAATATGACAATGAAATGAAAGTAGCGTTCATGCGTACGTACGACTTACCGTCTCCATGAACGGTGCATTTCATTTCTTACCTCTAAATGATTATGTAATATTATAAATACATGTATATGCTGGATATATATGATACATATTATATCCAAATCGGGAATTTCATTCTGGATATAAAGAACTTTTGACCACACGAACAACATGTAATTGTAACAAGTCCACTTTCGACTTAAGAACCAAATATTGACAAAACAAACATTATTAACTTAAATGGTTACATAATGTTTATAACATGGAAATAAGTGATATAAAAGGAATAATGAAATTTAAAAAGGTTCTTAATAAAGTATAAATTAACTCATGTTTATTATTCAGGGCATTAAAGAACGATCGAGTCAAGTCGGACCCGAGGTAAGGGACTTCGTCTCAATCTCCTTTCATTGAGGCATATTTCGTTTTATACACAACTTTCTTTTATACGGTGTATAAACTCCTTTGACTTTTACTTTTATACAAAAGGAATCTTTTTCTACGAAGCGTTTTACTAAACGACAAAAAGGAATGTTTTTTTTAACGTACGCGGTGACAACGACCTTTTCCGCCGTCGCGAGTATTATTTGATCTTTGGCTTTCTCAACAAGCCGTAATGTTTTTAGAATAAAATAAATACCATATACTCTTTTATGTATTTTGGTATTGAAAATGGTTTTGAAAAAGGATTCTATTATGTCAATATATTTATGATATATTGTGATTGAAATGTGGAAATGTTATCATTCCTTTATATTGGTTTTATGTTTTATGATTTTATACTGGTACTTGGACATTTTAACGGGTGGTTACGTTATAAACCATATGACGGGTGGTTCCATGAATACCAGGATGGGTGGTTACGTTATAACCTCCAATGCATTGGGTATGGAAGTCGGCCGTATGGCTATTCCATTAAGTATGTATGGAAATTGGCCGTATGGCTATTCCATTAAGTGATATGTGTGGAAGTCAACCGTATGGTTATTTCACTTAAGTATGTTTATGTCCCAAGTTACCTTTATATATTCTATGTGTTCTTTATATGGGTTTTATGGTAATCCTTTGGTTTCAAAAAGGTAAGTAATGATACTTTATGATTGGGACATCAAAATTTACCTTGTGTGAATTTTTGGTATTTTTCTGACAATGTTGATTTTTTAATGAATAGTGAAAAATACTGCATTTTACATCAAAACTGCTTTTTAATCTAATTTATTTATATGATTAGATTTTGTTTTGAATTGGTTTTGAAGTGAAATTAGAATATATTTTTAACATTTTATCCAATGCTGGTCATTGGAATCAATTTCACTTTGAAATTAGACTTAAACTGGTGTCAATCTTTTGATACTTATTGTTTTGTAAAAACACGCTATTTGCTCTGGCAGCGGGAATTAATTATTAAATTAATTAATGTGACTTATATGATTTGAATTTTGTAAAATAGGCTTCATTTTTGAATTTGGAATATCAAATATAGCTTAGGGTGAATTTTTGGTAATTTTCTAAAAAACTCCAATTTTTGATGAATAGTGAAACCACTAAGTGGTACTTATAAAGACTGATTTTCCATTTAAATGAAATTTTGCCATCATTGTGTTTTGAATTTCAAAAATCCAACATAAATGGTTTTCATTAAGAAGTAAAATGTGGTTCAATGAGATTATAATAATTTTTTGGTGAATAGTAACTTATTAAGTTCTTAATCGCGATTAGTGGTAATTAGGGTAGTTTAAGGTATAAGTAATGCTTTAATAATATGAAATGACCTAGACACATGTCCCAACCTTATTGGCTGTGTCATTACCGACCCAGACAATCCATGGGTCAACTTGGGGACCCCATGGATCCACTTTTGTTGGGAAATGACAAAAATAACTTTTTATTTAATGTAAAAGTAAAAATGACACAAACATAATATGTTTTACGAAAACAATTTTTACATGGGATTATAAAGATCATATTTTTGATTATAAATAGTCATTGGAAAGATAAAAAGATTTCCTACATCATAGAATTTTTTTTATAATTTTTAGACATTAAATAAATTAAATTATTTATGACATAATAATGATGCAGTGATGACATCATTATTTGACGATTTAAATAAAATGGAAAGACAATGTAAAATCTATGAACTACACATCTCCAAAACCACTTTTATGAGTGTATTTAGGACCCTTATCACCTTATACACGAATTATATCAATGTGGGACCTTTTAAAACTGAAACACATTTTCAAATAAAGTAATATTTCTTTACTTTCCAAAAGTGCCCCTCCTCTCCTCTTATAAAAGGCCCCCAACTCTACCCCATTTCACACACATCTCAAGCCTTTGGCTCGGCCAAAACCTGCCCAATTACTCTCTCCACATCCCTCTCCTCATCCTAAAGGATTCCCTTTGGGAAGAAGCCTTTCAAAGGAATCCTTTAGGCTCAAATCAAAAGGAGTTACACTTTTAATGGTAATTCATTCTCTCTTGTTCATTTGTTTTATTTTGCTTCTCCAACCCTCTAAACTCTTTTTATTTACTTCTTATGTAACAACACCAGTATCTTCAATATACTAGGATGTTGTTATAAGATTTATTTGAGCTAAACTCTCACACAACTACATCAAATGGTTAAAGAACATACGGTTTCTGTGGATGGCGAAATTCTGCCTCCCGAAACGATGATTGTTTAATAATCATTTAACACCTTCAAGGGTGGCCATTATGATGTCACTATTTTTATATATGATATATAATATGTTTATGTTTTCTTTAAGCTTCTGTATTTTTAATTTTTGGCATACCTTTATGGTTTCCATTATGGGTAAACACGATATCTTCATTTAAGGAAGTGCGGACTACCGCCCCCTAAAAGTGATGTGATTCGTTAATGCCATATGTGGGATGTGTAGAGGATGGATTTAAAGTTATTATATATGATTTTATACTGGAATTATAATATACCTCTATATCATTATTATTTATTTCCATTAAAGTATGAGATAGAAATGAAAGTAGTGTTCATGCGTACGTACGACTTACCGTCTCCATGAACGGTGCATTTCATTTCTTATCCCCAAATGTAATGTACTATTAAAATTACATGTATATAATGTATATATATAATTAATGATATATCTAAATGATGAATATAATTCTAGAATTAAAATATACATACCTCTCATTTAGTTTTAATTCCACTAATATGACAAAGAAATGAAAGTAGTGTTCATGCGTACGTACGGCTTACCGTCTCCATGAACGGTGCATTTCATTTCTTACCTCTAAATGATTATGTAATATTATAAATACATGTATAGTCTGGATATATATGATACATATTATATCCAAATCGGGAATTTCATGCTGGATATAAAGAACTTTTGACCACACGAACAACATGTAATTGTAACAAATCCACTTTCGACTTAAGAACCAAATATTGACAAAACAAACATTATTAACTTAAATGGTTACATAATGTTTATAACATGGAAATAAGTGATATAAAAGGAATAATGAACTTTAAAAAGGTTCTTAATCAAGTATAAATTAACTCAAGTTTATTATTCAGGGCGTTAAAGAACGATCGAGTCAAGTCGGACCCGAGGTAAGGGACTTCGTCTCAATCTCCTTTCGTTGAGGCATATTTCGTTTTATACACAACTTTCTTTTATATGGTGTATAAACTCCTTTTACTTTTACTTTTATACAAAAGGAATCTTTTTCTACGAAGCGTTTTACTAAACGACAAAAAGGAATTTTTTTTTAACGTACGCGGTGACAACGACCTTTTCCGCCGCCGCGAGTATTATTTGATCTTTGGCTTTCTCAACAAGCCGTAATGTTTTTAGAATAAAATAAATACCATATACTCTTTTATGTATTTTGGTATTGAAAATGGTTTTGAAAAAGGATTCTATTATGTCAATATATTTATGATATATTGTGATTGAAATGTGGAAATGTTATCATTCCTTTATATTGGTTTTATGTTTTATGATTTTATACTGGTACATGGACATTTTAACGGGTGGTTACGTTATAAACCATATGACGGGTGGTGCCATGAATACCAGGACGGGTGGTTACGTTATAACCTCCAATGCATTGGGTATGGAAGTCGGCCGTATGGCTATTCCATTAAGTATGTATGGAAATTGGCCGTATGGCTATTCCATTAAGTGATATGTGTGGAAGTCGACCGTATGGTTATTCCACTTAAGTATGTTTATGTCCAATGTTACCTTTATATATTCTATGTGTTCTTTATATGGGTTTTATGGTAATACTTTGGTTACAAAAAGGTAAGTAATGATACTTTATTCAGTGAAGATTTTTTTTACTACTTCATGAAGGTGAAGGTATTACTTTGATATAGTATACATAGTTTACTTGATGTTTGAAAAACTAACAGTTTTCATTATTTTTGTATCCCTTACTGAGCTTTTTATGCTCACCCCAAGTTTTTTCGAAATGTTTTTCACAGGACTTAAAGTGGAATAAGGTCAAGGATGGGATCAAGGGAATTTCATGCTATCTAAAACATGGAATCTAGACATCTTTATTTTTAAGAGTTTTTATTTTATGGAGACTTAGTAGAAGTGTCTACTTTGTAATCTTTTAAGATGTAATAGTTATGTTATAATTCTCTAAAACTCTAAACCTGAAAAGATCCTCAATGTGAATTATTCATTTAATTCAATATTAAGTAAGGTTTAAGGCTGGGGCCTTATAGTTGGTATCAGAGGACTGTTTAGACAAATTTAGGAGTTAGAAAAGTGTTAAATTATAATATGATTGAAATGATATAGCATTTACGGATTACCATGTTGCTTCGCCTAAGATATTTATGTGTTCAGAATGGTTTTCCGCAGAGGAAACAAAGCAGCTATGTTGGGACGACATCAGGAGGAAGATAACCTTCCAAATCAGCAACCTGAGATGGTCAGAATCGGAACTGAACAGTTTGTTGCAGTAATGGCACAGTTGACTCAGGCTATAAATGGTGGTGGTATCCATGCACGAGATCAGCCAGATCAACCGCAGAGGAACATGTCAGTGGTGGAACATTTCATGAGGCAACATCCCCCATCATTTAGAGGATCATCTGACCCTGTTCTAGCTGAAGGGTGGATTAAAGCACTGGAGAAGATTTTTGATGTCATGGGTTGTTCAGAACATCAAAAGGTTAGTCTTGCTATTTACCGTTTTGAAGGTGAAGATGATCAGTGGTGGTCGATGTTGAAAAATATAAGGGATAGTGATGAGATTGAGGATCTTCACTGGGACGAATTCATAGGTATGTTTCTTGAGAAATATTTTCCTAAGGTGGTTCGTCTTAGGATGGAAAAACAGTTCCTAGAATTGAGGCAGGAGGATGATTCAGTGGCTCCTTATGAAGAAAAGTTCACTCGATTGGCAAGGTATGCCCCAAACTTCATACGAGATCTTGATAGTAAAATAAACCATTTTTACTCAGGGTTAAAGCCAAAGTATCGAAGGGCTTTAGCTTCTCGTGAGTTCAAAAGTTATGAAAAACTTGTTCGATGTACGTAGAAGGTGGAAATAGAGTTTGCCGATGATCAGGTGTTCTATGACAAACAACAGAATAAGAGATCTAGTTGGCAGGAAAAGTGGAAGAATTCATCAAAGAAGCAAGGAGGTAAGAAAACCAAATATCCATCCTGTGAGAAGTGTGGTAAAATGCATCCTGGAGAATGTTTATCCAAGTCTGGTAAGTTCTTTCGGTGTGGTAAGTCTGGTCATATTGCTCGTAACTGTATGGAAGATGATCAAGCAGGAAATGAAAAGCCAACGGTAAGATGTTTTAAGTGTAATGAAATGGGTCATTATGCAGACGAGTGTCCGAAAAGGAGCTTGAGTGATGGGAAGCAGTTAGACTACAAGCAGAAAGGGGTGGTAAAATCATTTGCAACAACTTCAGCAGATGTTGGGCCATCGAATGAAGTGGTATCAGCTCCAGGGAGCTCAGTATTTTTCGAAGATTGAATTGAGGTCGGGGTACCATCAGTTGAAAGTAAAAGAAGCAGACGTTCCGAAGACTGCGTTCCGTACTAGATATGGCCATTATGAATTTGTAGTTATGCCTTTTGGGTTAACCAATGCACCTGCTTTATTCATGGACCTTATGAATAAAATTTTCCATGAGTTCTTGGATAAGTTTGTGTTTGTATTTTGAGGTTTGTGAAGAGGTTATGTGTGCCTTGTGATTCACAGTTGAAGATTTAGTTGTTATGTGAGGCTCATAGTTCCCTGTTTTCAGTTCATCCTGGCAGTACTAAGATGTACAGAGATCTGCGGGAGTATTACTGGTGGGATGGAATGAAAAGAGACATTGCTGATTTTACTGTGAAGTGTTTGACATGTCAACAGGTTAAAGCAGAGCAGCAGTTACCGAAAGGGATGCTTCAGCCTTTACCAGTGCCAGAGTGGAAATGGGAAAACATATCCATGGACTTTGTTGTGGGATTACCGAGGACATCTCGAGGTAATAATGCAATCTGGGTTATTGTTTATCGCTTGACCAAATCTGCTCATTTCCTTTCTATACGAGATACTTTCTCTCTTGATCAACTTTCCCGTCTGTATCTTAAAGAGATAGTCAGGTTACATGGAGTTCCTCTCTCCATTATATTGGATCGTGATCCCAGGTTTACTTTTAAATTTTGGAAAGGCCATCAGAAGTCGTTGAGTACTGAATTAAATTTTAGTACAGCTTTTCATCCTCAATCAGATGGGCAGTCAGAACGGACAATTCAGACATTGGAGGATATGCTACGAGCTTGTTCTATGGATTATCAGGGAAGTTGGGACCAACATCTTTCTTTGGTTGAATTTTCTTATAATAATAGTTTTCATTCCAGTATACAGATGGCACTATTTGATACATTATATGGGAAGCGGTGTCGAACTCCAGCATTTTGGAATGAAGTGGGTGAAAGGAAGCTGATGGGACCAGAATTGGTAGAAGAGATGGAAGAAAAAGTTCAGTTGATTCAGAAAACACATGAGAACAGCTCAGAGTAGACAGAAGAGTTATGCGGATAACCGGAGGAAGGATCTATCTTTCGAGGTAGGTGATCATGTTTTTCTCAAGGTTTCTCCTTGGAAAAGTGTGATGAGATTTGGTAAGAAAGGAAAGCTGAGTCCAAGGTTCATTGGACCATACAAAATTCTGGAGAGAGTTGGATCAGTTGCATACCGAGTGGCTTTAACTCCGAGTTTATCTCAGGTACACAATGTTTTTCACGTTTCGATGTTGAGAAAGTATATGCCAGATCCATCTCATGTTTTGAGTCCAGAGGTAGTTCAGCTGGAAGAGAACCTATCTTATGAGGAACAACTGGTCCAGATTCTTGACCACAGAGAGCAAGTGTTACGGAATAAGGTGATTCATCAGGTAAAGGTTTTGTGGAAAAACCATGTGATTGAAGAGGCAACGTGGGAATCTGAAAATGCTATGAGGGATAAATACCCCCACTTATTTTGATAAGTGAATAAAATTGCGAGGACGCAATTCCCAAAAGGGGGGAAGGATGTAACATCACAGGTAAATAAAGAATAAAGAATTTTCATATTTATTAATATTTACGAATTAAATATTAATTTTAATTAAAAGGGGTTTCTACGTTCGATAGCGTACTCGGTACGCAACGATGAGTTTCTTTGAAAACTTGCGTTGCACACAAGTAATAAAATAATATTATTTTAAATGTTAGTTAACGAGTAGCCGTTGTATTGGCGAGAATGGATAGAAATGACTAAAATATGATTATATATGTTTTTAAATGTTTTTACATTTACCCAATAAAAGATAAAGGCTTAAAATACGGAAAGAGTTCAATTTTAGGCAGTTATACCCTAATTTTCACGAAAGGTCCACTTATCACCTTTTGACGGAGAACCGTCATTAAATATAGTTTTGATCACTCTTATACTTTATTTTGGACCAAATATAACTCTTCTTTAGAATCGGGACATCAAAATTTACTTTGTGTAAATTTTTGGTACCTTTCTGATAAAGTTCATTTTTTTATGAATAGTGTAAAATGTTGTATTTTAATTCAAAACCTCTTTTTAATATAAATTATTTATATGATTAGATTATTATTTTAATTTGTTTTAAAGTGAAATTAGAAAATATTTTTACCAGTTAATCCAATGGTGGTCATTGGAATCAATTTCACTTTGAAATTGGACTTAAACTGGTGTCAATCTTTTGATACTTATTTTTTCACAAAAACACGCTATTTGTCATGACAAGGGGAATTAATTATTAAATTAATTAATTTGACTTATATGTTTTGAATTTTGTAAAATGGACTTCATTTTTGAATTCGGAATATCAAATATAGCTTAGGGTGAATTTTTGGTAATTTTCTGAAAAACTTCAATTTTTGATGAATAGTGAAACCACTAAGTGGTAATCAAGCAAACTGATTTTTCAGTTAAATGAAATTTTACCACTAATGTGTACTGAATTTTGAAAATCCGACATACATGGTTGTCATTAAGAAGTAAAATGTGGTTCAATGATATTAAAATAATTTTTTGGTGAATAGTAACTTTTTTTCATTAATCGCGATTAGAGGTAATTAGTGTAGTTTAAGGTAAAAATGATATTATAAGAATGTGAAAACACCATGACACTTGTCCTACACCTATTGGGTGAGTCATGGCCTACCAAGACAAGCCATGAGCCAACTTGGGGACCCCATGGATCCACTTTAGTTGGAAAATGACATTAATATATTTTTATTTAATGTTAAAGTGAAAATGACACTAATATAAATTGTTTTACTAAAATAATTTTTGAGTGGGGTTATACAAGTCCAAATTTTGATTATAAATAGTAATTGGAAAGCTAAAAAGATTTCCTACATCATAGTATTTTTTTATTATTTTTATACATTAAATAAATTAAATTATATATGACATAATAATGATGCAGCGATGACATCATTATTTGACGATTTAAATAAAATGGAAAGATAATGAAAAATCTAAAACCTACACATGTCCAAAACCAATTGTATGAGTGGATTTCAAACCCTTATCACCTTATCCACGAATTATTTCAATGTGGGACCTTTTAAAACCGAAACACATTTTCAAATAAAGTAATATTTCTTTACTTTCCCAAAGTGCCCCTCCTCTCCTCTTATAAAAGGCCCCCACCTCTACCCCATTTCACACACTTATCAAGCCTTTGGCTCGGCCAAACCCTACCCAATTACTCTCTCCACATCCCTCTCCTCATCCTAGAGGATTCCCTTTGGGTAGAATCCTTTCAAAGGAAGCCTTTAGGCTCAAATCAAAAGGAGTTACACTTTTAAAGGTAATTCATTCTCTCTTGTTCATTTGTTTTATTTTTCTTCTCCAACCCTCTAAAAAATGTATCATAAATCTCACGGGAATAAAAGTGAGATGAAAAATCCCTCACGAAAACTCGGCAGCCTAACGGCGCCACATAAAACTTCCGAATATGGATTGATGAGATCAAATAGGGTATCTCATCACATTACAATATAATGTACAGCAAGAGGAATATAAAGGAACATCCCCCAACATTACAAATAGGAGCTTAAAAGAAGTGACATAAAGGAGAGTACTTAAAAAGAAAGAGAGAAGTTAGATCTCTTACGAAAGTTCGGTAGCCTAACGGCGCCAATCAAATCTTCCAAAATGGATTGATGAGAGAGAATAGGGTCTCTCATCACATGAACATAAAAATTAAAGTAGGATTAATATAAAAGATCATCCCAATAACAAGAAAGACGAGCTTTAAAAGGAATGACATAAAAGAGTGTACTTAAAAAGAAAGAGAGGAGTAAGATCTCTTACCTCGGGTCCGACTTGACTCGATCGTTCTTTAACGTCCTGAATAATAAACTTGAGTTAATTTCCACTTTATTAAGAACCTTTTTATAGTTCATTATTCCTATTAGATCACTTATTTCCATGTTATAAACATTATGTAAACATTTAAGTTAATAATGTTTGTTTTGTCGATATTTGGTTCTTAAGTCGAAAGTGGACTTCTTACCATTACATGTTGTTTATGTGGTCAAATGTTTATTATATCCAGAACCATATTCATGATTTGGATATCATATATGTCATATATATCCAGTACATGCATGCATTTATAACATTACATACTCATTTAGAGGTAAGAAATGAAATGCACCGTTCATGGAGACGGTAAGCCGTACGTACGCATGAACGCTACTTTCATTTCTATTTCATATTTTATAGAATTTAATAATAATTATATAAAGGTATATTATAATTACAGTATAATATCATATATAATATCATAGTTCCATCCTTTATACGTCCCACATATGGTATTTAACGAATCAAATCACTTTGAGGGGGCGGTAGTCCGCACTTCCTTAAATGAAGATATCGCGTTTACCCATAATGGAAACCATAAAGGTAAGACAAAAATGAAAAATACAGAAGCATAAATAAAACATAAACATATTATATATCATATATAAAAATAGTGACATCATAATGGCCACCTTTGAAGGTGTTAAATGAGTATTGAACAATCATCGTTTCAGGAGGCAGAATTTCACCATCCACGGAAACCGTATGTTCTTTAACCATTTGATGTAGTTGTGTGAGAGTGTAGCTCGAATAAATCTTATAACAACATCCTAGTATATTTAAGATACTGGTGTTGTTACAAAAGAAGTAAATAAAAAGAGTTTAGGGGGTTGGAGAAGCAAAATAAAACAAATGAACATGAGAGAATGAATTACCTTTAAAAGTGTAACTTCTTTTGATTTGAGCCTAAAGGCTTCCTTTGAAAGGATTCTGCCCAAAGGGAATCCTCTAGGATGAGGAGAGGGACGGAGAGAGAGTAAATGGGAAGGGGTTGTCCGAGCCAAAGGCTTGATGAGTGTGTGAAAAGAGGTAGAGGTGGGGGCCTTTTATAAGAGGAGAGGAGGGGTACTTTTGGAAAGTAAAGAAATATTACTTTATTTGAAAATGTATTTCGGTTTCAAAAGGTCCCACATTGATATAATTCGTGGATAAGGTGATAAGGCTTCGAAATCCACTCATCCAATAAGTTTTGGACCTGTGTAGTTCATAGAGTTTACATTATCTTTCCATTTTATTTAAATCGTCAAATAATGATGTCATCGCTGCATCATTATTATGTGATAAATAATTTAATTTATTTAATGTCTAAAAATTATAAAAAAAATACTATGATGTAGGAAATCGTTTTATCTTTCCAATGAATATTTATAATCAAAAACATGACTTGTATAACCCCACTTAAAAATTGTTTTAGTAAAACATATCATGTTTGTGTCAATTTTACTTTTACATTAAATAAAAGTTATTTATGTCATTTCCCAACCAAAGTGGATCCATGGGGTCCCCAAGTTGGCCCATGGCTTGTCTTGGTCGGCCATGACACACCCAATAGGCGTAGGACAAGTGTCATGGTGTTTTCACATTCTTATAATATCATTTTTACCTTAAATTACACTAATTACCACTAATCGCGATTAAAAACATAATAAGTTACTATTCACCAAAAAATTATTTTCATCCCATTGAACCACATTTTACACTATTCATTAAAAAAAATGAACTTTATCGGAAAGATACCAAAAATTTACACAAAGTAAATTTTGATGTCCCGATTCTTAATAAGAGTTTTATTTGGTCCAAAAGAATGTTTAAGAGTGAACAAAACTATATTTAATGACGGTTCTCCATCAAAAGGTGATAAGTGAACCTTTAGTGAAAACTAGGGAATATACGCCTAAAATTGAATTCTTTCCGTATTTTAAGCCTTTATCTTTTATTGTATAAATGTAAAAATATTTAAGAACATATATAATCATATTTTAGTTATTTCTATCCATTCCCTCCATTACAACGACTACATGTTAACTACCATTTAAAATAATATTATTTTATTATTAGAGTGCAAGGTAAGATTCCCAAGAAACTCGTTGTTGCGTGTTGGGTACGCCATCGAGCATAGCGTCCCCTTTAAAGTCTTATTAATATTTTATTCACAAATATGGATAAATATGAAAATGTCATATTCCTTATTTACCTGGGGTGTTACATCCTTCCCCCCTTTTGGGAATTGCGTCCTCGCAATTTTAAAATTGCGCTTGTAAACATCCTTGAACGTCCCACATCGGAACAAGAGTCGGTAAAACAATAAAGGAAGATAAGTACAGAGGTCACCCGAGTTAACCCATACTAGGATTCCATGTAGGAAAACATGGACATGGAGGAGAAAACATAGGGTCATGTTCTGATGGAGATTGATAGAAAACATGTTTAGGAGAAAGTTAACCACAAGAAAATCACAAACTTGTGATGGGTTAAACGGTATTCGATTCCCCAGTAGGAAAAGTTAATAGACAACATTTTTGTTTTAAGTTACTTTTTATTGAGGAATTTATTCACAAGGAAACATAATCACTTATCATGTTGACTCTCAACTTTTACTAGATTCCTTAGTCAAACTCATATTTTTTCCAAAATACGAGTATTTAGGGAGACTTGTTCGCATTAAGAGTACTATAATCAACTTCTAGAGAATCACCTAATCCCTAAAAGAGAACTATATACATCCCATGTATTTAGGCTTTAACCAAAACCAAAACCAAAAAGGTTAGTACAAGATCAGATAATCCAGAAAAGGATAACCCCTTATAAAAAGAAAATATATTCTTAATCTCCAAAATTTGTCCAACAAAACCCAAAGTTCAACGAGGACCATCCGATAAACAATTTGTCCATAAAATTCTTCAAAGTAAACCAATATAAGATTGAAACCCAAATATTTGAAGGATTTAGTCACATAGTCTTCCAAGTTAAATCGTAACATTTATCTCCAAACAACATCAGTTGCTCCTAAAGTCTCACATTGAAAAGTAATTATCCTAATCACATATCCTCCAAAATAAACTTACTCTTAATTCATAAAATCATATAACTAAAAAGAATCAGTCAAACTAACCAGGGACTTCACGTAGTCCAGTGGTAGGTGATAAATACCAGTCGCACTTTGGTTGTGGGTTCGATTCCCGCAGCACTGTCCGACGCGACGGGTTGTCACACGGTCTGCGTGTTGTCCTTTTTCCAAAACTATATAATTCTCAAATCATTACCCAAAAAGGGATAAAATCATCAAAAATAACCATAACATAATTTAACCTCAATTTTATCTCATGCCTTTCACTTCAATCATAACATATGGTAACCCATAATTACCTCAAAAGTAAGGATCATATAAACCCAAATGGTTCTTTATAACTATGTCCACAAAAGAAAAGATAACTATTACTTGAATAAAATTTGCCTATATTAAACATCAGGGTTACACATAATATAAAAAGTCTTCTAATGTAACCCCATCATCAAAAGAGACTTAATACTCTTAAGAATTTCACCCTAACTCTTGAATCCCTTATATGTTGACATATTACTCATTCAACATTCTTCATGATCCATTATCCATTCCTTTCCAACTTATTCCGAAATACCTCTTTCCTACAAACAAAATCATGAATCATATCCTAATATTCCAAAATAAGAAAACAATAGTCATGAAATAGTACATACCTTTGATTGGTCATTGTCAGTTTCTTCATCCTCAATCGGAATGGCATTAGGTATTGGTAAACGAATATTGGTACGCTCTTGGTGACCCCATTCACACAACTTCTACATAGGACATGTGTTTGAATAATGACCATGCACACCACATTTAAAACATTCAATTGATCCCTTAGAAAGAACTTGTTTCCCTTTCCTTGAGTCAACTGGATGATTCCTTTTTCCATGGCAGGTTCTTGCTTTATGACCTTAATTTCCACATTTATAGCATATTTCTGTCCCTTTGAAACATTTTCCTAGGTGTTTCTTTCCACATCATTGACACATAGGTTTTTGAACACACTTACCTTTATGATTATTACCTGTAATTCCGTAGGGATTTGTTTCTTGCGTATATGACGTCTTAGAGAAATCTCCAAGGTTTAGGTGGTCAATCATGACTCCAGATAGTTGGTTGAGGATAATCACAAGAGTTCTCATTTCAGCTCCCATATCATTCAGTTTCTTGATCAAAAAACTGTCACCGTTTCCTTCACATCCACTGTTACTTTGGTGCCTGCTAGATCCAGCCATTTACTAAAACCAAAAAGGTCAGTGTGAGTATATCAAAAAAACCATCATGTACTAATGAGTAAGATAAATACTAAGATATACTTACTCTTTAACTTTATCTAAAACTAGGACTCTTTCTGAAATCCTAACCATTATGGTAATGCCACTTATGCTTAAAGAATACCCTAACCTCTAAATTTATCTAAACCGACCTTTGATACCAACTATAAGACCCCAGCCTTAAACCTTACTTAATCTTGAGTTATTACAAGATTACACATTGAGGATCTTTTCAGGTTTAGAGTTTTAGAGAATTAGATCATGAAACTTTCATTACATTCCACATTTAAACAAAGTGGTTACATAAAAGACAGTATTCATTCTTCCCATCAACGGAAACATATTTAAAGGTAATTCATTCTCTGATGTTCATTTGTTTTATTTTGATTCTCCAACCCCCTAAACTATTTTTATTTACTTCTTTTGTAACAACACCAATATCTTCAATAAACTAGGATTTTTTTATAATATTTATTCGACCAACACTCTCACACAACTACAACAAATGGTTAAAGAACATACGGTTTCCGTGGATGGCGAAATTCGGCCTCCCGAAACGATGATTGTTCAATACTAATTTAAAACCTTCAAAGGTGGCCATTATGATGTCACTATTTTTATATATTATATATAACATGTTTATGTTTTCCTTATTCTTCTGTATTTTTCATTTTTGTCTTACCTTTATGGCTTCCATTATGGGTATACGCGATATCTTCATTTTAGGAAGTGCGGACTACCGCCCCCTCAAAGTGATGTGATTCGTTAATGCCATACATGGGACATATAAAGGATGGATTTAATGTTATTATATATGATGTTATACTGGAATTATTATATACCTATATATCATTATTATTTCTTTCCATTAAAGTATTAGATAGAAATGAAAGTAGCGTTCATGCGTACGTACGGCTTACCGTCTCCATGAACGGTGCATTTCATTTCTTATCCCCAAATGTAATGTACTATTATAAGTACATGTATATAATGGATATATATGATGAATGATATATCTAAATGATGAATATAATTCTGTAATTAAAATAGACATACCTCTCATTTAGTTTTAATTCCATTAATATGACAAAGAAATGAAAGTAGCGTTCATGCGTACGTACGGCTTACTGTCTCCATGAACGGTGCATTTCATTTCTTACCTCTAAATGATTATGTAATATTATAAATACATGTATATGTTGGATATATAAGATATATATGATATCCAAATCAGGAATTTCATTCTGGATATAAAGAACCTTTGACCACACGAACAACATGTAATTGTAAGAAGTCCACTTTCGACTTAAGAACCAAATATCGGCAAAACAAATATTATTAACTTAAATGATTACATAATGTTTATGACATGGTAATAAGTAGTATAAAAGTAATAATGAACTTGAAAAAGGTTCTTAAGGAATTAGAAATTAACTCAAGTTTATTATTCAGGAGATTAAAGAACGATCGAGTCAAGTCGGACCCGAGGTAAGGGATCCTACAACTCTCTTTCTTTTTAAGTACACTCTTTTATGTCATTTATCTTAAGCTCATATTTCTTATGATTGGGATGCTCTTTTATATTACATTTACTGTAATTTTTATGTTCATGTGATGAGAGACCCTATTCTCTCTCATCAATCCATTTTGGAAGTTTTGAGTGGCGCCGTTAGGCTGCCGAACTTTCGTAAGAGATCTAACCTCTCTCTTTCTTTTTAAGTACTCTCCTTTATGTCACTTCTTTTAAACTCCTCCTTGCAATGTTGGGGGATTTTCTTTTATATTCCACTTGCTGTAAATTATATTGTAATATTATGGGATACTCTATTTGATCTCATCAATCCATATTCGGATGTTTTATGTGGCGTCATTGGGCTGCCGAGTTTTCGTAAGGGATTTTTCATCTCACTTTTATTCCCGTGAGATTTATGATACATTTGCCACAAATTCTCTTGAGTGGTGTATGTACTGCCCATTATTCTACACTTTGTGTAATATAATTTCGTTTATGAGTATTTACATCAATGATCTGTTGTCCTTATTTCATGGAGTGTATGTTTTGAAAGATACCCAAGTCGGTAAGGGAACCTTTCACCCTCCTCTTTTTTAAAAGGCTTCTTTGGTTGGGTCTTTTAATTTACATATCGTTATGTTGGGATATGTTCTCATATATCCTTATTGATGTAAATTTTATGTCCAAGTGATGAGATACTCTTTTTATCTCTCGTCAACGCTTTTTGATGTGATGTCGTTAGGCTGTCAAGGGAACTTTTTAACCCAATTTCTATTTCTTTGGGTTCAACTTGTAGTCATTGAATATGTCAAGGTTCCCTTACCGACTTGGGTATCTTTCGAAACATACGCCCCGTGAAAGAAGGAAAATACATCTTTGATGTAAATAATCATAAATGAAGGAATATTACACAATGAGTAAAATAATGGTCAGTACATACACCACTCAAAGGAAATTGTGGCAAATGTAGCATAAATCTCACGGAAATAAAAGTGAGATGAAAAATCACTTTATGAAAACTCGGCAGCCTAACGGCGCCACTTAAAACTTCCAAAAATGGATTGATGAGATCAAATAGGGTATCTCATCACATTACAACAAAATTTACAGAAAGAGGAATATGAAATAACATCCCCCAACATTAAAAAGAGGAGCCTAAAAGAAGTGACATAAAGGAGAGTACTTAAAAAGAAAGAGAGAGGTTAGATCTCTTACGAAAGTTCAGCAGCCTAACGGCGCCACTCAAAACTTCCAAAATGGATTAATGAGAGAGAATAGGGTCTCTCATCACAAGAAAAGAAAAATTAAAGTAATTTTAATATAAAATATCATCCCAATAACAAGAAATATGAGCTTTAAAAGGAATGACATAAAAGTGTGTACTTAAAAAGAAAGAGAGGAGTAGGATCCCTTACCTTGGGTCCGACTTGACTCGATCGTTCTTTAACGTCCTGAATAATAAACTTGAGTTAATTTCTACTTGATTAAGAACCTTTTTAAATTTCATTATTCCTTTTATATCACTTATTTCCATGTTATAAACATTATGTCATCATTTAAGTTAATAATATTTGTTTTGCCGATATTTTGGTTCTTAAGTCGAAAGTGGACTTCTTACAATTACATGTTGTTCGTGTGGCCAAATGTTTATTATATCCAGAATTGTATTCATGATGTAGATATAATATATTTCATATATATCCATCATATACATGTATTTATAATAGTACATTACATTTGGGGATAAGAAATGAAATGCACCGTTCATGGAGACGGTAAGCCGTACGTACGCATGGACGCTACTTTCATTTCTATTTCGTATTTTATAGAATGTAATAATAATGATATAAAGGTATATTATAATTCCAGTATAATATCATATATAATATCATAGTTCCATCCTTTATACGTCCCACATATGGTATTTAACGAATCAAATCACTTTGAGGGGGCGGTAGTCTGCACTTCCTTAAATGAAGATATCGCGTTTACCCATAATGGAAACCATAAAGGTAAGACACAAATAAAAAATACAGAATATTAAGTAAAGGATAAACATATTATATATCATATATAAAAATAGTGACATCATAATGGCCACCTTTGAAGGTGTTAGATGAGTATTGAACAATCATCATTTCGGGAGGCAGAATTTCGCCATCCACGGAAACCGTATGTTCATTAACCATTTGATGCAGTTGTGTGAGTGTAGCTCGAATAAATATTATAACAACATCCTAGTATATTGAAGATACTGGTGTTGTTACAAAATAAGTAAATAAAGAGAGTTTTGGGGGTTGGAGAAGCAAAATAAAGCAAATGAACATGAGAGAATGAATTACCTTTAAAAGTGTAACTCCTTTTGATTTGAGCCTAAAGGCTTCCTTTGAAAGGATTATGCCCAAAGGGAATACTATAGGATGAGGAGAGGGATGTGGATAGAGTAAATGAGCAGAGGTTGGCCGAGCCAAAGGCTTGAGGAGTGTGTGAAATGAGGTAGAGGTGGGGGCCTTTTATAAGAGGAGAGGAGGGGCACTTTTGGAAAGTAAAGAAATATTACTTTATTTGAAAATGTGTTTCGGTTTTAAAAGGTCCCACATTGATATAATTCGTGGATAAGGTGATAAGGTTTCGAAATCCACCCATCCAATTGGTTTTGGATATGTGTAGTTCATAGATTTTACATTATCTTTCTATTTTATTTAAATCGTCAAATAATGATGTCATCGCTGCATCATTATTATGTCATAAATAATTTATTTTATTTAATGTCTAAAAATTATAGAAAAATTACTATGATGTAGGAAATCGTTTTAGATTTCCAATGACGATTTATAATCAAAATTTGGACTTGTGTAACCCCACTTAAAAACTGTTTTAGTAAAACACCTCATGTTTGTGTCAATTTAATTTTAACATTAAATAAAAATATATTATTGTCATTTTCCAACTAAAGTGGCTCCATGGGGTCCCCAAGTTGGCCCATGGCTTGTCTTGGTCGGCCATGACTCACCCAATAGGTGTATGACAAGTGTCATGGTGTTTTCACATTCTTATAATATCATTTTTACCTTAAACTAAACTAATTACCTCTAATCGCGATTAATGAAAAAAATTTACTATTCACCAAAAAATTATTTTCTTCCCATTGAACCACATTTTACATACTAATGACAACCATGTATGTCGGATTTTTAAAATTCAATACACATTAGTGGTAAACTTTCATTTAATTTTGATCGATCTTATAAATTCTATTGGACCAAATACAACACTTCTTTAGAATCGGGACATCAAAATTTACTTTGTGTGATTTTTTGGTACCTTTCTGATAAAGTTCATTTTTTTAATGAATAGTGTAAAATGTTGTATTTTAATTCAAAACCTATTTTTAATATAATTTATTTATATGATTAGATTATCTTTTGAATTTGTTTTAAAGTGAAATTAGAAAATATTTTTACCATTAAATCCAATAGTGGTCGTTGGAATTAATTTTACTTTGAAATCGGACTTAAACTAGTGTCAATCTTTTGATACTTATTGTTCCATAAAAACACGCTATTTGCTCTGACAGCGGGAATTAATTATCAAATTAATTAATGTGACTTATATGTTTTGAATTTTTTAAAATAGACTTCATTTTTGAATTCGTAATATCAAATATAGCTTAGGGTGAATTTTTGGTAATTTTCTGAAAAACATCAATTTTTGATGAATAGTGAAACCACTAAGTGGTAATCAAGCAAACTGATTTTTCAGTTAAATGAAAGTTTACCGCTAATGTGTATTGAATTTTGAAAATCCGACATACATGGTTTTCATTAAGAAGTAAAATGTGGTTCAATGAGATTATAATAATTTTTTGGTGAATAGTAACTTATTAAGTTCTTAATCGCGATTAGAGGTAATTAGTGTAATTTAAGGTAAAAATGATATTATAAGAATGTGAAAACACCATGAAACTTGTCCTACACCTATTGGGTGAGTCATGGCCGACCAAGACAAGCCATGGTCCAACTTGGGGACCCCATGGAGACACTTTGGTCGGGAAATGACATAAATAACTTTTTATTTAATGTTAAAATTAAATTGACACAAACATGAGTTGTTTTACTAAAACGATTTTTAAGTAGGGTTAAACAGGTCCAAATTTTGATTATAAATATTAATTGGAAATATAAAAAGATTTACTACATCATAATATTTTTTTTATAATTTTTAGACATTAAATAAATTAAAGTATTTATGACATAATAATTATGAATCGATGACATCATTATTTGACAATTTAAATAAAATGGAAAGATAATGAAAAATCTAAAACCTACACATGGAAAAAACCAATTGGATGAGTGTATTTCAAACCCTTATCACCGTATCCATGAATTATATCAATGTGGGACCTTTTAAAACCGAAACACATTTTCAAATAAAGTAATATTTCTTTACTTTCCAAAAGTGCCCCTCCTCTCCTCTTATAAAAGGCCCCCACCTCTACCACCTTACACACACTCCTAAAGCCTTTGGCTCGGCCAACCCCTGCCCAATTACTCTCTCCAAATCCCTATCCTCATCCTAGAGGATTCCTGTTTGGCATAATCCTTTCAAAGGAAGCTTTTAGGCTCAAATCAAAAGGAGTTACACTTTTAAAGGTAATTCATTCTCTCTTGTTCATTTGTTTTATTTTGCTTCTACAACCCTCTAAACTCTTTTTATTTACTTCTTTTGTAACAAAACCAGTATCTTCAATATACTAGGATGTTGTTATAAGATTTATTTGAGCTACACTCTCACACAACTACATCAAATGGTTAAAGAACATACGGTTTCCGTGGATGGCGAAATTCTGCCTCCCGAAACGATGATTGTTCAATACTCATTTAACACCTTCAAAGGTGGCCATTATGATGTCACTATTTTTATATATCATATATCATATGTTTATGTTTTCTTTAATCTTCTGTATTTTTCATTTTGGGCATACCTTTATGGTTTCCATTATGGGTAAACGCGATATCTTCATTTAAGGAAGTGCGGACTACCGCCCCCTCAAAGTGATGTGATTCGTTAATGCCATATGTGGGACGTGTAAAGGATGGATTTAAAGTTGTTATATATGATGTTATACTGGAATTATAATATACCTCTATATCATTATTATTTCTTTCCATTAAAGTATGAGATAGAAATGAAAGTAGCGTTCATGCATACGTACGGCTTACCGTCTCCATGAACGGTGCCTTTCATTTCTTATCCCCAAATGTAATGTACTATTAAAAGTTCATGTATATAATGGATATATATAATTAATGATATATCTAAATGATGAATATAATTCTGGAATTAAAATATACATACCTCTCATTTAGTTTTAATTCCATTAATATGACAATGAAATGAAAGTAGCGTTCATGCGTACGTACGACTTACCGTCTCCATGAACGGTGCATTTCATTTCTTACCTCTAAATGATTATGTAATATTATAAATACATGTATATTCTGGATATATATGATATATATGATATCCAAATCAGGAATTTAATTCTGGATATAAAGAACCTTTGACCACACGAACAACATGTAATTGTAAGAAGTCCACTTTCGACTTAAGAACCAAATATTGACAAAACAAACATTATTAACTTAAAAGGTTACATAATGTTTATAACATGGCAATAAGTGATATAAAAGGAATAATGAACATTAAAAAGGTTCTTAATCAAGTATAAATTAACTCAAGTTTATTATTCAGGACGTTAAATAACGATCGAGTCAAGTCGGATACGAGGTAAGGGACTTCGTCTCAATCTCCTTTCATTGAGGCATATTTCGTTTTATACACAACTTTATTTTATACGGTGTATAAACCCCTTTGACTTTTACTTTTATACAAAAGGAATCTTTTTCTACGAAGTGTTTTACTAAATGACAAAAAGGAATGTTTTTTTTAACGTACGCGGTGACAATGACTTTTTCCGCCGCCGCGAGTATTATTTGGTCTTTGGCTTCCTCAACAAGCCGTAATGTTTTTAAAATAAAATAAATACCATATACTATTTTATGTATTTTGGTATTGAAAATGGTTTTGAAAAAGGATTCTATTATGTCAATATATTTATGATATTTTGTGATTGAAATGTGGAAATGTTATCATTCCTTTATATTGGTTTTATGTTTTATGATTTTATACTGGTACTTGGACATTTTAATGGGTGGTTATGTTATAAACCATATGACGGGTGGTGCCGTGAATACCAGGACGGGTGGTTACGTTATAACCTCCAATGCATTGGGTATGGAAGTCGGCCGTATGGCTATTCCATTATGTATGTATGGAAATTAGCCGTATGGCTTTTCCATTAAGTGATATGTGTGGAAGTCAACCGTATGGTTATTCCACTTAAGTATGTTTATGTCCCAAGTTACCTTTATATATTCTATATGTTCTTTATATGGGTTTTATGGTAATCCTTTGGTTACAAAAAGGTAAGTAATGATACTTTATTCAGTGAAGATTTTTTTTACTACTTCATGAAGGTGAAGGTATTACTTTGATATAGTATACATGGTTTACTTGATGTTTGAAAAACTAACAGTTTTCATTCTCTTTGTATCCCTTACTGAGCTTTTTATGCTCACCCCATGTTTTTCGAAATGTTTTTCACAGGACTTAAAGTGGAATAAGGTCAAGGATGGGATCAAGGGAATTTCATGCTATCTAAAACATGGAATCTAGACATATTTCTTTTTAAGAGTTTTTATTTTATGGGGACTTAGTATAAGTGTCTACTTTGTAATCTTTTAAGATGTAATAGTTATGTTCTAATTCTCTAAAACTCTAAACCTGAAAAGATCCTCAATGTGAATTATTCATTTAATTCATTATTAAGTAAGGTTTAAGGCTGGGGCCTTATAGTTGGCCCCAGCCTTAAACCTTACTTAATCTTGAGTTATTACAAGATTACACATTGAGGATCTTTTCATGGTTAGAGTTTTAGAGAATTATATCATGAAACATTCGTTACATTCCACATTTAAACAAAGTGGTTACATAAAAGACAATATTCATTCTTCCCATCAACGGAAACCTATTTAAAATTAAACACAGATTCTTTCTTGACACATCCTTGACACTATCATCACATCATGTACCTTTACCTTGACCTGTGAAAAACATTTCAAAAACGTGGGATGAGCATAAAAAGCTCAGTAAGGGTTATAAAAATATGGAAAGGAAACATGAGTTCATATATACATAAGAATGAAATCATACTTTACCCATAAAACAAAGGCACTTTCATACCTCATCAAACCATGAATAAATCATAGAAATCATAAGACAAAAAGCTAACTTGAGGCATTCATAACATTCTTACGTAGGGAGTAACCCTCTTGGTTACGTTTGGAATACCCATCACAGTATATTCCCTAAATCTCTTCGGAGAAACCTTAACGTTTCACTCCTTCGCGTTACCCAATGCATTGGAGAGCTATATCGGGCTCACCCGCCCTTAGTTTATAACGGAACCACCCGTCTTCATAATAATGACCAAGAACCATAACATAATCGTATCACATAAAACATGCATAAATGAAAACATAACATTTCAACATTTCAATCACAAGATATCAATACAACACAAAAACATTGAGAAAACCATTTTCCATACCAAAATAAAAGAAAAGTAAAACATGGTATTTATTTTTCTTTTAAAAAAGAAGGTATGGCTTGTAGAGGAAGACGAAACTCAAATAATGGTCACGACGGAGGAGAAGTCGTTGTCGCCTCATACGTACGACAAAAAAATTCCCTTTTGTCGTTTAGTAAACGCTTCGTATAAAAATATTCCTTTTGAATAAATGTAAAAGTCAAAGGGGTTTATACACCGTATAAAAGAAATTTGTGTATAAAATAAAATAGGCCTCAAAGAAAGGAGATTGAGATGAAGTCCCATACCACCTTGAATCTTAAAATTTCAAACCATTAATATCCATATAAATAAATCCTTAAAAATATTTTGAAAACATGGATATTAATAAGAACAAATAATTAAAACATTTAAAACGATATTTTGGTTAAAGGGGTTTTACCAAAATCAGAGACACTTGAATACAATAATTGAGGAATAACATTTAGTCAGAACTTTATAATATCATGAGAATAAATGGATTCATGATATAATACTCCAAAGGACAGTATATACACCATATAAGAGTGAATTGGTGCATAACAACAATGAACTCTCAATAGAAATGTCAAATGTGATGAAATCCCTTATAAAGAATGTATCCTTAAATTAAGGACAAATCAATCTCAAAAATATATGTGACAAATATAAATACACCCAATATAAGTGGATATTAATTGTAAAACAATAAAAGGTAATTCACACATATTCAATGGATGACATATTCAATGACTACATGTTGAACCCAAAGAAATCGAAATTGGGTTAAAAAGTTCCCTTGACAGCCTAACGGCATCACATCAAAATGAGTTGATGAGAGATAAAAAGTGTATCTCATCACTTGGACATAAAATTTACATCAATAAGGATATATGAGAACATATCCCAACATAACAATATGTAAATTAAAAGACCCAACAAAAGAAGTCTTTTAAAAAAAGGAGGGTGAAAGGTTCCCTTATCGACTTGGGTATCTTTCAAAACATTCACCCCCAGAAAGAAGGACAATAGATCATTGATGTAAATACTCATAAACTAAATTATATTACACAAAGAGTAGAATAATGGGCAGTACATACACCACTCAATGGAATTTGTGGAAAATGTAGCATAAATCTCACGGGAATAAAAGTGACATGAAAAATCCCTCACGAAAACTCGGCAGCCTAACGGCGCCACATAAAACTTCCGAATATGGATTGATGAGATCAAATAGGGTATCTCATCACATTACAATATAATGTACAGCAAGAGAATATAAAATAACATCCCCCAACATTACAAAGAGGAGCTTAAAAGAAGTGACATAAAGGAGAGTACTTAAAAAGAAAGAGAGAAGTTAGATCTCTTACGAAAGTTCGGCAGCCTAACGGCGCCACTCAAAACTTCCAAAATGGATTGAGGAGAGAGAATAGGGTCTCTCATCACATGAACATAGAAATTACAGTAGGATTAATATAAAAGATCATCCCAATAACAAGAAATATGAGCTTTAAAAGGAATGACATAAAAGTGCGTACTTAATAAGAAAGAGAGGAGTAGGATCCCTTACCTCGGGTCCGACTTGACTCGATCGTTCTTTAATCTCATGAATAATAAACTTGAGTTAATTTATAGTTCCTTAAGAACCTTTTTAAGGTTCATTATTCCTTTTATACCACTTATTACCATGTCATAAACATTATGTAATCATTTAAGTTAATAATATTTGTTTTGCCGATATTTGGTTCTTAAGTCGAAAGTGGACTTCTTACAATTACATGTTGTTCGTGTGGCCAAATGTTTATTATATCCAGAATTGTATTCATGATTTAGATATCATATATGTCATATATATCCAGTACATTCATGCATTTATAACATTACATAATCATTTAGAGGTACGAAATGAAATGCACCGTTCATGGAGGCGGTAAGCTGTACGTACGCATGAACGCTACTTTCATTTCTATTTCGTATTTTATAGAATGGAATAATAATGATATAAAGGTATATTATAATTACAGTATAATATCATATATAATATCATAGTTCCATCCTTTATACGTCCCACATATGGTATTTAACGAATCAAATCACTTTGGGGGGGCAGTAGTCCGCACTTCCTTAAATGAAGATATCGCGTTTACCCATAATGGAAACCATAAAGGTAAGAAAAAAATGAAAAATACAGAAGCATAAATAAAACATAAACATATTATATATCATATATAAAAATAGTGACATCATAATGGCCACCTTTGAAGGTGTTAAATGAGTATTGAACAATCATCGTTTCGGGAGGCAGAATTTCACCATCCACGGAAACCGTATGTTCTTTAACCATTTGATGTAGTTGTGTGAGAGTGTAGCTCGAATAAATCTTATAACAACATCCTAGTATATTGAAGATACTGGTGTTGTTACAAAAGAAGTAAATAAAAAGAGTTTAGGGGGTTGGAGAAGCAAAATACAACAAATGAACATGAGAGAATGAATTACCTTTAAAAGTGTAACTCCTTTTGATTTGAGCCTAAAGGCTTCCTTTGAAAGGATTCTGCCCAAAGGGAATCCTCTAGGATGAGGAGAGGGGTGGAGAGAGAGTAAATGGGCAAGGGTTGGCTGAGCCAAAGGCTTGATGAGTGTGTGAAAAGAGGTAGAGGTGGGGGCCTTTTATAAGAGGAGAGGAGGGGCACTTTTGGAAAGCAAGGAAATATTACTTTATTTGAAAATGTGTTTCGGTTTTAAAAGGTCCCACATTGATATAATTCGTGGATAAGGTTATAAGGGTTCGAAATCCACCCATCCAATAAGTTTTGGACATGTGTAGTTCATAGATATTACATTATATTTCCATTTTATTTTAATCGTTAAATAATGATGTCATCACTGCATCATTATGATTTCATAAATAATTTAATTTATCCAACTATAAGGCCCCAGCCTTAAACCTTACTTAATCTTGAGTTATTACAAGATTACACAATGAGGATCTTTTCGGGTTTAGAGTTTTAGAGAATTAGACCATAAAACTTGCATTACATTCCACATATAAACAATGTGGTTACATAAAGATAGTATTCTTCATTCCCATCAATGGAAACACATTTAAAATAAAACATGGATTATTTCTTGACACTTCCTTGACACTATCATCATATCATGTACCTTTCCCTTGACCTGTGAAAAACATTTCAAAAAAACTTGGGATGAGCATAAAAAGCTCAGTATGGGTTATAAAAATATGGAAAGGAAACATGGGTACATATATACATAAGAATGAAATCATACTTTACCCATAAAACATAGGCACTTTAGCATACCTTATAAAATCATGAATAAATCATAGAAATCATAAGACGTAAAGGTAACTTGAGGCATTCATAACATTCTTACGTAGGGAGTAACCCTCTTGGTTACGTTTGGAATACCCATCACAGTATATTCCCTAAATCTCTTCGGAGAAACCTTAACGTTTCACTCCTTCGCGTTACCCAATGCATTGGAGAGCTATAACGGGCTCACCCGCCCTTAGTTTATCACGGAACCACCCGTCTTCATAATAATGCCCAAGAACCATAACATAATCATATCACATAAAACATGCATAAAGGAAACATAACATTTCCACATTTCCATCACGAGATATCAATACAACACATTGATATAATAAAAACATTATGAAAACCATTTTCAATACCAAAGTAAAACATGGTATTTATTTTTCGTTTAAAAAAAAGGTATGGCTGGTAGAGGAAGCCGAAACTCAAATAACGGTCACGACGGCGGAGAAGTCGTTGTCGCCGCATACGTATGACAAAAACATTCCCTTTTGTCCATTAGTAAACACTTCATATAAAAAAGATTCCTTTTGAATAAACGTAAAAGTCAAAGGGGTTTATACACCGTATAAAAGAAAGTTGTGTATAAAATAAAATATGCCTCAATGAAAGGAGATTGAGACGAAGTCCCATACCTCGGGTCCGACTTGACTCGATCGTTCTTTAACGTCCTGAATAATAAACTTGAGTTAATTTATACTTGATTAAGAACATTTTTAAAGTTCATTATTCCTTTTATATCACTTATTTCCATGTTATAAACATTATGTAACCATTTAAGTTAATAATGTTTGTTTTGTCAATATTTGGTTCTTAAGTCGAAAGTTGACATCTTACAATTACATGTTGTTCGTGTGGTCAAAAGTTCTTTATATCCAGAATGAAATTCCTGATTTAGATATATATCATATATATCCATCATATACATGTATTTATAATATTACATAATCATTTAGATGTAAGAAATGAAATGCACCGTTCATGGCGACGGTAAGCCGTACGTACGCATGAACGCTACTTTCATTTCTATTTCATATTTTATAGAATGGAATCATAATGATATAAAGGTATATTATAATTCCAGTATAATATCATATATAATACCATAGTTCCATCCTTTATATGTCCCACATATGGTATTTAACGAATCAAATCACTTTGAGGGGGCGGTAGTCCGCACTTCCTAAAATGAAGATATCGTGTTTACCCATAATGGAAACCATAAAGGTATGCCCAAAATGAAAAAAAACAGCAGCTTAAGGAAAACATAAATATATTATATATCATATATAAAAATAGTGACATCATAATGGCCACCTTTGAAGGTGTTAAATGAGTATTGAACAATCATCGTTTCGGGAGGCAGAATTTCGCCATCCACGGAAACCGTATGTTCTTTAACCATTTGATGTAGTTGTGTGAGTGTGTAGCTCAAATAAATCTTATAACAACATCCTCGTATATTGAAGATACTGGTTTTGTTACAAAATGAGTAAATAAAAAGAGTTTAGGGGGTTGGAGAAGCAAAATAAAACAAATGAACATGAGAGAAAGAATTACCTTTAAAAGTGTAACTCCTTTTGATTTGAGCCTAAAGGCTTCCTTTGAAAGGATTCTGCCCAAGGGGAATCCTATAGGATGAGGATAGAGATGTGGAGAGAGTAAATGGGCAGGGGTTGGCCGAGCCAAAGGCTTGAGGAGTGTGTGAAATGAGGTAGAGGTGGGGGCCTTTTATAAGAGGAGAGGAGGGGCACTTTTGGAAAGTAAAGAAATATTACTTTACTTGAAAATGTGTTTCGGTTTTAAAAGGTCCCACATTGATATAATTCGTGGATAAGGTGTTAAGGGTTCGAAATCCACTCATCCAATTGGTTTTGTACATGTGTAGTTCATAGATTTTACATTATCTTTCTATTTTATTTAAATCGTCAAATAATGATGTCATCGCTGCATCATTATTATGTCATAAATAATTAAATTTATTTAATGTCTAAAAATTAATAATAAAAATACTATGATATATTAAATCTTTTTATATTTCCAATGAATATTTATAATCAAAATTTGGACTTGTATAACCCCACTTGAAAATTGTGTTCGTAAAACATATTATGTTTGTGTCATTTTCACTTTAACATTAAATAAAAAGTAATTTATGTCATTTCCCAACAAAAGTGGATCCATGGGGTCCCCAAGTTGACCCATGGCATTTCATGGTCGGCCATGACACAACCAATGAGGTTGGGACATGTGTCTAGGTCATTTCATTTTATTAAAGTATTATTTATACCTTATACTACCCTAATTACCACTAATCGTGATTAAGAACTTAATAAGTTACTATTCACCAAAAAATTATTATAATCTCATTGAACCACATTTTACTTCTTAATGACAACCATGTATGTCGGATTTTCAAAATTTAATACACATTAGTGGTAAACTTTCATTTAACTGAAAAATCAGTTTGCGTGATTACCACTTAGTGGTTTCACTATTCATCAAAAATTGAAGTTTTTCAGAAAATTACCAAAAATTCACCCTAAGATATATTTGATATTCCGAATTCAAAAATGAAGTCTATTTTACAAAATTCAAAACATATAGGTCACATTAATTAATTTAATAATTAATTCCCGCTGTCATAGCAAATAGCGTGTTTTTATGAAACAATAAGTATCAAAAGATTGACACCAGTTTAAGTCCAATTTCAAAGTGAAATTGACTCCAATGACCACCATTGGATTAAATGGTAAAAATATATCCATATTACACATTAAGACCAATTCAAAAGATAATCTAATCATATAAATAAATTAGATTAAAAAGCAGTTTTGATGTAAAATGCAGTATTTTTCACTATTCATTAAAAAATGAACCTTGTCAGAAAAATACCAAAAATTCACAAAAAGTAAATTTTGATGTCACAATCATAAAGAATAAGATTATTTTGACAAGCATAGTTTATAAAACTGTCAAAAGATAAATTTAAAAAGGGTTTTCCATCATAAGGCAGTAAAACGATCTTTTAAGAATATTAGTGTATTCCATTCTTAAGATTGGATTTATTTTCATCTTAAGCCTATAAAACACTATCTTAATCATTAATAGACATATGTAAAAATATCTATTATTCATTACTTACTTGGGATGTTACATACTTCCAACTATAAGGCCCCAGCCTTAAACCTTGCTTAATCTTGAGTTATTACAAGATTACACATTGAGGATCTTTTCGGGTTTAGAGTTTTAGATAATTAGATCATAAAACATGCATTACATTCCACATATAAACAAAGTGGTTACAGAAAGATAGTATTCTTCATTCCCATCAATGGAAACACATTTAAAATAAAACATGGATTATTTCTTGACACATCCTTGACTCTATCATCTTATCATGTACCTTTCCCTTGACCTATGAAAAACATTTCAAAAACTTGGGATGAGCATAAAAACTCAGTATGGGTTATAAAAAAAACATGGAAAGGAAACATGAGTTCATATATACATAAGAATGAAATCATACTTTACCCATAAAACATAGGCACTTTAACATACCTCATAAAATCATGAATAAATCATAGAAATCATAAGACATAAAGGTAACATGAGGCATTCATAACATTCTTACGTAGGGAGTAACCCTCTTGGTTAAGTTTGGAATACCCATCACAATATATTCCCTAAAATCTCTTCAGAGAAACCTTAACGTTTCACTCCTTCGCGTTACCCAATACATTGGAGAGCTATAACAGGCTCACCCACCCTTAGTTTATCACAGAACCACCCGTCTTCATAATAATGCCCAAGAACCATAACATAATCATATCACATAAAACATGCATAAAGGAAACATAACATTTCCACATTTCAATCACGAGATATCAATACAACACATTGATATAATAAAAACATTATGAAAACCATTTTCGATACCAAAGTAAAACATGGTATTTATTTTTCTTTTAAAAAAAGAAGGTATGGCTTGAAGAGGAAGCCGAAACTCAAATAACGGTTACGATGGCGGAGAAGTCGTTGTCGCCGCATACGTACGAAAAAAACATTCCCTTTTGTCGTTTAGTAAACGCTTCGTATAAAAAAGATTCCTTTTGAATAAACGTAAAAGTCAAAGGGGTTTATACACCGTATAAAATAAAGTTGTGTATAAAATAAAATATGCCTCAATGAAAGGAGATTGAGACGAAGTCCCATACCTCGTATCCGACTTGACCCGACCGTTCTTTAATATCCTGAATAATAAACTTGAGTTAATCTCTACTTGCTTATGAATCTTTTTCAAGTTCATTATTCCTTTTATACCATGTTATGAACATCATGTAATCAGTTAAGTTAATAATGTTCATTTTGTCGGTATTTGGTTCTTAAGTCAAAAATAGACTTCTTACACTTACATGTTGTTAATTTGGTCAATGGTTCATTATATCCAGAATGGTATTCATGATGTAGATATCATATATGTCATATATATCCAGTACATACTTGCATTTATAATATTAAATAATCATTTAGAGGTAAGAAATGAAATGCACCGTTCATGGAGACGGTAAGCCGTACGTACGCATGAATGCTACTTTCAATGTGAGGCTTTAGGAGCGACTGATGTTGTTTGGAGATAAATGTTACGATTTAACTTGGAAGACTATGTGACTAAATCCTTAAAATATTTAGGTTTCAATCTTAGTTTGGTTTACTTTGAAGGATTTTATGGACAAATTGTTTATCTAATGGTCTTCATTGAACTTTGGGTTTTGTTGGAAAAATTTTGGAGATAAAGCATAGATTTTATTTTTAAAGGGTTATCCTTTTCTGGATTATCTGATCTTGTAGTAACCTTTTTGGTTTTAGTTTTGGTTATGTTTTGAAGACATGGGAATTGTATAGCTCTTTTTTTTGTAATAGGTTCTCCTCTAAGAAGTTGTTTATAGTTCTCTTAATGCGAACAAGTCTTCCTAAATACTCGCCTTTTGGAGAAAATATGAGTTTCAATCTAATAAAGTTGAGAGTCAACATGATAAGTGATTATGTTTCCTTATGAATACATTTCTCAATAAAAAGTAACTTAAAACAAAAATGTTGTCTATTAACTTTTCCTACTGGGGAATCGAATACCGTTTAACCCATCACAAGTTTGTGATTTTCTCATGGTTAACTTTCTCCTAAACATGTTTTCTATCGATCTCCATCAGAACATGACCCTATGTTTTCTCCTCCATGTCCATGTTTTCATACTTGGAATCCTAGTATGGGTTAACTCGGATGAACTTTGTACTTATCTTTCTTTATTTTAAAGTGATTGTTTTACCGACTCTTCTTCCGATGTGGGACTTTCAAGGATGTTTCCAAGCCCAATTTTAAAAATTGCGAGGACGCAATTCCCAAAAGGGGGGAAGGATGTAACACCCCAGGTAAATAAAGAATATTAAATTTTCATATTTATCCATATTTGTGAATAAAATGACTTTAAAGGGGACGCTATGCTCGATGGCGTACCCAACACGCAACAACGAGTTTCTTGGGAATCTTACGTTGCACTCTAATAATAAAATAATATTATTTTAAATGGTAGTTAACATGTAGCCGTTGTAATGTCGGTAATGGATAGAAATAACTAAAATATTATTATATATGTTTTTAAATTTTTTTAAATTTATCCAATAAAGGATAGAGGATTAAAATACGGAAAGAATTCAATTTTAGGCGTATATGCCCTAGTTGTCACTAAAGGTTCACTTATCACCTTTTAATGTTGAACCATCATTAAATATAGTTTGGTTCACTCTTAAACATTATTTTGGAACAAATAAAACTCTTATTAAGAATCGGGACATCAAAATTTACTTTGTGTAAATTTTTGGTATCTTTCCGATAAAGTTCATTTTTTTTGAATAGTGTAAAATGTTGTATTTTAATTCAAAACCACTTTTTAATATAATTTATTTATATGATAAGATTATCTTTTGAATTGGTTTTAAAGTGAAATTAGAAAATATTTTTACCATTAAATCCAATAGCGGTCGTTGGAATTAATTTCACTTTGAAATCAGACTTAAACTAGTGTCAATCTTTTGATACTTCTTGTTTTATAAAAACACGCTATTTGCACTGACAACGGGAATTAATTATTAAATTAATTAATGTGACTAATATGTTTTGAATTTTGTAAAATGGACTTCATTTTTGAATTCGGAATATCAAATATAGCTTAGGGTGATGTTTTGGTATTTTTCTGAAAAACTCCAATTTTTGAATTCGTCTCAATCTCCTTTCATTGAGGAATATTTTATTTTATACACAAATTTATTTTATATGGTGTATAAACCCCTTTTACTTTTACGTTTATTCAAAAGGAATCTTTTTTATACGAAGCATTTACTAAACGACAAAAGGGAATGTTTTTGTCGTACGTATGCGGCGACAACGACTTCTCCGCCGTCGTGACCGTTATTTGAGTTTCGGCTTCCTCTACAAGCCATACCTTCTTTTTTAAAAGAAAAATAAATACCATGTTTTACTTTTGTTTTATTTTGGTATGGAAAATGGTTTTCACAATGTTTTTGTGTTGTATTGATATCTTGTGATTGAAATGTGGAAATGTTATGTTTCCTTTATGCATGTTTTATGTGATACGATTATGTTATGGTTCTTAGGCATTATTATGAAGATGGGTGGTTCCGTGATAAACTAAGGGCGGGTGAGCCCGATATAGCTCTCCAATGCATTGGGTAACGCGAAGGAGTGAAACGTTAAGGTTTATCCGAAGAGATTTTAGGGAATATACTGTGATGGGTATTCCAAACGTAACCAAGAGGGTTACTCCCTATGTAAGAATGTTATGAATGCCTCAAGTTACCTTTATGTCTTATGATTTCTATGATTTATTCATGATTTTATGAGGTATGATAAAGTGCGTATGTTTTATGGGTAAATTATGATTTCATTTTTATGTATATATGAACTCATGATTCCTTTCCATGTCTTTTATTATAACCCATACTGAGTTTTTATGCTCATCCCATGTTTTTGAAATGTTTTTCACAGGTCAAGGGAAAGGTACATGATAAGATGATAGAGTCAAGGATGTGTCAAGAAATAATCCATGTCTTATTTTAAATGTTTTTCCATTGATGGGAATGAATAATACTATCTTTATGTAACCACTTTGTTTATATATGGAATGTAATGCAAGTTTTATGATCTAATTCTTTAAAACTCTAAACCCGAAAAGATCCTCAATGTGTAATCATGTAATAACTCAAGATTAAGTAAGGTTTAAGGCTGGGGCCTTATAGTTGAGTTGATGAGAGATGAAAAAAGTGTATCTCATCACTTGGACATAAAATTTACATCAATAAGGATATATGAGAACATATCCCAACATAACAATATGTAAATTAAAAGACCCAACAAAAGAAGTCTTTTAAAAAAAGGAGGGTGAAAGGTTCCCTTACCGACTTGGGTAACTTTTGAAAAGTACACCCCATTGAAGAAGTGTCATACAATGAATATGTAAATACCCATAAATGGAATTATATTACAATAGGACTGTAATAGTTGGCAGTACATAAACCACTCAATGGAAATTGTGGCAAATGTAGCATAAATCTCACGGGAATAAAAGTGAGATGAAAAATCCCTTACGAAAACTCGGCAGCCTAACGGCGCCACATAAAACTTACAAAAATGGATTGATGAGAGACAATAGGGTCTCTAATCACATGAACATAAAAATTACAGTAAGATTAATATAAAAGAACATCCCAATAACAATAAAGATGAGCTTTAAAAGGAATGACATGAAAGAGTGTACTTAAAAAGAAAGAGAGGTGTAGGATCCCTTACCTCGGGTCCGACTTGACTCGATCGTTCTTTAATCTCCTGAATAATAAACTTGAGTTAATTTCTAATTCCTTAAGAATGTTTTTAAAGTTCATTATTACTTTTATACCACTTATTACCATGTCATAAACATTATGTAATCATTTAAGTTAATAATATTTGTTTTGCCGATATTTGGTTCTTAAGTCGAAAGTGGAATTCTTACAATTACATGTTGTTCGTGTGGCCAAATGTTTATTATATCCAGAATTTTATTAATTATGTAGATATCATATATTTCATATATATCCAGTACATGAATGCATTTATAACATTACATAATCGTTTAGAGGTAAGAAATGAAATGCACCGTTCATGGAGACGGTAAGCCGTTCGTACGCATGAACGCTACTTTCATTTCTATTTCGTATTTTATAGAATGGAATAATAATGATATAAAGGTATATTATAATTCCAGTATAATATCATATATAATATCATATTTCCATCCTTTATACATCCCACATATGGTATTTAATGAATCAAATCACTTTGAGGGGGCGGTAGTCCGCACTTCCTTAAATGAAGATATCGCGTATACCCATAATGGAAGCCATAAAGGTAAGACAAAAATGAAAAATACAGAAGCATAAATAAAACATAAACATATTATATATCATATATAAAAATAGTGACATCATAATGGCCACCTTTGAAGGTGTTAAATGAGTATTGAAAAATCATCCTTTCGGGAGGCAGAATTTCACCATCCACGGAAACCGTATGTTCTTTAACCATTTGATGTAGTTGTGTGAGAGTGTAGCTTGAATAAATCTTATAAAAAAAACCTAGTATATTTAAGATAATGTTGTTGTTACAAAAGAAGTAAATAAAAAGAGTTTAGGGGGTTGGAGAAGCAAAATAAAACAAATGAACATGAGAGAGTGAATTACCTTTAAAATTGTAACTCCTTTTGATTTGAGCCTAAAGGATTCCTTTGAAAGGATTCTGCCCAAATGGAATCCTCTAGGATGAGGATAGGGATGTGGAGGGAGTAAATGGGCAGGGTTTGGCCGAGCCAAAGGCTTGAGGAGTGTGTTAAATGAGGTAGAGGTGGGGGCCTTTTATAAGAGGAGAGGAGGGGCACTTTTGGAAAGTAAAGAAATATTACTTTATTTGAAAATGTGTTTCGGTTTCAAAAGATCCCACATTGATATAATTCTTGGATAAGGTGATAAGGCTTAGAAATACACTCATACAAAAAGTTTTGGACATGTGTAGTTCATAGATTTTACATTATCTTTCCATTTTATTTAAATCGTCAAATAATGATGTCATCGCTGCATCATTATTATGTCATAAATAATTTATTTTATTTAATGTCTAAAAATTATAAAAAAATCACTATGATGTAGTAAATCTTTTTAGCTTTCCAATTACGATTTATAATCAAAATTTATACTTGTGTAACCCCACTTAAAAACTGTTTTAGTAAAACAACTCATGTTTGTGTCAATTTAATTTTAACATTAAATAAAAATATATTATTGTCATTTTCCAACTAAAGTGGATCCATGGGGTCCCCAAGTTGACCCATGGCTTGTCTTGGTCGGCCATGATATAACCAATGAGGGTAAGACATGTGTCAAGCTCATCTCATTTTATTAAAGCATTATTTTTACCTTAAACTACACTAATTACCACTAATCGCGATTAAAAACTTAATAAGTTACTATTCACCAAAAAAATATTTTAATCTCATTGAACCACACTTTACTTCTTAATGACAACCATGTATGTCGAATTTTTGAAAATCAAAACACAATGATGACAAAATTTCATTTAAACGGAGAATCAGTTTTTATAAGTACCACTTAGTGGTTTCACTATTCATCAAAAATTGAAGTTTTTCAGAAAAATCCCAAAAATTCATCCTAAGCTATATTTGATATTCTGAATTCAAAAATGAAGTCTGTTTTACAAAATTCAAAACATATAAGTAGATTTTACATTATCTTTCCATTTTATTTAAATCGTCAAATAATGATGTCATCGCTGCATCATTATTATGTCATAAATAATTTAATTTATTTAATGTCTAAAAATTATAAAAAAAAATACTATGATGTAGGAAATCTTTTTAGCTTTCCAATGAATATTTATAATCAAAAAGATGACTTGTATAACCCCACTTAAAAATTGTTTTAGTAAAACATATCATGTTTGTGTCAATTTTACTTTTACATTAAATAAAATGTTATTTATGTCATTTCCCAACCAAAGTGGATCCATGGGGTCCCCAAGTTGAACCATGGCTTGTCTTGGTCGGACATGATACAACCAATGAGGGTAAGACATGTGTCAAGCTCATCTCATTTTATTAAAGCATTATTTTTACCTTAAACTACACTAATTACCACTAATCGCGATTAAAAACTTAATAAGTTACTATTCACCAAAAAATTATTTTAATCTCATTGAACCACATTTTACTTCTTAATGACAACCATGTATGTCGGATTTTTGAAAATCAAAACACAATGATGGAAAAATTTCATTTAAACGGAAAATCAGTTTTTATAAGTACCACTTAGTGGTTTCACTATTCATCAAAAATTGAAGTTTTTCAGAAAAATCCCAAAAAATTCACCCTAAGCTATATTTGATATTCTGAATTCAAAAATGAAGTCCGTTTTAAAAAATTCAAAACATATAAGTCACATTAATTAATTTAATAATTAATTCCCGCTGTCATGACAAATAGCGTGTTTTATGAAACAATAAGTATCAAAAGATTGACACTAGTTTAAGTCTGATTTCAAAGTGAAATTGATTCCAACGACCACTATTGGATTTATTGATAAAAATATTTTCTAATTTCACTTTAAAACCAATTAAAATATAATCTAATCATATAAATAAGTTAGATTAAAAAGTGGTTTTGAATTAAAATACAACATTTTACACTATTCATTAAAAAAAGGAACTTTATCGGAAAGATACCAAAAATTTACACAAAGTAAATTTTGATGTCCCGATTCTTAATAAGAGTTTTATTTGGTCCAAAATAATGTTTAAGAGTGAACAAAAATATATTTAATGATGGTTCTCCATCAAAAGGTGATAAGTGAACCTTTAGTGAAAACTAGGGCATATACGCTTAAAATTGAATTATTTCCGTATTTTAAGCCTTTATCTTTTATTGTATAAATGTAAAAATATTTAAGAACATATATAATCATAATTTAGTTATTTATATCCATTCCCTCCATTACAACGGCTACATGTTAATTACCATTGAAAATAATATTATTTTATTATTAGAGTGCAACGTAAGATTCCCAAGAAACTCGTTGTTGCGTGTTGGGTACACCATCGAGCATAGCGTCCCCTTTAAAGTCATATTAATATTTTATTCACAAATATGGATAAATATGAAAATGTCATATTCCTTATTTACCTGGGGTGATACATCCTTCCCCCCTTTTGGGAATTGCGTCCTCGCAATTTTAAAATTGTGCTTGGAAACATCCTTGAACGTCCCACATCGAAACAAGAGTCGGTAAAACAATCACTTTAAAATAAAGAAAGATAAGCACAGAGGTCACCTGAGTTAACCCATAATAGGATTCTAAGTATGAAAATATAGACATGGAGGAGAAAACATAGGGTCATGTTCCGATGGAGAGTGATAGAAAACATGTTTAGGAGAAAGTTAACAATAAGAAAATCACAAACTTGTGATAGGTTAAACGGTGTTGGGTTCCCCAGTAGGAAAAGTTAATAGACATAATTTTTTTTAAGTTACTTTTTATTGAGGAATTTATTCATAAGGAAGCATAATCACTTATCATGTTGACTTTCAACTTTTACTAGATTCCTTAGTCAAACTCATATTTTTTCCAAAAGACGAGTATTTAGGGAGACTTGTTCGCATTAAGAGTACTATAATCAACTTCTAGAGAATCACCTAATCCCCAAAAGAGAACTATATACATCCCATGTATTTAGGATTTAACCAAAACCAAAACCAAAAAGGTTAGTACAAGATCAGATAATCTAGAAAAGGATAACCCCTTATAAAAAGAAAATCTATGCTTAATCTCCAAAATTTGTCCAACAAAACCCAAAGTTCAACGAGGACCATCCGATAAACAACTTGTCCATAAAATTCTTCAAAGTAAACCAATATAAGATTGAAACCCAAATATTTGAAGGATTTAGTCACATAGTCTTCCAAGTTAAATCATAACATTTATCTCCAAACAACATCAGTTGCTCCTAAAGTCTCACATTGAAAAGTAATTATCCTAATCACATATCCTCCAAAATCAACTTACTCGTAATTTATAAAATTATATAAATAAAAAGGATCAGTCAAACTAACCAGGGACTTCACGTAGTCCAGTGGTAGGTGATAAATACCAGTCGCACTTTGGTTGTGGGTTCGATTCCCGCAGCATTGTCCGACGCGACGGGTTGTCACACGGTCTGCGTGTTGTCCTTTTTCCAAAACTATATAATTCTCAAATCATTACCCAAAAAGGGATAAAATCATCAAAAATAACCATAACATAATTTAACCTCAATTTTATCTCATTCCTTTCACTTCAATCATAACATATGGTAACCCATAATTACCTCAAAAGTAAGGATCATATAAACCCAAATGGTTCTTTATAACTATGTCCACAAAAGAAAAGATAACTATTACTTGAATAAAATTTTCCTGTATTAAACATCAGGGTTACACATAATATAAAAAGTCTTCTAATGTAACCCCATCATCAAAAGAGACTTAATACTCTTAAGAATTTCACCCTAACTCTTGAAGCCCTTATATGTTGACATCTTACTCATTCAACATTCTTCATGATCCATTATCAATTACTTTCCAACTTATTCCGAAATACCTCTTTCCTACAAACAAAATCATGAATCATATCCTAAGATTCCAAAATAAGAAAACAATAGTCATGAAATAGTACATACCTTTGATTGGTCATTGTCAGTTTCTTCATCCTCAATCGGAATGGCATTAGGTATTGGTAAACTAATATTGGTACGCTCTTGGTGACCCCATTCACAAAACTTCTTCATAGGACATGTGTTTGCATAATGACCATGCACACCACATTTAAAACATTCAATTGATCCCTCAGAAAGAACTTTTTTCCCTTTCCTCGAGTCAACTGGATGCTTCCTTTTCCCATGACAGGTTCTTTCTTTATGACCTTCATTTCCACATCTATAGCATATTTCTGTCCCTTTGAAACATTTTCCTAGGTGTTTCTTTCCACATCTTTGACACATAGGTTTTTGAACACACTTACCTTTATGATTATTACCTGTACTTCCGTAGGGATTTGTTTCTTGCATATATGATGCCTTAGAGAAATCTCCAAGGTTTAGGTGGTCAATCATGACTCCAGATAGTTGGTTGAGGATAATCAAAAGAGTTCTCATTGCAGCTCCCATATCATTCAGTTGCTTGCACAAAAAACTGTCACAGTTTCCTTCACATCCACTGTTACTTTGGTGCTTGCTAGATCCATCCATTTACTAAAACCAAAAAGGTCAGTGTGAGTATATCAACAAAACCCTCATGTACTAATGAGTAAGATAGACAATAAGATATACTTACTCATTCACTTTATCTAAAACTAAGACTCTTTCTGAAATCCTAACCATTATGGTAATTGTCAATTATGCTTAAAGAATACCCTAACCTCTAAAGTTATCTAAACCGACCTTTGATACCAACTGTAAGGCCCCATCCTTAAACCTTACTTAAACTTGAGTTACTACAAGATTACACATTGAGGATCTTTTCAGGTTTAGAGTTTTAGAGAATTAGATCATGAAACTTGCATTACATTCCACATTTAAACAAGGTGGTTACATAAAAGACAATATTCATTCTTCCCATCAATGGAAACCTATTTAAAATAAAACACAGATTCTTTCTTGACACATCCTTGACACTCTCGTCACATCATGTACCTTTCCCTTGACCTGTGAAAAGCATTTCAAAAACATGGGATGAGCATAAAAAGCTCAGTAAGGGTTATAAAAATATGGAAAGGAAACATGAGTTCATATATACATAAGAATGAAATCATACTTTACCCATAAAACACAGGCATATTAAATCATGAATAAATCATAGAAAACATAAGACATAAAGGTAACTTGAGGCATTCATAACATTCTTACGTAGGGAGTAACCCTCTTGGTTACGTTTGGAATACCCATCACAGCATATTCCTTAAATCTCTTCGGAGAAACCTTAACGTTTCACTCCTTCGCGTTACCCAATGCATTGGAGAGCTATATCGGGCTCACCCGCCCTTAGTTTATCACGGAACCACCCGTTCTTCATAAAAATGCCCAAGAACCATAACATAATCATATCACATTAACATGAATAAAGGAAACATAACATTTCCACATTTCAATCACAATATAACATTTTAGGATATTGAAATAATGAATCCATTCAAAAAGAAACCATTTCCAAAACCATTTAAAACATTTAATAAAGAGATTTTTGAATCATAGTGTCCCATACCACCTTTGAAGCTTTTAACATTTTAAACCATTAATATCCATATAAATAAATCCTTAAAACCATTTTTTAAAACATGGATATTAATAAGAACAAATAATTAAAACATTTAAAATGATATTTTGGTTAAAGGGGTTTTACCAAAATTAGAGACACTTGAATACAATAATCGAGGAATAACATTTTGTCAGAACTTTATAATATCATTAGAATAAAAGGATCCATGATATAATACTCCAAAGGACAGTATATACACCATATAAGAGTGAATTGGTGCATAACAACAATGAACCCTCAATAGAAATGTCAAATGTGAGGAAATCCCTTATAAAGAAGGTATCCTTAAATTAAGGACAAATAAATCTCAAAAATATGCGTGAAAAATATATATACACCCAATATAAGTGGATATTAAGTGTAAAACAATAAAAGGTCATTCACACATATTCAATGGATGACATATTCAATGACTACAAGTTGAACCCAATGAAATCGAAATTGGGTTAAAAAGTTCCCTTGACAGCCTAACGACATCACATCCAAATGAGTTCATGAGAGATAAAAAGTGTATCTCATCACTTGGACATAAAATTTACATCAATAAGGATGTATGAGAACATATCCCAACATAAAAATATGTAAATTAAAAGACCCAATAAAAGAAGTCTTTTAAAAAAGAGGAGGGTGAAAGGTTCCCTTACCGACTTGGGTATCTTTCAAAACATACACCCCATGAAAGAAAGACAATAGGTCACTGATGTAAATACTCATAAACGAAAGTATATTACACAAAGAGTAGAATAATGGGCAGTACATACACCACTCAATGGAATTTGTGGCAAATGTAGCATAAATCTCACAGGAATAAAAGTGAGATGAAAAATCCCTTACGAAAACTCGGCAGCCTAACGACGCCACATAAAACTTCCGAATATGGATTGATGAGATCAAATAGAGTATCCCATCATATTACAATAGAATTTACAGAAAGTGGAATATAAAAGAAAATCCCCCAACATTGAAATTAAATTAATTAAATTATTTATGACATAATAATGATGCAGGGATGACATCATTATTTGACGATTTAAATAAAATGAAAAGATAATGTAAAATATATGAACTAAACATGTCCAAAACTTATTGGATGAGTTGATTTAGAAGCCTTATCACCTTATCCACGAATTATATCAATGTGGGACCTTTTGAAACCGAATGTTTTTTTCAAATAAATAAAATTTCTTTACTTTCCAAAAGTTCCCCTCCTCTCCTCTTATAAAAGGCCCCCACCTCTACCTCATTTAACACACTCCTCAAGCCTTTGGCTCGGACAACCCCTGCCCATTTACTCTCTCCACATCCCTCTCCTCATCCTAGAGGATTCCCTTTGGGCAGAATCCTTTCAAATAGAGCCTTTAGGATCAAATCAATAGGAGTTACACTTTTAAAGGTAATTCATTCTCTCATGTTCATTTGTTTTATTTTGCTTCTCCAACCCCCTAAACTCTTTTTATTTACTTCTTTTGTAACAACACCAGTATCTTCAATATACTATGATGTTGTTATAATATTTATTCGAGCTACACTATCACACAACTACATCAAATGGTTAAAGAACATACGGTTTCCGTGGATGGTGAAATTCTGCCTCCCGAAACGATGATTGTTCAATACTCATTTAACACCTTCAAAGGTGGCCATTATGATGTCACTATTTTTATATATGATACATAATATGTTTACGTTTTATTTATGCTTCTGTATTTTTCATTTTTGTCTTACCTTTATGACTTCCATTATGGGTATACGTGATATCTTCATTTAAGGAAGTGCGGACTACCGCCCCCTCAAAGTGATTTGATTCGTTAAATACCATATGTGGGATGTATAAAGGATGGAAATATGATATTATATATGATATTATACTGGAATTATAATATACCCTTATATCATTATTATTCCATTCTATAAAATACGAAATAGAAATGAAAGTAGCGTTCATGCGTACGTACGGCTTACCGTCTCCATGAACGGTGCATTTCATTTCTTACCTCTAAATGATTATGTAATGTTATAAATGCATTCATGTACTGGATATATATGACATATATGATATCTACATAATTAATACAATTCTGGATATAATAAACATTTTGCCACACGAACAACATGTAATTGTAAGAAGTCCACTTTCGACTTAAGAACCAAATATCGGCAAAACAAATATTATTAACTTAAATGATTACATAATGTTTATGACATGGTAATAAGTGGTATAAAAGTAATAATGAACTTGAAAAAGGTTCTTAAGGAATTATAAATTAACTCAAGTTTATTATTCCCGAGATTAAAGAACGATCGAGTCAAGTCGGACCCGAGGTAAGGGATCCTACAACTCTCTTTCTTTTTAAGTACACTCTTTTATGTCATTTATTTTAAGCTCATCTTTCTTATGATTGGGATGTTCTTTTATATTAAATTTACTATAATTTTTATGTTCATGTGATGAGAGACCCTATTCTCTCTCATAAATCCATTTTGGATGTTTTGAGTGGCGCCGTTAGGCTGCCGAACTTTCGTAAGAGATCTAACCTTTCTCTTTCTTTTTAAGTACTCTCCTTTATGTCACTTCTTTTAAACTCCTCCTTGCAATGTTGGGGGATTTTCTTTTATATTACACTTGCTGTAAATTCTATTGGAATATGATGGGATACTCTATTTGATCTCATCAATCCATATTCGGAAGTTTTATGTGGCGTCGTTAGGCTGCCGAGTGTTCGTAAGGGATTTTTCATCTCACTTTTATTCCCGTGAGATTTATGCTACATTTTCCAAAAATTACATTGAGTGGTGTATGTACTGCACATTATTCTACCCTTTGTGTAATATACTTTCGTTTATGAGTATTTACATCAATGACCTATTGTCTTTCTTTCATGGGGTGTATGTTTTGAAAGATACCCAAGTCGGTAAGGGAACCTTTCACCCTCCTCTTTTTTAAAAGACTTCTTTTATTGGGTCTTTTAATTTACATATTTTTATGTTGGGATATGTTCTCATACATCCTTATTGATGTAAATTTTATGTCCAAGTGATGAGATACACTTTTTATCTCTCATCAACTCATTTTAATGTGATGTCGTTAGGCTGTCAAGGGAACTTTTTAACCCAATTTCGATTTCTTTCGGTTTAACTTGTAGTCATTGAATATGTCATCCATTGAATATGTGTGAATGACCTTTTATTGTTTTACACTTAATATCCACTTATATTGGGTGTATATATATTTGTCACACATATTTTTGAGATTTATTTGTCCTTAATTTAAGGATAACTTCTTTATAAGGGATTTCGTCACATTTGACATTTCTATTGAGGGTTCATTGTTGTTATGCACCAATTCACTCTTATATGGTGTACATACTGTCCTTTGGAGTATTATATCATGAATCCATTTATTCTCATGATATTATAATGTTATGACTAAATGTTATTCCTCAATTATTGTATTCAAGTGTCTCTAATTTTGGTAAAACCCCTTTAACCAAAATATCGTTTTAAATGTTTTAATTATTTGTTCTTATTAATATCCATGTTTTCAAAATGGTTTTAAGGATTTATTTATATGGATATTAATGGTTTAAAATTTTAAGCTTCAATGTGGTATGGGACACTTTTATTCAAAAATCTCTTTATTAAATGTTTTAAATGGTTTTGGAAATGGTTTCTTTTTGAATGGATTCATTATTTCAATATAACCCTCTTGGTTACGTTTGGAATACCCATCATAGTATATTCCCTAAAATCTCTTCGGAGAAACCTTAACGTTTCACTCCTTCGCGTTACCCAATGCATTGGAGAGCTATAACGGGCTCACCCGCCCTTAGTTTATCACGGAACCACCCGTCTTCATAATAATTCCCAAGAACCATAACATAATCATATCACATAAAACATGCATAAAGGAAACATAACATTTCCACATTTCAATCACGAGATATCAATACAACACATTGATATAATAAAAACATTATGAAAACCATTTTCAATACCAAAGTAAAACATGGTATTTATTTTTCTTTAAAAAAAAGAAGGTATGGATTGTAGAGAAAGCTGAAACTCAAATAACAGTTACGACAGCGGAGAAGTCGTTGTCGCCGCATACGTACGACAAAAACATTTCCTTTTGTCGTTTAGTAAACGTTTCGTATAAAAAAGATTCCTTTTGAATAAACTTAAAATTCAAAGGGGTTTATACACCGTATAAAAGAAAGTTGTGTATAAAATAAAATATGCCTCAATGAAAGGAGATTGAGATGAAGTCCCTTACCTCGGGTCCGACTTGACTCGATCGTTCTTTAACGCCCTGAATAATAAACTTGAGTTAATTTATACTTGATTAAGAACCTTTTTAAAGTTAATTATTCCTTTTATATCACTTATTTCCATGTTATAAACATTATGTAACCATTTAAGTTAATAATGTTTGTTTTGTCAATATTTGGTTCTTAAGTCGAAAGTGGACTTGTTACAATTACATGTTGTTCGTGTGGTCAAAAGTTCTTTATATCCAGAATGAAATTCCCGATTTGGATATAATATGTATCATATATATCCAGAATATACATGTATTTATAATATTACATAATCATTTAGAGGTAAGAAATGAAATGCACCGTTCATGGAGACGGTAAGCCGTACGTACGCATGAACGCTACTTTCATTTCTTTGTCATATTAGTGGAATTAAAACTAAATGAGAGGTATGTATATTTTAATTCCAGAATTATATTAATCATTTAGATATATCATTAATTATATATATACATTATATACATGTAATTTTAATAGTACATTACATTTGGGGATAAGAAATGAAATGCACCGTTCATGGAGACGGTAAGCCGTACGTACGCATGAACGCTACTTTCATTTCTATCTCATACTTTAATGGAAAGAAATAATAATGATATAGAGGTATATTATAATTTTAGTATAACATCATATATAATAACTTTAAATCCATCCTTTACACGTCCCACATATGGCATTAACGAATCACATCACTTTTAGGGGGCGGTAGTCCGCACTTCCTTAAATAAAGATATCGTGTTTACCCACAATGGAAACCATAAAGGTATGCCAAAAATGAAAAATACAGAAGCTTAAAGAAAACATAAACATATTATATATCATATATAAAAATAGTGACATCATAATGGCCACCCTTGAAGGTGTTAAATGAGTATTGAACAATCATCGTTTCGGGAGGCAGAATTTCGCCATCCACGGAAACCGAATGTTGTTTAACCATTTGATGTAGTTGTGTGAGACTGTAGCTCAAATAAATATTATAACAACATCCTAGTATATTTAAGATACTGGTGTTGTTACAAAAGAAGTAAATAAAAAGAGTTTAGAGGGTTGGAGAAGCAAAATAAAACAAATGAACAAGAGAGAATGAATTACCTTTAAAAGTGTAACTCCCTTTTGATTTGATCCTAAAGGCTTCCTTTGAAAGGATTCTTCCCAAAGGGAATCCTCTAGGATAAGGAGAGGGATGTGGAGAGAGTAAATGGGCAGGGGTTGGCCGAGCCAAAGGCTTGAGTAGTGTGTGAAATGAGGTAGAGGTGGGGGCCTTTTATAAGAGGAGAGGAGGGGCACTTTTGGAAAGTAAAGAAATATTACTTTATTTGAAAATGTGTTTCGGTTTCAAAAGGTCCCACATTGATATAATTCGTGGATAAGGTGATAAGGCTTCTAAATACACTCATCCAATAAGTTTTGGACATGTGTAGTTCATAGATTTTACATTATCTTTCCATTTTATTTAAATCGTCAAATAATGATGTCATCGCTGCATCATTATTATGTCATAAATAATTTAATTTATTTAATGTCTAAAAATCATAAAAAAATACTATGATGTAGGAAATATTTTTATCTTTCCAATGAATATTTATAATCAAAAATATTATCTTTATAACCCCATGTAAAAATTGTTTTCGTAAAACATATTATGTTTGTGTCATTTTTACTTTTACATTAAATAAAAAGTTATTTATGTCATTTCCAAACCAAAGTGTCTCCATGGGGTCCCCAAGTTGATACATGGCTTGTCTTGGTCGGACATGACACAACCAATAAGTTTGGGACATGTGTCTAGGTCATTTCATATTATTAGAGCATTATTTATACCTTAAACTACACTAATTACCACTAATCGCGATTAAAAACTTAATAAGTTACAATTCACCAAAAAATTATTTTAATCTCATTGAACCACATTTTACTTCTTAATGTCAACCATGTATGTCGGATTTTCAAAATTCAGTACACATTAGTGGTAAACTTTCATTTAACTGAAAAATCAGTTTGCTTGATTACCACTTAGTGGTTTCACTATTCATCAAAAATTGATGTTTTTCAGAAAATTACCAAAAATTCACCCTAAGCTATATTTGGTATTCCGAATTCAAAAATGAAGTCCATTTTACAAAATTCAAAACATATAATTCAAATTAATTAATTTAATAATTAATTCCCGCTGTCATGACAAATAGCGTGTTTTTGTGAAACAATAAGTATCAAAAGATTGACACCAGTTTAAGTCCAATTTCAAAGTGAAATTGATTCCAATGACCACCATTGGATTAACTGGTAAAAATATTTTCTAATTTCACTTTAAAACCAATTAAAATAATAATCTAATCATATAAATAATTTAGATTAAAAAGAGGTTTTGAATTAAAATACAACATTTTACACTATTCATAAAAAAATGAACTTTATCAGAAAGGTACCAAAAATTTACACAAAGTAAATTTTGATGTCCCGATTCTAAAGAAGAGTTATATTTGGTCCAAAATAAAGTATAAGAGTGATCAAAACTATATTTAATGACGGTTCTCTGTCAAAAGGTGATAAGTGGACCTTTCGTGAAAATTAGGGTATAACTGCCTAAAATTGAACTCTCTCTGTATTTTAAGTCTTTATCTTTTATTGGGTAAATGTAAAAACATTTAAAAACATATCTAATCATATTTTAGTTATTTCTATCCATTCCCGCCAGTATAACATCTACTTGTTAACTAACATTTAAAATAATATTATTTTATTACTAGTGTGCTACGTAAGTTTCAAAGAAACTCATCGTTGCGTATCGGGTACGCTATCGAACATAGCAACCCCTTTAAAATAAAATTAATATTTAATTCGTAAATATTAATAAATATGAAAATTCTTTATTCTTTATTTACCTGGGATGTTACATCCTTCCCCCCTTTTGGGAATTGCGTCCTCGCAATTTTATTCACTTATCAAAATAAGTGGGGGTATTTATCTCTCATAGCATTTTCAGATTCCCATGTTGCCTCTTCAATCATGTGGTTTTTTCACAAAACCTTTACCTGCTTAATCACCTTATTCCGTAACACTTGTTCCCTGTGGTCAAGAATCTGGACCGGTTGTTCCTCATAAGATAGGTTCTCTTCCAGCTAAACTACCTCTGGACTCAAAACATGAGATGGATCTGGCATATACTTTCTCAACCTCGAAACGTGAAAAACATTGTGTACCTGAGATAAACTCGGAGGTAAAGCCACTCGGTATGCAACTGATCCAACTCTTTCCAGAATTTCGTATGGTCCAACCAACCATGGACTCAACTTTCCTTTCTTACCAAATCTCATCACACTTTTCCAAGGAGAAACCATGAGAAAAGCATGATCACCTACCTCAAAAGATAGATCCTTCCTCCGGTTATCCACATAACTCTTCTGCCTGCTCTGAGCTGTTCTCATGTGTTTTCTGAATCAACTGAACTTTTTCTGCCATCTCTTCTACCAATTCTGGTCCCATCAGCTTCCTTTCACCCACTTCATTCCAAAATGCTGGAGTTCGACACCACTTCCCATATAATGTCTCAAATAGTGCCATCTGTATACTGGAATGAAATCTGTTATTATAAGAAAATTCAACCAAAGAAAGATGTTGGTCCCAACTTCCCTGATAATCCATAGAACAAGCTCGTAGCATATCCTCCAATGTCTGAATTGTTCGTTCTGACTGCCCATCTGATTGAGGATGAAAAGTTGTACTAAAATTTAATTCAGTACCCAACGACTTCTGAAGGCCTTTCCAAAATTTAAAAGTAAACCTGGGATCACGATCCGGTACAATGGAGAGAGGAACTCCATGTAACCTGACTATCTCTTTAAGATACAGGCGGGAAAGTTGATCAAGAGAGAAAGTATCTCGTATAGAAAGGAAATGAGCAGATTTGGTCAAGCGATCAACAATAACCCAGATTGCATTATTACCTTGAGATGTCCTCGGTAATCCCACAACAAAGTCCATGGATATGTTTTCCCATTTCCACTCTGGCACTGGTAAAGGCTGAAGCATCCCTTTCGGTAACTACTGCTTTGCTTTAACCTGTTGACATGTCAAACACTTCACAGTAAAATCAGAAATGTCTCTTTTCATCCCACCAGTAATACTCCCGCAGATCTCTGTACATCTTAGTACTGCCAGGATGAACTGAAAACAGGGAACTATGAGCCTCACATAACAACTCATTCTTCAACTGTGAATCACAAGGCACACATAAACTCTTCACAAACCTCAAAATACAAACACAAACTTATCCAAGAACTCATGGAAAATTTTATTCATAAGGTCCATGAATACAGCAGGTGCATTGGTTAACCCAAAAGGCATAACTACAAATTCATAATGGCCATATCTAGTACGGAACGTAGTCTTCGGAACATCTGCTTCTTTTACTTTCAACTGATGGTACCCCGACCTCAAGTCAATCTTCGAAAAATACTGAGCTCCCTGGAGCTGATACCACTTCATTCGATGGCCCAACATCTGCTGAACTTGTTGCAAAGGTTTTCACCACCCCTTTCTGCTTGTAGTCTAACTGCTTTTCCCCAGTTGAGTTCTTCGTTGGACACTCGTTTGCATAATGACCCATTTCATTACACTTAAAACATCTTACCGTTGGCTTTTCATTTCCTGCTTGATCATCTTCCTTACAGTTACGAGCAATATGACCAGACTTACCACACCGAAAGCACTTACCAGACTTGGATAAACATTCCTCAGGATGCATTTTACCACACTTCTCACAGGATGGATATTTGGTTTTCTTACCTCCTTGCTTATTTGATGAATTCTTCCCCTTTGCCTGCCAACTAGACCTCTTATTCTGTTGTTTGTCATAGAACACCTGATCATCGGAAAACTCCATTTCTACCTTCTCCGCACATCGAACAAGTTTTTCACAACTTTTGAATTCACGAGAAGCTAAAGCCCTTCGATACTTTGGCTTTAACCCTGAGTAAAAATGGTTTATTTTACTATCAAGATCTCGTATGAAGTTTGGAGCATACCTTGCCAATCGAGTGAACTTTTCTTCATAAGCAGCCACTGAATCATCCTCCTGCCTCAATTCTAGGAACTGTTTTTCCATCCTAAGACGAACCACCTTAGGAAAATATTTCTCAAGAAACATACCTTTGAATTCATCCTAGTGAAGATCCTCAATCTCATCACTATCCCTTATATTTTTCACCATCGACCACCACTGATCAGCTTCACCTTCAAAACGGTAAACAACAAGACTAACCTTTTGATGTTCTGAACACCCCATGACATCAAAAATCTTCTCCAGTTCTTTAATCCACCCATCAGCTTGCACAAGGTCAGATGATCCTCTGAATGATGGGGGATGTTGCCTCATGAAATGTTCCACCACTGACATGTTCCTCTGCGGTTGATCTGGCTGATCTCGTGCATGGATACCACCACCATTTATAGCCTGAGTCAACTGTGCCATTACTGCAACAAACTGTTCAGTTCCGATTCCGACCATCTCAGGTTGCTGATTTGGAAGGTTATTTCCTTCTGTATGCCTTCCTAGCACTGCTTCCCTATTTCCTCTGCGGAAAACCATTCTGAACAAACATGTCTTAGATGAAGCAACATGGTAATATTTAAATGCTATATCATTTCGAAAAAAAAATATTTTTGGATAATCATTTAATAGAATTCTAACTCCTAAAGTTATCTAAACAGACCTTTGATACCAACTATAAGGCCCCAGCCTTAAACCTTACTTAATCTTGAGTTATTACAAGATTACACATTGAGGATATTTTCGGGTTTAGAGTTTTAGAGAATTAGATCATAAAACTCGCATTACATTCCACATATAAACAAAGTGGTTACATAAAGATAGTATTCTTCATTCCCATCAATGGAAACACATTTAAAATAAAACATGGATTATTTCTTGACACATCCTTGACTCTATCATCTTATCATGTACCTTTCCCTTGACCTGTGAAAAACATTTCAAAAACTTGGGATGAGCATAAAAACTCAGTATGGGTTATAAAAAAAACATGGAAAGGAAACATGAGTTCATATATACATAAGAATGAAATCATACTTTACCCATAAAACATAGGCACTTTAACATACCTCATAAAATCATGAATAAATCATAGAAATCATAAGACATAAAGGTAACTTGAGGCATTCATAACATTCTTACGTAGGGAGTAACCCTCTTGGTTACGTTTGGAATACCCATCACAGTATATTCCCTAAAATCTCTTCGGAGAAACCTTAACGTTTCACTCCTTCGCGTTACCCAATGCATTGGAGAGCTATAACGGGCTCACCCGCCCTTAGTTTATCACGGAACCACCCGTCTTCATAATAATTCCCAAGAACCATAACATAATCATATCACATAAAACATGCATAAAGGAAACATAACATTTCCACATTTCAAACACGAGATATCAATACAACACATTGATATAATAAAAACATTATGAAAACCATTTTCAATACCAAAGTAAAACATGGTATTTATTTTTCTTTTAAAAAAAAGAAGGTATGGCTTGTAGAGGAAGCCGAAACTCAAATAACGGTTACGACGGCAGAGAAGTCGTTGTCGCCGCATACGTATGACAAAAACATTCCCTTTTGTCATTTAGTAAACGCTTCGTATAAAAAAGATTCCTTTTGAATAAACGTAAAAGTCAAAGGGGTTTATACACCGTATAAAAGAAAGTTGTGTATAAAATAAAATATGCCTCAATGAAAGGAGATTGAGACGAAGTCCCTTACCTCGGGTCCGACTTGACTCGATCGTTCTTTAACGCCTTGAATAATAAACTTGAGTTAATTTATACTTGATTAAGAACCTTTTTAAAGATCATTATTCCTTTTATATCACTTATTTCCATGTTATAAACATTATGTAACCATTTAAGTTAATAATGTTTGTGTTGTCAATATTTGGTTCTTAAGTCGAAAGTGGACTTGTTACAATTACATGTTGTTCGTGTGGTCAAAAGTTCTTTATATCCAAAATGAAATTCCCGATTTGGATATAATATGTATCATATATATCCAGCATATACATGTATTTATAATATTACATAATCATTTAGAGGTAAGAAATGAAATGCACCGTTCATGGAGACGGTAAGTCGTACGTACGCATGAACGCTACTTTCATTTCTTTGTCATATTAGTGGAATTAAAACTAAATGAGAGGTATTTATATTTTAATTCCAGAATTATATTCATCATTTAGATATATCATTAATTATATATATACATTATATACATGTAATTTTAATAGTACATTACATTTGGGGATAAGAAATGAAATGCACCGTTCATGGAGACGGTAAGCCGTACGTACGCATGAACGCTACTTTCATTTCAATCTCATACTTTAATGGAAAGAAATAATAATGATATAGAGTTATATTATAATTCCAGTATAACATCATATATAATAACTTTAAATCCATCCTTTACACGTCCCACATATGGCATTAACGAATCACATCACTTTTAGGGGGCGATAGTCCGCACTTCCTTAAATGAAGATATTGTGTTTACCCATAATGGAAACCATAAATGTATGACAAAAATGAAAAATACAGAAGCTTAAAGAAAACATAAACATATTATATATCATATATAAAAATAGTGACATCATAATGGCCACCCTTGAAGGTGTTAAATGAGTATTGAACAATCATCGTTTCGGGAGGCAGAATTTCGCCATCCACGGAAACCGTATGTTCTTTAACAATTTGATGTAGTTGTGTGAGAGTGTAGCTCAAATAAATATTATAACAACATCCTATTATATTGAAGATACTGGTGTTGTTACAAAAGAAGTAAATAAAAAGAGTTTAGAGGGTTGGAGAAGCAAAATAAAACAAATGAACAAGAGAGAATGAATTACCTTTAAAAGTGTAACTCCCTTTTGATTTGAGCCTAAAGGCATCCTTTGAAAGGATTCTGCCCAAAGGGAATCCTCTAGGATTAGGATAGGGATGTGGAGAGAGTAAATGGGCAGGGGTTGGCCGATCCAAAGGCTTGATTAGTGTGTGAAATGAGGTAGAGGTGGGGGCCTTTTATAAGAGGAGAGGAGGGGCACTTTTGGAAAGTAAAGAAATATTGCTTTATTTGAAAATGTGTTTCGGTTTAAAAAGGTCCCACATTGATATAATTCGTGGATAAGGTGATAAGGATTCGAAATCCACTCATCCAATAAGTTTTGTACATGTGTAGTTCATATATTTTACATTATCTTTCCATTTTATTTAAATCGTCAAATAATGATGTCATCGCTTCATCATTATTATGTCATAAATAATTTAATTTATTTAATGTCTAAAAATCATAAAAAATACTATGATGTATGAATTCTTTTTATCTTTCCAATGACTATTTATAATCAAAAATCTGATCTTTATAACCCCATGTAAAAATTGTTTTCGTAAAACATATTATGTTTGTGTCATTTTTACTTTTACATTAAATAAAAAAGTTATTTATGTCATTTCCAAACCCAAGTGTCTCCATGGGGTCCCCAAGTTGACCCATGGCTTTTCTTGGTCGGCCATGATACAACCAATAAGGTTGGGACATGTTTCTAGGTCATTTCATATTATTAAAGCATTATTTATACCTTAAACTACACTAATTACCACTAATCGCGATTAAAAACTTAATAAGTTACTATTCACCAAAAAAAAATTTTAATCTCATTGAACCACATTTTACTTCTTAATGACAACCATGTATGTCGGATTTTAAAAATTCAGTACACATTAGTGGTAAACTTTCATTTAACTGAAAAATCAGTTTGCTTGATTACCACTTAGTGGTTTCACTATTCATCAAAAATTGAAGTTTTTCAGAAAATTACCAAAAATTCACCCTAAGCTATATTTGATATTCCGAATTCAAAAATGAAGTCCATTTTACAAAATTCAAAACATATAAGTCAAATTAATTAATTTAATAATTAATTCCCGCTGTCATGACAAATAGCGTGTTTTTGTGAAACAATAAGTATCAAAAGATTGACACCAGTTTAAGTCCAATTTCAAAGTGAAATTGATTCCAATGACCACCATTGGATTAACTGGTAAAAATATTTTCTAATTTCACTTTAAAACCAATTAAAATAATAATCTAATCATATAAATAATTTAGATTAAAAAGAGGTTTTGAATTAAAATACAACATTTTACACTATTCATAAAAAAATGAGCTTTATCAGAAAGGTACCAAAAATTTACACAAAGTAAATTTTGATGTCCCGATTCTAAAGAAGAGTTATATTTGGTCCAAAATAAAGTATAAGAGCTTCTGTTTTTTTTCATTTTGGGCATACCTTTATGGTTTCCATTATGGGTAAACACGATATCTTCATTTTAGGAAGTGCGGACTACCGCCCCCTGAAAGTGATTTGATTCGTTAATACCATATGTGGGATGTGTAAAGGATAAAGTTAATTATATTATATATCCTATTATACTGGAATTATAATATACTCTTATATCATTATGATTCCATTCCAGAAAATAAGAAATAGAAATGGAAGTAGCGTTCATGCGTACGTACGGCTTACCGTCTCCATGAACGGTGCATTTCATTTCTTATCCCCAAATGTAATGTACTATTAAAATTACATGTATATAAAGTATATATATAATTAATGATATATCTAAATGATGAATATAATTCTGGAATTAAAATATACATACCTCTCATTTAGTTTTAATTCCACTAATATGACAAAGAAATGAAAGTAGCGTTCATGCGTACGTACGGATTACCGTCTCCATGAACGGTGCATTTCATTTATTACCTCTAAATGATTATGTAATATTATAAATACATGTATATTCTGGATATATATGATACATATTATATCCAAATCGGGAATTTCATTCTGGATATAAAGAACTTTTGACCACACGAACAACATGTAATTGTAACAAGTCCACTTTCGACTTAAGAACCAAATATTGACAAAACAAACATTATTAACTTAAATGGTTACATAATGTTTATAACATGGAAATAAGTGATATTAGAGGAATAATGAACTTTAAAAAGGTTCTTAATCAAGTATAAATTAACTCAAGTTTATTATTCAGGGCGTTAAAGAACGATCGAGTCAAGTCGGACCCGAGGTAAGGGACTTCGTCTCAATCTCCTTTCATTGAGGCATATTTCGTTTTATACACAACTTTCTTTTATACGGTGTATAAACTCCTTTGACTTTTACTTTTATACAAAAGGAATCTTTTTCTACGAAGCGTTTTACAAAACGACAAAAAGGAATGTTTTTTTAATGTACGCGGTGACAACGACCTTTTCCGCCGCCGCGAGTATTATTTGATCTTTGGCTTTTTTCTCAACAAGCTGTAATGTTTTTAGAATAAAATAATTACCATATACTCTTTTATGTATTTTGGTATTGAAAATGGTTTTGAAAAAGGATTCTATTATGTCAATATATTTATGATATATTGTGATTAAAATGTGGAAATGTTATCATTTCTTTATATTAGTTTTATGTTTTATGATTTTATACTGGTACTTGGACATTTTAATGGGTGGTTACGTTATAAACCATATGACGGGTGGTGCCGTGAATACCAGGACGGGTGGTTACGTTATAACCTCCAATGCATTGGGTATGGAAGTCAGCCGTATGGCTATTCCATTAAGTATGTATGGAAATTGGCCGTATGGCTATTCCATTAAGTGATATGTGTGGAAGTCAACCGTATGGTTATTCCACTTAAGTATGTTTATGTCCCAAGTTACCTTTATATATTCTATGTGTTCTTTATATGGGTGTTATGGTAATCCTTTGGTTACAAAAAGGTAAGTAATGATACTTTATTCAGTGAAGATTTTTTTTTACTACTTCATAAAGGTGAAGGTATTACTTTGATATAGTATACATGGTTTACTTGATGTTTGAAAAACTAACAGTTTTCATTCTCTTTGTATCCCTTACTGAGCTTTTTATGCTCACCCCATGTTTTTCGAAATGTTTTTCACAGGACTTAAAGTGGAATAAGGTCAAGGACGGGATCAAGGTAATTTCATGCTATCTAAAACATGGAATCTAGACATCTTTCTTTTTAAGAGTTTTTATTTTATGGAGACTTAGTAGAAGTGTCTACTTTGTAATCTTTTAATATGTAATAGTTATGTTCTAATTCTCTAAAACTCTAAACCTGAAAAAATCCTCAATGTGAATTATTCATTTAATTCAATATTAAGTAAGGTTTAAGGCTAGGGCCTTATAGTTGTCATTGGAAAGCTAAAAAGATTTACTACATCATAGTATTTTTTTTATAATTTTTAGACATTAAATAAATTAAATTATTTATGACATAATAATGATGCAGCGATGACATCATTATTTGACGATTTAAATAAAATGGAAAGATAATGTAAAATCTATGAACTACACATGTCCAAAACTTATTGGATGGGTGGATTTCGAAACCTTATCACCTTATCCACGAATTATATCAATGTGGGACCTTTTAAAACCGAAACACATTTTCAAATAAAGTAATATTTCTTTACTTTCCAAAAGTGCCCCTCATCTCCTCTTATAAAAGGCCCCCACCTCTACCTCATTTCACACACTCCTCAAGCCTTTGGCTCGGAAAACCCCTGCCCATTTACTCTCTCCACATCCCTCTCCTCATCCTAGAGGATTCCCTTTGGGAAGAATCCTTACAAAATAAGCCTTTAGGCTCAAATCAAAAGGAGTTACACTTTTAAAGGTAGTTCATTCTCTCATGTTCATTTGTTTTATTTTGTTTCTCCAACCCCCTAAACTCTTTTTATTTACTTATTTTGTAACAACACCAGTATCTTCAATATACTAGGATGTTGTTATAAGATTTATTCGAGCTACACTCTCACACAACTACATCAAATGGTTAAAGAACATACGGTTTCCGTGGATGGCGAAATTCTGCCTCCCGAAACGATGATTGTTCAATACTCAATTAACACCTTCAAGGGTGGCCATTATGATGTCACTATTTTTATATATGATATATAATATGTTTATTTTTTTTAAGCTTCTGTATTTTTCATTTTGGGTATACCTTTATGCTTTCCATTATGGGTAAACACGATATCTTCATTTAAGGAAGTGCGGACTACCGCCCCCTCAAAGTGATGTGATTCGTTAATGCCATATGTGGGACGTGTAAAGGATGGATTTAAAGTTATTATATATGATGTTATACTGGAATTATAATATACCTATATATCATTATTATTTCTTTCCATTAAATTATGAGATAGAAATGAAAGTAGCGTTCATGCGTACGTACGGCTTACCGTCTCCATGAACGGTGCATTTCATTTCTTATCCCCAAATGTAATGTACTATTAAAAGTACATGTATATAATGCATATATATAATTAATGACATATCTAAATGATGAATATAATTCTGGAATTAAAATATACATACCTCTCATTTAGTTTTAATTCCATTAATATGACAAAGAAATGAAAGTAGCGTTCATGCGTACGTACGGCTTACCGTCTCCATGAACGGTGCATTTAATTTCTTACCTCTAAATGATTATGTAATATTATAAATACATGTATATTCTGGATATATATTATATATATGATATCCAAATCAGGAATTTCATTCTGGATATAAAGAACTTTTGACCACACGAACAACATGTAATTGTAAGAAGTCAACTTTCGACTTAAGAACCAAATATTGAAAAAACAAACATTATTAACTTAAATGGTTACATAATGTTTATAACATGGAAATAAGTGATATAAAAGGAATAATTAACTTTAAAAAGGTTCTTAATCAAGTATAAATTAACTCAAGTTTATTATTCAGGACGTTAAAGAACGATCGAGTCAAGTCGGACCCGAGGTATGGGACTTCGTCTCAATCTCCTTTCATTGAGGCATATTTTATTTTATACACAACTTTCTTTTATACAGTGTATAGACCCCTTTGACTTTTACGTTTATTCAAAAGGAATCTTTTTTATACGAAGCATTTACTAAACGAAAAAAGGGAATGTGTTTGTCGTACGTATGCGGCGACAATGACTTCTCTGCCGTCGTGACCGTTATTTGAGTTTCGGCTTCCTCTACAAGCCATACCTTCTTTTTAAAAGAAAAATAAATACCATGTTTTAATTTTCTTTTATTTTAGTATTGAAAATGGTTTTCATAATGTTTTTATATGAATGTGTTGTATTTATATCTTGTGATTGAAATGTGGAAATTTTATGTTCCCTTTATGCATGTTTTATGTGATATGATTATGTTATGGTTCTTGGGCATCATTATGAAGACGGGTGGTTCCGTGATAAACTAAGGGCGGGTGAGCCCGTTATAGCTCTCCAATGAATTGGGTAACGCGAAGGAGTGAAACGTTAAGGTTTCTCTGAAGATATTTTAGGGAATATACTGTGATGGGTATTCCAAACGTAACAAAGAGGGTTACTCCCTACGTAAGAATGTTTTGAATGCCTCAAGTTACCTTTATGTCTTATGATTTCTATGATTTATTCATGATTTTATGAGGTATGTTAAAGTGCCTACGTTTTATGGGTAAAGTATGATTTCATTCTTATGTATATATGAACTCATGTTTCCTTTCCATGTCTTTTTTTTATAACCCATACTGAGTTTTTATGCTCATCCCAAGTCTTTGAAATGTTTTTCACAGGTCAAGGGAAAGGTACATGATAAGATGATAGAGTCAAGGATGTGTCAAGAAATAATCCATGTCTTATTTTAAATGTGTTTCCATTGATGGGAATGAATAATACTATCTTTATGTAACCACTTTGTTTATATATGGAATGTAATGCATGTTTTATGATCTAATTCTCTAAAACTCTAAACCCGAAAAGATCCTCAATGTGTAATCTTGTAATAACTCAAGATTAAGTAAGGTTTAAGGCTGGGGCCTTATAGTTGGTATCAGAGGGAGGTTTAGATAACTTTAGGAGTTAGAATTCTATTAAATGATTATCCAAAAATATTTTTTTTTTTCGAAATGATATAGCATTTAAAGATTACCACGTTGCTTCATCTAAGACATGTTTGTTCAGAATGGTTTTCCGCAGAGGAAACAGGGAAGCAGTTCTAGGAAGGCATACAGAAGGAAATAACCTTCCGAATCAGCATCCAGAAATGGTCGGAATTGGAACTGAATAGTTTGTTGCAGTGATGGCGCAGTTGAATCAAGCGATAAATGGTGGTGGTATCCATGCACGAGATCAGCCAGATCAACCGCAGAGGAACATGTCAGTGGTGGAACATTTCATGAGGCAACATCCCCCATCATTTAGAGGATCATCTGACCCTGTGCAAGCTGAAGGGCGGATTAAAGCACTGGAGAAGATGTTTTTATGTCATGGGGTGTTCAGAACATCAAAAAGTTAGTCTTGCTGTTTACCGTTTTGAAGGTGAAGCTGATCAGTGGTGGTCGATGGTGAAAAATATAAGGGATAGTGATGAGATTGAGGATCTTCACTGGGACGAATTCAAAGGTATGTTTCTTGAGAAATATTTTCCTAAGGTGGTTCGTCTTAGGATGGAAAAACAGTTCCTAGAATTGAGGCAGGAGGATGATTCAGTGGCTGCTTATGAAGAAAAGTTCACTCGATTGGAAAGGTATATTCCAAACTTCATACGAGATCTTGATAGTAAAATAAACCGTTTTTGCTCAGGGTTAAATCCAAAGTATCGAAGGGCTTTAGCTTCTCGCGAGTTTAAAAGTTATGAAAAGCTTGTTCGATGTGCTGAGAAGGTGGAAATGGAGTTTGCCGATGACCAAGTTTTCTATAACAACCAGCAGAACAAGAGACCGAGGTGGCAGGAGAAAGGTAAGAATTCTTCAAAAAAGTCTAATGGTAAGAGAACTAAGTTTCCAGTTTGTGATAAATGTGGCAAAAGACATGCTGGGGAATGTCTTCTGAATTCTGGGAAGTGCTACTGATGTGGTAAGATGGGACATAAGGCTCGTGATTGCACTGAAAAGGATCAAGGTGAAGGTAAGAACAAATTTGATTTACAGTTAGTGAAATGTTATAAGTGCAATGAGATGGGTCACTATGCAAACGAGTGTCCGAAAAAGAGCTTGAGTGATGGAAAGCAGTTAGACTACAAGCAGAAAGGGGTGGTGAAATCCTTTGCAACTACTTCAGCAGATTTCGGGCCATCAAATGAAGTTGTATCAGGTACTTTGTTTGTTTTCTCAGATTATGCCAGTGTGTTGTTTGATTCAGGGTCTACACATTCTTTCATCTCTAAAACCTTTTCTATTAAAATGGGAATACCATCTCAAGAAATGACTCCTGAACTTTTGGTAAAAACAACTGGGGGAAGTGTCGAGGAAAAAAGAATTTATAAGAATCTTCCTATCCTTATCTGTGGAAAGAACCTACTTGCAAACCTTATTGTTCTACCTCTAGTAGAGTTTGATGTTATCCTGGGTATGGATTGGCTCTCTATTTACCATGCTAAGATTGACTGTAGAGCTAAAGAAGTTTCTTTTCAGAAAGACTTTCAGTTTGTTTACAAGAATGAACCCTTACTTTTGATAACATATCAAGAGGCCGAGAAACTTGTAAAAGATGGAAATGAATGTTACCTTGCACACATCGTAGAAAATAAAGGAACTGTTCAGATTAATGATGTGCCAGTGGTAAATGAGTATCCTGATGTTTTTCCTGATGAGTTTCCTGGAATAATACCAGATCGGGAAGTTGAGTTTACTGTTGACTTAGTTCCTGATGCTAATCCAATTTCAAAACCCCCTTATCGAATGGCACAAATTGAAGTTTTAGAGTTGAAGGAGAAATTTCAAGATTTATTAGAGAAAGGTTTCATTAGACCTAGCACATCACCATGGGGTGCTCCTGTTTTATTTGTTAAAAAGAAAGATGGTTCTATGAGTCTTTTCATTGATTATTGAGCCTTGAATAATATCACTGTTAAGAACAAATATCCTTTGCCTCATATCGATGATTTGTTTGATCAGCTCCAGGGAGCTCAGTTTTTTTCAAAGATTGACTTGAGATCGGGGTACCATCAGCTGAAGTTTAAGGAGGCAGATATTCCGAAGACCGCGTTCCGTACGAGATATGGCCATTATGAATTTGTAGTAATGCCTTTTGGGATAACCAATGCACCTGCTGTATTCATGGACTTAATGAATAGAATTTTCCATGAGTTCTTGGATAAGTTTGTGGTGGTTTTCATTGATGATATTTTAGTGTTTTCTAAAAGTAAAGAGTAGCATGAAAAACATTTAAGGGTTATCTTGCAAACCTTAAAAGAAAAGAAACTGTATGGGAAATTCAGCAAGTGTGAGTTTTGGTTGCAACAAATTTCTTTCCTTGGTCACATTGTTTCTAAAGATGGAATAACTGTTGATCCTGCAAAAAAAAAGTTGTGGAAGAATGGCCAAGAACCACAAATGTAACCGAGATTCGTAGCTTCCTTGGTTTGGCGGGCTATTACCGAAGGTTTGTTAGAAATTTTTCACGGTTATCTAGTCCAATGACTAAGCTAACTCGGAAGGGTGTTAAGTTTACCTGGACAAAATAATGTGATGATTGTTTTCAGGAATTGAAAATAAGATTGGTGAATGCTCCAGTTTTGGCACTACCTTCCAGGAATGGTGAGTTTGTTATATACAGTGATGCTTCATTGAAAGGACTTGGTTGCGTCCTAATGCAGAATGATCAGGTAATTGCTTATGCTTCACGAAAGTTGAAAACTCATGAGGTAAATTACCCTACACATGATTTGGAATTAGCTGCTGTTGTTTTTGCTTTAAAAATTTGGAGGCATCATTTTTATGGAGTAAAGTGTGAAATATATACCGATCACAAAAGTTTAAAGTATATATTCACTCAGAAAGAGTTAAACATGAGACAAATGAGATGGCTGGAATTAATCAAGGATTATGATTGTACAATTAATTACCATCCGGGAAAAGCAAATAAAGTGGTTGATGCTTTGAGTCGAAAAAGTAATGCTTCATTAACAATGTTGAGTTTGGAACGTGATCCTTTGGTTAAGGATTTGATAAACTTTGGCATAGAAGTTGTTGGTGCAGGAAGTCCTTCTATTTTGTTTCAGGTATCAGTGAGATCTTCTCTATCAGATAGAATCAAGCAAGCACAGAAGTAAGACAGTGAGTTGCAGAAAAAGGTAGAGCTGGTTCAGAAAGGTAAGTTGCCTGAATTCAACATTGATAATGATTGTGTTTTGATATTTGGGAAGAGATTGTGTGTGCCTTGTGATTCACAGTTGAAGAGAGAGCTGTTATGTGAAGCTCATAGTTCTCCTTTTTCAGTTCATCCAGGCAGTACTAAGATGTATAGAGATCCGCGGGAGTATTACTGGTGGGATGGAATGAAAAGAGATATTGCTTATTTTACTGTGAAGTGTTTGACTTGTCAGCAGGTTAAAGCAGAGCGGCAGTTACCGAAAGGGATGCTTCAGCCTTTACCAGTGCCAGAGTGGAAATGGGAGAATATATCCATGGACTTTGTTGTTGGATTACCGAAGACATCTCGAGGTAATAATGCAATCTGGGTTATTGTTGATCGCTTGACCAAACATGCTCATTTACTTGCTATACGAGATACTTTCTCTCTTGATCAACTTTCCCGTTTGTATCTTAAAGAGATAGTAAGGTTAGATGGAGTTCCTCTCTCCATTATATCGGATCGTGATCCCAGGTTTACTTCTAACTTTTGGAAAGGCCTTCAGAAGTCGTTGGGTAGTGAATTAAATTTTAGTATAGCTTTTCATCCTCAATCAGATGGGCAGTCAGAACGAACAATTCAGATATTGGAGGATATGCTACGAGCTTGTTCTATGGATTATTAGGGAAGTTGGGACCCACATCTTTCTTTGGTTGAGTTTTCATATAATAACAGTTTCCATTCCAGTATACAGATGGCACCATTTCAGGCATTATAAGGGAAGCGGTGTCGAACTCCAGCTTTCTGGGATGAAGTGGGTGAAAGGAAGTTGATGGGACCAGAATTGGTAGAAGAGATGGCAGAAAAAGTTCAGCTGATTTAGAAACACATGAGAACAGCTCAGAGCAGGCAGAAGAGTTATGCGGATAACTGGAGGAAGGATCTATCTTTCGAGGTAGGTGATCATGTTTTTCTCAAGGCTTCTCCTTGGAAAAGTGTGATGAGATTTGGTAAGAAAGGAAAGTTGAGTCCAAGGTTCATTGGACCATACGAAATTCTTGAGAGAGTTGGATCAGTTTCATACCGAGGGGCTTTACCTCCGAGTTTATCTCAGGTACACAATGTTTTTCACGTTTCGATGTTGAAAAGTATATGCCAGATCCATCTCATGTTTTGAGTCCAGAGGTAGTTCAGCTGGAAGAGAACCTATCTTATGAGGAACAACCGGTCCAGATTCTTGACCACAGGGAGCAAGTGTTACGGAATAAGGTGATTAAGCAGGTAAAGGTTTTGTGGAAAAACCACATGATTGAAGAGGCAACATGGGAATCTGAAAATGCAATGAGGGATAAGTACCCCCATTTATTCGATAAGTAAATAAATTGCGGGGACGCAATTTTCTAAAGGGGGGAAGGATGTAACATCCCAAGTAAGTAATGAATAATAGATATTTTTATCTATGTCTATTAATGATTAATATAGTGTTATAGAGGCTTAAAATGAAAATAAATACAATCTTATGCATGGAATACACTAATATTCTTAAAAGATTGTTTTAGTGCCTTTTGATGGCAAACCATTTTTGAATCTATATTTTGATAATTTTATAAACTATGTTTGTCAAAATAAACTTATTATTTATGTTTGGGACATCAAAATTTACTTTGTGTGAATTTTTGGTATTTTTCTGACAATGTTCATTTTTTAATGAATAGTGAAAAATACTGCATTTTACATCAAAACTGCTTTTTAATCTAATTTATTTATATGATTAGATTATCTTTTGAATTTGTATTAATGTGTAATATGAATATATTTTTACCATTTAATCCAATGGTGGTCATTGGAATCAATTTCACTTTGAAATTAGACTTAAACTGGTGTCAATCTTTTGATACTTATTGTTTTGTAAAAACACGCTATTTTCTCTGGCAGCGGGAATTAATTATTGAATTAATTAATGTGACTTATATGATTTGAATTTTGTAAAATGGACTTCATTTTTGAATTCGGAATATCAAATACAGCTTAGGGTGAATTTTTGGTAATTTTCTGAAAAACTTCAATTTTTGATGAATAGTGAAACTACTAAGTGGTAATCAAGCAAACTGATTTTTCAGTTAAATGAAAGTTTACCACTAATGCGTATTGAATTTTGAAAATCCGACATACATGGTTGTCATTAAGAAGTAAAATGTGGTTCAATGAGATTATAATAATTTTTTGTGAATAGTAACTTATTAAGTTCTTAATCGCGATTAGTGGTAATTAGGGTAGTTTAAGGTATAAATAATGCTTTAATAATAGGAAATGACCTAGAAACATGTCCCAACCTTATTGGTTGTGTCATGGCAGACCAAGAAAAGCCATGGGTCAACTTGGGGACCCCATGGAGACACTTTGGTTTGGAAATGACATAAATAGCTTTTTATTAAATGTTAAGGTAAAAATGACACAAACAAGAGATGTTTTACGAAAACAATTTTTAAATGGGGTTATAAAGATAATATTTTTGATTATAAATATTCATTGGAAATCTAAAAAGATTTACTACATCATAGTATTTTTTTATAATTTTTAGACATTAAATAAATTAAATTATTTATGACATAATAATGATGCAGCGATGCCATCATTATTTGACGATTTAAATAAAATGGAAAGATAATGTAAAATCTATGAACTACACATGTCCAAAACTTATTATATGGGTGGATTTCGAAACCTTATCACCTTATCCACGAATTATATCAATGTGGGACCTTTTAAGACCGAAACACATTTTCAAATAAAGTAATATTTCTTTACTTTCCAAAAGTGCCCCTCATCTCCTCTTATAAAAGGCCCCCACCTCTACCTCATTTCACACACTCCTCAAACCTTTGGATAGGCCAACCCCTGCCCATTTACTCTCTCCACATCCCTCTCCTCATCCTAGAGGATTCCCTTTGGGAAGAATCCTTACAAAGTAAGCCTTTAGGCTCAAATCAAAAGGAGTTACACTTTTAAAGGTAATTCATTCTCTCATGTTCATTTGTTTTATTTTGTTTCTCCAACCCCATAAACTCTTTTTATTTACTTATTTTGTAACAACACCAGTATCTTCAATATACTAGGATGTTGTTATAAGATTTATTCGAGCTACACTCTCACACAACTACATCAAATGGTTAAAGAACATACGGTTTCCATGGATGGCGAAATTCTGCCTCCCGAAACGATGATTGTTCAATACTCATTTAACACCTTCAAGGGTGGACATTATGATGTCACTATTTTTATATATGATATATAATATGTTTATTTTTTCTTTGAACTTCTGTATTTTTCATTTTGAGTATACCTTTATGGTTTCCATTATGGGTAAACACGATATCTTCATTTAAGGAAGTGCGGACTACCGCCCCCTCAAAGTGATGTGATTCGTTAATGCCATATGTGGGACGTGTAAAGGATGGATTTAAAGTTATTATATATGATGTTATACTGGAATTATAATATACCAATATATCATTATTATTTCTTTCCATTAAAGTATGAGATAGAAATGAAAGTAGCGTTCATGCGTACGTACGGCTTACCATCTCCATGAACGGTGCATTTCCTTTCTTATCCCCAAATGTAATGTACTATTAAAAGTACATGTATATAATGGATATATATAATTAATGATATATCTAAATGATGAATATAATTCTGGAATGAAAATATACATACCTCTCATTTAGTTTTAATTCCATTAATATGACAAAGAAATGAAAGTAGCGTTCATGCGTATGTACGGCTTACCGTCTCCATGAACGGTGCATTTCATTTCTTACCTCTAAATGATTATGTAATATTATAAATAAATGTATATGCTGGATATATATGATATATATGATATCCAAATCAGGAATTTTATTCTGGATATAAAGAACTTTTGACCACACAAACAACATGTAATTGTAAGAAGTCAACTTTCGACATAAGAACCAAATATTGACAAAACAAACATTATTAACTTAAATGGTTACATAATGTTTATAACATGGCAATAAGTGATATAAAAGGAATAATGAACTTTAAAAAGGTTCTTAATCAAGTATAAATTAACTCAAGTTTATTATTCAGGACGTTAAAGAACGATCGAGTCAAGTCGGACCCAAGGTATGGGACTTCGTCTCAATCTCCTTTCATTGAGGCATATTTTATTTTATACACAACTTTCTTTTATATGGTGTATAAACCCCTTTGACTTTTACGTTTATTCAAAAGGAATCTTTTTTATACGAAGCGTTTACTAAACGACAAAAGGGAATGTTTTTGTCGTACGTATGAAGCGACAATGACTTCTCCGCCATTGTGACCGTTATTTGAGTTTCAGATTCCTCTACCAGCCATACCTTCTTTTTAAAAGAAAAATAAATACCATGTTTTACTTTTCTTTTATTTTAGTATTGAAAATGGTTTTCATAATGTTTTTATATCAATGTGTTGTATTGATATCTTGTGATTGAAATGTGGAAATTTTATGTTCCCTTTATGCATGTTTTATGTGATATGATTATGTTATGGTTCTTGGGTATTATTATGAAGACGGGTGGTTCCGTGATAAACTAAGGGCGGGTGAGCCCGTTATAGCTCTCCAATGAATTGGGTAACTTGAAGGAGTGAAACGTTAAGGTTTCTCCGAAGAGATTTTAGGGAATATACTGTGATGGGTATTCCAAACGTAACCAAGAGGGTTACTCCCTACGTACGGACCTTTGACCAAATTAACAACATGTAAGTGTAAGAAGTCTATTTTTGACTTAAGAACCAAATACCGAAAAAATGAACATTATTAACTTAAATGATTACATGATGTCCATAACATGGTATAAAAGGAATAATGAACTTGAAAGAGGTTCTTAAGCAAGTAGAGATTAACTCAAGTTTATTATTCAGGAGATTAGAGAACGGTCAGGTCATGTCGGATACGAGGTAAGGGACTTCGTCTCAATCTCCTTTCATTGAGGCATATTTCGTTTTATACACAACTTTCTTTTATACGGTGTATAAACTCCTTTGACTTTTACTTTTATACAAAAGGAATATTTTTCTACGAAGCGTTTTACTAAACGACAAAAAGGAATGTTTTTTTTAACGTACGCGGTGACAACGACCTTTTCCGCCGCCGCGAGTATTATTTGATCTTTGGCTTTCTCAACAAGCCCTAATGTTTTTAGAATAAAATAAATACCATATAATATTTTATGTATTTTTGTATTGAAAATGGTTTTGAAAAAGGATTTTATTATGTCAATATATTTATGATATATTGTGATTGAAATGTGGAAATGTTATCATTCCTTTATATTGGTTTTATGTTGTATGATTTTATACTGGTACTTGGACATTTTAACGGGTGGTTACGTTATAAACCATATGATGGGTGGTGTCGTGAATAACATGATGGGTGGTTACGTTATAACCTCCAATGCATTGGGTATGGAAGTCGGCCGTATGTCTATTCCATTAAGTATGTATGGAAATTGGCCGTATGGCTATTCCATTAAGTGATATGTGTGGAAGTCAACCGTATGGTTATTCCACTTAAGTATGTTCATGAATAAATCATAGAAAACATAAGACATAAAGGTAACTTGAGGCATTCATAACATTCTTATGTAGGGAGTAACCCTCTTGGTTACGTTTGGAATACCCATCACAGTATATTCTCTAAATCTCTTCGTAGAAACCTTAACGTTTCACTCCGTCGCATTACCCAATGCATTGGAGAGCTATATCGGGCTCACCCGCCCTTAGTTTATCATGGAACCACCCGTTCTTCATAACAATGCCCAAGAACCATAACATAATCGTATCACATAAACATGAATAAAGGAAACATAACATTTCCACATTTCAATCACAATATAACATTTTAGGATATTGAAATAATGAATCCATTCAAAAAGAAACCATTTCCAAAACCATTTAAAACATTTAATAAAGAGATTTTTGAATAAAAGTGTCTCATACCACCTTGAAGATTTTAACATTTTAAACCATTAATATCCATATAAATAAATCCTTAAAACCATTTTGAAAACATGGATATTAATAAGAACAAATGATTAAAACATTTAAAACGATATTTTGGTTAAAGGGGTTTTACCAAAATTAGAGACACTTGAATACAATAATCGAGGAATAACATTTAGTCAGAACTTTATAAAATCATAAGAATAAAAGTATTCATGATATAATACTCCAAAGGACAGTATATACACCATATAAGAGTGAATTGGTGCATAACAACAATGAACCCTCAATAGAAATGTTAAATGTGATGAAATCCCTTATAAAGAAGGTATCCTTAAATTAAGGACAAATAAATCTCAAAAATATGTGTGAAAAATATATATACACACAATATAAGTGGATATTAAGTGTAAAACAATAAAAAGTCATTCACACATATTCAATGGATGACATATTCAATGACTACAAGTTGAACCCAAAGAAATCGAAATTGGGTTAAAAAGTTCCCTTGACAGCCTAACGGTATCACATCAAAATGAGTTGATGAGAGATAAAAAGTGTATCTCATCACTTGGACATAAAATTTACATCAATAAGGATGTATGAGAACATATCCCAACATAAAAATATGTAAATTAAAAGACCCAATAAAAGAAGTCTTTTAAAAAAGAGGAGGGTGAAAGGTTCCCTTACCGACTTGGGTATCTTTCAAAACATTCACCCCATGAAAGAAAAACAATAGATCATTGATGTAAATACTCATAAACGAAATTATATTACACAAAGAGTAGAATAATAGGCAGTACATACACCACTCAATGGAATTTGTGGCAAATGTAGCATAAATCTCACGGGAATAAAAGTGAGATGAAAAATCCATCATGAAAACTTGACAGTCTAACGGCGCCACATAAAACATCCGAATATGGATTGATGAGATCAAATAGGGTATCTCATCACATTACAATATAATGTACAGAAAGAGTAATATAAAGGAACATCCCCCAACATTACAAATAGGAGCTTAAAAGAAGTGACATAAAGGAGAGTACTTAAAAAGAAAGAGAGAAGTTAGATCTCTTACGAAAGTTCGGTAGCCTAACGGCGCCAATCAAAACTTCCATAATGGATTGATGAGAGAGAATAGGGTCTCTCATCACATGAACATAAAAATTACAGTAGTATTAATATAAAATATCATCCCAATAACAAGAAATAAGAGCTTTAAACAGAATGACATAAAAGAGTGTACTTAAAAAGAAAGAGAGGAGTAAGATCCCTTACCTCGGGTCCGACTTGACTCGATCGTTATTTAACATCCTGAATAATAAACTTGAGTTAATTTACACTTTATTAAGAACCTTTTTCTAGTTCATTATTCCTATTAGATCACTTATTTCCAGGTTATAAACATTATGTAAACATTTAAGTTAATAATGTTTGTTTTGTCGATATTTGGTTCTTAAGTCGAAAGTGGACTTCTTACCATTACATGTTGTTCGTGTGGTCAAATGTTTATTATATCCAGAATCATATTCATGATTTGGATATCATATATTTCATATATATCCAGTACATGCATGCATTTATAACATTACATACTCATTTAGAGGTAAGAAATGAAATGCACCGTTCATGGAGACGGTAAGCCGTACGTACGCATGAACGCTACTTTCATTTCTATATCATATTTTATAGAATGGAATAATAATGATATAAAGGTATATTATAATTACAGTATAATATCATATATAATATCATAGTTCCATCCTTTATACGTCCCACATATGGTATTTAACGAATCAAATCACTTTGAGGGGGAGGTAGTCCGCACTTCCTTAAATGAAGATATCACGTTTACCCATAATGGAAACCATAAAGGTAAGACAAAAATGAAAAATACAGAAGCATAAATAAAACATAAACATATTATATATCATATATAAAAATAGTTACATCATAATGGCCACCTTTGAAGGTGTTAAATGAGTATTGAACAATCATCGTTTCGGGAGGCAGAATTTCACCATCCACGGAAACTGTATGTTCTTTAACCATTTTATCTAGTTGTGTGAGAGTGTAGCTCGAATAAATCTTATAACAACATCCTAGTATATTGAAGATACTGGTGTTGTTACAAAATAAGTAAATAAAAAGAGTTTAGGGGGTTGGAGAAGAAAAATAAAACAAATGAACATGAGAGAATGAATTACCTTTAAAAGTGTAACTCCTTTTGATTTGAGCCTAAAGGCTTCCTTTGAAAGGATTCTGCCCAAAGGGAATCCTCTAGGATGAGGATAGGGATGGAGAGAGAGTAAATGGGCAGGGTTTGGCCGAGCCAAAGTCTTGAGGAGTGTGTGAAATGAGGTAGAGGTGGGGGCCTTTTATAAGAGGAGAGGAGGGGCACTTTTGGAAAGTAAGGAAATATTACTTTATTTGAAAATGTGCTTCGGTTTTAAAAGTTCCCACATTGATATAATTCGTGGATAAGGTTATAAGGGTTCGAAATCCACCCATCCAATAAGTTTTGGACAGGTCTAGTTCATAGATATTACATTATATTTCCATTTTATTTTAATCGTTAAATAATGATGTCATCACTGCATCATTATTTGCTCTGGCAGCGGGAATTAATTATTAAATTAATTAATGTGACTTATATGATTTGAATTTTGTAAAATAGACTTCATTTTTGAATTCGGAATATCAAATATATCTTAGGGTGAATTTTTTGGTAATTTTCTGAAAAACTTCAATTTTTGATGAATAGTGAAACCACTAAGTGGTAATCAAGCAAACAGATTTTTCAGTTAAATGAAAGTTTACCACTAATGTGTATTGAATTTTGAAAATCCAACATACATGGTTGTCATTAAGAAGTAAAATGTGGTTCAATGAGATTATAATAATTTTTTGGTGAATAGTAACTTATTAAGTTTTTAATCGCGATTAGTGGTAATTAGTGTAGTTTAAGGTATAAATAATGCTTTAATAATAGGAAATGACCTAGACACATGTCCCAACCTTATTTTTTGTGTCATGGCCGACCAAGACAAGCCATGGGTCAACTTGGGGACCCCATAGAGACACTTTGGTTTGGAAATGACATAAATAACTTTTTATTAAATGTTAAAGTAAAAATGACACAAACAAGAGATGTTTTACTAAAACAATTTTTACATGGGGTTATAAAGATCAAATTATTTATTATAAATAGTAATTGGAAATCTAAAACGATTTCCTACATCATAGTATTTTTTTTAGGATTTTTAGACTTTAAATAAATTAAATTATTTATGACATAATAATGATGTAGCGATGACATCATTATTTGATGATTTAAATAAAATGGAAAGATAATGTAAAATCTATGAACTATATATGGACAAAACCAATTGGATGAGTGGATTTATAAGCCTTATCACCTTATCCACGAATTATATCAATGTGGGACCTTTTGAAACCGAAACACATTTTCAAATAAAGTAATATTTCTTTACTTTCCAAAAGTGCCCCTCCTCTCCTCTTATAAAAGGCCCCCACCTCTACCTCATTTCACACACTCCTCAAGCCTTTGGCTCGGCCAAACCCTGCCCATTTACTCTCTCCACATCCCTCTCCTCATACTAGAGGATTCCCTTTGGGCAGAATCCTTTCAAAGGAATCCTTTAGGCTCAAATCAAAAGGAGTTACATTTTTTAAGGTAATTCATTCTCTCATGTTCTTTTGATTTATTTTGCTTCTCCAACCCCATAAACACTTTTTATTTACTCCTTTGTAACAAAAACAGTATATTCAATATAATAGGATGTTGTTATAAGATTTATTTGAGCTATACTCTCACACAACTACATAAAATGGTTAAAAAACATACGGTTTCCGTGGATGGCGAAATTCTGCCTCCCGAAACGATGATTGTTCAACACTCATTTAACACCTTCAAAGGTGGCCATTATGATGTCACTATTTTTATATATGATATATAATATGTTTATGTTTTACTTAAGATTCTGTTTTTTTTCATTTTGGGCATACCTTTATGGTTTCCATTATGGGTAAACACGATATCTTCATTTTAGGAAGTGCGGACTACCACCCCCTCAAAGTGATTTGATTCGTTAAATACCATATGTGGGACATATAAAGGATGGAACTATGATATTATATATGATATTATACTGGAATTATAATATACCTTTATATCATTATGATTCCATTCTATAAAATACGAAATAGAAATGAAAGTAGCGTTCATGCGTACGTACGGCTTACCGTCTCCATGAACGGTGCATTTCATTTCTTACCTCTAAATGATTATGTAATATTATAAATGGATGTATGTACTGGATATATATGACATATATGATATCTACATCATGAATACCATTCTGGATATAATAAACCTTTGACCAAATTAACAACATGTAAGTGTAAGAAGTCTATTTTTGACTTAAGAACCAAATACCGACAAAATGAACATTATTAACTTAACTGATACCAACTATAAGGCCCCAGCCTTAAACCTTACTTAATCTTGAGTTATTACAAGATTACACATTGAGAATCTTTTCAGTTTTAGAGTTTTATAGAATTAGATCATGAAACTTGCATTACATTCCACATTTAAACAAAGTGGTTACAAAAAAGACAGTATTCATTCTTCCCATCAACGGAAACATATTGAAAATAAAACATGGATTCTTTCTTGACACATCCTTGACACTATCATCACATCATGTACCTTTCCCTTGACCTGTGAAAAACATTTCAAAAACTTGGGATGAGCATAAAAAGCTCAGTAAGGGTTATAAAAATAAGGAAAGGAAACATGAGTTCATATATACATAAGAATGAAATCATACTTTACCCATAAAACATAGGCACTTTAACATACCTCATCAAACCATGAATAAATCATAGAAAACATAAGACATAAAGGTAACTTGAGGCATTAATAACATTCTTACATAGGGAGTAACCCTATTGGTTACGTTCGGAATACCCATCACAGTATATTCCCTAAATCTCTTCGGAGAAACCTTAACGTTTCACTCCTTCGCATTACCCAATGCATTGGAGAGCTATTACGGGCTCACCCGCCCTTAGTTTATCACGAAACCACCCGTTCTTCATAACAATTCCCAATAACCATAACATAATCATATCACATAAAACATGAATAAAGGAAACATTATATTTCCACATTTCAATCACAATATAACATTTTAGGATATTGAAATAATGAATCCATTCAAAAAGAAACCATTTCCAAAACCATTTAAAACATTTAATAAAGAGATTTTTGAATCAAAGTTTCCCATACCACCTTGAAGCTTTTAACATTTTAAACCATTAATATCCATATAAATAAATCCTTAAAACCATTTTGAAAACATGGATATTAATAAGAACAAATAATTAAAACATTTAAAACGATATTTTGGTTAAAGTGGTTTTACCAAAATTAGAGACACTTGGATACAATAATCGAGGAATAACATTTAGTCAGAACTTTATAATATCATGAGAATAAAAGGATTCATGATATAATACTCCAAAGGACAGTATATACACCATATAAGAGTGAATTGGTGCATAACAACAATGAACCCTCAATAGAAATGTCAAATGTGATGAAATCCCTTATAAAGAAGGTATCCTTAAATTAAGGAAAAATCAATCTCAAAATATGTGTGACAAATATAAATACACCCAATATAAGTGGATATTAAGTGTAAAACAATAAAAGGTCATTCACACATATTAAATGGATGACATATTCAATGACTACATGTTGAACCCAAAGAAATCGAAATTGGGTTAAGAAGTTCCCTTGACAGCCTAACGGCGTCACATCAAAATGAGTTGATGAGAGATAAAAAGTGTATCTCATCACTTGGACATAAAATTTACATCAATAAGGATATATGAGAACATATCCCAACATAAAAATATGTAAATTAAAATACCCAACAAAAGAAGTCTTTTAAAAAAGAGGAGGGTGAAAGGTTCCCTTACCGACTTGGGTATCTTTCAAAACATACACCCCATGAAAGAAGGACAATAGATCATTGATGTAAATACTCATAAACGAAAGTATATTACACAAAGAGTAGAATAATGGGAAGTACATACTCCACTCAATGGAATTTGTGGCAAATGTAGCATAAATCTCACGGGAATAAAAGTGAGATGAAAAATCCCTTACGAAAACTCAGCAGCCTAACGGCGCCACATAAAACTTCCGAATATGGATTGATGAGATAAAATAGAGTATCCCATCATATTACAATATAATTTACAGAAAGTGGAATATAAAAGAAAATCCCCCAACATTGCAAGGAGGAGTTTAAAAGAAGTGACATAAAGGAGAGTACTTAAAAAGAAAGAGAGAGGTTAGATCTCTTACGAAAGTTCGGCAGCCTAACAGCGCCACTCAGAACTTCCAAAATTGATTGATGAGAGATAATAGGGTCTCTCATCACATGATCATAAAAATTACAGTAAATTTAATATAAAAGAACATCCCAATCATAAGAAAGATGAGCTTAAAATAAATGACATAAAAGAGTGTACTTAAAAAGAAAGAGAGTTGTAGGATCCCTTACCTCGGGTTCGACTTGACTCGATCGTTCTTTAATCTCCTGAATAATAAACTTGAGTTAATTTCTACTTGATTAAGAACCCTTTTTCAAGCTTATTATTCCTTTTATATCACTTATTTTCATGTCATAAACATTATGTAATCATTTAAGTTAATAATATTTGTTTTGCCGATATTTGGTTCTTAAGTCGAAAGTGGACTTCTTACAATTACATGTTGTTCATGTGGCCAAATGTTTATTATATCCAGAATTGTATTCATTATGTAGATATCATATATGTCATATATATCCAGTACACGCATGAATTTATAACATTACATAATCATTTAGAGGTAAGAAATGAAATGCACCGTTCATGGAGACGGTAAGCCGTACGTACGCCTGAACGCTACTTTCATTTCTATTTCGTATTTTATAGAACGGAATGATATAAATGTATATTATAATTCCAGTATAATATCATATATAATATCATATTTCCATCCTTTATACATCCCACATATGGTATTTAACGAATAAAATCACTTTGAGGGGGCGGTAGTCCGCACTTCCTTAAATGAAGATATCGCGTATACCCATAATGGAAGCCATAAAGGTAAGACAAAAATGAAAAATACAGAAGCATAAATAAAAAATAAACATATTATATATCATATATAAAATAGTGACATCATAATGGCCACCTTTGAAGGTGTTAAATGAGTATTGAACAATCATCGTTTCGGGAGGCAGAATTTCACCATCCACAGAAACCGTATGTTATTTAACCATTTGATGTAGTTGTGTGAGAGTGTAGCTCGAATAAATCTTATAACAACATCCTAGTATATTGAAGATACTGGTGTTGTTACAAAAGAAGTAAATAAAAAGATTTTAGGGGGTTGGAGAATCAAAATAAAACAAATGAACATGAGAGAATGAATTACCTTTAAAAGTGTAACTCCTTTTGATTTGAGCCTAAAGGCTTCCTTTGAAAGGATTATTCCCAAAGGGAATCCTCTAGGATGAGGATAGTGATGTGTAGAGAGTAAATGGGCAGGGGTTGGCCGAGCCAAAGGCTTGAGGAGTGTGTTAAATGAGGTAGAGGTGGGGTACTTTTGGAAAGTAAAGAAATATTACTTTATTTGAAAATGTGTTTCGGTTTCAAAAGGTCCCACATTGATATAATTCGTGGATAAGGTGATAAGGCTTCGAAATCCAATCATCCAATAAGTTTTGGACATGTGTAGTTCATATATTTTACATTATCTTTCCATTTTATTTAAATCGTCAAATAATGATGTCATCGCTGCATCATTATTATGTCATAAATAATTTAATTTATTTAATGTCTAAAAATTATAAAAAAATACTATGATGTAGGAAATCTTTTTAGCTTTCCAATTAATATTTATAATAAAAAAGATGACTTGTATAAACCCACTTAAAAATTGTTTTAGTAAAACATATCATGTTTGTGTCAATTTTACTTTTACATTAAATAAAATGTTATTTATGTCATTTCCCAACCAAAGTGGATCCATGGGGTCCCCAAGTTGACCCATGGCTTGTCTTGGTCGGACATGATACAACCAATAGGTGTAGGACAAGTGTCATGGTGTTTTCACATTCTTATAATATCATTTTTACCTTAAGCTACACTAATTACCTCTAATCGTGATTAAAAACTTAATAAGTTACTATTCACCAAAAAATTCTTTTAATCTCATTGAACCACATTTTACTCCTTAATGACAACCATGTATGTCGGATTTTTGAAAATCAAAACACAATGATGGCAAAATTTCATTTAAAGGGAAAATCAGTTTTTATAAGTACCACTTAGTGGTTTCACTATTCATCAAAAATTGAAGTTTTTCAGAAAAATCCCAAAAATTCACCCTAAGCTATATTTGATATTCTGAATTCAAAAATGAAGTCCGTTTTACAAAATTCAAAACATATAAGTCACATTAATTAATTTAATAATTAATTCCCGCTGTCATGACAAAAATGAATCTTTTTTATACGAAGCGTTTACTAAACGACAAAAAGGGAATGTTGTTGTCGTACGTATGCGGCGACAACGACTTCTCCGCCGTCATGACCGTTATTTGAGTTTCGGCTTCCTCTACAAGCCATACCTTCTTTTTAGAAGAAAAATAAATACCATGTTTTACTTTTCTTTTACTTTGGTATTGAAAATGGTTTTCATAATGTTTTTATTATATCAATGTGTTGTATTGATATCTCGTGATTGAAATGTGGAAATGTTATGTTTCCTTTATGCATGTTTTATGTGATATGATTATGTTATGGTTCTTGGGCATTATTATGAAGACGGGTGGTTCCGTGATAAACTAAGGGCGGTTGAGCCCGTTATAGCTCTCCAATGCATTGGGTAACGCGATGGAGTGAAACGTTAAGGTTTCTCTGAAGAGATTTTAGGGAATATACTGTGATGGGTATTCCAAACGTAACCAAGAGGGTTACTCCCTACGTAAGAATGTTATGAATGCCTCAAGTTACCTTTATGTCTTATGATTTCTATGATTTATTCATGATTTTATGGGGTATGTTAAAGTGCCTATGTTTTATGGGTAAAGTATGATTTCATTCTTATGTATGTATGAACTCATGTTTCCTTTCCATGTTTTTTTAACCCATACTGAGTTTTTATGCTCATCCAAAGTTTTTGAAATGTTTTTCACAGGTCAAGGGAAAGGTACATGATAATATGATAGAGTCAAGGATGTGTCAACAAATAATCCATGTTTTATTTTAAACGTGTTTCCATTGATGGGAATGAAGAAACTATAAGGCCCCAGCCTTAAACCTTACTTAATCTTGAGTTATTACAAGATTACACATTGAGGATCTTTTCAGGTTTAGAGTTTTAGAGAATTAGATCATGAAACTTGCATTACATTCCACATTTAAACAAAGTGGTTACAAAAAGACATTATTCATTCTTCCCATCAACGGAAACATATTGAAAATAAAACATGGATTCTTTCTTGACACATCCTTGACACTATCATCACATCATGTACCTTTCCCTTGACCTGTGAAAAACATTTCAAAAACCTGGGATGAGCATAAAAAGCTCAGTAAGGGTTATAAAAATAAGGAAAGGAAACATGAGTTCATATATACATAAGAATGAAATCATACTTTACCCATAAAACATAGGCACTTTAACATACCTCATCAAACCATGAATAAATCATAGAAAACATAAGACATAAAGGTAACTTGAGGCATTCGTAAGATTCTTACATAGGGAGTAACCCTCTTGGTTATGTTCGGAATACCCATCACAGTATATTCCCTAAATCTCTTCAGAGAAACCTTAACGTTTCACTCCTTCGCGTTACCCAATGCATTGGAGAGATATTACGGGCTCACCTACCCTTAGTTTATCACGAAACCACCCGTTCTTCATAACAATGCCCAAGAACCATAACATAATCGTATCACATAAAACATGAATAAAGGAAACATAATATTTCCACATTTCAATCACAATATAACATTTTAGGATATTGAAATAATGAATCCATTCAAAAAGAAACCATTTCCAAAACCATTTAAAACATTTAATAAAGAGATTTTTGAATCAAAGTTTCCCATAACACCTTGAAGCTTTTAACATTTTAAACCATAAATATCCATATAAATAAATCCTTATAACCATTTTGAAAACATGGATATTAATAAGAACAAATAATTAAAACATTTAAAACGATATTTTGGTTAAAGGGGTTTTACCAAAATTAGAGACACTTGAATACAATAACCGAGGAATAACATTTAGTCAGAACTTTATAATATCATGAGAATAAAAGGATTCATGATATAATACTCCAAAGGACAGTATATACACCATATAAGAGTGAACTGGTGCATAACAACAATGAACCCTCAATAGAAATGTCAAATGTGAGGAAATCCCTTATAAAGAAGGTATCCTTAAATTAAGGACAAATCAATCTCAAAATATGTGTGACAAATATAAATACACCCAATATAAGTGGATATTAATTGTAAAGCAATAAAATGTCATTCACACATATTCAATGGATGACATATTCAATGACTACATGTTGAACCCAAAGAAATCGAAATTGGGTTAAGAAGTTCCCTTGACAGCCTAACGACGTCACATCAAAATGAGTTGATGAGAGATAAAAAGTGTATCTCATCACATGGACATTAAATTTACATCAATGAGGATATATGAGAACATATCCCAACATAAAAATATGTAAATTAAAAGAACCAACAAAAAAGTCTTTTAAAAAAGAGGAGGGTGAAAGGTTCCCTTACCGACTTGGGTATCTTTCAAAACATACACCCCATGAAAGAAGGACAATAGATCATTGATGTAAATACTCATAAACGAAAGTATATTACACAAAGAGTAGAATAATGGGCAGTACATACACCACTCAATGGAATTTGTGGCAAATGTAGCATAAATCTCACGGGAATAAAAGTGAGATGAAAAATACCTTACGAAAACTCGGCAGCCTAACGACGCCACATAAAACTTCCGAATATGGATTGATGAGATAAAATAGAGTATCCCATCATATTAAAATAGAATTTAAAGCAAGTGGAATATAAAAGAAAATCCCCCAACATTGCAAGGAGGAGTTTAAAAGAAGTGACATAAAGGAGAGTACTTAAAAAGAAAGAGAGAGGTTAGATCTCTTACGAAAGTTCGGCAGCCTAACGGCGCCACTCAAAACTTCCAAAATGGATTAATGAGAGAGAATAGGGTCTCTCATCACATGAACATAAAAATTACAGTAAATTTAATATAAAAGAACATCCCAATCATAAGAAAGATGAGCGTAAAATAAATGACATAAAAGAGTGTACTTAAAAAGAAAGAGAGTTGTAGGATCCCTTACCTCAGGTTCGACTTGACTCGATCGTTCTTTAATCTCCTGAATAATAAACTTGAGTTAATTTCTACTTGATTAAGAACCTTTTTCAAGCATATTATTCCTTTTATATCACTTATTTCCATGTCATAAACATTATGTAATCATTTAAGTTAATAATATTTGTTTTGCCGATATTTGGTTCTTAAGTCGAAAGTGGACTTCTTACAATTACATGTTGTTCGTGTGGCCAAATGTTTATTATATCCAGAATTGTATTCATTATGTAGATATCATATATGTCATATATATCCATTACATGCATTAATTTATAACATTACATAATCATTTAGAGGTAAGAAATGAAATGCATCGTTCATGGAGACGGTAAGCCGTACGTACGCATGAACGCTACTTTCATTTCTATTTCGTATTTTATAGAATGGAATGATATAAAGGTATATTATAATTCCAGTATAATATCATATATAATATCATATTTCCATCCTTTATACATCCCACATATGGTATTTAACGAATCAAATCACTTTGAGGGGGCGGTAGTCCGCACTTCCTTAAATGAAGATATCGCGTATACTCATAATGGAAGCCATAAAGGTAAGACAAAAATGAAAAATACAGAAGCATAAATAAAACATAAACATATTATATATCATATATAAAAATAGTGACATCATAATGGCCACCTTTGAAGGTGTTAAATGAGTATTGAACAATCATCGTTTCGGGAGGCAGAATTTCACCATCCACAGAAACCGTATGTTCTTTAACCATTTGATGTAGTTGTGTGAGAGTGTAGCTCGAATAAATATTATAACAACATCCTGGTATATTTAATATACTGGTGTTGTTACAAAAGAAGTAAATAAAAAGAGTTTAGGGGGTTGGAGAAGCAAAATAAAACAAATGAACATGAGAGAATGAATTACCTTTAAAAGTGTAACTCCTTTTGATTTGAGCCTAAAGGCTTCCTTTGAAAGGATTCTTCCCAAAGGGAATCCTCTAGGATGAGGAGAGTGATGTGTAGAGAGTAAATGGGCATGGTTTGGCCGAGCCAAAGGCTTTAGGAGTGTGTTAAATGAGGTAGAGGTGGGGGCCTTTTATAAGAGGAGAGAAGGGGTACTTTTGGAAAGTAAAGAAATATTACTTTATTTGAAAATGAGTCTCGGTTTCAAAAGGTCCCACATTGATATAATTAGTGGATAAGGTGATAAGGCTTCTAAATCCACTCATACAATAAGTTTTTGACATGTGTAGTTTATAGATTTTACATTATCTTTCCATTTTATTTAAATCGTCAAATAATGATGTCATCGCTGCATCATTATTATGTCATAAATAATTTAATTTATTTAATGTCTAAAAATTATAAAAAAAATACTATGATGTATGAAATCTTTTTATCTTTCCAATGAATATTTATAATCAAAAATATGACTTTTATAACCCCACTTAAAAATTTGTTTAGTAAAACATATCATGTTTGTTTCAATTTTACTTTTACATTAAATAAAATGTTATTTATGTCATTTCCCAACCAAAGTAGATCCATGGGGTCCCCAAGTTGACCCGTGGCTTGTCTTGGTCGGCCATGATACAACCAATAGGTGTAGGACAAGTGTCATGGTGTTTTCACATTCTTATAATATCATTTTTACCTTAAACTACACTAATTACCTCTAATCGCGATTAAAAACTTAATAAGTTACTATTCACCAAAAAATTATTTTAATCTCATTGAACCACATTTTACTTCTTAATGACAACTATGTATGTCGGATTTTTGAAAATCAAAACACAATGATGGCAAAATTTCATTTAAACAGAAAATCAGTTTTTATAAGTACCACTTAGTGGTTTCACTATTCATCAAAAATTGAAGTTTTTCAGAAAAATCCCAAAAATTCACCCTAAGCTATATTTGATATTCTGAATTCAAAAATGAAGTCCATTTTACAAAATTCAAAACATATAAGTCACATTAATTAATTTAATAATTAATTCCCGTTGTCATGACAAATAGCGTGTTTTATGAAACAATAAGTATCAAAAGATTGACACTAGTTTAAGTCTGATTTCAAAGTGAAATTGATTCCAACGACCACTATTGGATTTAATGGTAAAAATATTTTCTAATTTCACTTTAAAACCAATTCAAAATATAATCTAATCATATAAATAAATTAGATTAAAAAGAGATTTTGAATCAAAACACAACATTTTACACTATTCATTAAAAAAATGAACTCTATCGGAAAAATACCAAAAAATTACACAAAGTAAAATTTGATGTCCCGATTCTTAATAAGAGTTTTATTTGGTCCAAAATAATGTATAAGAGTGATCGAAACTATATTTAATGAAAGTTCTCCATTAAAAGGCGATAAGTGAACCTTTAGTGAAAACTAGGGCATATACACCTAAAATTGAATTCTTTCCGTATTTTAAGCCTTTATCCTCTATTGGTTAAATGTAAAAACATTTAAAAATATATAATAATATTTTAGTTATTTCTATCCATTCCCGCCAATACAACGGCTACATGTTAACTACCATTTAAAATAATATTATTAGAGTGCAACGTAAGATTCCCAAGAAACTCGTTGTTGCGTGTTGGGTATGCCATCGAGCATAGCGTCCCCTTTAAAGTCATATTAATATTTTATTCACAAATAGGGATAAATATGAAAATGTCATATTCTTTATTTACCTGGGGTGTTACATCCTTCCCCCCTTTTGTGAATTGCGTCCTCGCAATTTTAAAATTGCGCTTGGAAACATCCTTGAATGTCCCACATCGGAACAAAAGTCGGTAAAACAAACTCTTTAAAATAAAGAGAGATAAGTACAAAGGTCACCCGAGTTAACCCATACTAGGATTCCAAGTATGAAAATATGGACATGGAGGAAAAAACAAAGGGTCATGTTCTGATGGAGAGTGATAGAAAACATGTTTAGGAGAAAGTTAACCACGAGAAAATCACAAACTTGTGATGGGTTAAACGATATTCGATTCCCCAGTAGGAAAAGTTAATAGACAACATTTTTGTTTTAAGTTACTTTTTATTGAGGAATTTATTCATAAGGAAACATAATCACTTATCATATTGACTTGCAACTTTTATTAGATTCCTTACACAAACTCATATTTTCTCCAAAAGACGAGTATTTACGAAGACTTGTTCACATTAAGAGTACTATAATCAACTTCTAGAGAATCACCTAATCCACAAAATAGAACTATATACTTCCCATGTATTTAGGCTTTAACCAAAACCAAAACCAAAAAGGTTAGTACAAGACCAGATAATCCAGAAAAGGATAACCCCTTATAAAAAGAAAATCTATTCTTAATCTCCAAAACTTGTCCAACAAAACCCAAAGTTCAACGAGGACCATCTGATAAACAATTTTTCCATAAAATTCTTCAAAGTAAACCAATATAAGATTGAAACCCAAATATTTTAAGGATTTAGTCACATAGTCTTCCAAGTTAAATCATAACATTTATCTCCAAACAACCTCAGTTGCTCCTAAAGTCTCACATTGAAAAGTAATTAACCTAATCAGATATCCTCTATGATAGGTTAATAATTTTCATAAATAACCCAAAATCAACTTACTCTTAATTCATAAAATCATATAACTAAAAAGAATCAGTCAAACTAACTAGGGACTTCACGTAGTCCAGTGGTAGGCGATAAATACCAGTCGCACTTTGGTTGTGGGTTTGATTCCCGCAGCTTTGTCCGACGCGACGGGTTGTCACACGGTCTGCGTGTTGTCCTTTTTCCAAAACTATATAATTCTTAAAACATTCCCCAAAATGAGATAAAATCTTCAAGAATAATCATAACATATTTTAACCTCAATTTTATCTCATGCCCTTCATTTTCCATCATACCATAGAGTAACCCATAATTACCTAAAAAGTAAGGATCATATAAACCCTAATGGTTACCTTAATAATTATTACCTGAATTTCCACATCAAGTTTTCCATCTCATACATGATGCATTAGAGAACTCACCAAGGTTGAAGTGGTTGATAATGAATCCTTGATAGTTGGTTTAGAACAGCCATGAGATTCCTCGTTGAATCCTCCATTTTATCTAGTATCTTAATCAGAGAACCACCACAGTTTCCTTCAAACCAATTGTCACTTTGGTGCCTGCTAGATCCATCCATTCACTAAAAACAGAAATTTCAGTGTGAGTATATCAACAAAATCATCATGTACTAATGAAGAAGGTAAAAAATAAGATACACTTACTCATTCACTTTATCTAAAACTAGGACTCTTTCTGAAATCCTAACCATTATGGTAATGTCACTTATGCTTAAAGAATAACCTAACCTCTAAAGTTATCTAAACCGACCTTTGATACCAACTATAAGGCCCCAGCCTTAAACCTTACTTAATCTTGAGTTATTACAAGATTACACATTGAGGATCTTTTCAGGTTTAGAGTTTTAGAGAATTAGATCATGAAACTTGCATTACATTCCACATTTAAACAAAGTGGTTACAAAAAGACAGTATTCATTCTTCCCATCAACGGAAACATATTGAAAATAAAACATGGATTCTTTCTTGACACATCCTTGACACTATCATCACATCATGTATCTTTCCCTTGACCTGTGAAAAACATTTCAAAAACTAGGGATGGGCATAAAAAGCTCAGTAAGGGTTATAAAAATAAGGAAAGGAAACATGAGTTCATATATACATAAGAATGAAATCATACTTTACCCATAAAACATAGGCACTTTAACATACCTCGTCAAACCATGAATAAATCATAGAAAACATAAGACATAAAGGTAACTTGAGGCATTCATAACATTTTTACATAGGGAGTAACCCTCTTGGTTACGTTCGGAATACCCATCACAGTATATTCCCTAAATCTCTTCGGAGAAACCTTAACGTTTCACTCCTTCACGTTACCCAATGCATTGGAGAGCTATTACGGGCTCACCCGCCCTTAGTTTGTCACGAAACCACCCGTTCTTCATAACAATGCCCAAGAACCATAACATAATCATATCACATAAAACATGAATAAAGGAAACATAATATTTCCACATTTCAATCACAATATAACATTTTTGGATATTGAAATAATGAATCCATTCAAAAAGAAACCATTTCCAAAACCATTTAAAACATTTAATAAAGAGATTTTTGAATCAAAGTTTCCCATACCACCTTGAAGCTTTTAACATTTTAATCCATTAATATCCATATAAATAAATCCTTAAAACCATTTTGAAAACATGGATATTAATAAGAACAAATAATTAAAACATTTAAAACGATATTTTGGTTAAAGGGGTTTTACCAAAATTAGAGACACTTGAATACAATAATCGAGGAATAACATTTAGTCAGAAATTTATAATATCATGAGAATAAAAGGATTCATGATATAATACTCCAAAGGACAGTATATACACCATATAAGAGTGAATTGGTGCATAACAACAATGAACCCTCAATAGAAATGTCAAATGTGATGAAATCCCTTATAAAGAAGGTATCCTTAAATTAAGGACAAATCAATCTCAAAATATGTGTGACAAATATAAATACACCCAATATAAGTGGATATTAAGTGTAAAACAATAAAAGTTCATTCACACATATTCAATGGATGACATATTCAATGACAACAGGTTGAACCCAAAGAAATCGAAATTGGGTTAAGAAGTTCCCTTGACAGCCTAACGGCGTCACATCAAAATGAGTTGATGAGAGATAAAAAGTGTATCTCATCACTTGGACATAAATTTTACATCAATAAGGATATATTAGAACACATCCCAACATAAAAATATGTTAATTAAAAGACCCAACAAAAGAAGTCTTTTAAAAAAGAGGAGGGTGAAAGGTTCCCTTACCGACTTGGGTATCTTTCAAAACATACACCCCATGAAAGAAGGACAATAGATCATTGATGTAAATACTCATAAACGAAATTATATTACACAAAGAGTAGAATAATGGGCAGTAAATACACCACTCAATGGAATTTGTGGCAAATGTAGCATAAATCTCACGGGAATAAAAGTGAGATGAAAAATCCCTTACGAAAACTCGGCAGCCTAACGACGCCACATAAAACTTCCGAATATGGATTGATGAGATCAAATAGAGTATCCCATAATATTACAATAGAATTTACAGCAATTGGAATATAAAAGAAAATCCCCCAACATTTCAAGGAGGAGTTTAAAAGAAGTGACATAAAGGAGAGTACTTAAAAAGAAAGAGAGAGGTTAGATCTCTTACGAAAGTTCGGCAGCCTAACGGCGCCACTCAAAACTTCCAAAATGGATTGATGAGAGAGAATAGGGTCTCTCATCACATGAACATAAAAATTACAGTAAATTTAATATAAAAGAACATCCCAATCATAAGAAAGATGAGCTTAAAATAAATGACATAAAAGAGTGTACTTAAAAAGAAAGAGAGTTGTAGGATCCCTTACCTCGGGTTCGACATGACTCGATCGTTCTTTAATCTCCTGAATAATAAACTTGAGTTAATTTATACTTGATTAAGAACCTTTTTCAAGCTTATTATTCCTTTTATATCACTTATTTCCATGTCATAAACATTATGTAATCATTTAAGTTAATAATATTTGTTTTGCCGATATTTGGTTCTTAAGTCGAAAGTGGACTTCTTACAATTACATGTTGTTCGTGTGGCCAAATGTTTATTATATCCATAATTGTATTAATTATTTAGATATCATATATGTCATATATATCCAGTACATGCATGAATTTAAAACATTACATAATCATTTACAGGTAAGAAATGAAATGCACCGTTCATGGAGACGGTAAGCCGTACGTACGCATGAACGCTACTTTCATTTCTATTTCGTATTTTATAGAATGGAATGATATAAAGGTATATTATAATTCCAGTATAATATCATATATAATATCATATTTCCATCCTTTATACATCCCACATATGGAATTTAACGAATCAAATCACTTTGAGGGGGCGGTAGTCCGCACTTCCTTAAATGAAGATATCGCGTATACCCATAATGGAAGCCATAAAGGTAAGACAAAAATGAAAAATACAGAAGAATAAATAAAACATAAACATATTATATATCATATATAAAAATAGTGACATCATAATGGCCACCTTTGAAGGTGTTAAATGAGTATTGAACAATCATCGTTTCGGGAGGCAGAATTTCACCATCCACAGAAACCGTATGTTCTTTAACCATTTGATGTAGTTGTGTGAGAGTGTAGCTCGAATAAATCTTATAACAACATCTTAGTATATTTAAGATACTGTTTTTGTTACAAAAGAAGTAAATAAAAAGAGTTTAGGGGGTTGGAGAAGCAAAATAAAACAAATGAACGTGAGAGAATGAATTACCTTTAAAAGTGTAACTCCTTTTGATTTGAGACTAAAGGCTTCCTTTGAAAGGGTTATTCCCAAAGGTAATCCTCTAGGATGAGGAGAGTGATGTGTAGAGAGTAAATGGGCAGGGGTTGGCCGAGCCAAAGGCTTGAGGAGTGTGTTAAATGAGGTAGAGGTGGGGGCCTTTTATAAGAGGAGAGGAGGGGTACTTTTGGAAAGTAAAGAAATATTACTTTATTTGAAAATGTGTTTAGATTTAAAAAGGTCCCACATTGATATAATTCGTGGATAAGGTGATAAGGCTTCGAAATCCACTCATCCAATAAGTTTTGGACATGTGTAGTTCATAGATTTTACATTATCTTTCCATTTTATTTAAATCGTCAAATAATGATGTCATCGCTGCATCATTATTATGTCATAAATAATTTAATTTATATAATGTCTAAAAATTATAAAAAAAATACTATGATGTAGGAAATCTTTTTATCTTTCCAATAAATATTTATAATCAAAAAGATGATTTGTATAACCCCACTTAAAAATTGTTTTAGTAAAACATATCATGTTTGTGTCAATTTTACTTTTACATTAAATAAAATGTTATTTATGTCATTTCCCAACCAAAGTGGTTACGTTTGGAATACCCATCACAGTATATTCCCTAAATCTATTCGTAGAAACCTTAACGTTTCACTCCTTCTCGTTACCCAATGCATTGGAGAGCTATATCGGGCTCACCCGCCCTTAGTTTATCACAGAACCACCCGTTCTTCATAACAATGCCCAAGAACCATAACATAATCGTATCACATAAACATGAATAAAGGAAACATAACATTTCCACATTTCAATCACAATATAACATTTTAGGATATTGAAATAATGAATCCATTCAAAAAGAAACCATTTCCAAAACCATTTAAAACATTTAATAAAGAGATTTTTGACTCAAAGTGTCCCATACCACCTTGAAGCTTTTAACATTTTAAACCATTAATATCCATATAAATAAATCCTTAAAACCATTTTGAAAACATGGATATTAATAAGAACAAATAATTAAAACATTTAAAACGATATTTTGGTTAAAGGGGTTTTACCAAAATTAGAGACACTTGAATACAATAATCGAGGAATAACATTTAGTCAGAACTTTATAATATCATGAGAATAAAAGGATTCATGATATAATACTCCAAAGGACAGTATATACACCATATAAGAGTGAATTGGTGCATAACAACAATGAACCCTCAATAGAAATGTCAAATGTGATGAAATCCCTTATAAAGAAGGTATCCTTAAAATAAGGACAAATAAATCTCAAAAATATGTGTGACAAATATATATACACCCAATATAAGTGGATATTAAGTGTAAAACAATAAAAGGTCATTCACACATATTCAATGGATGACATATTCAATGACTACAAGTTGAACCCAAAGAAATCGAAATTGGGTTAAAAAGTTCCCTTGACAGCCTAACGGCATCACATCAAAAAGAGTTGATGAGAGATAAAAAGAGTATCTCATCACCTGGACATAAAATTTACATCAATAAGGATATATGAGAACATATCCCAACATAACGATATGTAAATTAAAATACCCAACAAAAGAAGTCTTTTAAAAAAGAGGAGGGTGAATGGTTCCCTTACCGACTTGGGTATCTTTCAAAACATACAATCCATGAAAGAAGGAAAAAAGATCATTGATGTAAATACTCATAAACGAAAGTATATTACACAAAGAGTAGAATAATGGGCAGTACATACACCACTCAAGGGAATTTTTGGCAAATGTAGCATAAATCTCACGGGAATAAAAGTGAGATGAAAAATCCCTTACGAAAACTCGGCAGCCTAACGGCGCCACATAAAACATCCGAATATGGATTGATGAGATCAAATAGAGTATCCCATCATATTACAATAGAATTTACAGAAAGTGTAATATAAAAGAAAATCCCCCAACATTGCAAGGAGGAGTTTAAAAAAAGTGACATAAAGGAGAGTACTTAAAAAGAAAGAGAGAGGTTAGATCTCTTACGAAAGTTCGGCAGCCTAACGGCGCCACTCAAAACTTCCAAAATGGATTGATGAGAGAGAATAGGGTCTCTCATCACATGAACATAAAAATTACAGTAAATGTAATATAAAAGAACATCCCAATCATAAGAAATATGAGCTTAAGATAAATGACATAAAAGAGTGTACTTAAAAAGAAAGAGAGTTGTAGGATCCCTTACCTCGGGTCCGACTTGACTCGATCGTTCTTTAATCTCCTGAATAATAAACTTGAGTTAATTTTTAATTCCTTAAGAACATTTTTCAAGTTCATTATTACTTTTATACCACTTATTACCATGTCATAAACATTATGTAATCATTTAAGTTAATAATATTTGTTTTGCCGATATTTGGTTCTTAAGTCGAAAGTGGACTTCTTACAATTACATGTTGTTCGTGTGGTCAAAGGTTCTTTATATCCAGAATGAAATTCCTGATTTGGATATCATATATATCTTATATATCCAGCATATACATGTATTTATAATATTACATAATCATTTAGAGGTAAGAAATGAAATGCACCGTTCATGGAGACGGTAAGCCGTACGTACGCATGAACGCTACTTTCATTTTTTTGTCATATTAATGGAATTAAAACTAAATGATAGGTATGTATATTTTAATTACAGAATTATATTCATCATTTAGATATATCATTCATCATATATATCCATTATATACATGTACTTATAATAGTACATTACATTTGGGGATAAGAAATGAAATGCACCGTTCATGGAGACGGTAAGCCGTACGTACGCATGAACGCTACTTTCATTTATATCTCATACTTTAATGGAAAGAAATAATAATGATATAGAGGTATATAATAATTCCAGTATAACATCATATATAATAACATTAAATCCATCCTTTATACGTCCCATGTATGGCATTAACGAATCACATCACTTTGAGGGGGCGGTAGTCCGCACTTCCTAAAATGAAGATATCGCGTATACCCATAATGGAAGCCATAAAGGTAAGACAAAAATGAAAAATACAGAAGAATAAGTAAAACATAAACATAATATATATAATATATAAAAATAGTGACATCATAATGTCCACCTTTGAAGGTGTTAAATGAGTATTGAACAATCATCGTTCCGGGAGGCAGAATTTCGCCATCCACGGAAACCGTATGTTCTTTAACCATTTGATGTAGTTTTGTGAGAGTTTAGGTCGAATAAATCTTATAACAACATCCTAGTATATTGAAGATACTGGTGTTGTTACAAAAGAAGTAAATAAAAAGAGTTTAGGGGGTTGGAGAATCAAAATAAAACAAATGAACATGAGAGAATGAATTACCTTTAAAAGTGTTACTCCTTTTGATTTGAGCCTAAAGGATTCCTTTGAAAGCATTATTCCCAATGGGAATCCTCTAGGATGAGGAGAGGGATGTGGAGAGAGTAAATGGGCAGGGGTTGGCCGAGCCAAAGGCTTGAGGAGTGTGTGAAAAGAGGTAGAGGTGGGGGCCTTTTATAAGAGGAGAGGAGGGGCACTTTTGGAAAGTAAGGAAATATTACTTTATTTGAAAATGTGTTTCGGTTTTAAAAGGTACCACATTGATATAATTCGTGGATAAGGTTATAAAGGTTAGAAATACACCCATCCAATACGTTTTGGACATGTGTAGTTCATAGATTTTACATTATCCTTCCATTTTATTTTAATCGTTAAATAATGATGTCATCACTGCATCCTTATGATGTCATAAATAATTTAATTTATTTAATGTCTAAAAATTATAAAACAATTACTATGATGTAGGAAATCTTTTTAGCTTTCCAATGAATATTTTTAATCAAAAATAGGACTTGTATAACCCCACTTTAAATTTTTTTTAGTAAAACATATCATGTTTGTGTCATTTTTAATTTTAACATTAAATAAAAATATATTATTGTCATTTTCCAACTAAAGTGGCTCCATGGGGTCCCCAAGTTGTCCCATGGCTTGTCTTGGTCGGCCATGACTCACCCAATAGGTGTAGGACAAGTTTCATGGTGTTTTCACATTCTTATAATATCATTTTTACCTTAAACTACACTAATTACCACTAATCGCGATTAAAAACTTAATAAGTTACTATTCACCAAAAAATTATTTTTATCCCATTGAACCACATTTTACTTCTTAATGACAACCATGTATGTCGGATTTTTGAAATTCAAAACACAAAGATGGAAAAATTCCATTTAAACGGAAAAATCAGTTTTTATAAGTACCACTTAGTGGTTTCACTATTCATCAAAAATTGAAGTTTTTTAGAAAAATCCCAAAAATTCACCCTAAGCTACATTTTATATTCCGAATTCAAAAATGAAGTCCGTTTTAAAAAATTAAAAACATATTAGTCACATTAATTAATTTAATAATTAATTCCCGCTGTCAGAGCAAATAGCGTGTTTTTATAAAACAATAAGTATCAAAAGATTGACACTAGTTTAAGTCTGATTTCAAAGTGAAATTAATTCCAACGACAACTATTAGATTTAATGGTAAAAATATTTTCTAATTTCACTTTAAAACCAATTCAAAATATAATCTAATAATATAAATAAATTATATTAAAAAGAGGTTTTGAATGAAAATACAACATTTTACACTATTCATTAAAAAATGAACTTTATCGGAAAAATACCAAAAAATTACACAAAGTAAAATTTGATGTCCCGATTATTAATAAGAGTTTTATTTGGTCCAAAAGAATGTTTAAGAGTGAACAAAACTATATTTAATGACAGTTCTCCATTAAAAGGCGATAAGTGAACCTTTAGTGAAAACTAAGGCATATACACCTAAAATTGAATTCTTTCCGTATTTTAAGCCTTTATCTTTTATTGGATAAATGTAAAAATATTTAAGAACATATATAATCATATTTTAGTTATTTCTATCCAAAAGTGCCCCTCCTCTCCTCTTATAAAAGGCCCCCACCTCTACCTCATTTAACACACTCCTCAAGCCTTTGGCTCGGCCAACCCCTGCCCATTTACTCTCTCCACATCCCTCTCCTCATCCTAGAGGATTCCCTTTGGGCAGAATCCTTTCAAAGGAAGCCTTTAGGCTCAAATCAAAAGGTGTTACACTTTTAAAGGTAATTCATTCTCTCATGTTCATTTGTTTTATTTTGCTTCTCCAACCCCCCTAAACTCTATTTATTTACTTCTTTTGTAACAACACCAGTATCTTCAATATACTAGGATGTTGTTATAAGATTTATTCGAGCTACACTCTCACACAAATACATCAAATGGTTAAAGAACATACGGTTTCCGTGGATGGTGAAATTCTGCCTCCCGAAACGATGATTGTTCAATACTCATTTAACACCTTCAAAGGTGGCCATTATGATGTCACTATTTTTATATATGATATAAAATATGTTTATGTTTATTTATGATTCTTTATTTTTCATTTTTGTCTTACCTTTATGGCTTCCATTATGGGTATACGCGATATCTTCATTTAAGGAAGTGCGGACTACCGCCCCCTCAAAGTGATTTGATTCGTTAAATACCATATGTGGGATGTATAAAGGATGGAAATATGATATTATATATGATATTATACTAGAATTATAATATACCTTTATATCATTATTATTCCATTCTATAAAATACGAAATAGAAATGAAAGTAGCGTTCATGCGTACGTACGGCTTACCGTCTCCATGAACGGTGCATTTCATTTCTTACCTCTAAATGAATATGTAATGTTATAAATGCATGCATGTACTGGATATATATGAAATATATGATATTTACATAATGAATACAATTCTGGATATAATAAACATTTGGCCACACGAACAACATGTAATTGTAAGAAGTCCACTTTCGACTTAAGAACCAAATATCGGCAAAACAAATATTATTAACTTAAATGATTACATAATGTTTATGACATGGTAATAAGTGGTATAAAAGTAATAATGAACTTTAAAAAGGTTCTTAAGGAATTATAAATTAACTCAAGTTTATTATTCAGGATATTAAAGAACGATCGAGTCAAGTCGGACCCGAGGTAAGGGATCCTACAACTCTCTTTCTTTTTAAGTACACTCTTTTATGTCATTTCTTTTAAGCTAATTTTTCTTATGATTGGGATGTTCTTTTATATTACATTTACTGTTATTTTTATGTTCATGTGATTAGAGACCATATTCTCTTTCATAAATCCATTTTGAAAGTTTTAAGTGGCGCCGTTAGGCTGCCGAGTTTTCGTAAGGGATTTTTCATCTCAATTTTATTCCCGTGAGATTTATGATACATTTGCCACAATTTCCTTTGAGTGGTGTATGTACTGACCATTATTTTACTCATTGTGTAATATTCTTTAATTTATGAGTATTTACATCAATTATGTATTGTCCTTATTTCACGGGGCGTATGTTTCGAAAGATACCCATGTCGGTAAGGGAACCTTTCACCCTCCTCTTTTTTAAAAGACTTCTTTTATTGGGTCTTTTAATTTACATATTTTTATGTTGGGATATGTTCTAATACATCCTTATTGATGTAAATTTTATGTCCAAGTGATGAGATACACTTTTTATCTCTCATCAACTCATTTTGATGTGATGCCGTTAGGCTGTCAAGGGAACTTTTTAACCTAATTTCGATTTCTTTGGGTTCAACTTGTAGTCATTGAATATGTCATCCATTGAATATGTGTGAATGACCTTTTATTGTTTTACACTTAATATCCACTTATATTGGGTGTATATATATTTGTCACACATATTTTTGAGATTTATTTGTCCTTAATTTAAGCATACCTTCTTTATAAGGGATTTCATCACATTTGACATTTCTATTGATAGTAACTTATTAAGTTCTTAATCACGATTAGTGGTAATTAGGGTAGTTTAAGGTATAAATAATGCTTTAATAATATGAAATGACCTAGACAAATGTCCCAAATTTTACATACTAATGACAACCATGTATGTCGGATTTTCAAAATTCAATACATATTAGTGGTAAACTTTCATTTAACTGAAAAATCAGTTTGCTTGATTAGCACTTAGTGGTTTCACTATTCATCAAAAATTGAAGTTTTTCAGAAAATTACCAAAAATTCACCCTAAGCTATATTTGATATTCCGAATTCAAAAATGAAGTCTATTTTACAAAATTCAAAACATATAGGTCACATTAATTAATTTAATAATTAATTCCCACTGTCAGAGCAAATAGCGTGTTTTTATGAAACAATAAGTATCAAAAGATTGACACCAGTTTAAGTCCAATTTCAAAGTGAAATTGACTCCAATGACCACCATTGGATTAAATGGTAAAAATATATTCATATTACACATTAAGACAAATTCAAAAGATAATCTAATCATATAAATAAATTAGATTAAAAAGCAGTTTTGATGTAAAATGCAGTATTTTTCACTATTCATTAAAAAATGAACCTTGTCAGAAAAATACCAAAAATTCACACAAAGTAAATTTTGATGTCCCAATCATAAAGAATAAGTTTATTTTGACAAACATAGTTTATAAAACTGTCAAAAGATAAATTTAAAAAGGGTTTTCCATCATAAGGCAGTAAAACAATCTTTTAAGAATATTAGTGTATTCGATGCTTAAGATTGGATTTATTTACATCTTAAGCCTCTAAAACACTATCTTAATCATTAATAGACATAGGTAAAAATATCTATTATTCATTACTTACATGAGATGTTACATCCTTCCCCCCTTTAGAAAATTGTGTCCCCGCAATTTATTTACTTATTGAATAAATGGGGGTACTTATCCCTCATTGCATTTTCAGATTCCCATGTTGCCTCTTCAATCATGTAGTTTTTCCACAAAACCTTTACCTGGTGAATCACTTTATTCCGTAACACTTGCTCCCTGTGGTCAAGAATCTGGACGGGTTGTTCCTCATAAGATAGGTTCTCTTCTAGCTGAACAACCTCTGGACTCAAAACATGAGATGGATCTGGCATGTACTTTCTCAACATCGAAACGTGAAAAACATTGTGTACCTGAGATAAACTCAGAGGTAAAGCCACTCGGTATGCAACTGATCCGACTCTCTCCAGAATTTCGTATGGTCCAATGAACCTCGGACTCAACTTTCCTTTCTTACCAAATCTCATCACACTTTTCCAAGGAGAAACCTTGAGAAAAAAATGATCACCTACCTCGAAAGATAGATCCTTCCTCCGGTTATCCGCATAACTCTTCTGCCTGCTCTGAGCTGTTCTCATGTGTTTCTGAATCAGCTGAACTTTTTCTACCATCTCTTCTACCAATTCTGGTCCCATCAACTTCCTTTCACCCACTTCATCCCAGAAAGCTGGAGTTCGACACCGCTTCCCATATAATGCCCGAAATGGTGCCATCTGTATACTGGAATGAAAACTGTTATTATATGAAAACTCAACCAAAGAAAGATGTTGGTCCCAACTTCCCTGATAATCCATAGAACAAGCTCGTAGCATATCCTCCAATGTCTGAATTTTTCGTTCTGACTTCCCATCTGATTGAGGATGAAAAGATGTACTGAAATTTAATTCAGTGCCCAACGACTTCTGACGGCCTTTCCAAAAGTTAGAAGTAAACCTGGGATCACGATCCGATACAATGGAGAGAGGAACTCCATGTAACCTGACTATCTCTTTAAGATACAAACGGGAAAGTTGATCAAGAGAGAAAGTATCTCATATAGAAAAGAAATGAGCAGATTTGGTCAAGCGATCAATAATAACCCAGATTGCATTATTATCTCGAGATGTCTTCGGTAATCCAACAAAAAAGTCCATGGATATATTCTCCCATTTCCACTCTGGCCCTGGTAAAGGCTGAAGCATCCCTTTCGGTAACTGCCGCTCTGCTTTAACCTGCTGACAAGTCAAACACTTCACAGTAAAATGAGCAATATCTCTTTTCATTCCATCCCACCAGTAATACTCCCGCAGATCTCTATACATCTTAGTACTGCCCGGATGAACTGAAAACGGAGAACTATGAGCTTCACATAACAACTCTCTCTTCAACTGTGAATCACAAGGCACACACAATCTCTTTCCAAATCTCAAAACACAATCATTATCATTGTTGAATTCAGGAAACTTACCTTTCTGAACCAGCTCTTCTTTTTTCTGCAACTCACTGTCTTGCTTCTGTGCTTGCTTGATTCTATCTGATAGAGAAGATCTCACTGATACCTGAAACAAAACAGAAGGACTTCCTGCACCAACAACTTCTATGCCAAAGTTCATCAAATCCTTAACTAAAGGATCACGCTCCAAACGCAACATTGTTAATGAAGCATTACTTTTTCGACTCAAAGTATCATCCACTTTATTTGCTTTTCCCGGATGGTAATGAATTGTACAATCATAATCCTTGATTAATTCCAGCCATCTCCTTTCTCTCATGTTTAACTCTTTCTGAGTGAATATATACTTTAAACTTTTGTGATCGGTATATATTTCACACTTTACTCAATACAAATGATGCCTCCAAATTTTTAAAGCAAAAACAACAGAAGCTAATTCCAAATCATGTGTAGGGTAATTTACTTCATGAGTTTTCAACTGTCGTGAAGCATAAGAAATTACCTGATCATTCTGCATTAGGACGCAACCAAGTCCTTTCAATGAAGTATCACTGTATATAACAAACTCACCATTCCTGAAAGGTAGTGCCAAAACTGGAGCATTCACCAATCTTCTCTTCAATTCCTGAAAACAATCATCACATTCTTTTGTCCAGATAAACATAACACCCTTCCGAGTTAGCTTAGTCATTGGACTAGATAACCATGAAAAATTTCTAACAAACCTTCGGTAATAGCCCGCCAAACCAAGGAAGCTACGAATCTCGGTTAAATTTGTGGGTCTTGGCCATTCTTCCACAACTTTTTTTTTGCAGGATCAACAGTTATTCCATCTTTAGAAACAATGTGACCAAGGGAAGAAATTTGTTGCAACCAAAACTCACACTTGCTGAATTTCCCATACAGTTTCTTTTCTTTTAAGGTTTGCAGGATAACCCTTAAATGTTTTTCATGCTCCTCTTTACTTTTAGAAAACACCAAAATATCATCAATGAAAACCACCAAAAACTTATCCAAGAACTCATGGAAAATTCTATTCATTAAGTACATGAATATAGCAGGTGCATTGTTTATCCCAAAAGGCATTACTATAAATTCATAATGGCCATATCTCGTACGGAACGCGGTCTTCGGAATATCTGCCTCCTTTACCTTCAGCTGATGGTACCCCGATCTCAAGTCAATCTTTGAAAAAAACTGAGCTCCCTGGAGCTGATCAAACAAATCATTGATATGAGGCAAAGGATATTTGTTCTTAATAGTGATATTATTCAAGGCTCTATAATCAATGCAAAGTCTCATAGAACCATCTTTCTTTTTAACAAATAAAACAGGAGCACCCCATGGTGAAGTGCTAGGTCTAATGAAACCTTTCTCTAATAAATCTTGCAATTGCTCCTTCAACTCTAAAAGTTCAATTTGTGCCATTTGATAAGGGGGTTTTGAAATTGGCTTAGCATCAGGAACTAAGTCAACAGTAAACTCAACTTCCCGATCCGGTATTATTCCAGGCAACTCATCAGGAAAAACATCAGGATACTCATTTACCACCGGCACATCATTAATCTGAACAGTTCCTTTATTTTCAACGACGTGTGCAAGGTAACATTCATTTCCATCTTTTACATGTTTTTTGGCCTCTTGATATGTTATCAACAGTAAGGGTTCATTCCTGTAAACAAACTGAAAGTATTTCTGAAAAGAAACTTCTTTATCTCTACAGTCAATCTTAGCATGGTAAATAGAGAGCCAATCCATACCCAGGATAACATCAAACTCTACTAGAGGTAGAACAATAAGGTTTGCAAGTAGGTTCTTTCCACAGATAAGGATAGGAAGATTCTTATAAATTCTTTTTGCCTCAACATTTCCCCCAGGTGTTTTTACCAAAAGTTCAGGAGTCATTTCTTGAGATGGTATTCCCATTTTACTAGAAAAGGTTTCAGAGATGAAAGAATGTGTAGACCCCGAATCAAACAACACACTGGCATAATCTGAAAAAACAAACAAAGTACCTGATACAACTTCATTTGATGGCCCGACATCTGCTGAAGTAGTTGCAAAGGATTTCACCACCCCTTTCTGCTTGTAGTATAACTTCTTCCCATCACTCAAGCTCTTTGCCGGACACTCGTTTGCATAGTGACCCATCTCATTGCACTTATAACACTTCACTAACTGTAAATCAAATTTGTTCTTACCTTCAGCTTGATCCTTTTCAGTGCAATCACGAGCCTTATGTCCCATCTCACCACATCGGTAGCACTTTCCAGAATTCAGAAGACATTCCCCAGCATGCCTTTTTCCACATTTATCACAAACTGGAAACTTAGTTTTCTTACCATCAGACTTTTTTGAAGAATTCTTACCTTTCTCCTGCCACCTCGGTCTCTTCTTCTGCTGGTTGTTATAGAAAACTTGGTCATCGGCAAAATCCATTTCCACCTTCTCAGCACATTGAACAAGCTTTTCATAACTTTTAAACTCACGAGAAGCTAATTCCCTTCGATACTTTGGCTTTAATCCTGAGTAAAAATGATTGATTTTACTATCAAGGTCCCGAATAAAATTTGGAGCATACCTTTCCAATCGAGTGAACCTTTCCTCATAGGCAGCCACTGAGTCTTCATCTTGCCTCAATTCCAAGAATTGATTTTCCATCCTAAGTCGAATAGCCTTAGGAAAATACTTCTCAAGAAACATACCTTTGAATTCATCCCAGTCAAGAGCATCAATCTCATCGGCGTCCCTGATATTTTTAACCATAGACCACCACTGATCTGCTTCACCCTCCAAATGGTAAATAGCAAGACTAACCTTTTGATTGTCTGAACACCCTATGACATCAAAAATCTTCTCCAGTGCTTTAATCCACCCTTCAGCTAGCACAGGGTAAGATGATCCTCTGAATGATGGTGGATGTTGCCTCATGAAATGTTCCACCACTGACATGTTCCTCTGCGGTTGATCTGGCTGATATCATGCATGGATACCACCACCATTTATCGCTTGAGTCAAATGAGCCATTACTGCAACAAACTGTTCAGTTCCAATTCCGACCATTTCTGGATGCTGATTCGGAAGTTTATTTCCTTTTGTATGCCTTCCTAGAACCGCTTCCCTGTTTCCTCTGCGGAAAACCATTCTGAACAAACATGTCTTAGATGAAGCAACATGGTAATCTTTAAATGCTATATCATTTCAAAAAATAAATAAATAAATTTGGATAATCATTTAATAGAATTCTAACTCCTAAATTTATCTAAACCGACCTCTGATACCAACTATAAGGCCCCAGCCAAAAACCTTACTTAATCTTGAGTTATTACAAGATTACACATTGAGGATCTTTTCGGGTTTAGAGTTTTAGAGAATTAGATCATAAAACTTGCATTACATTCCACATATAAACAAAGGGGTTACATAAAGATAGTATTCTTCATTCTCATCAATGGAAAAATATTTAAAATAAAACATGGATTATTTCTTGACACATCCTTGACTCTATCATCTTATCATGTACCTTTCCCTTGACCTGTGAAAAACATTTCAAAAACATGGGATGAGCATAAAAACTCAGTATGGGTTATAAAAAAACATGGAAAGGAAACATGAGTTCATATATACATAAGAATGAAATCATACTTTACCCATAAAACATAGGCCCTTTAACATACCTCATAAAATCATGAATAAATCATAGAAATCATAAGACATAAAGGTAACTTGAGGCATTCATAACATTCTTACGTAGGGAGTAACCCTCTTGGTTACGTTTGGAATACCCATCACAGTATATTCCCTAAAATCTCTTCGGAGAAACCTTAACGTTTCACTCCATTGCGTTACCCAATGCATTGGAGAGCTATAACGGGCTCACCCGCCCTTAGTTTATCACGGAACCACCCATCTTCATAATAATGCCCAAGAACCATAACATAATCATATCACATAAAACAAGCAAAAGGAAACATAAAATTTCCACATTTCAATCACGAGATATAAATACAACACATTGATATAAAAACATTATGAAAACCATTTTCAATACTAAAATAAAAGAAAAGTAAAAAATGGTATTTATTTTTCTTTTAAAAAGAAGGTATGGCTTATAGAGGAAGCCGAAACTCAAATAACGGTCACGACGGCGGAGAAGTCGTTGTCGCCGCATACGTACAACAAAAACATTCCCTTTTGTCGTTTAGTAAACGCTTCGTATAAAAAATATTCCTTTTGAATAAACGTAAAAGTCAAAGGGGTTTATACACCGTATAAAATAAAGTTGTGTATAAAATAAAATATGCCTCAACGAAAGGAGATTGAGACGAAGTCCCATACCTCGTATCCGACTTGACCCGACCGTTCTTTAATCTCCTGAATAATAAACTTGAGTTAATCTCTACTTGCTTATGAATCTTTCTCAAGTTCATTATTCCTTTTATACCATGTTATGAACATCATGTAATCAGTTAAGTTAATAATGTTCATTTTGTCGGTTTTTGGTTCTTAAGTCAAAAATAGACTTCTTACACTTACATGTTGTTAATTTGGTCAAAGGTTCATTATATCCAGAATGATATTAATGATTTGGATAACATATATATCATATATAGTCATCATATACATGTATTTATAATATTACATCACATTTTAGAGGTAAGAAATGAAATGCACCATTCATGGAGACGGTAAGTCGTACGTACGCATGAACGCTACTTTCATTTCTATTTCGTATTTTATATAATGGAATCATAATGATATAAAGGTATATTATAATTCCAGTATAATATCACATATAATATCATAGTTCTATCCTTTATATGTCCCACATATGGTATTTAACGAATCAAATCACTTTGAGGGGCGGTAGTCCGCACTTCCTAAAATGAAGATATCGTGTTTACCCATAATGGAAACCATAATGGTATGCCCAAAGTGAAAAAAACAGAAGCTTAAGGAAAACATAAACATATCATATATCATATACAAAAATAGTTACATCATAATGTCCACCTTTGAAGGTGTTAAATGAGTATTGAACAATCATCGTTTCGGGAGGTAGAATTTCGCCATCCACGGAAACCGTATGTTCTTTAACCATTTGATGTAGTTGTGTGAGAGTGTAGCTCAAATAAATCTTATAACAACATCCTAGTATATTTAATATACTGTTGTTGTTACAAAAGGAGTAAATAAAAAGAGTTTATGGGGTTGGAGAAGAAAAATAAAACAAATGAACATGAGAGAATGAATTACCTTAAAAAGTGTAACTCTTTTTGATTTGAGCCTAAAGGCTTCCTTTGAAAGGATTCTGCCCAAAGTGAATCCTCTAGGATGAGGAGAGGGATGTGGAGAGAGTAAATGGGCAGGGGTTGGCCGAGCCAAAGGCTTGAGGAGTGTGTGAAATGAGGTAGAGGTGGGGGCCTTTTATAAGAGGAGAGGAGGGGAACTTTTGGAAAGTAAAGAAATATTACTTTATTTGAAAATGTGTTTCGGTTTCAAAAGGTCCCACATTGATATAATTCATGGATAAGGTGATACGGGTTCGAAATCAACTCATCCAATTGGTTTTGGCCATGTGTAGTTCATAGATTTTACATTATCTTTCCATTTTATTTAAATCGTCAAATAATGATGTCATCGCTGCATCATTATTATGTCATTAATAATTTAATTTATTTAATGTCAAAAAATCATAAAAAAATACTATGATGTAGGAAATGTTTTTAGCTTTCCAAGGAATATTTATAATCAAATATTTGATCTTTATAACCCCATGTAAAAATTGTTTTCGTAAAACATATTATGTTTGTGTCATTTTTACTTTAACATTTAATAAAAAGTTATTTATGTCATTTCCAAACCAAAGTGTCTCCATGGGGTCCCCAAGTTGACCCATGGATTTTCTTGGTCGGCCATGACACAACCAATAAGTTTGGGACATGTGTCTAGGTCATTTCATATTATTAAAGCATTATTTATACCTTAAACTACACTAATTACCACTAATCACGATTAAAAACTTAATAAGTTACTATTCACCAAAAAATTATTATAATCTCATTGAAACAAATTTTACTTCTTAATGACAACCATGTATGTCGGATTTTCAAAATTCAATACACATTAGTGGTAAACTTTCATTTAACTGAAAAATCAGTTTGCTTGATTACCACTTAGTGGTTTCACTATTCATCAAAAATTGAAGTTTTTCAGAAAATTACCAAAAATTCACCCTAAGCTATATTTGATATTCTGAATTCAAAAATGAAGTCTATTTTACAAAATTCAAATCATATAAGTCACATTAATTAATTTTATAATTAATTCCCGCTGCCAGAGCAAATAGCGTGTTTTTACAAAACAATAAGTATCAAAAGATTGACACCAGTTTAAGTCTAATTTCAAAGTGAAATTGATTCCAATGACCACCATTGGATAATATGGTAAAAATATATTCTAATTTCACTTCAAAACCAATTCAATACATAATCTAATCATATAAATAAATTATGTTAAAAAGCAGTTTTGATGTAAAATGCAGTATTTTTCACTATTCATTAAAAAATGAACATTGTCAGAAAAATACCAAAAATTCACACAAGGTAAATTTTGATGTCCCAATCATAAAGTATAAGTTTATTTTGACAAACATAGTTTATAAAATTGTCAAAATATAGATTCTAAAATGGTTTGCTATCAAAAGGCAGTAAAACAATCTTTTAAGAATATTAGTGTATTCCATGCATAAGATTGTATTTATTTTTATTTTAAGACTCTATAACACTATCTTAATCATTAATAAACATATATAAAAATATATATTATTCATTACTTACTTGGGATGTTACATCCTTCCCCCCTATAGAAAATTGCGTCCCCGCAATTTATTTACTTATCAAATAAATGGGGGTACTTATCCCTCATTGCATTTTCAGATTCCCATGTTGCCTCTTCAATCATGTGGTTTTTCCACAAAACCTTTACCTGATGAATCACCTTATTCCGTAACACTTGCTCCCTGTGGTCAAGAATCTGGACCGGTTGTTCCTCATAAGATAGGTTTCTTCCAGCTGAACTACCTCTGGACTCAAAACATGAGATAGATCTGGCATATACTTTCTCAACATCAAAATGTGAAAAACATTGTGTACCTGAGATAAACTCGGAGGTAAAACCACTCGGTATGCAACTGATCCAATTCTCTCAAGAATTTCGTATGGTCCAATGAACCTTGGACTCAACTTTCCTTTCTTACCAAATCTCATCACACTTTTCCAAGGAGAAACCTTGAGAAAAACACGATCACCTACCTCGAAAGATAGATCCTTCCTCCGGTTATCCACATAACTCTTCTGCCTGCTCTGAGCTGTTCTCATGTGTTTCTGAATCAGCTGAACTTTTTCTGCCATCTCTTCTACCAATTCTGGTCCCATGAACTTCCTTTCACCCACTTCATCCCAGAAAGCTGGAGTTCGACACCGCTTCCCATATAATTCCTAAAATGGTGCCATCTGTATACTGGAATGGAAACTGTTATTATATGAAAACTCAACCAAAGAAAGATGTTGGTCCCAACTTCCCTGATAATCCATAGAACAAGCTCGTAGCATATTCTCCAATGTCTGAATTGTTCGTTCTGAATGCCCATCTGATTGAGGATGAAAAGCTGTACTAAAATATAATTCAGTACCCAACGACTTCTGAAGGCCTTTCCAAAAGTTAGAAGTAAACCTGGGATCACGATCCGATACAATGGAAAGAGGAACTCCATGTAACCTGACTATCTCTTTAAGATACAAACGGGAAAGTTGATCAAGAGAGAAAGTATCTCGTATAGCAAGGAAATGAGCAGATTTGGTCAAGCAATCAACAATAACCCAAATTGCATTATTACCTCGTGATGTCTTCGGTAATCCAACAACAAAGTCCATGGATATATTCTCCCATTTCCACTCTGGCACTGGTAAAGGCTGAAGCATCCATTTCGGTAACTACCGCTCTGCTTTAACCTGCTGACAAGTCAAACACTTCACAGTAAAATCAGCAATATCTCTTTTCATTCCATCCCACCAGTAATACTCCCGTAGATCTCTATACATCTTAGTACTGCCCGGATGAACTGAAAACAGAGAACTATGAGCTTCACATAACAACTCTCTCTTCAACTGTGAATCACAAGGCACACACAATCTCTTCCCAAATCTCAAAACACAATCATTATCAATGTTGAATTCAGGAAACTTACCTTTCTGAACCAGCTCTACCTTTTTCTGTTACTCACTGTCTTGCTTCTGTGCTTGCTTGATTCTATCTGATAGAGAAGATCTCACTGATACCTGAAACAAAACAGAAGGACTTCCTGCACCAACAACTTCTATGCCAAAGTTCATCAAATCCTTTACCAAAGGATCATGTTCCAAACGCAACATTGTTAATGAAGCATTACTTTTTCTACTCAAAGCATCAGCCACTTTATTTGCTTTTCCCGGATGGTAATTAATTGTACAATCACAATCCTTGATTAATTCCAGCTATCTCCTTTGTCTCATGTTTAACTCTTTCTGAGTGAATATATACTTTAAACTTTTGTGATCGGTATATATTTCACACTTTACTCCATATAAATGATGCCTCCAAATTTTTAAAGCAAAAACAACAGCAGCTAATTCCAAATCATGTGTAGGGTAATTTACCTCATGACTTTTCAACTGTCGTGAAGCATAAGCAATTACCTGATCATTCTGCATTAGGATGCAACCAAGTCCTTTCAATGAAGCATCACTGTATATAACAAACTCAACATTCCTGGAAGGTAGTGCCAAAACTGGAGCATTCACCAATCTTCTTTTCAATTCCTGAAAACAATCATCACATTCTTTTGTCCAGATAAACTTAACACCCTTCCGAGTTAGCTTAGTCATTGGACTAGATAACCGTGAAAAATTTCTAACAAACCTTCGGTAATAGCCTGCCAAACCAAGGAAGCTACGAATCTCGGTTACATTTGTGGGTCTTGGCCATTCTTCCACAACTTTTGTTTTTGCAGGATCAATAGTTATTCCATCTTTAGAAACAATGTGACCAAGGAAAGAAATTTGTTGCAACCAAAACTCACACTTGCTAAATTTCCCATACAGTTTCTTTTCTTTTAAGGTTTTCAAGATAACCCTTAAATGTTTTTCATGCTCCTCTTTACATTTAGAAAACACCAAAATATCATCAATGAAAACCACCACAAACTTATCCAGGAACTCATGGAAAATTCTATTCATTAAGTCCATGAATACAGCAGGTGCATTGGTTAGCCCAAAAGGCATTACTACAAATTCATAATGGCCATATCTCGTACGGAACGCGGTCTTCGGAATATCTGCCTCCTTTACCTTCAGCTGATGGTACCCCGATCTCAAGTCAATCTTTGAAAAAAACTGAGCTCCCTGGAGCTGATCAAACAAATCATCGATATGAGGCAAAGGATATTTGTTCTTAACAGTGATATTATTCAAGGCTCTATAATCAATGCAAAGTCTCATAGAACCATCTTTCTTTTTAACAAATAAAACAGGAGCACCCCATGGTGATGTGCTAGGTCTAATGAAACCTTTCTCTAATAAATCTTCCAATTGCTCTTTCAACTCTAAAATTTCAATTTGTGCCATTCGATAAGGGGGTTTTGAAATTGGCTTAGCATCAGGAACTAAGTCAACAGTAAACTCAACTTCCCAATCTGGTATTATTCCAGGAAACTCATCAGGAAAAACATCAGGATACTCATTTACCACTGGCACATCATTAATCTGAACAGTTCCTTTATTTTCAACGATGTGTGCAAGGTAACATTCATTTCCATCTTTTACAATTTTCTCGGCCTCTTGATATGTTATCAAAATTAAGGGTTCATTCTTGTAAACAAACTGAAAGTATTTCTGAAAAGAAACTTCTTTAGCTCTACAGTCAATCTTAGCATGGTAAATAGAGAGCCAATCCATACCTAGGATAACATCAAACTCTACTAGAGGTAGAACAATAAGGTTTGCAAGTAGGTTCTTTCCACAGATAAGGATAGGAAGATTCTTATAAATTCTTTTTGCCTCGACATTCCCCCCAGGTGTTTTTACCAAAAGTTCAGGAGTCATTTCTTGAGATGGTATTCCCATTTTACTAGAAAAGGTTTCAGAGATGAAAGAATGTGTAGACCCCGAATCAAACAACACACTGGCATAATCTGAAAAAACAAACAAAGTACCTGATACCACTTCATTTGATGGCCCGACATCTGCTGAAGTAGTTGCAAAGGATTTCACCACCCCTTTCTGCTTGTAGTCTAACTGCTTCCCATCACTCAAGCTCCTTGTCGGACACTCGTTCGCATAGTGACCCATCTCATTGCACTTATAACATTTCACTAACTATAAATCAAATTTGTTCTTACCTTCACCTTGATCCTTTTCAGTGCAATCACGAGCCTTATGTCCCATCTTACCACATCGGTAGCACTTTCCAGAATTCAGAAGACATTCCCCAGCATGCCTTTTGCCACATTTATCACAAACTGGAAACTTAGTTCTCTTACCATCAGACTTTTTTTGAAGAATTCTTACCTTTCTTATGCCACCTCGGTCTCTTCTTCTGCTGGTTGTTATAGAAAACTTGGTCATCGGCAAACTCCATTTCCACCTTCTCAGCACATCGAACAAGCTTTTCATAACTTTTAAACTCACGAGAAGCTAATTCCCTTTGATATTTTGGCATTAATCCTGAGTAAAAATGATTGATTTTACTATCAAGGTCTCGGATAAAATTTGGAGCATACCTTGCCAATCGAGTGATCCTTTCTTCATAGGCAGCCACTGAGTCTTCATCTTGCCTCAATTCCAAGAATTGCTTTTCCATCCTAATTCGAACAGCCTTAGGAAAATACTTCTCAAGAAACATACCTTTGAATTCATCCTAGTCAAGAGCATCAATCTCATCGGCGTCCCTAATATTTTTAACCATAGACCACCACTGATCTGCTTCACCCTCCAAACAGTAAATAGCAAGACTAACCTTTTGATTGTCTGAACACCCCATGACATCAAAAATCTTATCCAGTGCTTTAATCCACCCTTCAGCTAGCACAAGGTCAGATGATCCTATGAATGATGGTGGATGTTGCCTCATGAAATGTTCCACCACTGACATGTTCCTCTGCGGTTGATCTGGCTGATCTCGTGCATGGATACCACCACCATTTATCGCTTGAGTCAACTGTGCCATCACTGCAACAAACTGTTCATTTCCAATTCCGACCATTTCTGGATGCTGATTCGGAAGGTTATTTCCTTCTGTATGCCTTCCTAGCACTGCTTCCCTGTTTCCTCTATGGAAAACCATTCTGAACAAACATGTCTTAGATGAAGCAACATGGTAATCTTTAAATTCTATATCATTTTGAAAAAAAAATATTTTTGGATAATCATTTAATAGAATTCTAACTCCTAAAGTTATCTAAAACGACCTCTGATACCAACTATAAGGCCCCAGCCTTAAACCATACTTAATCTTGAGTTATTACAAGATTACACGTTGAGGATCTTTTCAGGTTTAGAGTTTTAGAGAATTAGATCATAAAACTTGCATTACATTCCACATATAAACAAAGTGGTTACAGAAAGATAGTATTCTTCATTCCCATCAATGGAAACACGTTTAAAATAAAACATGGATTATTTCTTGACACAACCTTGACTCTATCATCTTATCATGTACCTTTCCCTTGACCTGTGAAAAACATTTCAAAAACTTGGGATGAGCATAAAAACTCAGTATGGGTTAAAAAAAACATGGAAAGGAAACATGAGTTCATACATACATAAGAATGAAATCATAATTTACCCATAAAACATAGGCACTTTAACATACCTCATAAAATCATGAATAAATCATAGAAATCATAAGACATAAAGGTAACTTGAGGCATTCATAACATTCTTACGTAGGGAGTAACCCTCTTGGTTACGTTTGGAATACCCATCACAGTATATTCCCTAAAATATATTCAGAGAAACCTTAACATTTCACTCCTTCGCGTTACCCAATGCATTGGAGAGCTATATCGGGCTCACCCGCCCTTAGTTTATCACATAACCACCCGTCTTCATAATAATGCCCAAGAACCATAACATAATCGTATCACATAAAACATGCATAAAGGAAACATAACATTTCCACATTTCAATCACAAGATATCAATACAACACAAAAACATTGTGAAAACCATTTTCAATACCAAAATAAAAGAAAAGTAAAACATGATATTTAATTTTCTTTTAAAAAGAAGGTATGTCTTGTAGAGGAAGCCGAAACTCAAATAACGGTCATGACGGCAGAGAAGTCGTTGTCGCCGCATACGTACGACAAAAACATTCCCTTTTTGTCGTTTAGTAAACGCTTCATATAAAAAAGATTCCCTTTGAATAAACGTAAAAGTCAAAGGGGTTTATACACCGTATAAAAGAAAGTTGTGTATAAAATAAAATATTCCTCAACGAAGGGAGATTGAGACGAAGTCTCATACCTCGTATCCGACTTGACCCGACCGTTCTTTAATCTCCTGAATAATAAACTTGAGTTAATCTCCACTTTCTTAAGAATCTTTTTCAAGTTCATTATTCCTTTTATACCATGTTATGAACATCATGTAATCATTTAAGTTAATAATGTTCATTTTGTCGGTATTTGGTTCTTAAGTCAAAATAGACTTCTTACACTTACATGTTGTTAATTTGGTCATAGGTTCGTTATATCCAGAATGATATTAATGATTTGGATAACATATATGTCATATATATTAATAATATACATGTATTTATAATATTACATCACATTTAGAGATAATAAATGAAATGCACCGTTCATGGAGACGGTAAGCCGTACGTACGCATGAACGCTACTTTCATTTCTATTTCGTATTTTATAGAATGGAATCATAATGATATAAAGGTATATTATAATTCCAGTATAATATCATATATAATATCATTGTTCCATCCTTTATATGTCCCACATATGCTATTTAACGAATCAAATCACTTTGAGGGGGCGGTAGTCCGCACTTCCTAAAATGAAGATATCGTGTTTACCCATAATGGAAACCATAAAGGTATACCCAAAATGAAAAAAACAGAAGCTTAAGGAAAACATAAACATATCATATATCATATACAAAAATAGTGACATCATAATGGACACCTTTGAACGTGTTAAATGAGTATTGAACAATCATCGTTTCAGGAGGCAGAATTTCGCCATCCACGGAAACCGTATGTTCTTTTACCATTTGATGTAGTTGTGTGAGAGTGTAGCTCAAATAAATCGTATAACAACATCCTAGTATATTGGATATACTGTTTTTGTTACAAAAGGAGTAAATAAAAAGAGTTTAGGGGGTTGGAGAAGAAAAATAAAACAAATGAACATGAGAGAATGAATTACCTTTAAAAGTGTAACTCCTTTCGATTTGAGCCTAAAGGCTTCCTTTGAAATGATTCTTCCCAAAGGGAATCCTCTAGGATGAGGAGAGGGATGTGGAGAGAGTAAATGGGCAGGGTTTGGCCGAGCCAAAGGCTTGAGGAGTGTGTGAAATGAGGTAGAGGTGGGGGCCTTTTATAAGAGGAGAGGAGGGGCACTTTTGGAAAGTAAAGAAATATTACTTTATTTGAAAATGTGTTTCAGTTTCAAAAGGTCCCACATTGATATAATTAGTGGATAAGGTGATAAGGGTTCGAAATACACTCATCCAATTGGTTTTGGCCATGTGTAGTTCATAGATTTTACATTATCTTTCCATTTTATTTAAATCGTCAAATAATTATGTCATCGCTGCATCATGATTATGTCATTAATAACTTAATTTATTTAATGTCTAAAAATCATAAAAAAAATACTATGATGTAGGAAATCTTTTTATATTTCCAATTACTATTTATAATCAAATATCTGATCTTTATAACCCCATGTAAAAATTGTTTTCGTAAAACATATTATGTTTGTGTCATTTTTACTTTTACATTAAATAAAGAGTTATTTATGTCATTTCCCAACAAAAGTGGATCCATGGGGTCCCCAAGTTGACCCATGGATTGTCTTGGTCGGCCATGACACAACCAATAAGGTTGGGACATGTGTCTAGGTCATTTAATATTATTAAAGCATTATTTATACCTTAAACTACACTAATCACCACTAATCGCGATTAAGAACTTAATAAGTTACTATTCACCAAAAAATTATTATAATCTCATTGAACCACATTTTACTTCTTAATGAAAACCATGTATGTCGGATTTTCAAAATACAATACACATTAGTGGTAAACTTTCATTTAATTGAAAAATCAGTTTGCTTGATTACCACTTAGTGGTTTCACTATTCAACAAAAATTGAAGTTTTTCAGAAAATTACAAAAAATTCACCCTAAGATATATTTGATATTCCGAATTCAAAAATGAAGTCTATTTTACAAAATTAAAATCAGATAAGTCACATTAATTAATTTAATAATTAATTCCCGCTGCCAGAGCAAATAGCGTGTTTTTACAAAACAATAAGTATCAAAAGATTGACACCAGTTTAAGTCTAATTTCAAAGTGAAATTGATTCCAATGACCACCATTGGATAAAATGGTAAAAATATATTCTAATTTCACTTCAAAACCAATTCAAAACATAATCTAATCATATAAATAAATTATATTAAAAATCAGTTTTGATATAAAATGCAGTATTTTTCACTATTCATTAAAAAATGAACATTGTCAGAAAAAATACCAAAAATTCACACAAAGTAAATTTTGATGTCCCAAACATAAAGAATAAGTTTATTTTGACAAACATAGTTTATAAAATTGTCAAAATATAGATTCAAAAATGGTTTACCATCAAAAGGCACTAAAACAATCTTTTAAGAATATTAGTGTATTCCATGCATAAGATTGTATTTATTTTCATTTTAAGCCTCTATAACACTATATTAATCATTAATAGACATAGATAAAAATATCTATTATTCATTACTTACTTGGGATGTTACATCCTTCCCCCCTTTAGAAAATTGCGTCCCCGCAATTTATTTACTTATCAAATAAATGGGGGTACTTATCCCTCATTTCATTTTCAGATTCCCATGTTGCCTCTTCAATCATGTGGTTTTTCCACAAAACATTTACCTGATGAATCACCTTATTCCGTAACACTTGCTCCCTGTGGTCAAGAATCTAGACCGGTTGTTCCTCATAAGATAGGTTCTCTTCCAGCTGAACTACCTCTGGACTCGAAACATGAGATGGATCTGGCATATACTTCCTCAACATAAAAATGTGAAAAACATTGTGTACCTGAGATAAACTCGGAGGTAAAGCCACTCGGTATGCAACTGATCCAACTCTCTCCAGAATTTCATATGGTCCAATGAACCTGGGACTCAACTTTCCTTTCTTACCAAATCTCATCACACTTTTCCAAAGAGAAACCTTGAGAAAAACATGATCACCTACCTCGAAAGATAGATCCTTCCTCCGGTTATCCGCATAACTCTTCTGCCTGCTCTGAGCTGTTCTCATGTGTTTCTGAATCAGCTGAACTTTTTCTGCCATCTCTTCTACCAATTCTGGTCCCATCAACTTTCTTTCACCCACTTTATCCCAGAAAGCTGGAGTTTGACACCGCTTCCCATATAATTCCTGAAATGGTGCCATCTGTATACTGGAATGGAAACTGTTATTATATGAAAATTCAACCAAAGAAAGATGTTGGTCCCAACTTCTCTGATAATCCATAGAACCAGCTCGTAGCATATCATCCAATGTCTGAATTGTTCGTTATGACTGCCCATCTGATTGAGGATGAAAAGCTGTACTAAAATTTAATTCAGTACCCAACGACTTCTGAAGGCCTTTCCAAAAGTTAGAAGTAAACCTGGGATCACGATCCGATACAATGGAGAGAGGAACTCCATGTAACCTGACTATCGCTTTAAGATACAAACGGGAAAGTTGATCAAGAGAGAAAGTATCTCGTATAGCAAGGAAATGAGCAGATTTGGTCAAGCGATCAACAATAACCCAGATTGCATTATTACCTCGAGATGTCTTCGGTAATCCAACAACAAAGTCCATGGATATATTCTCCCATTTCCACTATGGCACTGGTAAAGGCTAAAGCATCCCTTTCGGTAACTGCCGCTCTGCTTTAACCTGTTGACATGTCAAACACTTCATAGTAAAATCAGCAATATCTCTTTTCATTCCATCCCACCAGTAATACTCCCGCAGATCTCTATACATCTTAGTACTGCCCGGATGAACTGAAAACGGAGAACTATGAGCTTCACATAACAACTCTCTCTTTAACTTTGAATCACAAGGCACACACAATATCCTCCCAAATCTCAAAACACAATCATTATCAATGTTGAATTCAGGCAACTTACCTTTCTGAACCAGCTCTACCTTTTTCTGCAACTCACTGTCTTGCTTCTGTGCTTGCTTGATTCTATCTGATAGAGAAGATCTCACTGATACCTGAAACAAAACAGAAGGACTTCCTGCACCAACAACTTCTATGCCAAAGTTCATCAAATCGTTAACCAAAGGATCATGTTCCAACCGCAACATTGTTAATGAAGCATTAATTTTTCGACTCAAAGCATCAGCCACTTTATTTTCTTTTCCCGGATGGTAATGAATTGTACAATCATAATCCTTGATTAATTCCAGCCATCTCCTTTGTCTCATGTTTAACTCTTTCTGAGTGAATATATACTTTAAACTTTTGTGATCGGTATATATTTCACACTTTACTCCATACAAATGATGCCTCCAAATTTTTAAAGCAAAAACAACAGCAGCTAGTTCCAAATCATGTGTAGGGTAATTTACCTCATGAGTTTTCAACTGTCGTGAAGCATAAGCAATTACCTGATCATTCTACATTAGGACGCAACCAAGTCCTTTCAATGAAGCATAACTGTATATAACAAACTCACGATTCCTGGAAGGTAGTGCCAAAACTAGAGCATTCACCAATCTTCTTTTCAATTCCTGAAAACAATCATCACATTCTTTTTTCCAGATAAACTTAACACCCTTCCGAGTTAGCTTAGTCATTGGACTAGATAACCGTGAAAAATTTCTAACAAACCTTCGGTAATAGCCCGCCAAACCAAGGAAGCTACGAATCTCGATTACATTTGTGGGTGTTGGCCATTCTTCCACAACTTTTGTTTTTTCAGGATCAACAGTTATTCCATCTTTAGAAACAATGTGACCAAGGAAAGAAATTTGTTGCAACCAAAACTCACACTTGCTGAATTTCCCATACAGTTTCTTTTCTTTTAAGGTTTGCAAGATAACCCTTAAATGTTTTTCATGCTCCTCTTTACTTTTAGAAAACACCAAAATATCATCAATGAAAACCACCACAAACTTATTCAAGAACTCATGGAAAATTATATTCATTAAGTCCATGAATACAGCAGGTGCATTGGTTAGCCCAAAAGGCATTACTACAAATTCATAATGGCCATATCTCATACGGAACGCGGTCTTCGGAATATCTGCCTCCTTTACCTTCAGCTGATGGTACCCCGATCTCAGGTCAATCTTTGAAAAAAACTGAGCTCCCTGGATCTGATCAAACAAATCATCGATATGAGGCAAAGGATATTTGTTCTTAACAATGATATTATTCAAGGCTCTATAATCAATGCAAAGTCTCATAGAACCATCTTTCTTTTTAACAAATAAAATAGGAGCACCCCATGGTGATGTGCTAGGTCTAATGAAACCTTTCTCCAATAAATCTTGCAATTGCTCCTTCAACTCTAAAAGTTCAATTTGTGCCATTCGATAAGGGGGTTTTGAAATTGGCTTAGTATCAGGAACTAAGTCAACAGTAAACTCAACTTCCCGATCTGGTATTATTTCAGGAAACTCATCAGGAAAAACATCAGGATACTCATTTACCACTGGCACATCATTAATCTGAACAGTTCCTTTATTTTCAACGACGTGTGCAAGGTAACATTCATTTCCATCTTTTACAAGTTTCTCGGCCTCTTGATATGTTATCAAAAGTAAGGGTTCATTCTTGTAAACAAACTGAAAGTCTTTCTGAAAAGAAACTTCTTTAGCTCTACAGTCAATCTTAGCATGGTAAATAGAGAGCCAATCCATACCCAGGATAACATCAAACTCTACTAGAGGTAGAACAATAAGGTTTTCAAGTAGGTTCTTTCCACAGATAAGGATAGGAATATTCTTATAAATTATTTTTGCCTCAACATTTCCCCCAGGTGTTTTTACCAAAAGTTCAGGAGTCATTTCTTGAGATGGTATTCCCATTTTACTAGAAAAGGTTTCAGAGATGAAAGAATGTGTAGACCCCGAATCAAACAACATGCTGGCATAATCTGAAAAAACAAACAAAGTACCTGATACAACTTCATTTGATGGCCCGACATCTGCTGAAGTAGTTGCAAAGGATTTCACCACCCCTTTCTGCTTGTAGTCTAACTGCTTCCCATCACTCAAGCTCTTTTTCGGACACTCATTTGCGTAGTGACCCATCTCATTGCACTTAAAACATTTCACTAACTGTAAATCAAATTTGTTCTTACCTTCACCTTGATCCTTTTCAGTACAATCATGAGCCTTATGTCCCATCTTACCACATCGGTAGCACTTCCCAGAATTCAGAAGACATTCCCCAGCATGCCTTTTTCCACATTTATCACAAACTGGAAACTTAGTTCTCTTACCATCAGACTTTTTTGAAGAATTCTTACCTTTCTCCTGCCACCTCGGTCTCTTCTTCTGCTAGTTGTTATAGAAAACTTGGTCATCGGAAAACTCCATTTCCACCTTCTCAGCACATCGAACAAGATTTTCATAACTTTTAAACTCACGAGAAGCTAATGCCCTTCGATATTTTGGCTTTAATCCTTAGCAAAAACGATTTATTTTACTATCAAGGTCTCGGATAAAATTTGGAGCATACCTTTCCAATCGAGTGAACCTTTCTTGATACACAACCACTGAGTCTTCCTCTTGCCTCAATTCCAATAATTGCTTTTCCATCCTAAGTCGAACAGCCTTAGGAAAATACTTCTCAAGAAACATACCTTTTAATTCATCCCAGTCAAGAGCATCAATCTCATCGGCGTCCCTGATATTTTTAACCATAGACCACCACTGATCTGCTTCACCCTCCAAACGGTAAATAGCAAGAATAACCTTTTGATTGTCTGAACACCCCATGACATAAAAAATCTTCTCCAGTGCTTTAATCCACCCTTCAGCTAGCACAGGGTCAAATGATCCTCTGAATGATGGTGGATGTTGCCTCATGAAATGTTCCACCACTGACATGTTCCTCTGCGGTTGTTCTGGCTGATCTCGTGCATGGATACCACCGCCATTTATCTTTTGAGTCAACTGCGCCATTACTGCAACAAACTGTTCAGTTCCAATTCTGACCATTTCTGGATGCTGATTCGGAAGGTTATTTCCTTTTTTATGCCTTCCTAGCACTGCTTCCCTGTTTCCTCTGCGGAAAACCATTCTGAACAAACATGTCTTAGATGAAGCAACATGGTAATCTTTAAATGCTATATCATTTCTAAAAGAAAAAAAATATTTTTGGATAATCATTTAATAGAATTCTAACTCCTAAAGTTATCTAAACCTTCATTTGATACCAACTATAAGGCCCCAGCCTTAAACCATACTTAATCTTGAGTTATTACAAGATTACACGTTGAGGATCTTTTCAGGTTTAGAGTTTTAGAGAATTAGATCATAAAACTTGCACTACATTCCACATATAAACAAAGTGGTTACATAAAGATAGTATTCTTCATTCCCATCAATGGAAACACATTTAAAATAAAATATGGATTATTTCTTGACACATCCTTGACTCTATCATCTTATCATGTACCTTCCCTTGACCTGTGAAAAACATTTCAAAAACTTGGGATGAGCATAAAAACTCAGTATGGGTTATAAAAAAAACATGGAAAGGAAACATGAGTTCAGATATACATAAGAATGAAATCATAATTTACCCATAAAACATAGGCACTTTAACATACCTCATAAAATCATGAATAAATCATAGAAATCATAATACATAAAGGTAACTTGAGGCATTCATAACATTCTTACGTAGGGAGTAACCCTCTTGGTTACGTTTGGAATACCCATCACAGTATATTCCCTAAAATCTCTTCGTAGAAACCTTAACGTTTCACTCCTTCGCGTTACCCAATGCATTGGAGAGCTATAACGGGCTCACCCGCCCTTAGATTATCACGGAACCACTCGTCTTCATAATAATGCCCAAGAACCATAACATAATCATATCACATAAAACATGCATAAAGGAAACATAACATTTCCACATTTCAATCACGAGATATCAATACAACACATTGATATAATAAAAACATTATGAAAACCATTTTCAATACCAAAGTAAAACATGGTATTTATTTTTCGTTTTAAAAAAAATGTATGGCTTGTAGAGGAAGCCGAAACTCAAATAATGGTCACGACGGCGGAGAAGTCGTTGTCGCCGCATACGTACGACAAAAACATTCCCTTTTGTCGTTTAGTAAACGCTTCATATAAAAAAGATTCCTTTTGAATAAACGTAAAGGTAAAAGGGGTTTATACACCGTATAAAAGAAATTTGTGTATAAAATAAAATATGCCTCAATGAAAGGAGATTGAGACAAAGTCACATACCTCGTATCCGACTTGACCCGACCGTTCTTTAATCTCCTAAATAATAAACTTGAGTTAATCTATACTTGATTATGAATCTTTTTCAAGTTCATTATTCCTTTTATACCATGTTATGAACATCATGTAATCAGTTAAGTTAATAATGTTCATTTTGTCGGTATTTGGTTCTTAAGTCAAAAATAGACTTCTTACACTTACATGTTGTTAATTTGGTCAAAGGTTCATTATATCCAGAATTATATTAATGATTTGGATAACATATACATCATATATATTCATCATATACATGTATTTATAATATTACATCACATTTAGTGGTAAGAAATGAAATGCACCGTTCATGGAGACGGTAAGCCGTACGTACGCATGAATGCTACTTCCATTTCTATTTCGTATTTTTTTTGGAATGGAATCATAATTATATAAGATTATATTATAATTCCAGTATAATAACATATATAATATCATTAGCTTTATCCTTTACACATCCCACATATGGTATTAACGAATCAAATCACTTTCAGGGGGCGGTAGTCCGCATTTCCTAAAATGAAGATATCGTGTTTACCCATAATGGAAATCATAAAGGTATGCCCAAAATGAAAAAAACAGAAGCTTAAGGAAAACATAAACATATTATATATCATATATAAAAATAGTGACACAATAATGGCCACCTTTGAAGGTGTTAAATGAGTATTGAACAATCATCGTTTCGGGAGGCATAATTTCGCCATCCATGGAAACCGTATGTTCTTTAACCATTTGATGTAGTTGTGTGAGTGTGTAGCTCAAATATATCTTATAAAAACATCCTAGTATATTTAATATACTGGTTTTGTTACAAAAGAAGTAAATAAAAAGAGTTTAGGGGGTTGGAGAAGCAAAATAAAACAAATGAACATGAGAGAATGAATTACCATTAAAAGTGTAACTCCTTTCGATTTGAGCCTAAAGGCTTCCTTTGAAATGATTATGCACAAAGGGAATCCTCTAGGATTAGGAGAGGGATGTGGAGAGAGTAAATGGGCAGGGTTTGGCCGAGCCAAAGGCTTGAGGAGTGTGTGAAATGAGGTAGAGGTGGGGGCCTTTTATAAGAGGAGAGGAGGGGCACTTTTGGAAAGTAAAGAAATATTACTTTATTTGAAAATTTGTTTCGGTTTCAAAAGGTCCCACATTGATATAATTCGTGGATAAGGTGATAAGGGTTCGAAATCCACTCATCCAAGGGGTTTTGGCCATGTGTAGTTCATAGATTTTACATTATCTTTCCATTTTATTTAAATCGTCAAATAATGATGTCATCTCTGTATCATGATTATGTCATTAATAAATTAATTTATTTAATGTCTAAAAATCATAAAAAAACTACTATGATGTAGGAAATCTTTTTATCTTTCCAATTACTCTTTATAATCAAATATCTGATCTTTATAACCCCATGTAAATTTTTTTTTCGTAAAACATATTATGTTTGTGTCATTTTTACTTTTACATTAAATAAAAAGTTATTTATGTCATTTCCCAACAAAAGTGGATCCATGGGGTCCCCAAGTTGACCCATGGCTTATCTTGGTCGTCCATGACACAACCAATAAGGTTGGGACATGTGTCTAGGTCATTTCATATTATTAAAGCATTATTTATACCTTAAACTACACTAATCACCATTAATCGCGATTAAGAACTTAATAAGTTACTATTCACAAAAAAAATTATTATAATATCATTGAACCACATTTTACTTCTTAATGACAACCATGTATGTCGGATTTTCAAAATTCAATACACATTAGTGGTAAACTTTCATTTAACTGAAAAATCAGTTTGCTTGATTACCACTTAGTGGTTTCACTATTCATCAAAAATTGAAGTTTTTCAGAAAATTACCAAAAATTAACCCTAAGCTATATTTGATATTCCGAATTCAAAAATGAAGTCTATTTTACAAAATTAAAATCATATAAGTCACATTAATTAATTTAATAATTAATTCCCGCTGCCAGAGCAAATAGCGTGTTTTTACAAAACAATAAGTATCAAAAGATTGACACTAGTTTAAGTCTAATTTCAAAGTGAAATTGATTCCAATGACCACCATTGGATAAAATGGTAAAAATATATTCTAATTTCACTTAAAAACCAATTCAAAACATAATCTAATCATATAAATAAATTAGATTAAAAAGCAGTTTTGATGTAAAATGCAGTATTTTTCACTATTCGTTAAAAAATGAACATTATCAGAAAAATACCAAAAATTCACACAAAGTAAATTTTTATGTCCCAAACATAAATAATAAGTTTATTTTGACAAACATAGTCTATAAAATTGTCAAAATATAGATTCCAAAATGGTTTGCCATCAAAAGGCACTAAAACAATCTTTTAAGAATTTTAGTGTATTCCATGCATAAGATTGTATTTATTTTCATTTTAAGCCTCTATAACACTATCTTAATAATTAATAGACATAGATAAAAATATCTATTATTCATTACTTACTTGGGATGTTACATCACTATGACGCCCCGAACCCGGTAGCCTGGTGCCGGTGCTTCGGTTATGGTGTGCAATTTATTTCACACAAATGAAACAAATAAGTCACACATAATAACCCATCAGGAGGAACTTTATGGTTTAGATCCTGGAGAATCAGAGACAACAACTTTGCTTCTTTACTTTCTGAGCTAGGAACAAACATCCAAGTCTAGGAAAGGCTCTATCAACCTGTAAAAATTTAACATAAAACATAGGGTGAGCATTGAAATACTCAGTAAGGGGTTTTTGAAAATACTTAAATACAGATTTTGAAAACTACGTTGAAAAAAAAATACTTTTCCATACTTATCAAGTTTTAAAAGAAAAAAATCAAGACTAAACAAAGGTTGATATATTAGAGTTAAAGTACTTCATACATATGCACTAAAACACTTAGCGTCAACTCACTTAGTAAACAAGATAAGCATAATAATAAAAAGGCATGGGTTGCATGAAGTAAAGTGTCCATAAACAAGAAAGGTGTGCATGAACAACAAGGGGTAAACATTATCAGATTCGCGCACAAGCGCATTATCTAAAAAAAACATCATGACATGATAAATGTAATGCAACATTTGTAATAAAAATCCTGAGAAGAAACTGGACATGCATCAACATTTCCATATCATATGTCTTGTATATTTTTTTTAAATCTGATACTCATAGGTAAGGTTCTATAACCAAGGTTATTCCTCTAATCGGAATAATCACTAGGTTGGTCATAATCAAAGAAATGTATGCTGAAGGACTCATGATCTCTGTGTCAAGGCCTTGTGCCATGACCTAAGGGTAAAAACCCAATCTGACTGTCTCGAGAACTATCGATGCATCGAGGAGCTTACTTTTACCGGTCTCCAACCCGGAGGGCTTACTTTAACCAGTCCCCAACCTGGAGGGTTTTCTTCTTACCGGACCTCATTCCGGGTAGTCCCATACATTTCTCACATGTTGATAAGGTCAAATATTCAAGGTGTCCCATACCACTTTGAATATTAAATTTTCATTTCATATTACCCAAGGTGTCCCATACCACTTTGGGTAATACCATTTTCATTTCTCATTACCCAAGGTGTCCCATACCACTTTGGGTAATTAGTTCTTATTTCCTCTTCATGTTGAGTCATATGCATGAATAATATTAATAAGGTAACAATTACATAACTGGTTTACAAATACATGATATCACAGATAAACATGAAAATATGGAATAAAAGAAGGCATGGTTAAGCAAGCATACTATGTGTGTAGAACAATTATTTAAGAACATAAAATGATGAATGTGAGAGACTTGCTCCCAAGGGTTATTAAATGATGAGTTTCTAAAATTCCAGTGCATGGAAAAGAACTAGTTGGCATTAAATATTGTACTTCACAGGTCATAGTACTTGCAACAAATCTCCATCCGCTAAGAATTACCGCGGCATGCTTGGTATAAAAATAATAAACACTTGCAATCTTTAAAATTCCAACACTTGGAAATAAACCACTTTAAAAATAATATCTTTCATTAATTATTATTCTTCTCTGGTCATAGAATTTGATGTTACACTATGCCCACTAAAATTCATTGCAACGAGTTTGGTATAAAAATAATAGAGGATTTCTACACATTAACATAACCCTTAAATCCATATCCTTTTAATGCAAGTTTAAAACAGTCAAGGCAATATCCTTTTGAAAAAAACACAAATCATTTCAAGGGCGACTTTAATCAAGTTCATTGGAGTACCCTTAGTCACATAAATATAAAACAGCATAGACAAGTACTAAAATTCTACATGCATAGAAATATTAATAACCATTTCTTGAAACTAGGGTTTTCAGATATTAATCTTATAAATACATTCATAAGGATATATATACACACATTATATATATATCGGTTTCCTCATAAATTAAACACGGTACAATAAAAATATTAATACCTCTAACTACTTATCATTTATTCAGTTTGAAATTCAATACCTCATTGGGTTTTAAATGTTCATGAAACTGTAAATACATAAACATGTAAAATCTTTGTTTTTAACCATAACATAATTGTACTTAAACCAAAAAAAAAACAAGTTCGCATCAAATGATATTTCTCAAAGATAATTATAAACACCAAAACACATTTCCATTCCAATTCATAAAAATATATAGTTCTATATACAAGGCATACGTAAAGGTCATACCTGTTAGGAATTTTAAATAAAAAAGACAATTTCCAAATGTATAATTCCAAATTTAAAATACTGATTTATATGGAAATATTAGAAAAAGACTTTGTACGGTTACCTATATATATAAGTGTATACTCAAGAATCCGAAAATATATACATATATATATATATATGTGTGTGTTTTATGTTGTGTAATGGTTTTGCTTAAAATGAAAACCCTTCATAACTACCCTTGTATAAATACTCAAATAAATATTAATAAAAACAACCTCCTTGGAATACCTTAGACTGAAAGAGGTTAAGGGGGTATACCCAAACATATGAAAAAAATTATGTATATAAATGTGTACATAGACTATCCAAAGGGATATATTAGAAAACTCAGAAAATTCTTAAATCTTTTTAGGAAGAGAAAGAAAACGGTGATACCATTTCCTACGCCACTCACCAAGTCTTCAAAAGATGAGATACACGGTGCATATACTGGAAATACATATTATATATATACATATCATATAACCGAGTATAAGAAGTGTGTATATTGGGGTTTTGAAATTATAAGGAGGTGGGGGCATCCCCTATGTTAGCATACCCAAAGGAAAAACCACCTTAGGAGCCCCCTGTTTTCTTAAAATGGAAAATGTGAGAATTATGCACATGTAAGAGAAATCCGTATATACATATATATGCATTTCATGTATATAAAAGTGTAACGAGGAGCATGGGTAGGTTCTGAAAAAAAAATGCTTAAGCATGGAACCCTTACCTTGCTGTGGAGGACACTCGGACTCAGAGAGGCCTACTGGTTCAGCTGGAGAGATTGGGAGGAGTTTGGGTACCGGAGGAGGTCCGTGAGGAGAGGGATTATATAGAGGATTTTGGTGCACCTAAGAGGTTTAGTTCCAGGAGTTCGGTCGAGCCTAAGGCGTCCTAGGTAGGTGGGGGTGTGCGAGGGTCAACCTAGCAGTGGTGAAGGAGGCATCTCGGGCAATCCAGGTACCGGTTCGTGGGACCTCGACGCGAGGTTGAAGACAACGTGAAGGCTGAGAAAGGAAAAAAACGACGGTCGGGATCCGACATCGCGAGATCGGATGGCTGCGTTTGGGGGCGCGAGATGGCCTGGGTTGCGTGTTGTATTAAAAAAAAACAGTTTAATAAATGATAAAATTATTCTACTTTGCAATATATATATATAACCGGTACATTATAATTTGGAATTTGTATAAAACATAATAAGTACTTTTAACTCATAGTTTTCAAATCCAAAATCCCATTTTAGTTTAAGCAAACAAATGATAATATTTAATATAACAATTATTTTCTTTGAAAAAAATACATATATTTTTAATACAACACTTTTATAACTACTAGGATCTTATAACCATTAAAATACTATTTATAACTTACTTCACTTGTTGATTTATACAATTATGTTTAAAATACCTATAGTTTTTCTCTAATTCAAAACACATATTTTTTTTTAGATATCCGAAAAAAAATACATTTTTCAATTATTGTTGATACCCCATTCGACACATTTTAAAATACCATGTTTTCCACCATATAAATATCATCATGATCAAAATAGATTCATTTACAAGAAGAATAGTAACTTATTAAGTTCTTAATCGCGATTAGTGGTAATTAGGGTAGTTTAAGGTATAAATAATGCTTTAATAATAGGAAATGACCTAGACACATGTCCCAACCTTATTGGTTGTGTCATGGCCGACCAAGACAAGCCATGGGTCAACTTGGGGACCCCATGGAGACACTTTGGTTTGGAAATGACATAAATAACTTTTTATTAAATGTTAAAGTAAAAATGACACAAACAAGAGATGTTTCACGAAAACAATTTTTACATGGGGTTATAAAGATCAGATATTTGATTATAAATAGTCATTGGAAAGATAAAAATATTTCCTATATAATATTATTTTTTTATGATTTTTAGAAATTAAATAAATTAAATTATTTATGACATAATAATGATGCAGCGATGACATCATTATTTGACGATTTAAATAAAATGGAAAGACAATGTAAAATCTATGAACTACACATGGCCAAAACTTATTGGATGAGTGGATTTCGAAGCCTTATCACCTTATCCACGAATTATATCAATGTGGGACCTTTTAAAACCGAAAAACATTTTCAAATAAAGTAATATTTCTTTACTTTCCAAAAGTGCCCCTCCTCTCCTCTTATAAAAGGCCCCCACCTCTACCTCATTTCACACACTCCTCAAGCCTTTGGCTCGGCCAACCCCATCCCATTTACTCTCTCCACATCCCTATACTCATCCTAGAGGATTAAATTTGGGCATAATACTTTCAAAGGAAGCCTTTAGGCTCAAATCAAAAGGAGTTACACTTTTTAAGGTAATTCATTCTCTCATGTTCATTTGTTTTATTTTGCTTCTCCAACCCCCTAAACTCTTTTTATTTACTTCTTTTGTAACAAAACCTGTATCTTCAATATACTAGGATGTTTTTATAAGATTTATTTGAGCTACACTCTCACACAACTACATCAAATGGTTAAAGAACATACGGTTTCCGTGGATGGCGAAATTCTGCCTCCCGAAACGATGATTGTTCAATACTCATTTAACACCTTAAAAGGTGGCCATTATGATGTCACTATTTTTATATATGATATATAATATGTTTATGTTTTCCTTAAGCTTCTGTTTTTTTTCATTTTGGGCATACCTTTATGGTTTCCATTATGGGTAAACACGATATCTTCATTTTAGGATGTGCGGACTACCGCCCCCTGAAAGTGATTTGATTCGTTAATACCATATGTGGGATGTGTAAAGGATAAAGTTAATGATATTATATATGTTATTATAATGGAATTATAATATACTCTTATATCATTATGATTCCATTCCAGAAAATATGAAATAGAAATGGAAGTAGCGTTCATGCGTACGTACGGTTTACCGTCTCCATGAACGGTGCATTTCATTTCTTACCTCTAAATGTGATGTAATATTATAAATACATGTATATGATGAATATATATGATATATATGTTATCCAAATAATTAATATCATTCTGGATATAATGAACCTATGACCAAATTAACAACATGTAAGTGTAAGAAGTCTATTTTTGACTTAAGAACCAAATACCGACAAAATGAACATTATTAACTTAACTGATTACATGATGTTCATAACATGGTATAAAAGGAATAATGAACTTGAAAAAGATTCATAAGAAAGTAGAGATTAACTCAAGTTTATTATTTAGGAGATTAAAGAACGGTCGGGTCAAGTCGGATACGAGGTATGGGACTTCGTCTCAATCTCCTTTCGTTGAGGCATATTTTATTTTATACACAACTTTCTTTTATACGGTGTATAAACCACTTTGACTTTTACATTTATTCAAAAGTAATCTTTTTTATACAAAGCGTTTACTAAACGACAAAAGGGAATGTTTTTGTCGTACGTATGCGGCGACAACGACTTCTCCGCCGTCGTGACCGTTATTTGAGTTTCGGCTTCCTCTACAAGCCATACCTTCTTTTAAAAGAAAAATAAATACCATGTTTTACTTTTCTTTTATTTTGGTATTGAAAATGGTTTTCATAATGTTTTTATATCAATTTGTTGTATTGATATCTCATGATTAAAATGTGGAAATTTTATTTTTCCTTTATGCATGTTTTATGTGATATGATTATGTTATGGTTCTTGGGCATTATTATGAAGACAGGTGGTTCCATGATAAACTAAGGGAGGGTGAGCCCGTTATAGCTCTCCAATGCGTTGGGTAATGTGAAGGAGTGAAACGTTATGGTTTCTCCGAAGAGATTTAGGGAATATACTGTGATGGGTATTCCAAACGTAACCAAGAGGGTTACTCACAACGTAAGAATGTTATGAATGCCTCAAGTTACCTTTATGTCTTATGATTTATATGATTTATTCATGATTTGATGAGGTATGATAAAGTGCTTATGTTTTATGGGTAATGTATGATCTCATCCTTATGTACATATGTACCCATGTTTCCTTTCCGTATTTTTATAACTCATACTGAGCTTTTTATGCTCATCCCAAGTTTTTTGAAATGTTTTCACAGATCAAGGGAAAGGTACATGATATGATGATAGTGTCAAGGAAGTATCAAGAATGAATCCATGTTTTATTTTAAATATGTTTCCTTTGATGGGAATGAAGAATACTATCTTTATGTAACCACTTTGTTTATAGGTGGAATGTAATGCAAGTTTTATGATCTAATTCTCTAAAACTCTAAACCCGAAAAGATCCTCAATGTGTAATCTTGTAATAACTCAAGATTAAGTAAGGTTTAAGACTGGGGCCTTATAGTTGGTCGTAAGGGATTTTTCATCTCAATTTTATTCCCGTGAGATTTATGATACATTCGCCACAAATTCCATTGAGTGGTGTATGTACTGCCCATTATTCTACTCTTTGTGTAATATACTTTCGTTTATGAGTATTTACATCAATGACCTATTGTCTTTCTTTCATGGGGTGTATGTTTTGAAAGATACCCAAGTTGGTAAGGGAACCTTTCACCCTCCTCTTTTTTAAAAGACTTCTTTTATTGGGTCTTTTAATTTACATATTTTTATGTTGGGATATGTTCTCATACATCCTTATTGATGTAAATTTTATGTCCAAGTGATGAGATACACTTTTTATCTCTCATCAACTCATTTTGATGTGATGCCGTTAGGCTGTCAAGGGAACTTTTTAACCCAATTTCGATTTCTTTGGGTTCAAATTGTAGTCATTAAATATGTCATCCATTGAATATTTGTGAATGACCTTTTATTTTTTTACACTTAATATCCACTTATATTGGGTGTATATATATTTTTCACACATATTTTTGAGATTTATTTGTCCTTAATTTAAGGATACCTTCTTTATAAGGGATTTCATCACATTTGACATTTCTATTGAGGGTTCATTGTTGTTATGCACCAATTCACTCTTATATGGTGTATATACTGTCCTTTGGAGTATTATATCATGAATCCTTTTATTCTCATGATATTATAAAGTTCTGACTAAATGTTATTCCTCGATTATTGTATTCAAGTGTCTCTAATTTTGGTAAAACCCCTTTAACCAAAATATTGTTTTAAATGTTTTAATTATTTGTTCTTATTAATATCCATGTTTTAAAAATAGTTTTAAGGATTTATTTATATGGATATTAATGGTTTAAAATGTTAAAAGCTTCAAGGTGGTATGGGACACTTTGATTCAAAAATCTCTTTATTAAATGTTTTAAATGGTTTTGGAAATGGTTTCTTTTTGAATGGATTCATTATTTCAATATCCTAAAATGTTATATTGTGATTGAAATGTGGAAATGTTATGTTTCCTTTATTCATGTTTATGTGATACGATTATGTTATGGTTCTTGGACATTGTTATGAAAAACAGTTGGTTCCGTGATAAACTAAGGGCGGGTGAGCCCGATATAGCTCTCCAATGCATTGGGTAACGCGAAGGAGTGAAACGTTAAGGTTTCTCCGAAGAGATTTAGGGAATATACTGTGATGGGTATTCCAAACGTAACCAAGAGGGTTACTCCCTACGTAAGAATGTTATGAATGCCTCAAGTTACCTTTATGTCTTATATTTTCTATGATTTATTCATGATTTGATATGCCTATGTTTTATGGGTAAAGTTTGATTTCATTCTTATGTATATATGAACTCATGTTTCCTTTCCATATTTTTATAACCCTTACTGAGCTTTTTATGCTCATCCCAAGTTTTTGAAATGTTTTTCACAGGTCAAGGGAAAGGTACATTATGTGACGATAGTGTCAAGGATGTGTCAAGAAAAAATCCGTGTTTTATTTTAAATAGGTTTCCATTGATGGGAATAATGAATATTGTCTTTTATGTAACCACCTTGTTTAAATGTGGAATGTAATGCAAGTTTCATGATCTAATTCTCTAAAACTCTAAACCTGAAAAGATCCTCAATGTGTAATCTTGTAATAAATCAAGATTAAGTAAGGTTTAAGGCTGGGGCCTTATAGTTGGTATCAGAGGTCGGTTTAGATAACTTTAGAGGTTAGGGTATTCTTTAAGCATAAGTGGCATTACCATAATGGTTAGGATTTCAGAAAGAGTCCTAGTTTTAGATAAAGTGAATGAGTAAGTATATCTTAGTGTTTATCTTACTCATTAGTACATGATGGTTTTTTTGATATACTCACACTGACCTTTTTGGTTTTAGTAAATGGCTGGATCTAGCAGGCACCAAAGTAACAGTGGATGTGAAGGAAACTGTGACAGTTTTTTGAGCAAGAAACTGAATGATATGGGAGCTGCAATGAGAACTCTTGTGATTATCCTCAACCAACTATCTGGAGTCATGATTGACCACCTAAACCTTGGATATTTCTCTAAGACGTCATATATGCAAGAAACAAATCCCTACGGAAGTACAGGTAATAATCATAAAGGTAAGTGTGTTCAAAAACCTATGTTTCAAATATGTGGAAAGAAACACCTAGGAAAATGTTTCAAAGGGACAGAAATATGCTATAAATGTGGAAATGAAGGTCATAAAGCAAGAACCTTCCATGGAAAAAGGAAGCATCCAGTAGACTCGAGGAAAGGGAAAGAAGTTCTTTCTGAGGGATCAATTGAATGTTTTAAATGTGGTGTGCATGGTCATTATGCAAACACATGTCCTATGAAGAAGTTTCGTGAATGGGGTCACCAAGAGCGTACCAATATTCGTTTACCAATACCTAATGCCATTCTGATTGAGGATGAAGAAACTGACAATGACCAATCAAAGGTATGTACTATTTCATGACTATTGTTTTCTTATTTTGGAATCTTAGGATATGATTCATGATTTTGTTTGTAGGAAAGAGGTATTTCGGAATAAGTTGGAAAGGAATGGATAATGGATCATGAATAATGTTGAATGAGTAAGATGTCAACATATAAGGGCTTCAAGAGTTAGGGTGAAATTCTTAAGAGTATTAAGTCTCTTTTGATGATGGGGTTACATTAGAAGACTTTTTATATTATGTGTAACCCTGATGTTTAATATAGGCAAATTTTATTCAAGTAATAGTTATCTTTTCTTTTGTGGACATAGTTATAAAGAACCATTTGGGTTTATATGCTCCTTAATTTTGAGGTAATTATGGGTTACCATATGTTATGATTGAAGTGAAAGGCATGAGATAAAATTGAGGTTAAATTATGTTATGGTTATTTTTGATGATTTTATCCCTTTTTGGGTAATGATTTGAGAATTATATAGTTTTGGAAAAAGGACAACACGCAGACCGTGTGACAACCCGTCGCGTCGGACAATGCTGCGGGAATCGAACCCACAACCAAAGTGCGACTGGTATTTATCGCCTACCACTGGACTACGTGAAGTCCCTGGTTAGTTTGACTGATTCTTTTTAGTTATATGATTTTATGAATTGAGAGTAAGTTTATTTTGTAGGATATGTGATTAGGATAATTACTTTTCAATGTGAGACTTTAGGAGCAACTAATTTTGTTTGGAGATAAATGTTACGATTTAACTTGGAAGACTATGTGACTAAATCCTTCAAATATTTGGGTTTCAATCTTATATTGGTTTACTTTGAAGAATTTTATGGACAAATTGTTTATCGGATGGTCCTCGTTGAACTTTGGGTTTTGTTGGACAAATTTTGGAGCTTAAGAATAGATTTTCTTTTTATAAGGGGTTATCCTTTTCTGGATTATCTGATCTTGTACTAACCTTTTTGGTTTTGGTTTTGGTTAAAGCCTAAATACATGGGATGTATATAGTTCTCTTTTAGGGATTAGGTGATTCTCTAGAATTTGATTATAGTACTCTTAATGTGAACAAGTCTCCCTAAATACTCGTCTTTTGGAAAAAATATGAGTTTGACTAAGGAATCTAGTAAAAGTTGAAAGTCAACATGATAAGTGATTATGCTTCCTTATGAATAAATTACTCAATAAAAAGTAACTTAAAACAAAAATGTTGTCTATTAACTTTTCTTACTGGGGAATCGAATACCGTTTAACCCATCACAAGTTTGTGATTTTCTCATGGTTAACTTTCTCCTAAACATGTTTTCTATCACTCTCCATCGGAACATGACCCTATGTTTTCTCCTCCATGTCCATATTTTCATACTTAGAATCCTAGTATGGGTTAACTCGGGTGACCTCTTTGCTTATCTTTCTTTATTTTAATGTGATTGTTTTACCGACTCTTGTTCCGATGTGGGACGTTCAAGGATGTTTCCATGCGCAATTTTAAAATTGCGAGGACGCAATTCCCAAAAGGGGGGAAGGATGTAACACCCCAGGTAAATAAGGAATATGACATTTTCATATTTATCCATATTTGTGAATAAAATATTAATATGACTTTAAAGGGGACGCTATGCTCGATGGCGTACCCAACACGCAACAACGAGTTTCTTGGGAATCTTACGTTGCACTCTAATAATAAAATAATATTATTTTAAATGGTAGTTAACATGTAGCCGTTGTAATGGCGGGAATGGATAGAAATAACTAAAATATGATTATATATGTTCTTAAATATTTTTACATTTATACAATAAAAGATAAAGGCTTAAAATACGGAAAGAATTCAATTTTAGGCGTATATGCCCTAGTTTTCACTAAAGGTTCACTTATCACCTTTTGATGGAGAACCGTCATTAAATATAGTTTTTTCACTCTTAAACATTCTTTTGGACCAAATAAAACTCTTATTAAGAATCGGGACATCAAAATTTACTTTGTGTAAATTTTTGGTGTCTTTCCGATAAAGTTCACTTTTTTAATGAATAGTGTAAAATGTTGTATTTTAATTCAAAACCACTTTTTAATATAATTTATTTATATGATTAGATTATATTTTGAATTGGTTTTAAAGTGAAATTAGAAAATATTTTTACCATTAAATCCAATAGTGGTCGTTGGAATCAATTTCACTTTGAAATCAGACTTAAACTAGTGTCAATCTTTTGATACTTATTGTTTCATAAAACACGCTATTTGTCATGACAGCGGGAATTAATTATTAAATTAATTAATGTGACTTATATGTTTTGAATTTTGTAAAACGGACTTCATTTTTGAATTCAGAATATCAAATATAGCTTAGGGTGAATTTTTGGGATTATTCTGAAAAACTTCAATTTTTGATGAATAGTGAAACCACTAAGTGGTACTTCTAAAAACTGATTTTCCGTTTAAATGAAATTTTTCCATCATTGTGTTTTGATTTTCAAAAATCCGACATACATGGTTGTCATTAATAAGTAAAATGTGGTTCAATGAGATTAAAATAATTTTTTTGGTGAATAGTAACTTATTAAGTTTTTAATCGCGATTAGAGGTAATTAGTGTAGTTTAAGGTAAAAATGATATTATAAGAATGTGAAAACACCATGACACTTGTCCTACAACTATTGGTTGTATCATGTCCGACCAAGACAAGCCATGGGTCAACTTGGGGACCCCATGGATCTACTTTTTTGGGAAATGACATAAATAACATTTTATTTAATGTAAAAGTAAAATTGACACAAACATGATATGTTTTACTAAAAAAATTTTAAGTGGGGTTATACAAGTCATCTTTTTTGATTATAAATATTCATTGGAAATCTAAAAAGATTTCATACATCATAGTATTTTTTTTATAATTTTTAGACATTAAATAAATTAAATTATTTATGACATAATAATGATGCAGCGATGACATCATTATTTGACGATTTAAATAAAATGGAAAGATAATGTAAAATCTATGAACTACACATGTCCAAAACTTATTGTATGAGTGTATTTCGAAGCCTTATAACCTTATCCACGAATTATATCAATGTGGGACCTTTTGAAACCGAAACACATTTTCAAATAAAGTAATATTTCTTTACTTTCCAAAAGTACCCCTCCTCTCCTCTTATAAAAGGCTCCCACATCTACCTCATTTAACACACTCCTAAAGCATTTGGATCGGCCAAACCCTGCCCATTTACTCTCTCCACATCCCTCTACTCATCCTAGAGGATTCCCTTTGGGCAGAATCCTTTCAAAGGAATCCTTTAGGCTCAAATCAAAAGGAGTTACACTTTTAAAGGTAATTCATTCTCTCATGTTCATTTGTTTTATCTTGCTTCTCCAACCCCCTAAAATCTTTGTATTTACTTCTTTTGTAACAACACCAGTATCTTCAATATACTAGGATGTTGTTATAAGATTTATTCTAGCTACACTCTCACACAACTACATCAAATGGTTAAAGAACATACGGTTTCTGTGGATGGTGAAATTCTGCCTCCCGAAACGATGATTGTTCAATACTCATTTAACACCTTCAAAGGTGGCCATTATGATGTCACTATTTTTATATATGATATATAATATTTGTATGTTTTATTTATGCTTCTATATTTTTCATTTTTGTCTTACCTTTATGGCTTCCATTATGGGTATACGCGATATCTTCATTTAAGGAAGTGCGGACTACCGCCCCCTCAAAGTGATTTGATTCATTAAATACCATATGTGGGATGTATAAAGGATGGAAATATGATATTATATATGATATTATACTGGAATTATAATATACCTTTATATCATTATTATTCCATTCTATAAAATACGAAATAGAAATGAAAGTAGCGTTAATGCGTACGTACGGCTTACCGTCTCCATGAACGGTGCATTTCATTTCTTACCTCTAAATGATTATGTAATGTTATAAATGCATTCATGTACTGGATATATATGACATATATGATATCTACATAATTAATACAATTCGGGATATAATAAACATTCGGCCACACGAACAACATGTAATTGTAAGAAGTCCACTTTCGACTTAAGAACCAAATATCGGCAAAACTAATATTATTAACTTAAATGATTACATAATGTTTATGACATGGTAATAAGTGGTATAAAAGTAATAATGAACTTGAAAAAGGTTCTTAAGGAATTAGAAATTAACTCAAGTTTATTATTCAGGAGATTAAAGAACGATCGAGTCAAGTCGGACCCGAGGTAAGGGATCCTACTCCTCTCTTTCTTTTTAAGTACACACTTTTATGTCATTCCTTTTAAAGCTCATATTTCTTGTTATTGGGATGATATTTTATATTACATTTAATGTAATTTTATGTTCATGTGATGAGAGACCCTATTCTCTCTCATCAATCCATTTTGGAAGTATTGAGTGGCGCCGTTAGGCTGCCGAACTTTCGTAAGAGATCTAACCTCTCTCTTTATTTTTAAGTACTCTCCTTTGTGTCACTTATTTTAAGCTCCTATTTGTTATGATGGGGGATTTTATTTTATATTCCACTTGCTGTAAATTCTATTGTAATATGATGGGATACTCTATTTGATCTCATCAATCCATATTCAGAAGTTTTATGTGGCGTCGTTAGGCTACCGAGTTTTCGTAAGGGATTTTTCATCTCACTTTTATTCCCGTGAGATTTATGCTACATTCGCCACAAATTCCATTTAGTGGTGTATGTACTTCCCATTATTCTACTCTTTGTGTAATATACTTTCGTTTATGAGTATTTACATCAATGACCTATTGTCTTTCTTTCATGGGGTGTATGTTTTGAAAGATACCCAAGTCGGTAAGGGAACCTTTCACCCTCCTCTTTTTTAAAAGACTTATTTTATTGGGTCTTTTAATTTACATATTTTTATGTTGGGATATGTTCTCATACATCCTTATTGATGTAAATTTTATTTCCAAGTGATGAGGTACACTTTTTATCTCTCATCAACTCATTTTGATGTGATGCCGTTAGGCTGTCAAGGGAACTTTTTAACCCAATTTCGATTTCTTTGGGTTCAACTTGTAGTCATTAAATATGTCATCCATTGAATATTTGTGAATGACCTTTTATTGTTTTACACTTAATATCCACTTATATTGGGTGTATATATATTTTTCACACATATTTTTGAGATTTATTTGTCCTTAATTTAAGGATACCTTCTTTATAAGGGATTTCATCACATTTGACATTTCTATTGAGGGTTCATTGTTGTTATGCACCAATTCACTCTTATATGGTGTATATACTGTCCTTTGGAGTATTATATCATGAATCCTTTTATTCTCATGATATTATAAAGTTCTGACTAAATGTTATTCCTCGATTATTGTATTCAAGTGTCTCTAATTTTGGTAAAACCCCTTTAACCAAAATATCGTTTTAAATGTTTTAATTATTTGTTCTTATCAATATCCATGTTTTCAAAATAGTTTTAAGGATTTATTTATATGGATATTAATGGTTTAAAATGTTAATAGCTTCAAGGTGGTATGGGACACTTTGATTCAAAAATCTCTTTATTAAATGTTTTAAATGGTTTTCAAAATGGTTTCTTTTTGAATGGATTCATTATTTCAATATCCTAAAATGTTATATTGTGATTGAAATGTGGAAATGTTATGTTTCCTTTATTCATGTTTTTGTGATACGATTATGTTATGGTTCTTGGGCATTGTTATGAAAAACGGGTGGTTCCGTGATAAACTAAGGGCGGGTGAGCCCGATATAGCTCTCCAATGCATTGGGTAATGCGAAGGAGTGAAACGTTAAGGTTTCTCTGAAGAGATTTAGGGAATATACTGTGATGGGTATTCCAAACGTAACCAAGAGGGTTACTCCCTACGTAAGAATGTTATGAATGCCTCAAGTTACCTTTATGTCTTATGTTTTCTATGAATTATTCATGATTTGATATGCCTATGTTTTATGGGTAAAGTATGATTTCATTCTGATGTATATATGAACTCATGTTTCATTTCCATATTTTTATAACCCTTACTGAGCTTTTTATGCTCATCCCAAGTTTTTGAAATGTTTTTCACAGGTCAAGGGAAAGGTACATGATGTGACGATAATGTCAAGGATGTGTCAAGAAAGAATCAGTGTTTTATTTTAATTAGGTTTCCATTGATGGGAAGAATGAATATTGTCTTTTATGTAACCACCTTGTTTAAATGTGGAATGTAATGTAAGTTTCATGATATAATTCTCTAAAACTATAAACCTGAAAAGATCCTCAATGTGTAATCTTGTAATAAATCAAGATTAAGTAAGGTTTAAGGCTGGGGCCTTATAGTTGGTATCAAAGGTCGGTTTAGATAACTTTAGAGGTTAGGGTATTCTTTAAGCATAAGTGGCATTACCATAATGGTTAGGATTTCAGAAAGAGTCCTAGTTTTAGATAAAGTGAATGAGTAAGTATATCTTAGTGTTTATCTTACTCATTAGTACATGATGGTTTTTTTTGATATACTCACACTGACCTTTTTGGTTTTAGTAAATGGATGGATCTAGCAGGCACCAAAGTAACAGTGGATGTGAAGGAAAGTGTGACAGTTTTTTGAGCAAGCAACTGAATGATATGGGAGCTGCAATGAGAACTCTTGTGATTATCCTCAACCAACTATCTAGAGTCATGATTGACCACCTAAACCTTGTAGATTTCTCTAAGACATCATATATGCAAGAAACAAATCCCTACGGAAGTACAGGTAATAATCATAAAAGTAAGTGTGTTCAAAAACCTATGTGTCAAAGATGTGGAAAGAAACACCTAGGAAAATGTTTCAAAGGGACAGAAATATGCTATAAATGTGGAAATTAAGGTCATAAAGCAAGAACCTGCCATGGAAAAAGGAAGCATCCAGTTGACTCGAGAAAAGGGAAAAAAGTTCTTTCTGAGGGATCAATTGAATGTTTTAAATATGGTGTGCATGGTCATTATGAAAACACATGTCCTATGAAGAAGTTTCGTGAATGGGGTCACCAAGAGCGTACCAATATTCGTTTACCAATACCTAATTCCATTCCGATTGAGGATGAAGAAACTGACAATGACCAATCAAAGGTATGTACTATTTCATGACTATTGTTTTCTTATTTTGGAATCTTAGGATATGATTCATGATTTTGTTTGTAGGAAAGAGGTATTTCGGAATAAGTTGGAAAGGAATGGATAATGGATCATGAAGAATGTTGAATGAGTAAGATGTCAACATATAAGGGCTTCAAGAGTTAGGGTGAAATTCTTAAGAGTATTAAGTCTCTTTTGATGATGGGGTTACATTAGAAGACTTTTTATATTATGTGTAACCCTGATGTAAATATAGGAAAATTTTATTCAAGTAATAGTTATCTTTTCTTTTGTGGACATAGTTATAAATAACCATTTGGGTTTATATGATCCTTACTTTTGAGGTAATTATGGGTTACCATATGTTATTATTGAAGTGAAAGGCATGAGATAAAATTGAGGTTAAATTATGTTATGGTTATTTTTGATGATTTTATCCCTTTTTGGGTAATGATTTGAGAATTATATAGTTTTGGAAAAAGGGAAACACGCAGACCGTGTGACAACCCGTCGCGTCGGACAATGCTGCAGGAATCGAACCCACAACCAAAGTGCGACTGGTATTTATCGCCTACCACTGGACTACGTGAAGTACCTGGTTAGTTTGACTGATTCTTTTTAGTTATATGATTTTATGAATTAAGAGTAAGTTTATTTTGGAGGATATGTGATTAGGATAATTACTTTTCAATGTGAGACTTTAGGAGCAACTGATGTTGTTTGGAGATAAATGTTACGATTTAACTTGGAAGACTATGTGACTAAATCCTTCAAATATTTGGGTTTCAATCTTATATTGGTTTACTTTGAATAATTTTATGGACAAATTGTTTATCGGATGGTCCTCGTTGAACTTTGGGTTTTGTTGGGCAAATTTTGGAGATTAAGAATAGATTTTCTTTTTATAAGGGGTTATCTTTTTCTGGATTATCTGATCTTGTACTAACCTTTTTGGTTTTGGTTTTGGTTAAAGCCTAAATACATGGGATGTATATAGTTCTCTTTTAGGGATTAGGTGATTCTCTAGAAGTTGATTATAGTACTCTTAATGCGAACAAGTCTCCCTAAATACTCGTCTTTTGGAAATAATATGAGTTTGACTGAGGAATCTAGTAAAAGTTGAAAGTAAACATGATAAGTGATTATGCTTCATTATGAATAAATTACTCAATAAAAAGTAACTTAAAACAAAAATGTTGTCTATTAACTTTTCTTACTGGGGAATCAAATACCGTTTAACCCATCACAAGTTTGTGATTTTTTCATGGTTAACTTTCTCCTAAACATGTTTTCTATCACTCTCCATCGGAACATGACCCTAGGTTTTCTCCTCCATGTCCATATTTTCATACTTAGAATCCTAGTATGGGTTAACTCGGGTGACCTATGTGCTTATCTTTCTTTATTTTAAAGTGATTGTTTTACCGACTCTTGTTCTGATGTGGGACGTTCAAGGATGTTTCCAAGCGCAATTTTAAAATTGCGAGGACGCAATTCCAAAAAGGGGGGAAGGATGTAACACCCCAGGTAAATAAGGAATATGAAATTTTCATATTTATCCATATTTGTGAATAAAATATTAATATGACTTTAAAGGGGACGCTATGCTCGATGGCGTACCCAACACGCAACAACGAGTTTCTTGGGAATCTTACGTTGCACTCTAGTAATAAAATAATATTATTTTAAATGGTAGTTAACATGTAGCCGTTGTAATGGCGGGAATGGATATAAATAACTAAAATATGATTATATATGTTCTTAAATATTTTTACATTTATACAATAAAAGATAAAGGCTTAAAATACGGAAAGAATTCAATTTTAGGCGTATATGCCCTAGTTTTCACTAAAGGTTCACTTGTCACATTTTGATGGAGAACCGTCATTAAATACAGTTTTGTTCACTCTTAAACATTCTTTTGGACCAAATAAAACTCTTATTAAGAATCGGGACATCAAAATTTACTTTGTGTAAATTTTTGGTTTCTTTCCGATAAAGTTCATTTTTTTAATGAATAGTGTAAAATGTTGTATTTTAATTCAAACCCACTTTTTAATCTAATTTATTTATATGATTAGATTATATTTTGAATTGGTTTTAAAGTTAAATTAGAAAATATTTTTACCATTAAATCCAATAGTGGTCTTTGGAATCAATTTCACTTTGAAATCAGACTTAAACTAGTGTCAATCTTTTGATACTTATTGTTTCATAAAACACGCTATTTGTCATGACAGCGGGAATTAATTATTAAATTAATTAATGTGACTTATATGTTTTGAATTTTGTAAAACGGACTTCATTTTTGAATTCAGAATATCAAATATAGCTTAGGGTGAATTTTTGGGATTTTTCTGAAAAACTTCAATTTTTGATGAATAGTGAAACCACTAAGTGGTACTTATAAAAACTGATTTTCCGATTAAATGAAATTTTGCCATCATTGTGTTTTGATTTTCAAAAATCTGACATACATGGTAGTCATTAAGAAGTAAAATCTGGTTCAATGAGATTAAAATATTTTTTTTGGTGAATAGTAACTTATTAAGTTTTTAATCGCGATTAGAGGTAATTAGTGTAGTTTAAGGTAAAAATGATATTATAAGAATGTGAAAACACCATGAAACTTGTCATACACCTATTGGTTGTATCATGGCCGACCAAGACAAGCCATGGGTCAACTTGGGGACTCCATGGATCTACTTTGGTTGGGAAATGACATAAATAACATTTTATTTAATGTAAAAGTAAAATTGACACAAACATGATATGTTTTACTAAAACAATTTTTAAGTGGGGTTATACAAGTAATATTTTTGTTTATAAATATTCATTGGAAATCTAAAAAGATTTCCTACATCATAGTATTTTTTTATAATTTTTAGACATTAAATAAATTAAATTATTTATGACATAATAATGATGCAGCGATGACATCATTATTTGACGATTTAAATAAAATGGAAAGATAATGTAAAATCTATGAACTACACATGTCCAAAACTTATTGGATGAGTGGATTTAGAAGCCTTATCACCTTATCCACGAATTATATCAATGTGGGACCTTTTTAAACCGAAACACATTTTCAAATAAAGTAATTTTTCTTTACTTTCCAAAAGTACCCCTCCTCTCCTCTTATAAAAGGCCCACACCTCTACCTCATTTAACACACTCCTCAAGCCTTTGGCTCGGCCAAACCCTGCCCATTTACTCTCTCCACATCCCTCTACTCATCCTAGAGGATTCCCTTTGGGCATAATCCTTTCAAAGGAAGCCTTTAGGCTCAAATCAAAAGGAGTTACACTTTTAAAGGCAATTCATTCTCTCATGTTCATTTGTTTTATCTAGCTTCTCGAACCCCCTAAACTCTTTTTATTTATTTCTTTTGTAACAACACCAGTATCTTAAATATACTAGGATGTTGTTATAAGATTTATTCTAGCTACACTCTCACACAACTACATCAAATGGTTAAATAACATACGGTTTCTGTGGATGGTGAAATTCTGCCTCCCGAAACGATGATTGTTCAATACTCATTTAACACCTTCGAAGGTGGCCATTATGATGTCAATATTTTTATATATGATATATAATATGTTTATGTTTTATTTATGCTTCTGTATTTTTCATTTTTGTCTTACCTTTATGGCTTCCATTATGGGTATACTCGATATCTTCATTTAAGGAAGTGCGGACTACCGCCCCCTCAAAGTGATTTGATTCGTTAAATACCATATGTGGGATGTATAAAGGATGGAAATATGATATTATATATGATATTATACTGGAATTATAATATAACTTTATATCATTATTATTCCATTCTATAAAATACGAAATAGAAATGAAAGTAGCGTTCATGCGTACGTACGGCTTACCGTCTCCATGAACGGTGCATTTCATTTCTTACCTCTAAATGATTATGTAATATTATAAATGCAAGTATGTACTGGATATATATGACATATATGATATCTACATCATGAATACCATTCTGGATATAATGAACCTTTGACCAAATTAACAACATGTAAGTGTAAGAAGTCTATTTTTGACTTAAGAACCAAATACCGACAAAATGAACATTATTAACTTAACTGATTACATGATGTTCATAACATGGTATAAAAGGAATAATGAACTTGAAAAAGATTCATAATCAAGTAGATATTAACTCAAGTTTATTATTCAGGAGATTAAAGAGCGGTCGGGTCAAGTCAGATACGAGGTATGGGACTTCGTCTCAATCTCCTTTCGTTGAGGCATAATTTATTTTATACACAACTTTCCTTTATACGGTGTATAAACCCCTATGAATTTTATGTTCATTCAAAAGGAATCTTTTTTATACGAAGCGTTTACAAAACGAAAAAAGGGAATGTTTTTGTCGTACGTATGCGGCGACAACGACTTCTCCGCCGTCGTAACCGTTATTTGAGTTTCGGCTTCCTCTACAAGCCATACCTTCTTTTTTTAAAAGAAAAATAAATACCATGTTTTACTTTTGTATTGAAAAAGGTTTTCATAATGTTTTTATTATATCAATGTGTTGTATTGATATCTCGTGATTGAAATGTGGAAATGTTATGTTTCATTTATGCATGTTTTATGTGATATGATTATGTTATGGTTCTTGGGCATTATATTGAAGACGGGTGGTTCCGTGATAAACTAAGGGCGGGTGAGCCCGTTATAGCTCTCCAATGCATTGGGTAACGCGAAGGAGTGAAACGTTAAGGTTTCTCCGAAGAGATTTTAGGGAATATACTGTGATGGGTATTCCAAACGTAACCAAGAGGGTTACTCCCTACGAAAGAATGTTATGAATGCCTCATGTTACCTTTATGTCTTATGATTTCTATGATTTATTCATGATTTTATGAGTTATGTTAAAATGCCTATGTTTTATGGGTAAAGTATGATTTCATTCTTATGTATATATGAACTCATGTTTCCTTTCCATGTTTTTTTTATAACCCATACTGAGTTTTTATGCTCATCCCATGTTTTTGAAATGTTTTTCACAGGTCAAGGGAAAGGTACATGATAAGATGATAGAGTCAAGGATGTGTCAATAAATAATCCATGTTTTATTTTAAATGTGTTTCCATTGATGGGAATGAAGAATACTATCTTTATGTAACCACTTTGTTTATATGTGGAATGTAATGCCAGTTTTATTATCTAATTCTCTAAAACTCTAAACCCGAAAAGATCCTCAATGTGTAATCTTGTAATAACTCAAGATTACACATTGAGGATCTTTTCGGGTTTAGAGTTTTAGAGAATTAGAACATAAAACTCGCATTACATTCCACATATAAACAAAGTGGTTACATAAAGATAGTATTCTTCATTCCCATCAATGGAAACACATTTAAAATAAAACATGGATTATTTCTTGACACATCCTTGACTCTATCATCTTATCATGTACCTTTCCCTTGACCTGTGAAAAACATTTCAAAAACTTGGGATGAGCATAAAAACTCAGTATGGGTTATAAAAAAAACATGGAAAGGAAACATGAGTTCATATATACATAAGAATGAAATCATACTTTACCCATAAAACATAGGCACTTTAACATACCTCATAAAATCATGAATAAATCATATAAATCATAACACATAAAGGTAACTTGAGGCATTCATAACATTCTTACGTAGGGAGTAACCCTCTTGGTTACGTTTGGAATACCCATCACAGTATATTCCCTAAAATCTCTTCGGAGAAACCTTAACGTTTCACTCCTTCGCGTTACCCAATGCATTGGAGAGCAATAACGGGATCACCCGCCCTTAGTTTATCACGGAACCACCCGTCTTCATAATAATGCCCAAGAACCATAACATAATCATATCACATAAAACATGCATAAAGGAAACATAACATTTCCACATTTCAATCATGAGATATCAATACAACACATTGATATAATAAAAACATTATGAAAACCATTTTCAATACCAAAGTAAAACATGGTATTTATTTTTCTTTTAAAAAAAAGAAGGTATGGCTTGTAGAGGAAGCCGAAACTCAAATAACGGTTACGACGGCGGAGAAGTCGTTGTCGCCGCATACGTACGACAAAAACATTCCCTTTTGTCGTTTAGTAAACGCTTCGTATAAAAAAGATTCCTTTTGAATAAACGTAAAAGTCAAAGGGGTTTATACACCGTATAAAAGAAAGTTGTGTATAAAATAAAATATGCCTCAATGAAAGGAGATTGAGACGAAGTCCCATACCTCGTATCTGACTTGACCCGACCGTTATTTAATCTCATGAATAATAAACTTGAGTTAATCTCTACTTGCTTATGAATCTTTTTTCAAGTTCACTATTCCTTTTATACCATGTTATGAACATCATGTAATCAGTTAAGTTAATAATGTTCATTTTGTCGGTATTTGGTTCTTAAGTCAAAAATAGACTTCGTACACTTACATGTTGTCAATTTGGTCAAAGGTTCATTATATCCAGAATGGTATTCATGATGTAGATATCATATATGTCATATATATCCAGTAAATACTTTCATTTATAATATTACATAATCATTTAGAGGTAAGAAATGAAATGCACCGTTCATGGAGACGGTAAGCCGTACGTACGCATGAACGCTACATTCATTTCTATTTCGTATTTTATAGAATGTAATCATAATTATATAAAGGTAAATTATAATTCCCGTATAATATCATATATAATATCATAGTTCCATCCTTTATATGTCCCACATATGGTATTTAACGAATCAAATCACTTTGAGGGGGCGGTAGTCCGCACTTCCTAAAATGAAGATATCGTGTTTACCCATAATGGAAACCATAAAGGTATGCCCAAAATGAAAAAAACAGAAGCTTAAGGAAAACATAAACATATTATATATCATATATAAAAATAGTGACATCATAATGGCCACCTTTGAAGGTGTTAAATGAGTGTTGAACAATCATCGTTTCGGGAGGCAGAATTTCGCCATCCACGGAAACCGTATGTTCTTTAACCATTTGATGTAGTTGTGTGAGAGTGTAGCTCAAATAAATATTATAAAAAAATCCTTGTATATTTAAGATACTGGTGTTGTTACAAAATAAGTAAATAAAAAGAGTTTAGGGGGTTGGAGAAGCAAAATAAAACAAATGAACATGAGAGAATGAATTACCTTTAAAAGTGTATCTCCTTTTGATTTGAGTCTAAAGGCTTCCTTTGATAGGATTCTTCCCAAAGGGAATCCTCTAGGATGAGGAGAGGGATGTGGAGAGATTAAATTGGTAGGGGTTGGCCGAGCCAAAGGCTTGAGTAGTGTGTGAAATGAGGTAGAGGTGGGGGCCTTTTATAAGAGGAGAGGAGGGGCACTTTTGGAAAGTAAAGAAATATTACTTTATTTGAAAATGTGTTTCGGTTTCAAAAGGTCCCACATTGATATAATTCGTGGATAAGGTTATAAGGCTTCGAAATCAACTCATCCAATAAGTTTTGGACATGTGTAGTTAATAGATTTTACATTATCTTTCCATTTTATTTAAATCGTCAAATAATGATGTCATCGCTGCATCATTATTATGTCATAAATAATTTAATTTATTTAATGTCTAAAAATCATAAAAAAATACTATGATGTAGGAAATCTTTTTAGCTTTCCAATGACTATTTATAATCAAAAATCTGATCTTTATAACCCCATGTAAAAATTGTTTTCGTAAAACATATTATGTTTGTGTCATTTTTACTTTTACATTAAATAAAAAGTTATTTATGTCATTTCCAAATCAAAGTGTCTGCATGGGGTCCCCAAGTTGATCCATGGATTTTCTTGGTCGGCCATGATACAACCAATATGGTTGGGACATGTGTCTAGGTCATTTCATATTATTAAAGCATTATTTATACCTTAAACTACACTAATTACCACTAATCGCGATTAAAAACTTAATAAGTTACTATTCACCAAAAAATTATTTTAATCTCATTGAACCACATTTTACTTCTTAATGACAACCATGTATGTCAGATTTTCAAAATTCAATACACATTAGTGGTAAACTTTCATTTGTTTTATTTTGCTTCTCCAACCCCCTAAACTCTTTTTATTTATTTCTTTTGTAACAACACCAGTATCTTCAATATACTAGGATGTTGTTATAAGATTTATTCGAGCTACACTCTCACACAACTACATCAAATGGTTAAAGAACATACGGTTTCCGTGGATGGCGAAATTGTGCCTCCCGAAACGATGATTGTTCAATACTCATTTAACACCTTCAAAGGTGGCCATTATGATGTCACTATTTTTATATATGATATATAATATGTTTATGTTTTACTTATGCTTCTTTATTTTTCATTTGTGTCTTACCTTTATGGATTCCATTATGGGTATACGCGATATCTTCATTTTAGGAAGTGTGGACTACCACCCCCTCAAAGTGATTTGATTCGTTAAGTACCATATGTGGGACGTATAAAGGATGGAACTATGATATTATATATGATATTATACTGGAATTATAATATACCTTTATATCATTATTATTCCATTCTATAAAATACGAAATAGAAATGAAAGTAGCATTCATGCGTACGTACGGCTTACCGTTTCCATGAACGATGCATTTCATTTCTTACCTCTAAATAATTATGTAATGTTATAAATGAATGCATGTACTGGATATATATGACATATATGATATCTAAATAATGAATACAATTCTGGATATAATAAAAATTTGGCCACACGAACAACATGTAATTGTAAGAAGTCCACTTTCGACTTAAGAACCAAATATCGGCAAAACCAATATTATTAACTTAAATGATTACATAATGTTTATGACATGGTAATAAGTGGTATAAAAGTATTAATGAGCTTGAAAAAGGTTCTTAAGGAAGTATAAATTAACTCAAGTTTACTATTCAGGAGATTAAAGAACGATCGAGTCAAGTCGGACCCGAGGTAAGGGATCCTACAACTCTCTTTCTTTTTAAGTACACTCTTTTATGTCATTTATTTTAAGCTCATATTTCTTATGATTGGGATGTTCTTTTATATTACATTTACTGTAATTTTTATGTTCATGAGATGAGAGACCCTATTCTCTCTCATCAATCCATTTTGGAAGTTTTGAGTGGCGCCGTTAGGCTGCCGAACTTTTGTAAGAGATCAAACCTCTCTCTTTCTTTTTAAGTACTCTCCTTTATGTCACTTATTTTAAACTCCTCCTTGCAATGTTGGGGGATTTTATTTTATATTCCACTTGCTGTAAATTCTATTGTAATATGATGGGATACTCTATTTGATCTCATCAATCCATGTTCGGAAGTTTTATGTGGCGCCGTTAGGCTGCCGAGTTTTCATAAGGGATTTTTCATCTCACTTTTATTCCCGTGAGATTTATGCTACATTTGCCACAAATTCCATTGAGTGGTGTATTTACTGCCCATTATTATACTCTTTGTGTAATATACTTTCGTTTATGAGTATTTACATCAATGACCTATTGTCTTTCTTTCATGGGGTGTATGTTTTGAAAGATACCCAAGTCGGTAAGGGAACCTTTCACCCTCCTCTTTTTTAAAAGACTTCTTTTATTGGGTATTTTAATTTACATATTTTTATGTTGGGATATGTTCTCATACATCCTTATTGATGAAAATTTTATGTCCAATTGATGAGATACACTTTTTATCTCTCATCAACTCATTTTGATGTGATGTCGTTAGGCTGTCAAGGGAACTTTTTAACCCAATTTCGATTTCTTTGGGTTCAACTTGTAGTCATTGAATATGTCATCCATTGAATATGTGTGAATGACCTTTTATTGTTTTACACTTAATATCCACTTATATTGGGTGTATATATATTTTTCACACATATTTTTGAGATTTATTTGTCCTTAATTTAAGGATACCTTCTTTATAAGGGATTTCATCACATTTGACATTTCTATTGAGGGTTCATTGTTGTTATTCACCAATTCACTCTTATATGGTGTATATACTGTCATTTGTAGTATTATATCATGAATCCTTTTATTCTCATGATATTATAAAGTTCTGACTAAATGTTATTCCTCGATTATTGTATTCAAGTGTCTCTAATTTTGGTAAAACCCCTTTAACCAAAATATCGTTTTAAAAGTTTTAATTATTTGTTCTTATTAATATCCATGTTTTCAAAATGGTTTTAAGGATTTATTTATATGGATATTAATGGTTTAAAATGTTAAAAGCTTCAAGGTGGTATGGGACACTTTGATTCAAAAATCTCTTTATTAAATGTTTTAAATGGTTTTGGAAATGGTTTCTTTTTGAATGAATTCATTATTTAAATATCCTAAAATGTTATATTGTGATTGAAATGTGGAAATGTTATCTTTCCTTTATTCATGTTTATGTGATACGATTATGTTATGGTTCTTGGGAATTTTTATGAAGAACGGGTGGTTCCGTGATAAACTAAGGGCGGGTGAGCCTGATATAGCTCTCCAATGCATTGGGTAACGCAAAGGAGTGAAACGTTAAGGTTTCTCCGAAGAGATTTAGGGAATATACTGTGATGGGTATTCCAAACGTAACCAAGAGGGTTACTCCCTACATAAGAATGTTATGAATGCCTCAAGTTACCTTTATGTCTTATGTTTTCTATGATTTATTCATGATTTGATATGCCTATGTTTTATGGGTAATGTATGATTTCATTATTATGTATATATGAACTCATGTTTCCTTTCCATATTTTTATAACCCTTACTGAGCTTTTTATGCTCATCCCAAGTTTTTTGAAAGGTTTTTCACAGGTCAAGGGAAAGGTACATGATGTGATGATAGTGTCAAGGATGTGTCAAGAAAGAATCTTTGTTTTATTTTAAATAGGTTTCCGTTGATGGGGAGAATGAATATTGTCTTTTATGTAACCACTTTGATTAAATGTGGAATGTAATGCAAGTTTCATGATCTAATTCTCTAAAACTCTATACCTGAAAAGATCCTCAATGTGTAATCTTGTAATAACTCAAGATTAAGTAAGGTTTAAGGCTGGGGCCTTATAGTTGGTATCAGAGGTCGGTTTAGATAACTTTAGAGGTTAGGGTATTCTTTAAGCACAAGTGGCATTACCATAATGGTTAAGATTTCAGAAAGAGTCATAGTTTTAGATAAAGTGAATTAGTAAGTGTATCTTAGTGTTTACCTTACTCATTAGTACATGATGGTTTTGTTGATATACTCACACTGACATTTCTGTTCTTAGTGAATGGATGGATCTAGAAGGCACCAAATAGACAAGAGGGTTGAAGGAAACTGTGGTGGTTCTATGATTAAGATACAAGATAAAATGGGGGATTCAATGAGGAAACTCGTGGTTGTTCTAAACCAACTATCAAGGAGTCATGATCAACCACTTGAACCTTGGTATGATCTTTAATGCATCATGTACGAGATGGCCAGTCGATGTGGAAGTTCAGGTAATAATTATAAAGGTAACCATTAGAGTTTATATGATCCTTACTTTTGAGGTAATTATGGGTTATTATATGATATGCTGGGAAATGAAAGGCATGAGATAAACTTGAGGTTAAAATATGTTATGATTATTATTGAAGATTTTTTTCTCATTTTGGGGAATGTTTTAAGAATTATATAGTTTTGGAAAAAGGACAACACGTAGACCGTGTGACATCCCGTCGCGTCGGACAAAGCTGCGGGAATCGAACCCACAACCAAAGTGCGACTGGTATTTATCGCCTACCACTAGACTACGTGAAGTCCCTGGTTAGTTTGACTGATTCTTTTTTTTAAGAGTAAGTTTATTTTGTTTTATTTATGAAAATGATTAACCTATCATGGAGGATATGTGATTAGGATAATTACTTTTCAATGCGAGACTTTAAGAGCAACTGATTTTGTTTGGAGATAAATGTTACGATTTAACTTGGAAGACTATGTGACTAAATCCTTCAAATATTTGGATTTCAATCTTAGATTGGTTTACTTTGAAGCATTTTATGGACAAATTGTTTATCTAATGGTCCTCATTTAACTTTGAGTTTTGTTGGACAAATTTTGGAGATTAAGAATAGATTTTCTTTTTATAAATGGTTATCCTTTTCTGGATTATCTGATCTTGTACTAGCCTTTTTGGTTTTGGTTTTGGTTAAAGTATAAAGACATGGGAAGTATATAGTTATCTTTTGTGGATTAGGCGCTTCTCTAAAAGTTGATTATAGTACTCTTAATGTGAACAAGTCTCCCTAAATACTCGTCTTTTGGAAAAAATATGAATTTGACTAAGGAATCTAGTAAAAGTTGAAAGTCAACATGATAAGTGATTATGCTTCCTTATGAATAAATTACTCAATAAAAAGTAACTTAAAACAAAAATGTTGTCTATTAACTTTTCCTACTGGGGAATCGAATATCGTTTAACCCATCACAAGTTTGTGATTTTCTCATGGTTAACTTTCTCCTAAACATGTTTTCTATCACTCTCCATCAGAACATGACCCTTTGTTTTTTCCTCCATGTCCATATTTTCATACTTGGAATCCTAGTATGGGTTAACTTGGGTGACCTTTGTACTTATCTCTCTTTATTTTAAAGTGTTTGTTTTACCGACTTTTTTTCCGATGTGGGACTTTCAAGGATGTTTTCAAGCGCAATTTTAAAATTGCGAGGATGCAATTCCCAAAAGGGGGGAAGGATGTAACACCCCAGGTAAATAAAGAATATGACATTTCATATTTATCCATATTTGTGAATAAAATATTTAAATGACTTTAAAGGGGACGCTATGCTCGATGGCGTACCCAACACGCAACAACGAGTTTCTTGGGAATCTTACGTTGCACTATAATAATAAAATAATATTATTTTAAATGGTAGTTAACATGTAGCCGTTGTAATGGAGGGAATGGATAGAAATAACTAAAATATGATTATATATGTTTTTAAATGTTTTTACATTTATCCAATAAAGGATAGAGGCTTAAAATACGGAAAGAATTCAATTTTAGGCATATATGCCCGAGTTTTCACTAAAGGTTCACTTATCGCATTTTGATGGCGAACCATCATTAAATATAGTTTTGTTCACTCTTATACATTATTTTGGACCAAATAAAACTCTTATTAAGAATCAGGATATCAAATTTTACTTTGTGAAATTTTTTTTGGTATTTTTCCGATAAAGTTCATTTTTTAATGAATAGTGTAGAATGTTGTGTTTTAATTCAAAACCACTTTTTAATATAATTTATTTATATGATTAGATTATATTTTTAATTGGTTTTAAAGTGAAATTAGAAAATATTTTTACCATTAAATCCAATAGTGGTCGTTGGAATCAATTTTACTTTGAAATTAGACTTAAACTAGTGTCAATCTTTTGATGCTTATTGTTTTATAAAAACACGCTTTTTGCTCTGAAAGCGGGAATTAATTATTAAATTAATTAATGTGACTAATATGTTTTGAATTTTGTAAAACGGACTTCATTTTTGAATTCGGAATATCAAATATAGCTTAGGGTGAATTTTTGGGATTTTTCTGAAAAACTTCAATTTTTGATGAATAGTGAAACCACTAAGTGGTACTTATAAAAACAGATTTTTCCGTTTAAATGAAATTTTTCCATCATTGTGTTTTGAATTTCAAAACTCTGACATACATGGTTGTCATTAAGAAGTAAAATGTGGTTCAATGAGATTATAATAATTTTTTGGTGAATAGTAACTTATTAAATTCTTAATCGCGATTAGAGGTAATTAGTGTAATTTAAGGTAAAAATGATATTATAAGAATGTGAAAACACCATGAAACTTGTCCTACACCTATTGGGTGAGTCCTGGCCGACCAAGACAAGCCATGGGCCAACTTGGGGACCCCATGGATCCACTTTAGTTGGAAAATGACAATAATATATTTTTATTTAATGTTAAAATTAAATTGACCCAAACATGAGTTGTTTTACTAAAACAATTCTTAAGTAGGGTTACACAAGTCCAAATTTTGATTATAAATAGTAATTGGAAAGATAAAAAGATTTTCTACATCATAGTATTTGTTTTATAATTTTTAGACATTAAATAAATTAAATTATTTATGACATAATAATGATGCAACGATGACATCATTATTTGACGATTTAAATAAAATGGAAAGATAATGTAAAATCTATGAACTAAACATGTCCAAAACCAATTGGATGAGTGGATTTCAAATCCTTATCACCTTATCCACGAATTATATCAATTTGGAACCTTTTGAAACCGAAACACATTTTCAAATAAAGTAATATTTCTTACTTTCCAAAAGTGCCCCTCCTCTCCTCTTATAAAAGGCCCCCACCTCTACTTCATTTCACACACTCCTCAAGCCTTTGGCTCGGCAAAACCCTGCCCATTTACTATCTCCACATCCCTCTCCTCATCCTAGAGGATTCCCATTGGGCATAATCCTTTCAAAGGAAGCCTTTAGGCTCAAATAAAAAAGAGTTACACTTTTAAAGGTAATTCATTCTCTCATGTTCATTTGTTTTATTTTTCTTCTCCAACCCCCTAAAATCTTTTTATTTATTTATTTTGTAACAACAACAGTATCTTCAATATACTAGGATGTTTTTATAAGATTTATTCTAGCTACACTATCACACAACTACATCAAATGGTTAAAGAACATACGGTTTCCGTGGATGGCGAAATTGTGCCTCCCGAAACGATGATTGTTCAATACTCATTTAACACCTTCAAAGGTGGCCATTATGATGTCACTATTTTTTATATGATATATAATATGTTTATGTTTTACTTATGCTTCTTTTTTTTTCATTTGTTTCTTACCTTTATGGATTCCATTATGGGTATACGCGATATCTTCATTTTAGGAAGTGCGGACTACCGCCCCCTCAAAGTGATTTGATTCGTTAAGTACCATATGTGGGACGTATAAAGGATGGAACTATGATATTATATATAATATTATACTGGAATTATAATATACCTTTATATCATTATTATTCCATTCTATAAAATATGAAATAGAAATGAAAGTAGCGTTCATGCGTACGTACGGCTTACCGTCTCCATGAACGGTGCATTTCATTTCTTACCTCTAAATAATTATGTAATGTTATAAATGCATTCATGTACTGGATATATATGAAATATATGATATCTAAATAATTAATACAATTCTGGATATAATAAAAATTTGGCCACACGAACAACATGTAATTGTAAGAAGTCCACTTTCGACTTAAGAACCAAATATCGGCAAAACCAATATTATTAACTTAAATGATTACATAATGTTTATGACATGGTAATAAGTGGTATAAAAGTAATAATGAACTTTAAAAAGGTTCTTAAGGAAGTAGAAATTAACTCAAGTTTACTATTCAGGAGATTAAAGAACGATCGAGTCAAGTCGGACCCGAGGTAAGGGATCCTACAACTCTCTTTCTTTTTAAGTACACTCTTTTATGTCATTTATTTTAAGCTCATATTTCTTATGATTGGGATGTTCTTTTATATTACATTTACTGTAATTTTTATGTTAATGAGATGAGAGACCCTATTCTCTCTCATCAATACATTTTGGAAGTTTTGAGTGGCGCCGTTAGGCTGCCGAACTTTCGTAAGAGATCAATCCTCTCTCTTTCTTTTGAAGTACTCTCCTTTATGTCACTTCTTTTAAACTCCTCCTTGAAATGTTGGGGGATTTTCTATTATATTCCACTTGCTGTAAATTCTATTGTAATATGATGGGATACTCTATTTGATCTCATCAATCCATATTCGTAAGTTTTATGTGGCGCCGTTAGGCTGCCGAGTTTTCATAAGGGATTTTTCATCTCACTTTTATTCCCGTGAGATTTATGCTACATTTGCCAAAAATTCCATTGAGTGGTCGGGTCAAGTCGGATATGAGGTATGGGACTTCGTCTCAATCTCCTTTCATTGAGGCATATTTTATATTATACACAACTTTCTTTTATACGGTGTATAAACCCCTTTGACTTTTACATTTATTCAAAAGGAATATTTTTTATACGAAGCGTTTACTAAACGACAAAAGGGAATGTTTTTGTCGTACGTATGCGGCGACAACGACTTCTCCACCGTCGTGACCGTTATTTGACTTTCGGCTTCCTCTACAATCCATACCTTCTTTTTTAAAAGAAAAATAAATACCATGTTTTACTTTTCTTTTATTTTGGTATGGAAAATGGTTTTCACAATGTTTTTGTGTTGTATTGATATCTTGTGATTGAAATGTGGAAATGTTATGTTTCCTTTATGCATGTTTTATGTGACACGATTATGTTATGGTTCTTGGGAATTATTATGAAGACGGGTGGTTCCGTGATAAACTAAGGGCGGGTGAGCCCGATATAGCTCTCCAATGCATTGGGTAACGCGAAGGAGTGAAACGTTAAGGTTTCTCCGAAGAGATTTTAGGGAATATACTGTGATGGGTATTCCAAACATAACCAAGAGGGTTACTCCCTTTGTAAGAATGTTATTAATGCCTGAAGTTACCTTTATGTCTTATGATTTCTATGATTTATTCATGATTTTATGAGGTATGTTAAAGTGCCTTTCCCTTGACCTGTGAAAAGCATTTCAAAAACTTGGGATGAGCATAAAAAGCTCAGTAAGGGTTATAAAAATATGGAAAGGAAACATGAGTTCATATATACATAAGAATGAAATCATGCTTTACCCATAAAACATAGGCATATCAAATCATGAATAGATCATAGAAAACATAAGACATAAAGGTAACTTGAGGCATTCATAACATTCTTACGTAGGGAGTAACCCTCTTGGTTACATTTGGAATACCCATCACAGTATATTCCCTAAATCTCTTCTGAGAAACCTTAATGTTTCACTCCTTCGCGTTACCCAATGCATTGGAGAGCTATATCGGGCTCACCCACCCTTAGTTTATCACGGAACCACCCGTTCTTCATAACAATGCCCAAGAACCATAACATAATCGTATCACATAAAAATGAATAAAGGAAACATAACATTTCCACATTTCAATCACAATATAACATTTTAGGATATTGAAATAATGAATCCATTCAAAAAGAAACCATTTCCAAAACCATTTAAAACATTTAATAAAGAGATTTTTGAATCAAAGTGTCCCATACCACCTTGAAGCTTTTATCATTTTAAACCATTAATATCCATATAAATAAATCCTTAAAACCATTTTGAAAACATGGATATTAATAAGAACAAATAATTAAAACATTTAAAACGATATTTTGGTTAAAGGGGTTTTACCAAAATTAGAGACACTTGAATACAATAATCGAGGAATAACATTTAGTCAGAACTTTATAATATCATGAGAATAAAAGGATTCATGATATAATACTCCAAAGGACAGTATATACACCATATAAGAGTGAATTGGTGCATAACAACAATGAACCCTCAATAGAAATGTCAAATGTGATGAAATCCCTTATAAAGAAGGTATCCTTAAATTAAGGACAAATAAATCTCAAAAATATGTGTGACAAATATATATACACCCAATATAAGTGGATATTAAGTGTAAAACAATAAAAGGTCATTCACACATATTCAATGGATGACATATTCAATGACTACAAGTTGAACCCAAAGAAATCGAAATTGGGTTAAAAAGTTCCCTTGACAGCCTAACGGCATCACATCAAAATGAGTTGATGAGAGATAAAAAGTGTATCTCATCACTTGGACATAAAATTTACATCAATAAGGATTTATTAGAACATATCCCAACATAAAAATATGTAAATTAAAACACCCAATAAAATAAGTCTTTTAAAAAAGAGGAGGGTGAAAGGTTCCCTTACCGACATGGGTATCTTTCGAAACATACGCCCCGTGAAATAAGGACAATACATCATTGATGTAAATACTCATAAATGAAAGAATATTACACAATGAGTAAAATAATGGTCAGTACATACACCACTCAAAGGAAATTGTGGCAAATGTATCATAAATCTCACGGGAATAAAAGTGAGATGAAAAATCCCTTATGAAAACTCGGCAGCCTAACGGCGCCACTTAAAACTTCCAAAATGGATTGATTAGAGAGAGAATAGGGTCTCTCATCACATGAAAATAAAAATTACAGTAAATTTAATATAAAAGAACATCCCAATCATAAGAAAAATTAGCTTAAAAGAATTGACATAAAAGAGTGTACATAAAAAGAAAGAGAGTTGTAGGATCCCTTACCTCGGGTCCGACTTGACTCGATCGTTCTTTAATCTCCTGAATAATAAACTTGAGTTAATTTATAATTCCTTAAGAACCTTTTTCAAGTTCATTATTACTTTTATACCACTTATTACCATGTCATAAACATTATGTAATCATTTAAGATAATAATATTTGTTTTGCCGATATTTGGTTCTTAAGTCGAAAGTGGACTTCTTACAATTACATGTTGTTCGTGTGGCCAAATGTTTATTATATCCAGAATTTTATTCATTATGTAAATATCATATATTTCATATATATCCATTACATTCATGCATTTATAACATTACATAATCATTTAGAGGTAAGAAATGAAATGCACCGTTCATGGAGACGGTAAGCCGTACGTACGCATGAACGCTACTTTCATTTCTATTTCGTATTTTATAGAATGGAATAATAATGATATAAAGTTATATTATAATTCCAGTATAATATCATATATAATATAATATTTCCATCCTTTATACATCCCACATATGGTATTTAACGAATCAAATCACTTTGAGGGGGCGGTAGTCCGCACTTCTTTAAATGAAGATATCGCGTATACCCATAATGGAAGTCATAAAGGTAAGACAAAAATGAAAAATACAGAATAATAAATAAACATAAACATATTATATATCATATATAAAAATATTGACTTCATAATGGCCACCTTTGAAGGTGTTAAATGAGTATTGAACAATCATCGTTTCGGGAGGCAGAATTTCACCATCCACGGAAACCGTATGTTCTTTAACCATTTGATGTAGTTGTGTGAGATTTTAGCTTGAATAAATCTTATAACAACATTCTAGTATATTGAATATACTGGTGTTGTTACAAAAGAAGTAAATAAAAAGAGTTTAGGGGGTTGGAGAAGAAAAATAAAACAAATGAACATGAGAGAATGAATTACCTTTAAAAGTGTAACTCCTTTTGATTTGAGCCTAAAGGCTTCCTTTGAAAGGATTCTGCCCAAAGGGAATCCTCTAGGATGAGGAGAGGGATGTGGAGAGATTAAATGGGCAGGGGTTGGCCGAGCCAAAGGCTTGATAAGTGTGTTAAATGAGGTAGAGTTGGGGGCCTTTTATAAGAGGAGAGGAGGGGCACTTTTGGAAAGTAAAGAAATATTAATTTATTTGAAAATGTGTTTCGGTTTTAAAAGGTCCCACATTGATATAATTCGTGGATACGGTGATAAGGGTTATAAATCCACTCATCCAATTGGTTTTGGCCATGTGTAGTTTATAGATTTTACATTGTCTTTCCATTTTATTTAAATCGTCAAATAATGATGTCATCGCTGCATCATTATTATGTCATAAATAATTTAATTTATTTAATGTCTAAAAATCATAAAAAAATACTATGATGTAGGAAATCTTTTTAGCTTTCCAATGAATATTTATAATCAAAAATCTGATCTTTATAACCCTATGTAAAAATTGTTTTCGTAAAACATCTCTTGTTTGTGTCATTTTTACTTTAACATTTAATAAAAAGCTATTTATGACATTTCCAAACCAAAGTGTCTCCATGGGGTCCCCAAGTTGACCCATGGCTTGTCTTGGTCGGCCATGACACAACCAATAGGGTTGGGACATGTGTCTAGTTCATTTCATATTATTAAAGCATTATTTATACCTTAAACAACACTAATTACCACTAATCGCGATTAAAAACTTAATAAGTTACTATTCACCAAAAAATTATTTTAATCTCATTGAACCACATTTTACTTCTTAATGACAACCATGTATGTCGGATTTTAAAAATTCAATACTCATTAGTGGTAAACTTTCATTTAACTGAAAAATCAGTTTGCCTGATTACCACTTAGTGGTTTCACTATTCATCAAAAATTGAAGTTTTTCATAAAATTACCAAAAATTCACCCTAATGTGTATTGAATTTTGAAAATCCGACATACATGGTTGTCATTAAGAAGTATAATGTGGTTCAATGAGATTAAAATAATTTTTTGGTGAATAGTAACTTATTAAGTTTTTAATCGCGATTAGTGGTAATTAGTGTAGTTTAAGGTATAAATAATGCTTTAATAATATGAAATGACCTAGACACATGTCCCAACCTTATTTTTTGTGTCATGGCCGACCAAGACAATCCATGGGTCAACTTGGGGACCCCATGGAGACAATTTGGTTTGGAAATGACATAAATAACTTTTTATTTAATGTAAAAGTAAAAATGACACAAACATAATAAGTTTTACGAAAACAATTTTTACATGGGGCTATAAAGATCATATTTTTGATTATAAATAGTCATTGGAAAGCGAAAAAGATTTCCTACATCATAGTATTTTTTTATGATTTTTAGACATTAAATAAATTATATTATTTATGACATAATAATGATGCAGCGATGACATCATTATTTGACGATTTTAATAAAATGGAAAGATAATGTAAAATCTATGAACTACACATGTCCAAAACTTATTGGATGAGTTGATTTAGAAGCCTTATCACCTTATCCACGAATTATATCAATTTGGGACCTTTTGAAACCGAAACACATTTTCAAATAAAGTAATATTTCTTTACTTTCCAAAAGTTCCCCTCCTCTCCTCTTATAAAAGGCCCCCACCTCTACCTCATTTCACACACTACTCAAGCCTTTGGCTCGGCCAAACCCTACCCATTTACTCTCTCCACATCCCTCTCCTCATCCTAGAGGATTCCCTTTGGGCAGAATCCTATCAAAGGAAGCCTTTAGACTCAAATCAAAAGGAGATACACTTTTAAAGGTAATTCATTCTCTCATGTTCATTTGTTTTATTTTGCTTCTCCAACCCCCTAAACTCTTTTTATTTACTTATTTTGTAACAAAACCAGTATCATAAATATACAAGGATGTTGTTATAATATTTATTTGAGCTACAAACTCACACAACTACATCAAATGGTTAAAGAACATACGGTTTCCGTGGATGGCGAAATTCTGCCTCCCGAAACGATGATTGTTCAATACTTATTTAACACCTTCAAAGGTGGCCATTATGATGTCACTATTTTTATATATGATATATAATATGTTTATGTTTTCCTTAAGCTTCTATTTTTTTCATTTTGGGCATACATTTATGGTTTCCATTATGGGTAAACACGATATCTTCATTTTAGGAAGTGCGGACTACCGCCCCCTCAAAGTGATTTGATTCGTTAAATACCATATGTGGGACATATAAAGGATGGAACTATGATATTATATATTATATTATACTTGAATTATAATATACCTTTATATCATTATGATTCCATTCTATAAAATACGAAATAGAAATGAAAGTAGCGTTCATGCGTACGTACGACTTACCGTCTCCATGAACGGTGCATTTCATTTCTTACCTCTAAATGATTATGTAATATTATAAATGCAAGTATGTACTGGGTATATATGACATATATGATATCTAAAACATGAATACCATTCTGGATATAATGAACCTTTGACCAAATTAACAACATGTAAGTGTAAGAAGTCTATTTTTGACTTAAGAACCAAATACCGACAAAATGAACATTATTAACTTAACTGATTACATGATGTTCATAACATGGTATAAGAGGAATAATGAACTTGAAAAAGATTCATAAGCATGTAGAGATTAACTCAAGTTTATTATTCAGGATATTAAAGAACGGTCAGGTCAAGTCGGATACGAGGTATGGGACTTCGTCTCAATCTCCTTTCATTGAGGCATATTTTATTTTATACACAACTTTCTTTTATACGGTGTATAAACCCCTTTGAATTTTACGTTTATTCAAAAGGAATCTTTTTTATACAAAGCGTTTACTAAATGACAAAAGGGAATGTTTTTGTCGTACGTATGCGGCGACAACGACTTCTCCGCCGTCGTAACCGTTATTTGAGTTTCGGCTTCCTCTTCAAGCCATACCTTCTTTTTTTAAAAGAAAAATAAATACCATGTTTTACTTTGGTATTGAAAATGGTTTTCATAATGTTTTTATTATATCAATGTGTTGTATTGATATCTCGTGATTGAAATGTGGAAATGTTATGTTTCCTTTATGCATGTTTTATGTGATATGATTATGTTATGGTTCTTGGGCATTATTATGAAGACGGGTGGTTCCGTGATAAACTAAGGGCGGGTGAGCCCGTTATAGCTCTCCAATGCATTGGGTAACGCGAAGGAGTGAAACGTTAAGGTTTCTCCGAAGAGATTTTAGGGAATATACTGTGATGGGTATTCCAAACGTAACCAAGAGGGTTACTCCCTACGTAAGAATGTTATGAATGCCTCAAGTTACCTTTATGTCTTATGATTTCTATGATTTATTCATGATTTTATGAGGTATGTTAAAGTGCCTATGTTTTATGGGTAAAGTATGATTTCATTCTTATGTATGTATGAACTCATGTTTCCTTTCCATGTTTTTTTTGACCCATACTGAGTTTTTATGCTCATCCCATGTTTTTGAAATGTTTTTCACAGGTCAAGGGAAAGGTACTTGATAAGATGATAGAGTCAAGGATGTGTCAAGAAATAATCCATGTTTTATTTTAAACGTGTTTCCATTGATGGGAATGAATACTAAGTTTCCATAATAATAATAAAAATCTTGAAAGAAACATGTCTAGTTCCATGTCTTATATAGCATGACATTCCCTTGATCCCATCCTTGACCTTATTCCACTTTAAGTCCTGTGAAAAACATTTCGAAAAACTTGGGGTGAGCATAAAAAGTTCAGTAAGGGATACACAAAGAATGAAAACTGTTAGTTTTTCAAAATCATGTAAACCATGTATACTCTATCAAAGTAATACCTTCACTTTCATGAAGTAGTAAAAACTCTTCACTGAATAAAGTATCATTACATACCTTTTTGAAACCAAAGTATTACCATAAAACCCATATAAAGAACACATAACATATATAAAGGTAACTTGGGACATAAACATACTTAAGTGGAATAACCATACGGTCGACTTCCACACATATCACTTAATGGAATAGCCATACGGCCAATTTCCATACATACTTAATGGAATAGCCATACGGCCGACTTCCATACCCAATGCATTGGAGGTTATAACGTAACCACCCGTCCTGGTATTCACGGCACCACCCGTCATATGGTTTATAACGTAACCACCCGTTAAAATGTCCAAGTACCAATATAAAATCATAAAACATAAAACCAATATAAAGAATGATAACATTTCCACATCACAATATATCATAATAGAATCCTTTATCAAAACCATTTTCAATACAAAAATATATAAAAGAGTATATGGTATTTATTTTATTTTAAAAACATTACGGCTTGTTGAGGAAGCCAAAGACCAAATAATACTCGCGGTGGCGGAAAAGGTCGTTGTCACCGCGTACGTTAAAAAACATTCCTTTTTGTCGTTTAGTAAAACGTTTCGTAGAAAAAGATTCCTTTTGTATAAAAGTAAAAGTCAAAAGGGTTTATACACCGTATAAAATAAAGTTGTGTATAAAACGAAATATGCCTCAATGAAAGGAGATTGAGACGAAGTCCCTTACCTCGGGTCCGACTTGACTCGATCGTTCTTTAACGTCCTGAATAATAAACTTGAGTTAATTTATACTTGATTAAGAACCTTTTTAAAGTTCATTATTCCTTTTATATCACTTATTGCCATGTTATAAACATTATGTAACCATTTAAGTTAATAATGTTTGTTTTGTCAATATTTGGTTCTTAAGTCGAAAGTTGACTTCTTACAATTACATGTTGTTCGTGTGGTCAAAAGTTCTTTATATCCAGAATAAAATTACTGATTTGGATATCATATATATCATATATATCCATAATATACATGTATTTATAATATTACATAATCATTTAGAGGTAAGAAATGAAATGCACCGTTCATGGAGACGGTAAGTCGTACGTACGCATGAACGCTACTTTCATTTCTTTGTCATATTAATGGAATTAAAACTAAATGAGAGGTATGTATATTTTAATTCCAGAATTATATTCATTATTTAGATATATCATTAATTATATATATCCATTATATACATGTACTTTTAATAGTACATTACATTTGGGGATAAGAAATGAAATGCACCGTTCATGGAGACGGTAAGCCGTACGTACGCATGAACGCTACTTTCATTTCTATCTCATAATTTAATGGAAAGAAATAATAATGATATATAGGTATATTATAATTCCAGTATAACATCATATATAATATCATTAACTTCATCCTTTACACATCCCACATATGGTATTAACGAATCAAATCACTTTCAGGGGGCGGTAGTCCGCACTTCCTAAAATGAAGATATCGTGTTTACCCATAATGGAAACCATAAAGGTATGCCCAAAATGAAAAAAAAGAAGCTTAAGGAAAACATAAACATATTATATATCATATATAAAAATAGTGACATCATAATGGCCACCTTTGAAGGTGTTAAATGAGTATTGAACAATCATCGTTTCGGGAGGCAGAATTTCGCCATCCACGGAAACCGTATGTTCTATAACCTTTTAATGTAGTTGTGTGAGAGTGTAGCTCGAATAAATCTTATAACAACATCCTAGTATATTGAAGATACTGGTGTTGTTTCAAAATAAGTAAATAAAAAGAGTTTAGGGGGTTGGAGAAGCAAAATAAAACAAATGAACATGAGAGAATGAATTACCTTAAAAAGTGTAACTCCTTTTGATTTGAGCCTAAAGGCTTCCTTTGAAAGTATTCTGCCCAAATGGGATCCTCTAGGATGAGGAGAGGGATGTGGAGAGAGTAAATGGGTAGGGGTTGGCCGAGCCAAAGGCTTGAGGAGTGTGTGAAATGAGGTAGAGGTGGGGGCCTTTTATAAGAGGAGAGGAGGGGCACTTTTGGAAAGTAAAGAAATATTACTTTATTTGAAAATGTGTTTCGGTTTTAAAAGGTCCCACATTGATATAATTCGTGTATAAGGTGATAAGTCTTCGAAATCCACTCATCCAATAAGTTTTGGCCATGTGTAGTTCATAGATTTTACATTATCTTTCCATTTTATTTAAATCGTCAAATAATGATGTCATCGCTGCATCATTATTATGTCATAAATAATTTAATTTATTTAATGTCTAAAAATCATAAAAAAATACTATGATGTAGGAAATATTTTTAGATTTCCAATGACTATTTATAATCGAATATCTGATCTTTATAACCCCATGTAAAAATTTTTTTCGTGAAACATCTCTTGTTTGTGTCATTTTTACTTTAACATTTAATAAAAAGTTATTTATGTCATTTCCATACCAAAGTGTCTCCATGGGGTCCCCAAGTTGACCCATGACTTTTCTTGGTCGGAAATGACACAACCAATAAGGTTGGGACATGTGTCTAGGTCATTTAATATTATTAAAGCATTATTTATACCTTAAACTACACTAATTACCACTAATCGCGATTAAGAACTTAATAAGTTACTATTCACCAAAAAATTATTATAATCTCATTGAACCACATTTTACTTCTTAATTAAAACCATGTATGTAGGATTTTTTATATTCAAAACATAATGATGGAAAAATTTCATTTAAACGGAAAAATCAGTTTTTATAAGTACCACTTAGTGGTTTCACTATTCATCAAAAATTGAAGTTTTTCAGAAAATTACCAAAAATTCACCCTAAGATATATTTGATATTACGAATTCAAAAATGAAGTCTATTTTAAAAAATTCAAAACATATAAGTCACATTAATTAATTTAATAATTTAGTTCCACTGTCAGAGAAAATAGCGTGTTTTTATGAAACAATAAGTATCAAAAGATTGATACCAGTTTAAGTCTAATTTCAAAGTGAAATTGATTCCAATGACCACCATTGGATTAAATGGTAAAAATATATTCTAATTTCACTTCAAAACTAATTCAAAAGATAATCTAATCATATAAATAAATTATATTAAAAAGCAGTTTTGATGTAAAATGCAGTATTTTTCACTATTCATTAAAAAAATGAACATTGTCAGAAAAATACCAAAAATTCACACAAGGTAAATTTTGACGTCCCAATCATAAAGAATAAGTTTATTTTGACAAACATTGTTTATAAAATTGACAAAATATAGATTCAAAAAGGGTTTTCCATCATAAGGCAGTAAAACAATCTTTTAAGAATATTAGTGTATTCCATGCATAAGATTGTATTTATTTTCATTTTAAGCCTCTATGACATATAGGTCACATTAATTAATTTAATAATTAATTCCCGCTGTCAGAGCAAATAGCGTGTTTTTATGAAACAATAAGTATCAAATGATTGACACCAGTTTAAGTCCAATTTCAAAGTGAAATTAACTCCAATGACCACCATTGGATTAAATGGTAAAAATATATTCATATTACACATTAAGACCAATTCAAAATATAATCTAATCATATAAATAAATTAGATTAAAAAGCAGTTTTGATGTAAAATGCAGTATTTTTCACTATTCATTAAAAAATGAACCTTGTCAGAAAAATACCAAAAATTCACACAAAGTAAATTTTGATGTCCCAATCATAAAGAATAAGTTTATTTTGACAAACATAGTTTATAAAACTGTCAAAAGATAAATTTAAAAAGGGTTTTCCATCATAGGGCAGTAAAACAATCTTTTAAGAATATTAGTGTATTCCATGCTTAAGATTGGATTTATTTTCATCTTAAGCCTCTAAAACACTATCTTAATCATTAATAGACATAGGTAAAAATATCTATTATTCATTACTTAATTGGGATGTTACATCCTTCCCCCCTTTAGAAAATTGTGTCCCCGCAATTTATTTACTTATCGAATAAATGGGGGTACTTATCCCTCATTGCATTTTCAGATTCCCATGTTGCCTCTTCAATCATGTGGTTTTTTCACAAAACCTTTACCTGGTGAATCACTTTATTCCGTAACACTTTCTCCCTGTGGTCAAGAATCTGGACCGGTTGTTCCTCATAAGATAGGTTCTCTTCTAGCTGAACTACCTCTGGACTCAAAACATGAGATGGATCTGGCATGTACTTTCTCAACATCGAAACGTGAAAAACATTGTGTACCTGAGATAAACTCAGAGGTAAAGCCACTCGGTATGCAACTGATCCAACTCCCTCCAGAATTTCATATGGTCCAATGAACCTCAGACTCAACTTTCCTTTCTTACCAAATCTCATCACACTTTTCCAAGGAGAAACCTTGAGAAAAACATGATCACCTACCTCGAAAGATAGATCCTTCCTCCGGTTATCCACATAACTCTTCTGCCTGCTCTGAGCTGTTCTCATGTGTTTCTGAATCAGCTGAACTTTTTCTACCATCTCTTCTACCAATTCTGGTCCCATCAACTTCCTTTCACCCACTTCATCCCAGAAAGCCGGAGTTCGACACCGCTTCCCATATAATGCCTGAAATGGTGCCATCTGTATACTGGAATGAAAACTGTTATTATATGAAAACTCAACCAAAGAAAGATGTTGGTCCCAACTTCCCTGATAATCCATAGAACAAGCTCGTAGCATATCCTCCAATGTCTGAATTGTTCGTTCTGACTACCCATCTGATTGAGGATGAAAAGCTGTACTAAAATTTAACTCAGTACCCAAAGACTTCTGAAGGCCCTTCCAAAAGTTAGAAGTAAAACCTGGGATGACGATCCGATACAATGGAGAGAGGAACTCCATATAACCTGACTATCTCTTTAAGATACAAACGGGAAAGTTGATCAAGAGAGAAAGTATCTCGTATAGCAAGGAAATGAGCAGACTTGGTCAAGCGATCAACAATAACCCAGATTGCATTATTACCTCGAGATTTCTTCGGTAATTCAACAACAAAGTCCATGGATATATTCTCCCATTTCCACTCTGGCACTGGTAAAGGCTGAAGCATCCCTTTCAGTAACTGCTGCTCTGCTTTAACCTGTTGACATGTCAAACACTTCACAGTAAAATCAGCAATATCTCTTTTCATTCCATCTCACCAGTAATACTCCCGTAGATCTCTATACATCTTAGTACTGCCCGGATGAACTGAAAACGGAGAACTATGAGCTTCACATAACAACTCTCTCTTCAACTGTGAATCACAAGGCACACACAATCTCTTCCCAAATCTAAAAACATAATCATTATCAATGTTGAATTCAGGAAACTTACCTTTCTGAACCAGCTCTACCTTTTCCTGGAACTCACTGTCTTGCTTCGGTGCTTGCTTGATTTTATCTGATAGAGATGATCTCACTAATACCTGAAACAAAATAGAAGGACTTCCTGCACCAACAACTTCTATTCCAAAGTTCATCAAATTGTTAACCAAAGGATCACATTCCAACTGCAACATTGTTAATGAAGCATTACTTTTTCGACTCAAAGCATCAGCCACTTTATTTTCTTTTCCCGGATGGTAATGAATTGTACAATCATAATCCTTGATTAATTCTAGTCATCTCCTCTATCTCATGTTTAACTCTTTCTGAGTGAATATATACTTTAAACTTTTGTGATCGGTATATATTTCACACTTTACTCCATACAAATGATGCCTCCAAATTTTTAAAGCAAAAACAACAGCAACTAGTTCCAAATCATGTGTAGGGTAATTTACCTCATTAGTTTTCAACTGTCGTGAAGCATAAGTAATTACCTGATCATTCTGCATTAGGATGCAACCAAGTCCTTTCAATGAAGCATCACTGTATATAACAAACTCACCATTCCTGGAAGGTAGTGCCAAAACTAGAGCATTCACCAATCTTCTTTTCAATTCCTGAAAACAATCATCACATTCTTTTGTCCAGATAAACTTAACACCCTTCCGAGTTAGCTTAGTCATTGGACTAGATAACCGTGAAAAATTTCTAACAAACCTTCGGTAATAGCCCGCCAAACCAAGGAAGCTATGAATCTCGGTTACATTTGTGGGTCTTGGCCATTCTTCCACAACTTTTGTTTTTACAGGATCAATAGTTATTCCATCTTGAGAAACAATGTGACCAAGGAAAGAAATTTTTTGCAACCAAAACTCACACTTTCTAAATTTCCCATACAGTTTTTTTTCTTTTAAGGTTTGCAAGATAACCCTTAAATGTTTTTCATGCTCCTCTTTACTTTTAGAAAACACCAAAATATCATTAATGAAAACCACCACAAACTTATCCAAGAACTCATGGAAAATTCTATTCATTAAGTCCATGAATACAGCAGGTGCATTGGTTAGCCCAAAAGGCATTACTACAAATTCATAATGGCCATATCTCATACAGAACGTGGTCTTCGGAATATCTTCCTCCTTTACCTTCAGCTGATGGTACCCCGATCTCAAGTCAATCTTTGAAAAAAACTGAGCTCCCTGGAGCTGATCAAACAAATCATCGATATGAGGCAAAGGATATTTGTTCTTAATAGTGATATTATTCAAGGCTCTATAATCAATGAAAAGTCTCATATAACCATGTTTCTTTTTAACAAATAAAACAGGAGCACCCCATGGTGAAGTGCTAGGTCTAATGAAACCTTTCTCTAATAAATCTTGCAATTTCTCCTTCAACTCTAAAAGTTCAATTTGTGCCATTCGATAAGGGGGTTTTGAAATTGGCTTAGCATCAGGAACTAAGTCAACAGTAAACTCAACTTCCCGATCCGGTATTATTCCAGGCAACTCATCAGGAAAAACATCAGGATACTCATTTACCACCAGCACATCATTAACTAAACAGTTCCTTTATTTTCAACGACGTGTGCAAGGTAACATTCATTTCCATCTTTTACAAGTTTTTTGGCCTCTTGATATGTTATCAACAGTAAGGGTTCATTCATGTAAACAAACTGAAAGTCTTTCTAAAAAGAAACTTCTTTAGCTCTACAGTCAATCGTAGAATGGTAAATAGAGAGCCAATCCATACCCAGGATAACATCAAACTCTACTAGAGGTAGAACAATAAGGTTTGCAAGTAGGTTCTTTCCACAAATAAGGATAGGAAGATTCTTATAAATTCTTTTTGCCTCAACATTTACCCCAGGTGTTTTTACCAAAAGTTCAGGAGTCATTTCTTGAGATGGTATTCCCATTTTACTAGAAAAGGTTTCAGAGATGAAAGAATGTGTAGACCCCGAATCAAACAACACACTGGCATAATCTGAAAAAACAAACAATGTACCTGATACAACTTCATTTGATGGCCCGACATCTGCTGAAGTAGTTGCAAAGGATTTCACCACCCCTTTCTGCTTGTAGTCTAACTGCTTCCCATCACTCAAGCTCTTTGCCGGACACTCGTTTGCATAGTGACCCATCTCATTGCACTTATAACACTTCAATAACTGTAAATCAAATTTGTTCTTACCTTCAGCTTGATCCTTTTCAGTGCAATCACGAGCCTTATGTCCCATCTCACCACATCGGTAGCACCTTCCAGAATTCAGAATACATTCCCCAGCATGCCTTTTTCCACATTTATCACAAACTGGAAACTTAGTTTTCTTACCATCATAATTTTTTGAATAATTCTTACCTTTCTCCTGCCACCTCGGTCTCTTCTTCTGCTGGTTCTTATAGAAAACTTGGTCATCGACAAACTCCATTTCCACCTTCTCAGCACATCGAACAAGCTTTTCATAACTTTTAAACTCACGAGAAGCTAATTCCCTTCGATACTTTGGCTTTAATCCTGAGTAAAAACGATTGATTTTACTATCAAGGTCCCGGATAAAATTTGGAGCATACCTTGCCAATCGAGTGAACCTTTCCTCATAGGCAGCCACTGAGTCTTCCTCTTTCCTCAATTCCAAGAATTTCTTTTCCATCCTAAGTCGAACATCCTTAGGAAAATACTTCTCAAGAAACATACCTTTGAATTCATCCCAGTCAAGAGCATCAATCTCATCGGCGTCCCTGGTATTTTTAACCATAGACCACCACTGATCTGCTTCACCCTCCAAACGGTAAATAGAAAGACTAACCTTTTGATTGTCTGAACACCCCATGACATCAAAAATCTTCTCCAGTGCTTTAATCCACCCTTCAGCTAGCACAGGGTCAGATGATCCTCTGAATGATGGGGGATGTTGCCTCATGAAATGTTCCACCACTGACATGTTCCTCTGCGGTTGATCTGCCTGATCTCGTGCATGGATACCACCACCATTTATCGCTTGAGTCAACTGTGCCATCACTGCAACAAACTGTTCAGTTCCAATTCCGACCATTTCTGGATGCTGATTTGGAAGGTTATTTCCTTCTGTATGCCTTCCTAGCACTGCTTCCCTGTTTCCTCTGCGGAAAACCATTCTGAACAAACATGTCTTAGATGAAGCAACATGGTAATCCGTAAATGCTATATCATTTCAAAAAAAAATATTTTTGGATAATCATTTAATATAATTCTAACTCCTAAAGTTATCTAAACCAACCTCTGATACCAACTATAAGGTCCCATCCTTAAACCTTACTTAATCTTGAGTTATTACAAGATTACACATTGAGGATCTTTTCGGGTTTAGAGTTTTAGAGAATTAGATCATAAAACTTGTATTACATTCCACATATAAACAAAGTGGTTACATAAAGATAGTATTCTTCATTCCCATCAATGGAAACATATTTAAAATAAAACATGGATTATTTCTTGACACATCCTTGACTCTATCATCTTATCATGTACCTTTCCCTTGACCTGTGAAAAACATTTCAAAAACTTGGGATGAGCATAAAAACTCAGTATGGGTTATAAAAAAAACATGGAAAGGAAACATGAGTTCATATATACATAAGAATGAAATCATACTTTACCCATAAAACATAGGCCCTTTAACATACCTCATAAAATCATGAATAAATCATAGAAATCATAAGACATAAAGGTAACTTGAGGCATTCATAACATTCTTACGTAGGGAGTAACCCTCTTGGTTACGTTTGGAATACCCATCACAGTATATTCCCTAAAATCTCTTCGGAGAAACCTTAACGTTTCACTCCTTCACGTTACCCAATGCATTGGAGAGCTATAACGGGCTCACCCGCCCTTAGTTTATCACGGAACCACCCGTCTTCATAATAATGCCTAAGAACCATAACATAATCATATCACATAAAACATGCATAAGGAAACATAAAATTTCCACATTTCAATCACGAGATATCAATACAACACATTGATATAAAAACATTATGAAAACCATTTTCAATACTAAAATTATAGAAAAGTAAAACATGGTATTTATTTTTCTTTTAAAAAGAAGGTATGGCTTGTAGAGGAAGCCGAAACTCAAATAACGGTCACGACGGCGGAGAAGTCGTTGTCGCCGCATACGTACGACAAAAACATTCCCTTTTGTAGTTTAGTAAACGCTTCGTATAAAAAATATTCCTTTTGAATAAACATAAAAGTCAAAGGGGTTTATACACCGTATAAAAGAAAGTTGTGTATAAAATAAAATATGCCTCAACGAAAGTAGATTGAGACGAAGTCCCATACCTCATATCCGACTTGACTCGATCGTTCTTTAATGTCCTGAATAATAAACTTGAGTTAATCTATACTTTCTTATGAACCTTTTTCAAGTTCATTATTCCTTTTATACCATGTTATGAACATCATGTACTCATTTAAGTTAATAATGTTCATTTTGTCGGTATTTGGTTCTTAAGTAAAAAATAGACCTCTTACACTTACATGTTGTTAATTTGGTCAAAGTTTCATTATATCCAGAATGATATTAATGTTTTGGATAACATATATATAATATATATTCAGCATATACATGTATTTATAATATTAAATCACATTTAGAGGTAAGAAATGAAATGCACCGTTCATGGAGACGGTAAGCCGTACATACGCATGAACGCTACTTCCATTTCTATTTCGTATTTTCTGGAATGGAATCATAATGATATAAGAGTATATTATAATTCCAGTATAATAACATATATAATATCATTAACTTTATCCTTTACACATCCCACATATGGTATTAACGAATCAAATCACTTTTAGGGGGTGGTAGTCCGCACTTCCTAAAGTGAAGATATCGTGTTTACCCATAATGGGAACTATAAAGGTATGCCCAAAATGAAAAAAAAGAAGCATAAGGAAAACATAAACATATTATATATCATATATAAAAATAGTGACATCATAATGGCACCTTTTAAGGTGTTAAATGAGTATTGAACAATCATCGTTTCGGGAGGCAGAATTTCGCCATCCACAGAAACCGTATGTTCTTTAACCATTTGATGTAGTTGTGTGAGAGTGTAGCTCAAATAAATCTTATAACAACATCATAGTATATTGAAGATACTGGTGTTGTTACAAAAGAAGTAAATAAAATGAGTTTAGTGGGTTGGAGAAGCAAAATAAAACAAATGAACATGAGAAAAAGAATTACCTTTAAAAGTGTAACTCCTTTTGATTTGAGCCTAAAGGATTCCTTTGAAAGGATTCTGCCCAAGGGGAATCCTCTAGGATGAGGATAGGTATGTGGAGAGAGTAAATGGGCAGGGGTTGGCCGAGCCAAAGGCTTGAGGAGTGTGTTAAATGAGGTAGAGGTGGGGGCCTTTTATAAGAGGAGAGGAGGGGCACTTTTGGAAAGTAAAGAAACACTACTTTATTTGAAAATGTGTTTCGGTTTTAAAAGGTCCCACATTGATATAATTCGTGGATAAGGTGATAAGGGTTATAAATCCACTCATCCAATTGGTTTTGGCCATGTTTAGTTCATAGATTTTACATTTTCTTTCCATTTTATTTAAATCGTCAAATAATGATGTCATCGCTACATCATTATTATGTCACAAATAATTTATTTATTTAATGTCTAAAAATTATAAAACAAATACTATGATATAGGAAATATTTTTAGCTTTCCAATGAATATTTATAATCAAAATTTGGACTTGTATAACCCCACTTAAAAATTGTTTTCGTAAAACATATTATGTTTGTGTCATTTTCACTTTAACATTAAATAAAAAGTAATTTATGTCATTTCCCAACAAAAGTGGATCCATGGGGTCCCCAAGTTGACCCATGGAATGTCACGATCGGCCATGACACAACCAATGAGGTTGGGACATGTGTCTAGGTCATTTCATTTTATTAAAGTATTATTTATACCTTAAACAACCCTAATTACCACTAATCGTGATTAAGAACTTAATAAGTTACTATTCACCAAAAAATTATTTTAATATCATTGAACCACATTTTACATACTAATGACAACCATGTATGTTGGATTTTCAAAATTCAATACACATTAGTGGTAAACTTTCATTTAACTGAAAAATCAGTTTGCTTGATTATCACTTAGTGGTTTCACTATTCATCAAAAATTGAAGTTTTTCAGAAAATTACCAAAAATTCACCCTAAGCTATATTTGATATTCCAAATTCAAAAATGAAGTCTATTTTACAAAATTCAAAACATATAGGTCACATTAATTAATTTAATAATTAATTCCCGCTGTCAGAGCAAATAGCGTGTTTTTATGAAACAATAAGTATCAAATGATTGACACCAGTTTAAGTCCAATTTCAAAGTAAAATTGACTCCAATGACCACCATTGGATTAAATGGTAAAAATATATTCATATTACACATTAAGACCAATTAAAAAGATAATCTAATCATATAAATAAATTAGATTAAAAAGCAGTTTTGATGTAAAATGCAGTATTTTTCACTATTCATTAAAAAATGAACCTTGTCAGAAAAATACCAAAAATTCACACAAAGTAAATTTTGATGTCCCAATCATAAAGAATAAGTTTATTTTGACAAACATAGTTTATAAAACTGTCAAAAGATAAATTTAAAAAGGGTTTTCCATCATAAGGCAGTAAAACAATCTTTTAAGAATATTAGTGTATTCCATGCTTAAGATTGGATTTATTTTCATCTTAAGCCTCTAAAACACTATCTTAATCATTAATAGACATAGGTAAAAATATCTATTATTCATTACTTACTTGGGATGTGATGTAACATCCCAAGTAAGTAATGAATAATATATATTTTTAGCTATGTTTATTAATGATTAAGATAGTGTTATAGAGGCTTAAAATGAAAATAAATACAATCTTATGCATGGAATACACTAATATTCTTAAAAGATTGTTTTACTTCCTTTTGATGGCAAACCATTTTTGAATCTATATTTTGAAAATTTTATAAACTATGTTTGTCAAAATAAACTTATCCTTTATGATTGGGACATCAAAATTTACCTTGTGTGAATTTTTGGTATTTTTCTGACAATGTTCATTTTTTAATGAATAGTGAAAAATACTGTATTTTACATCAAAACTTCTTTTTAATATAATTTATTTATATGATTATATTATGTTTTGAATTGGTTTTGAAGTGAAATTAGAATATATTTTTACCATTTTATCCAATGGTGGTCATTGAAATCAATTTCAGTTTGAAATTAGACTTAAACTGGTGTCAATCTTTTGATACATATTGTTTTGTAAAAACACGCTATTTGCTCTGGCAGCGGGAATTAATTTTTAAATTAATTAATCTGACTTATATGATTTTAATTTTGTAAAATAGAATTCATTTTTGAATTCGGAATATCAAATATAGCTTAGGGTGAATTTTTGGTAATTTTCTGAAAAACTTCAATTTTTGATGAATAGTGAAACCACTAAGTGGTAATCAAGCAAACTGATTTTTCAGTTAAATGAAAGTTTACCACTAATGTGTATTGAATTTTTAAAATCCTACATACATGGTTATCATTAAGAAGTAAAATGTGGTTCAATGAGGTTAAAATAATTTTTTGGTGAATAGTAACTTATTAAGTTTTTAATCGCGATTAGTGGTGATTAGTGTAGTTTAAGGTATAAATAATGCTTTAATAATATGAAATGACCTAGACACATGTCCCAACCTTATATTTTGTGTCATGGACGACCAAGACAATCCATGGGTCAACTTTGGGACCCCATGAAGACATTTTGGTTGGGAAATGACATAAATAACTTTTTATTTAATGTAAAAGTAAAAATGACACAAACATAATATGTTTTACGAGAACAATTTTTACATGGAGTTATAAAGATCAGATATTTGATTATAAATAGTCATTGGAAATATAAAACGATTTCCTACATCATAGTATTTTTTTTATGATTTTTAGACAATAAATAAATTAAATTATTAATGACATAATCATGATGCAGCGATGACATCATTATTTGACGATTTAAATAAAATGGAAAGACAATGTAAAATCTATGAACTACACATGGCCAAAACCAATTGGATGAGTGTATTTCGAACCCTTATCACTTTATCCACGAATTATATCAATTTGGGACCTTTTAAAACCGAAACACATTTTCAAATAAAGTAATATTTCTTTACTTTCCAAAAGTGCCCCTCCTCTCCTCTTATAAAAGGCCCCCACCTCTACCTCATTTCACACACTACTCAAGCCTTTGGCTCGGCCAACCCCTGCCCATTTACTCTCTACACATCCCTCTCCTCATCCTATTGGATTCACTTTGGGCAGAATCCTATCAAAGGAATCCTTTAGGCTCAAATCAAAAGGAGATACACTTTTAAAGGTAATTCATTCTCTCATGTTCATTTGTTTTATTTTGCTTCTCCAACCCCCAAAACTCTTTTTATTTACTTATTTTGTAACAACACCAGTATCTTAAATATACAAGGATGTTGTTATAATATTTATTTGAGCTAAACTCTCACACAACTACATCAAATGGTTAAAGAACATACGGTTTCCGTGGATGGCGAAATTCTGCCTCCCGAAACGATGATTGTTCAACACTCATTTAACACCTTCAAAGGTGGCCATTATGATGTCACTATTTTTATAAATGATATATAATATGTTTATGTTTTCCTTAAGCTTCTGTTTTTTTCATTTTGGGCATACCTTTATGGTTTCCATTATGGGTAAACACGATATCTTCATTTTAGGAAGTGCGGACTACCGCCCCCTCAAAGTGATTTGATTCGTTAAATACCATATGTGGGACATATAAAGGATGGAACTATGATATTATATATGATATTATACTGGAATTATAATATAACTTTATATCATTATGATTCCATTCTATAAAATACGAAATAGAAATGAAAGTAGCGTTCATGCATACGTACGGCTTACCGTCTCCATGAACGGTGCATTTCATTTCTTACCTCTAAATGATTATGTAATATTATAAATGCAAGTATGTACTGGATATATATGACATATATGATATCTACATCATGAATACCATTCTGGATATAATGAACCTTTGACCAAATTAACAACATGTAAGTGTAACAAGTCTATTTTTGACTTAAGAACCAAATACTGACAAAATGAACATTATTAACTTAACTGATTACATGATGTTCATAACATGGTATAAAAGGAATAGTGAACTTGAAAAAAGATTCATAAGCAAGTAGATATTAACTCAAGTTTATTATTCAGGAGATTAAAGAACGGTCGGGTCAAGTCAGATACGAGGTATGGGACTTCGTCTCAATCTCCTTTCATTGAGGCATATTTTATTTTATACACAACTTTCTTTTATACGGTGTATAAACCCCTTTGACTTTTACATTTATTCAAAAGGAATATTTTTTATACGAATCGTTTACTAAATGAAAAAAGGGAATGTTTTTGTCGTACGTATGCGGCGACAACGACTTCTCCGCCGTCGTAACCGTTATTTGAGTTTCGGCTTCCTCTACAAGCCATACCTTCTTTTTTTTAAAAGAAAAATAAATACCAGGTTTTACTTTGGTATTGAAAATGGTTTTCATAATTTTTTTATTATATCAATGTGTTGTATTGATATCTCGTGATTGAAATGTGGAAATGTTATGTTTCCTTTATGCATGTTTTATGTGATATGATTATGTTATGGTTCTTGGGCATTATTATGAAGACGGGTGGTTCCGTGATAAACTAAGGGCGGGTGAGCCCGTTATAGCTCTTCAATGCATTGGGTAACGCGAAGGAGTGAAACGTTAAGATTTCTCCGAAGAGATTTTAGGGAATATACTGTGATGGGTATTCCAAACGTAACCAAGAGGGTTACTCCCTACGTAAGAATTCTATGAATGCCTCAAGTTACCTTTATGTCTTATGATTTCTATGATTTATTCATGATTTTATGAGGTCTGTTAAAGTGCCTATGTTTTATGGGTAAAGTATGATTTCATTCTTATGTATGTATGAACTCATGTTTCCTTTCCATGTTTTTTTTAACCCATACTGAGTTTTTATGCTCATCCCAAGTTTTTGAAATGTTTTTCACAGGTCAAGAGAATGGTACATGATAAGATGATAGAGTCAAGGATGTGTCAAGAAATAATCCATGTTTTATTTTAAACGTGTTTCCATTGATGGGAATGAAGAATACTATATTTCTGTAACCACTTTGTTTATATGTGGAATGTAATGAAAGTTTTATGATCTAATTCTCTAAAACTCTAAACCTGAAAAGATCCTCAACGTGTAATCTTGTAATAACTCAAGATTAAGTATGGTTTAAGGTTGGGGCCTTATAGTTGGTATCAAAGGTCAGTTTAGATAACTTTAGGAGTTAGAATTCTATTAAATGATTATCCAAAAATATTTTTTTTTCAAAATGATATAGCATTTAAAGATTACCATGTTGCTTCATCTAAGACATGTTTGTTCAGAATGGTTTTCCGCAGAGGAAACAGGGAAGCAGTGTTAGGAAGGCATACAGAAGGAAATAACCTTCCGAATCAGCATCCAGAAATGGTCGGAATGGGAACTGAACAGTTTGTTGCAGTAATGGCGCAGTTGACTCAAGCGATAAATGGCGGTGGTATCCATGCACGAGATCAGCCAGAACAACCGCAGAGGAACATGTCAGTGGTGGAACATTTCATGAGGCAACATCCACCATCATTCAGAGGATCATCTGACCCTGTGCTAGCTGAAGGGTGGATTAAAGCACTGGAGAAGATTTTTGATGTCATGGGGTGTTCAGACAATCAAAAGGTTAGTCTTGCTATTTACCGTTTGGAGGGTGAAGCAGATCAGTGGTGGTCTATGGTTAAAAATATCAGGGACGCTGATGAGATTGATGCTCTTGACTGGGATGAATTCAAAGGTATGGTTCTTGAGAAGTATTTTCCTAAGGTTGTTCGACTTAGGATGGAAAAGAAATTCTTGGAATTGAGGCAAGTGGAAGACTCAGTAGCTGCCTATGAAGAAAGGTTCACTCGATTGGCAAGGTATGCTCCAAATTTTATTCGAGACATTGATAGTAAAATTAATCATTTTTACTCAGGATTAAAGCCAAAATATCGAAGGGAATTAGCTTCTCGAGAGTTTAAAAGTTATGAAAAGCTTGTTCGATGTGCTGAGAAGGTGGAAATGGAGTTTGTTGATGACCAAGTTTTCTATAACAACCAGTAGAAGAAGAGACCGAGGTGGCAGGAGAAAGGTAAGAATTCTTCAAAAAAGTCTGATGGTAAGAGAACTAAGTTTCCAGTTTGTGATAAATGTGGCAAAAGGCATGCTGGGGAATGTCTTCTGAATTCTGGGAAGTTCTACTGATGTGGTAAGATGGGACATAAGGCTCGTGATTGCACTGAAAAGGATCAAGGTGAAGGTAAGAACAAATTTGATTTACAGTTAGTGAAATGTTATAAGTGCAATGAGATGGGTCACTATGAAAACGAGTGTCCGACAAAGAGCTTGAGTGATGGGAAGCAGTTAGACTACAAGCAGAAAGGGGTGGTGAAAACCTTTGCAACTACTTCAGCAGATGTCGGGCCATCAAATGAAGTGTTATCAGGTACTTTGTTTTTTTTTCAGATTATGCCAGTGTGTTGTTTGATTCGGGGTCTACACATTCTTTCATCTCTGAAACCTTTTCTAGTAAAATGGGAATACCATCTCAAGAAATGACTCCGGAACTTTTGGTAAAAACACATGGGGGAAGTGTCGAGGCAAAAAGAATTTATAAGAATCTTCCTATCCTTATCTGTGGAAAGAACCTACTTGCAAACCTTATTGTTCTACCTATAGTAGAGTTTGATGTTATCCTGGGTATGGATTGGTTCTCTATTTACCATGCTAAGATTGACTGTAGAGCTAAAGATGTTTCTTTTCAGAAAGACTTTCAGTTTGTTTACAAGAATGAACCCTTACTTTTGATAACATATCAAGAGGCCTAGAAACTTGTAAAAGATGGAAATGAATGTTACCTTGCACACGTCATTGAAAATAAAGGAACTGTTCAGATTAATGATGTGCCGGTGGTAAATGAATATCCTGATGTTTTTCCTGATGACTTGCCTGGAATAATACCAGATCGGGAAGTTGAGTTTACTGTTGACTTAGTTCCTGATGCTAATCCAATTTCAAAACCCCCTTATCGAATGGAACAAATTGAACTTTTAGAGTTGAAGGAGAAATTGCAAGATTTATTAGAGAAAGGTTTCATTAGACCTAGCACATCACCATGGGGTGCTCCTGTTTTATTTGTTAAAAAGAAAGATGGTTCTATGAGACTTTGCATTGATTATAGAGCCTTGAATAATATCACTGTTAAGAACAAATATCCTTTACCTCATATCGATGATTTGTTTGATCAGCTCTAGGGAGCTCAGTTTTTTTCAAAGATTGACTTGAGATCGGGGTACCATCAGGTGAAGGTAAAGGAGGAAGATATTCCGAAGACCACGTTCCGTACAAGATATGGCCATTATGAATTTGTAGTGATGCCTTTTGGGCTAACCAATGCACCTGTTGTATTCATGGACTTAATGAATAGAATTTTCCATAAGTTCTTGGATAAGTTTGTGGTGGTTTTCATTGATGATATTTTGGTGCTTTCTAAAAGTAAAGAGGAGCATGAAAAACATTTAAGGGTTATCTTGAAAACCTTAAAAGAAAAGAAACTGTATGGGAAATTCAGTAAGTGTGAGTTTTGGTTGCAACAAATTTCTTTCCTTGGTCACATTGTTTCTAAAGATGGAATAACTGTTGATCCTGCAAAAACAAAAGTTGTGGAAGAATGGACAAGACCCACAAATGTAACCGAGATTCGTAGCTTCCTTGGTTTGGCGGGCTATTACCGAAGGTTTGTTAGAAATTTTTCACGGTTATCTAGTCCAATGACTAAGCTAACTCGGAAGGGTGTTAAGTTTATCTGGACAAAAGAATGTGATGATTGTTTTCAAGAATTGAAAAGAAGATTGGTGAATGCTCCAGTTTTGGCACTACCTTCCAGGAATGGTGAGTTTGTTATATACAGTGATGCTTCATTGAAAGGACATGGTTGCATCCTAATGCAGAATGATCAGATAATTGCTTATGCTTCACGACAGTTGAAAACTCATGAGATGAATTACCCTACACATGATTTGGAATTAGCTGCTGTTGTTTTTGCTTTAAAAATTTGGAGGCATCATTTCTATGGAGTAAAGTGTGAAATATATACCGATCACAAAAGTTTAAAATATATATTCACTCAGAAAGAGTTAAACATGAGACAAAGGAGATGGCTGGAATTAAAAGGATTATGATAGTACAATTCATTACCATCAAGGAAAAGCAAATAAAGTGGCTGATGCTTTGAGTCGAAAAAGTAATACTTCATTAACAATGTTGCGTTTGGAACGTGATCCTTTGGTTAACGATTTGATGAACTTTGGCATAGAAGTTGTTGGTGCAGGAAGTCCTTCTGTTTTGTTTCAGGTATCAGTGAGATCTTCTCTATCAGATAGAATCAAGCAGGCACAGAAGCAAGATAGCGAGTTGCAGAAAAAGGTAGAGCTGGTTCAGAAAGGTAAGTTTCTTGAATTCAACATTGATAATGATTGCGTTTTGAGATTTGGGAAGAGATTTTGTGTGCCTTGTGATTCACAGTTGAAGAGAGAGTTGTTATGTGAAGCTCATAGTTCTCCGTTTTCAGTTCATCCGGGCAGTACTAAGATGTATAGAGATCTGCGGGAGTATTACTGGTGGGATGGAATGAAAAGAGATATTGCTGATTTTACTTGGAAGTATTTGACTTGTCAGCAGGTTAAAGCAGAGCGGCAGTTACCGAAAGGGATGCTTCAGCCTTTACCAGTTCCAGAGTGGAAATGGGAGAATATATCCACGGACTTTGTTGTTGGATTACCGAAGACATCTCGAGGTAATAATGGAATCTGGGTTATTGTTGATCGCTTGACCAAATCTGCTCATTTCCTTGCTATACGAGATACTTTCTCTCTTGATCAACTTTCCCGTTTGTATCTTAAAGAGATAGTCAGGTTACATGGAGTTCCCCTCTCCATTGTATCGGATCGTGATCCCAGGTTTACTTCTAACTTTTGGAAAGGCCTTCAGAAGTCGTTGGGTACTGAATTAAATTTTAGTACAGCTTTTCATCCTCAATCAGATGGGCAGTCAGAACGAACAATTCAGACATTGGAGGATATGCTGCGAGCTTGTTCTATGGATTATCAGGGAAGTTGGGACCAACATCTTTCTTTGGTTGAGTTTTCATATAATAACAGTTTTCATTCCAGTATACAGATGGCGCCATTTCAGGCATTATATGGGAAGCGGTGTCGAACTCCAGCTTTCTGGGATGAAGTGGGTGAAAGAAAGTTGATGGGACCAGATTTGGTAGAAGAGATGGCAGAAAACGTTCAGCTGATTCAGAAACACATGAGAACAGCTCAGAGCAGGCAGAAGAGTTATGCGGATAACCGGAGGAAGGATCTATCTTTCGAGGTAGGTGATCATGTTTTTCTCAAGGTTTCTCCTTGGAAAAGTGTGATGAGATTTGGTAAGAAAGGAAAGTTGAGTCCAAGGTTCATTGGACCATACGAAATTCTCGAGAGAGTTGGATCAGTGGCATACCGGGTGGCTTTACCTCCGATTTTATCTCAGGTACACAATGTTTTTCATGTTTCAATGTTGAGAAAGTATATGCCAGATCCATCTCATGTTTTGAGTCTATAGGTAGTTCAGCTGGAAGAGAACCTATCTTATGAGGAACAACCGGTCCAGATTCTTGACCACAGGGAGCAGGTGTTATGGAATAAGGTGATTCATCAGGTAAAGGTTTTGTGGAAAAACCATGTGATTGAAGAGGCAACGTGGGAATCTGAAAATGCTATGAGGGATAAATACCCCCCACTTATTTTGATAAGTGAATAAAATTGCGAGGACGCAATTCCCAAAAGGGGGGAAGGATGTAACATCCCAGGTAAATAAAGAATAAAGAATTTTCATATTTATTAATATTTACGAATTAAATATTAATTTTAATTAAAAGGGGTTTCTACGTTCGACAGCGTATTCGGTACGCAACGATGAGTTTCTTTAAAAACTTACGTTGCACACAAGTAATAAAATAATATTATTTTAAATGTTAGTTAACGAGTAGCCGTTGTACTGGCGGGAATGGATAGAAATAACTAAAATATGATTATATATGTTTTTAAATGTTTTTTCATTTACCCAATAAAAGATAAAGGCTTAAAATACGGAAAGAGTTCAATTTTAGGCATTTATACCCTAATTTCCATGAAAGGTCCACTTATCACCTTTTGACGGAGAACCGTCATTAAATATAGTTTTGATCGATCTTATAAATTCTATTGGACCAAATATAACTCTTCTTTAGAATCTGGATATCAAAATTTACTTTGTGTAAATTTTTGGTACCTTTCTGATAATGTTCATTTTTTTAATGAATAGTGTAAAATGTTGCATTTTAATTCAAAACCTCTTTTTAATCTAATTTATTTATATGATTATATTATCTTTTGAATTAGTTTTGAAGTGAAATTAGAAAATATTTTTACCATTAAATCCAATAGTGGTCGTTGGAATTAATTTCACTTTGAAATCGGACTTAAACTAGTGTCAATCTTTTGATACTTATTGTTTCATAAAAACACGCTATTTGCTCTGACAGTGGGAATAAATTATTAAATTAATTAATATGACTTATATGTTTTGAATTTTTTAAAATAGACTTCATTTTTGAATTCGTAATATCAAATATAGCTTAGGGTGAATTTTTGGTAATTTTCTGAAAAACTTCAATTTTTGATGAATAGTGAAACCACTAAGTGGTACTTATAAAAACTGATTTTTCCGTTTAAATGAAATTTTGCCATCATTGTGTTTTGAATTTCAAAAATCCGACATACATGGTTTTCATTAAGAAGTAAAATGTGGTTCAATGAGATTATAATAATTTTTTGGTGAATAGTAACTTATTAAGTTCTTAATCGCGATTAGTGGTAATTAGTGTAGTTTAAGGTATAAATAATGCTATAATAATATGAAATGACCTAGACACAAGTCACAACCTTATTTTTTGTGTCATGGCCGACCAAGACAAGCCATGGGTCAACTTGGGGATCCCATGGAGACACTTTGGTTGGGAAATGACATAAATAACTTTTTATTTAATGTAAAAGTAAAAATGACACAAACATGATATGTTTAACTAAAACAATTTTTAAATGGGGTTATACAAGTCAGATTTTTGATTATAAATAGTCATTGGAAAGATAAAAGGATTTACTACATCATAGTATTTTTTTTTATAATTTTTAGACATTATATAAATTAAATTATTTATGACATAATAATGATGCAGCGATGACATCATTATTTGACGATTTAAATAAAATGGAAAGATAATGTAAAATATATGAACTACACATGTCCAAAACTTATTGGATGGGTGGATTTAGAAACATTATCACCTTATCCACGAATTATATCAATGTGGGAACTTTTAAAACCGAAACACATTTTCAAATAAAGTAATATTTCTTTACTTTCCAAAAGTTCCCCTCATCTCCTCTTATAAAAGGCCCCCACCTCTACCTCATTTCACACACTCCTCAAGACTTTGGGTCGGCCAACCCCTGCCCATTTACTCTCTCCACATCCCTCTCCTCATCTTAGAGGATTCCCTTTGGGAATAATCCTTACAAATGAAGCCTTTAGGCTCAAATCAAAAGGAGTTACACTTTTAAAGGTAATTCATTCTCTCATGTTCATTTGTTTTATTTTGTTTCTCCAACCCCCTAAACTATTTTTATTTACTTATTTTGTAACAACACCAGTATCATCAATATACTAGGATGTTGTTATAATATTTATTCGAGCTACAATCTCACACAACTACATCAAATGGTTAAAGAACATACGGTTTCCGTGGATGGCGAAATTCTGCCTCCCGAAACGATGATTGTTCAATACTCATTTAACACCTTCAAGGGTGGCCATTATGATGTCACTATTTTTATATATGATATATAATATGTTTATTTTTTCTTTAAGCTTATGTATTTTTCATTTTGGGTATACCTTTATGGTTTCCATTATGGGTAAACACGATATCTTCATTTAAGGAAGTGCGGACTACCGCCCCCTCAAAGTGATGTGATTCGTTAATGCCATATGTGGGACGTGTAAAGGATGGATTTAAAGTTATTATATATGATGTTATACTGGAATTATAATATACCTATATATCATTATTATTTATTTCCATTAAAGTATGAGATAGAAATGAAAGTAGCGTTCATGCGTACGTACGGCTTACCGTCTCCATGAATGGTGCATTTCATTTCTTATCCCCAAATGTAATGTACTATTAAAAGTACATGTATATAATGGATATATATAATTAATGATATATCTAAATGATGAATATAATTCTGGAATTAAAATATACATACCTCTCATTTAGTTTTAATTCCATTAATATGACAAAGAAATGAAAGTAGCATTCATGCATACGTACGGCTTACCGTCTCCATGAACGGTGCATTTCATTTCTTACCTCTAAATGATTATGTAATATTATAAATACATGTATATGCTGGATATATACGATATATATGATTTCCAAATCAGGAATTTCATTCTGGATATAAAGAACTTTTGACCACACGAACAACATGTAATTGTAAGAAGTCAACTTTCGACTTAAGAACCAAATATTGACAAAACAAACATTATTAACTTAAATGGTTACATAATGTTTATAACATGGCAATAAGTGATATAAAAGTAATAATGAACTTTAAAAAGGTTCTTAATCAAGTATAAATTAACTCAAGTTTATTATTCAGGACGTTAAAGAACGATCGAGTCAAGTCGGACCCGAGGTAAGGGACTTCGTCTCAATCTCCTTTCATTGAGGCATATTTCGTTTTATACACAACTTTCTTTTATACGGTGTATAAACTCCTTTGAATTTTACTTTTATACAAAAGGATTCTTTTTCTATGAAGAGTTTTACTAAACGACAAAAAGGAATGTTTTTTTAACATACGCGGTGACAACGACCTTTTCCGCCACCCCGAGTATTATTTGGTCTTTGGCTTCCTCAAAAAGACGTAATGTTTTTAAAATAAAATAAATACCATATACTCTTTTATGTATTTTGGTATTCAAAATGGTTTTGATAAATGATTCTATTATGTCAATATATTTATGATATATTGTGATTGAAATGTGGAAATGTTATCATTCCTTTATATTGGTTTTATGTTTTATGATTCTATATTGGTACTTGGACATTTTAACGGGTGGTTACGTTATAAACCATATGACGGGTGGTGCCGTGAATACCAGGACGGGTGGTTATGTTATAACCTCCAATGCATTGGGTATGGAAGTCGGCCGTATGGCTATTCCATTAAGTATGTATGGAAATTGGCCGTATGGCTATTCCATCAAGTGATATGTGTGGAAGTCGACTGTATGGTTATTCCACTTATGTATGTTTATGTCCCAAGTTACCTTTATATATGTTATGTGTTCTTTATATGGGTTTTATGGTAATACTTTGGTTACAAAAAGGTAAGTAATGATACTTTATTCAGTGAAGAGTTTTTACTACTTCATGAAAGTGAAGGTATTACTTTGATAGAGTATACATGGTTTACTTGATTTTGAAAAACTAACAGTTTTCATTCTTTGTGTATCCCTTACTGAGCTTTTTATGCTCACCCCAAGTTTTTCGAAATGTTTTTCATAGGACTTAAAGTGGAATAAGGTCAAGGATGGGATCAAGGGAATGTCATGCTATATAAGACATGGAACTAGACATGTTTCTTTCAAGATTTTTTTTATTATTATGGAAACTTAGTATAAGCGACTACTTTGTAATCTTTTGAGATGTAATAGTTATGTTCTAATTCTCTAAAACTCTAAACCTGAAAAGATCCTCAACATGAATTATTCTTTTAAATCAATATTAAGTAAGGTTTAAGGCTGGGGCCTTATGGCCATAAACCTTACTTAATATTGAATTAAATGAATAATTCACGTTGAGGATCTTTTCAGGTTTAGAGTTTTAGAGAATTAGAACATAACTATTGCATCTCAAAAGATTACAAAGTAGTCACTTCTACTAAGTTTCCATAATAAAAAAAACTCTTAAAAAGAAACGTGTCTAGTTCCATGTTTTATATAGGATGACATTCCCTGGATCCCATCCTTGACCTTATTCCACATTAAGTCCTGTGAAAACATTTCAAAAAAAAACTTGGGGTGAGCATAAAAATCTCAGTAAGGGATACAGAATGAATGAAAACTGTTAGTTTTTTAAACATCAAATAAACCATATATACTCTATCAAAGTAATACCTTCACCTTCATGAAGTAGTAAAAACTCTTCACCGAATAAAGTATCATTAAATCCCTTTTTGTAACCAAAGGATTACCATAAAATCTATAAAAAGAACACATACCATATATAAAGGTAACTTGGGACATAAACATACTTAAGTGGAATAATCATACGGTCAACTTCCACACATATCACTTAATGGAATAGCCATACGGCCAATTTCCATACATACTTAATGGAATAGCCATACGGCCGACTTCCTTACCCAATGCATTAGAGGTTATAACGTAACCACCGTCCTGGTATTCATGGAACCACCCGTCATATGGTTTATAACGTAACCACCCGTTAAAATGTCCAAGTACCAATATAAAATCATAAAACATAAAACCAATATAAAGGAATGATAACATTTCCACATTTCAATCACAATATATCATAAATATATTGACATAATAGAATCCTTTTTCAAAACCATTTTCAATACCAAAATACATAAAAGAGTATATGGTATTTATTTTATTCTAAAAACATTATGGCTTGTTGAGAAAGCCAAAGACCAAATAATACTCGCGGCGGCGGAAAAGGTCGTTGTCACCGCGTACGTTAAAAAAAACATTCCTTTTTGTCGTTTAGTAAAACGCTTCGTATAAAAAGATTCCTTTTGTATAAAAGTAAAAGTCAAAGGAGTTTATACACCGTATAAAAGAAAGTTGTGTATAAAACGAAATATGCCTCAATGAAAGGAGATTGAGACGAAGTCCCTTACCTCGGGTCCGACTTGACTCGATCGTTCTTTAACGCCCTGAATAATAAACTTGAGTTAATTTATACCTGATTAAGAACCTTTTTAAAGTTCATTATTCCTTTTATATCACTTATTGCCATGTTATAAACATTATGTAACCATTTAAGTTAATAATGTTTGTTTTGTCAATATTTGGTTCTTATGTCAAAAGTGGACATGTTACAATTACATGTTGTTCGTGTGGTCAAAAGTTCTTTATATCCAGAATGAAATTCCCGATTTGGATATAATATGTATCATATATATCCAGCATATAAATGTATTTATAATATTACATAATCATTTAGAGGTAAGAAATGAAATGCACCGTTCATGGAGACGGTAAGCCGTACGTACGCATGAACGCTAATTTCATTTCTTTGTCATATTAGTGGAATTAAAACTAAATGAGAGGTATGTATATTTTAATTACAGAATTATATTCATCATTTAGATATATCATTAATTATATATATACATTATATACATGTAATTTTAATAGTACATTACATTTGGGGATAAGAAATGAAATGCACCGTTCATGGAGACGGTAAGCCGTACGTACGCATGAACGCTACTTTCATTTCTATCTCATACTTTAATGGAAAGAAATAATAATGATATAGAGGTATATTATAATTCCAGTATAACATCATATATAATAACTTTAAATCCATCCTTTACACGTCCCACATATGGCATTAACGAATCACATCACTTTTAGGGGGCGGTAGTCCGCGCTTCCTTAAATGAAGATATCGTGTTTACCCATAATGGAAACCATAAAGGTATGCCAAAAATGAAAAATACAGAAGCTTAAAGAAAACATAAACATATTATATATCATATATAAAAATAGTGACATCATAATGGCCACCCTTGAAGGTGTTAAATGAGTATTGAACAATCATCGTTTCGGGAGGCAGAATTTCGCCATCCACGGAAACCGTATGTTCTTTAACCATTTGATGTAGTTGTGTGAGAGTGTAGCTCAAATAAATATTATAACAACATCCTAGTATATTGAATATACTGGTGTTGTTACAAAAGAAGTAAATAAAAAGAGTTTAGAGGGTTGGATAAGCAAAATAAAACAAATGAACAAGAGAGAATGAATTACCTTTAAAAGTGTAACTCCCTTTTGATTTGAGCCTAAAGGCTTCCTTTGAAAGGATTCTTCCCAAAGGGAATCCTCTAGGATGAGGATAGGGATGTGGAGAGAGTAATTGGGCAGGGTTTGGCCGAGCCAAAGGCTTGAGAAGTGTGTGAAATGGGGTAGAGGTGGGGGCCTTTTATAAGAGGAGAGGAGGGGCACTTTTGGAAAGTAAAGAAATATTACTTTATTTGAAAATGTGTTTCGGTTTTAAAAGGTCCCACATTGAAATAATTCGTGGATAAGGTGATAAGGGTTCGAAATCCACTCATCCAATTGGTTTTGGACATGTGTAGGTTTTAGATTTCTCATTATCTTTCCATTTTATTTAAATCGTCAAATAATGATGTCATCGCTGCATCATTATTATGTCATATATAATTTAATTTATTTAATGTCTAAAAATTATAAAAAAAATACTATGATTTAGGAAATCTTTTTATATTTCCAATGACTACTTATAATAATAAATATGATCTTTATAACCCCAAGTAAAAATTGTTTTCGTAAAACATTTTATGTTTGTGTCATTTTTACTTTTACATTAAATAAAAAGTTATTTATGTCATTTCCCAACCAAAGTGTCTCCATGGGGTCCCCAAGTTGACCAATGGCTTGTCTTGGTCGGTCATGACACAACCAATGAGGGTAGGACATGTGTCAAGCTCATATTATTCTATTAAAGCATTATTTTTACCTTAAACTACACTAATTACCACTAATCGCTATTAATGAAAAAAAGTTACTATTCACCAAAAAATTATTTTAATCTCATTGAACCACATTTTACTTCTTAATGACAACCATGTATGTCGGATTTTCAAAATTCATTACACATTAGTGGTAAACTTTCATTTAACTGAAAAATCAGTTTGCTTGATTACCACTTAGTGGTTTCACTATTCATAAAAAATTGAAGTTTTTCAGAAAATTACCAAAAATTCACCCTAAGATATATTTGATATTCCGAATTCAAAAATGAAGTCTATTTTACAAAATTCAAAACATATAGGTCACATTAATTAATTTAATAATTAATTCCCGCTGTCAGAGCAAATAGCGTGTTTTTATGAAACAATAAGTATCAAAAGATTGACACCAGTTTAAGTCCAATTTCAAAGTGAAATTGACTCCAATGACCACCATTGGATTAAATGGTAAAAATATATTCATATTACACATTAAGAACAATTCAAAAGATAATCTAATCATATAAATAAATTAGATTAAAAAGCAGTTTTGATGTAAAATGCAGTATTTTTCACTATTCATTAAAAAATGAACCTTGTCAGAAAAATACCAAAAATTCACACAAAGTAAATTTTGATGTCCCAATCATAAAGAATAAGTTTATTTTGACAAACATAGTTTATAAAACTGTCAAAAGATAAATTTAAAAAGGGTTTTCCATCATAAGGCAGTAAAACAATCTTTTAAGAATATTAGTGTATTCCATGCTTAAGATTGGATTTATTTTCATCTTAAGCCTCTAAAACACTATATTAATCATTAATAGACATAGGTAAAAATATCTATTATTAATTACTTACTTGGGATGTTACATCCTTCCCCCCTTTAGAAAATTGTGTCCCCGCAATTTATTTACTTATCGAATAAATGGGGGTACTTATCCCTCATTGCATTTTCCGATTCCCACGTTGCCTCTTCAATCACATGGTTTTTCCACAAAACCTTTACCTAATGAATCACCTTATTCCATAACACTTGCTCCCTGTGGTCAAGAATCTGGACCGGTTGTTCCTCATAAGATAGGTTCCCTTCCAGCTAAACTACTTCTGGACTCAAAACATGAGATGGATCTGGCATATACTTTCTCAACATCGAAACGTGAAAAACATTGTGTACCTGAGATAAACTCGGAGGTAAATCCACTCGGTATGCAACTGATCCAACTCTTTCCAGAATTTTGTATGGTCCAACCAACCATGGACTCAACTTTCCTTTCTTACCAAATCTCATCACACTTTTCCAAGGAGAAACCTTGAGAAAAGCATGATCACCTACCTCAAAAGATAGATCCTTCCTCCGGTTATCCGAATAACTCTTCTGCCTACTCTGAGCTATTCTCATGTGTTTTCTGAATCAACTGACCTTTTTCTGCCATCTCTTCTACCAATTCTGGTCCCATCAGCTTCCTTTCACCCACTTCATTCCAAAATGCTGGAGTTCGACACCGCCCCCTCAAAGTGATTTGATTCGTTAAATACCATATGTGGGACGTATAAAGGATGGAAATATGATATTATATATGATATTATACTGGAATTATAATATAACTTTATATCATTATTATTCCATTCTATAAAATACGAAATAGAAATGAAAGTAGCGTTCATGCGTACGAACGGCTTACCGTCTCCATGAACGATGCATTTCATTTCGTACCTCTAAACGATTATGTAATGTTATAAATGCATGCATGTACTGGATATATATGAAATATATGATATCTACATAATTAATACAATTATGGATATAATAAACATTTGGCCACACGAACAACATGTAATTGTAAGAAGTCCACTTTCGACTTAAGAACCAAATATCGGTAAAACAAATATTATTAACTTAAATGATTAAATAATGTTTATGACATGATAATAAGTGGTATAAAAGTAATAATGAACTTGAAAAAGGTTCTTAAGGAATTAGAAATTAACTCAAGTTTATTATTCAGGAGATTAAAGAACGATCGAGTCAAGTCGGACCCGAGGTAAGGGATCTTACTCCTCTCTTTCTTGTTAAGTACACACTTTTATGTCATTCCTTTTAAAGCTCATATTTCTTGTTATTGGGATGATATTTTATATTAAACTTACTGTAATTTTTATGTTCATGTGATGAGAGACCCTATTCTCTCTCATCAATCCATTTTGGATGTTTTGAGTGGCGCCGTTAGGCTGCCGAACTTTTGTAAGAGATCTAACCTCTCTCTTTCTTTTTAAGTACTCTCCTTTATGTCACTTCTTTTAAGCTCCTATTTGTAATGTTGGGGGATGTTCTTTTATATTACTCTTTCTGTAAATCTTATTGTAATGTGATGAGATACCCTATTTGATCTCATCAATCCGTATTCGGAAGTTTTATGTGGCGCCGTTAGGCTGCCGAGTTTTCGTAAGGGATTTTTCATCTTACTTTTATTCCCGTGAGATTTATGCTACATTTGCCACAAATTCCATTGAGTGGTGTATGTACTTCCCATTATTCTACTCTTTGTGTAATATACTTTCGTTTATGATTATTTACATCAATGACCTATTGTCTTTCTTTCATGGGGTGTATGTTTTGAAAGATACCCAAGTCGGTAAGGGAACCTTTCACCCTCCTCTTTTTTAAAAGACTTCTTTTATTGGGTCTTTTAATTTACATATTTTTATGTTGGGATATGTTCTCATACATCCTTATTGATGTAAATTTTATGTCCAAGTGATGAGATACACTTTTTATCTCTCATCAACTCATTTGGATGTGATGCCGTTAGGCTGTCAAGGGAACTTTTTAACCCAATTTCGATTTCTTTGGGTTCAACTTGTAGTCATTGAATATGTCATCCATTGAATATGTGTGAATGACCTTTTATTGTTTTACACTTAATATCCACTTATATTGGGTGTATATATATTTGTCACACATATTTTTGAGATTTATTTGTCCTTAATTTAAGGATACCTTCTTTATAAGGGATTTCATCACATTTGACATTTCTATTGAGGGTTCATTGTTGTTATGCACCAATTCACTCTTATATGGTGTATATACTGTCCTTTGGAGTATTATATCATGAATCCTTTTATTCTCATGATATTATAAAGTTCTGAAAAAATTTTATTCCTCGATTATTGTATTCAAGTGTCTCTAATTTTGGTAAAACCCCTTTAAACAAAATATCGTTTTAAATGTTTTAATTATTTGTTCTTATTAATATCCATGTTTTCAAAATGGTTTTAAGGATTTATTTATATGGATATTAATGGTTTAAAATGTTAAAAGCCTCAAAGGTGGTATGGGACACTTTGATTCAAAAATCACTTTATTAAATGTTTTAAATGGTTTTGGAAATGGTTTCTTTTTGAATGGATTCATTATTTCAATATCCTAAAATGTTATATTGTGATTGAAATGTGGAAATGTTATGTTTCCTTTATTCATGTTTATGTGATACGATTATGTTATGGTTCTTGGGCATTGTTATGAAGAACGGGTGGTTCCGTGATAAACTAAGGGCGGGTGAGCCCGATATAGCTCTCTAATGCATTGGTTAACGCGAAGGAGTGAAACGTTAAGGTTTCTCCGAAGAGATTTAGGGAATATACTGTGATGGGTATTCCAAACGTAACCAAGAGGGTTACTCCCTACGTAAGAATGTTATGAATGCCTCAAGTAACCTTTATGTCTTATGTTTTCTATGATTTATTCATGATTTGATATGCCTATGTTTTATGGGTAAGTATGATTTCATTCTTATGTATATATGAACTCATGTTTCCTTTCCATATTTTTATAACCCTTACTGAGCTTTTTATGCTCATAACAAGTTTTTGAAATGTTTTTCACAGGTCAAGGGAAAGGTACATGATGTGACGATAGTGTCAAGGATGTGTCAAGAAAGAATACGTGTTTTATTTTAAATAGGTTTCCATTTATGGGAAGAATGAATATTGTCTTTTATGTAACCACCCTGTTTAAATGTGGAATGTAATGCAAGTTTCATGATCTAATTCTCTAAAACTCTAAACCTGAAAAGATAACTATAAGGCCTCAGCCTTAAACCTTACTTAATCTTGAGTTATTAAAAGATTACACATTGAGGATCTTTTCAGGTTTAGAGTTTTAGAGAATTAGGACATAAATATTACATCTCAAAAGATTACAAAGTAGTCTCTTCTACTAAATTTCCATAAAATAAAAACTCTTAAAAAGGAACATGTATAGTTCCATGTTTTAGGTAGCATGACTTTCCCTTGATCCCATCCTTTGACCCTATTCCACGCTAAGTCCTGTGAAAAACATTTCAAAAACTTGGGATGAGCATAAGAAGCTCAGTAAAGGATACACAAAGAATGAAAACTGTTAGATTTTCAAAACAACAAGTAAACCATGAATACTTTATCAATGTAATACTTTTCACCTTCATGAAGTAGTAAAAACTCTTCACTGAAAAAAAAGTATCATTACTTACCTTTTTGTAACCAAAGGATTACCATAAAACCCATATAAAGAACACATAACATATATAAAGGTCACTTGGGACATAAACATACTTAAGTGGAATAACCATACGGTCTACTTCCACACATATCACTTAATGGAATAGCCATACGTCCAATTTCCATACATACTTAATGGAATATCCATACGGCCGACTTCCATACCCAATGCATTGGAGGTTATAACGTAACCACCCGTCCTGGTATTCACGGCACCACCCGTCATATGGTTTATAACGTAACCACCCATTAAAATGTCCAAGTACCAATATAAAACCATAAAACATAAAACCAATATAAAGGAATGATAACATTTCCACATCACAATATATCATAATAGAATCCTTTATCAAAACCATTTTCAAAACCATTTAAAACATTTAATAAAGAGATTTTTGAATCAAAGTGTCTCATACCACCTTGAAGCTTAAAATTTTAAACCATTAATATCCATATAAATAATTCCTTAAAACCATTTTGAAAACATGGATATTAATAAGAACAAATAATTAAAACATTTAAAACGACATTTTGGTTAAAGGGGTTTTACCAAAATTAGAGACACTTGAATACAATAATTGAGGAATAACATTTAGTCATAACTTTATAATATCATGAGAATAAATGGATTCATGATATAATACTCCAAAGGACATTATATACACCATATAAGAGTGAATTGGTGCATAACAACAATGAACCCTCAATAGAAATGTCAAATGTGATGAAATCCCTTATAAAGAAGGTATCCTTAAATTAAGGACAAATCAATCTAAAAAATATGTGTGAAAAATATAAATACACCCAATATAAGTGGATATTAAGTGTAAAACAATAAAAGGTCATTCACACATATTCAATGGATGACATATTCAATGACTACATTTTGAACCCAAAGAAATCGAAATTAGGTTAAAAAGTTCCCTTGACAGCCTAACGACATCACATCAAAATGAGTTGATGAGAGATAAAAAGTGTATCTCATCACTTGGAAATAAAATTTACATCAATAATGATATATTAGAACATATCCCAACATAACAATATGTAAATTAAAAGACCCAACAAAAGAAGTCTTTCAAAAAAGAGGAGGGTGAAAGGTTCCCTTACCGACTTGGGTATCTTTTAAAACATACACCCCATGAAAGAAGGACAATAGTTCATTGATGTAAATACTCATAAACGAAAGTATATTACACAAAGAGTAGAATAATGGGCAGTACATTCACCACTCAATGGAATTTGTGGCAAATGTAGCATAAATCTCACGGGAATAAAAGTAAGATGAAAAATCCCTTACGAAAACTCGGCAGCCTAACGGCGCCACATAAAACATCCGAATACGGATTGATGAGATCAAATAGGGTATCTCATCACATTACAATAAGATGTACAGAAAGAGGAATATAAAAGAACATCCCCCAACATTACAAATAGGAGCTTAAAAGAAGTGACATAAAGGAGAGTACTTAAAAAGAAAGAGAGAGGTTAGATCTCTTACAAAAGTTCGGCAGCCTAACGGCGCCACTCAAAACTTCCAAAATGGATTGATGAGATAGAATAGGGTCTCTCATCACATGAACATAAAAATTACAGTAAGTTTAATAGAAAAGATCATCCCAATAACAAGAAAGATGAGCTTTAAAAGGAATGACATAAAAGTGTGTACTTAACAAGAAAGAGAGGAGTAAGATCCCTTACCTCGGGTCCGACTTGACTCGATCGTTATTTAATCTCCTGAATAATAAACTTGAGTTAATCTCTACTTTCTCAAGAACCTTTTTCAAGTTCATTATTCATTTTACAGTGAAACCACTAAGTGGTAATCAAGCAAACTAATTTTTTAGTTAAATGAAAGTTTACCACTAATGTGTATTGAATTTTAAAAATCCGACATACATGGTTGTCATTTAGAAGTAAAATGTGGTTCAATGAGATTATAATAATTTTTTGGTGAATAGTAACTTATTAAGTTCTTAATCACGATTAGTGGTAAATAGGGTAGTTTAAGGTATAAATAATACTTTAATAAAATGAAATCACCTGGAAACATGTCCCAACCTCATTGGTTGTGTCATGGCCGACCATGAAATGCCATGGGTCCACTTGGGGACCCCATGGATCCACTTTTGTTGGGAAATGACATAAATTACTTTTTATTTAATGTTAAAGTGAAAATGACCCAAACATAATATGTTTTACAAAAACAATTTTTAAGTGGGGTTATACAAGTGCAAATTTTGATTATAAATAGTAATTGGAAAGCTAAAAAGATTTCCTACATCATAGTATTTTTTTTATAATTTGTAGACATTAAATAAATTAAATTATTTATGACATAATAATGATGCAGTGATGACATCATTATTTGACGATTTAAATAAAATGGAAAGATAATGTAAAATCTATGAACTACACATGTCCAAAACCAATTGGATGAGTGGATTTACAACCCTTATCACATTATCCACGAATTATATCAATTTGGGACCTTTTAAAACCGAAACAAATTTTCAAATAAAGTAATGTTTCTTTACTTTCCAAAAGTGCCCCTCCTCTCCTCTTATAAAAGGCCCCCACCTCTACCTCATTTCACACATTCCACAAGCCTTTGGCTCGGCCAAACCCTGCCCATTTACTCTCTCCACATCCCTCTCCTAATCCTAGAGGATTCCAGTTGGGCAGAATACTTTCAAAGGAAGCCTTTAGGCTCAAATCAAAAGGAGTTACACTTTTTAAGGTAATTCATTCTCTCATGTTCATTTGTTTTATTTTGCTTCTCCAACCCCATAACTCTTTTTATTTACTTCCTTTGTAACAAAAACAATATCTTAAATATACTAGGATGTTTTTATAAGATTTATTTGAGCTACACTCTCACACAACTACATCAAATGGTTAAAGAACATACGGTTTCCGTGGATGGCGAAATTCTGCCTCCCGAAACGATGATTGTTCAATACTCATTTAACACCTTCAAAAGGTGGCCATTATGATGTCACTATTTTTATATATGATATATAATATGTTTATGTTTTTCTTAAGCTTATGTTTTTTTCATTTTGGGCATACCTTTATGGTTTCCATTATGGGTAAACACGATATCTTCATTTTAGGAAGTGCGGACTACCGCCCCTGAAAGTGATTTGATTCGTTAATACCATATGTGGGATGTGTAAAGGATAAAGTTAATGATATTATATATGTTATTATACTAGAATTATAATATAATTATATAACATTATGATTCCATTCTAGAAAATATGAAATAGAAATGGAAGTAGCGTTCATGCGTACGTACGACTTACCGTCTCCATGAACGGTGAATTTCATTTCTTACCTCTAAATGTGATGTAATATTATAAATACATGTATATGATGAATATATATGATATATATTCTATCCAAATCATTAATATAATTCTGGATATAACGAAACTATGACCAAATTAACAACATGTAAGTGTAAGAAGTCTATTTTGACTTGAGAACCAAATACCGACAAAATGAACATTATTAACTTAAATGATTACATGATGTTCATAACATGGTATAAAAGGAATAATTAACTTGAAAAATATTCTTAAGCAAGTGGAGATTAACTCAAGTTTATTATTCAGGAGATTAAAGAACGGTTGGGTCAAGTCGGATACGAGGTATGGGACTTCGTCTCAATCTCCTTTCATTGAGGCATATTTTATTTTATACACAACATTATTTTATACGATGTATAAACCACTTTGACTTTTGCGTTTATTCAAAAGGAATCTTTTTTTATACGAAGCGTTTACTAAACGACAAAAAGGGAATTTTTTTGTCGTACGTATGCGGCGACAACGACTTCTCCGCCGTCGTAACCGTTATTTGAGTTTCGGCTTCCTCTACAAGCCATACCTTCTTTTTAAAAGAAAAATAAATACCATGTTTTACTTTTCTTTTATTTTGGTATTGAAAATGGTTTTCACAATGTTTTTGTGTTGTATTGATATCTTGTGATTTGAAATGTGGAAATGTTATGTTTCCTTTATGCATGTTTTATGTGATACGATTATGTTATGGTTCTTGGGCATTATTATGAAGACGGGTGGTTCCGTGATAAACTAAGGGCGGGTGAGCCCATTATAGCTCTCCAATGCATTGGGTAACGCGAAGGAGTGAAATGTTAAGGTTTCTACGAAGAGATTTAGGGAATATACTGTGATGGGTATTCCAAACGTAACCAAGAGGGTTACTCCCTACGTAAGAATGTTATGAATGCCTCAAGTTACCTTTACGTCTTATGATTTCTATGATTTATTCATTATTTTATGAGGTATACTAAAGTGCCTATGTTTTATGGGTAAAGTATGATTTCATTCTTATGTATATATGTACCCATGTTTCCTTTCCATGTTTTTATAACCCATACTGAGCTTTTTATGCTCATCCCAAGTTTTTTTGAAATGTTTTTCACAGGTCAAGGGAAAGGTACATGATATGATGATATTGTCAAGGAAGTGTCAAGAAATAATCCATGTTTTATTTTAAATGTGTTTCCATTGATGGGAATGAAGAATACTATCTTGATGTAACCACTTTGTTGATATGTGGAATGTAATGCAAGTTTTATGGTCTAATTATCTAAAACTCTAAACCCGAAAAGATCCTCAATGTGTAATCTTGTAATAACTCAAGATTAAGTAAGGTTTAAGGCTGGGGCCTTATAGTTGGTATCAGAGGTCGGTTTAGATAACATTAGGAGTTAGAATTCTATTAAATGATTATCCAAAAATATTTTTTTTCGAAATGATATAGCATTTAAAGATTACCATGTTGCTTCATCTAAGACATGTTTGTTCAGAATGGTTTTCCGCAGAGGAAACAGGGAAGCAGTGCTAGGAAGGCATACAGAAGGAAATAACCTTCCGAATCAGCATCCAGAAATGGTCGGAATTGGAACTGAACAGTTTGTTGCAGTAATGGCGCAGTTGACTCAAGCGATAAATAGCGGTGGTATCCATGCATGAGATCAGCCAGAACAACCGCAGAGGAACATGTCAGTGGTGGAACATTTCATGAGGCAACATCCACCATCATTCAGAGGATCATCTGACCCTGTGCTAGCTGAAGGGTGGATTAAAGCACTGGAGAAGATTTTTGATGTCATGGGGTGTTCAGACAATCAAAAGGTTAGTCTTGCTATTTACCGTTTGGAGGGTGAAGCAGATCAGTGGTGGTCTATGGTTAAAAATATCAGGGACGCCGATGATATTGATTCTCTTGACTGGGATGAATTCAAAGGTATGTTTCTTGAGACGTATTTTCCTAAGGCTGTTCGACACAGGATGGAAAAGAAATTCTTGGAATTGAGGCAAGAGGAAGACTCAGTGGCTGCCTATGAAGAAAGGTTCACTCGATTGGTAAGGTATGCTCCAAATTTTATCTAGGACCTTGATAGTAAAATAAATCGTTTTTACTCAGGATTAAAGCCAAAATATCGAAGGGCAATAGCTTCTCGTGAGTTTAAAAGTTATGAAAAGCTTGTTCGATGTGCTGAGAAGGTAGAAATGGAGTTTTCTGATGACCAAGTTTTCTATAACAACCAGCAGAAGAAGAGACCGAGGTGGCAGAAGAAAGGTAAGAATTCTTCAAAAAAGTCTGATGGTAAGAGAACTAAGTTTCCAGTTTGTGATAAATGTGGCGAAAGGCATGCTGGAGAATGTCTTCTGAATTCTGGGAAGTGCTACCGATGTGGTAAGATGGGACATAAGGCTCGTGATTGCACTGAAAATGATCAAGGTGAAGGTAAGAACAAATTTGATTTATAGTTAGTGAAATTTTATAAGTGCAATGAGATGGGTCACTATGCAAACGAGTGTCCGAAAAAGAGCTTGAGTGATGGGAAGTAGTTAGACTACAAGCAGAAAGGGGTGGTGAAATCCTTTGCAAATACTTCAGCAGATGTCGGGCCATCAAATGAAGTTGTATCAGGTACTTTGTTTGTTTTTTCAGATTATGCCAGTGTGTTGTTTGATTCGGGGTCTACACATTCTTTCATCTCTGAAACCTTTTCTAGTAAAATGAGAATACCATATCAAGAAATGACTCTTGAACTTTTGGTAAAAACACCTGGGGGAAATGTTGAGGCAAAAAGAATTTATAAGAATATTCCTATCCTTATTTGTGGAAAGAACCTACTTGCAAACCTTATTGTTCTACCTCTAGTAGAGTTTGATGTTATCCTGGGTATGGATTGGCTCTCTATTTACCATGCTAAGATTGACTGTAGAGCTAAAGAAGTTTCTTTTCAGAAAGACTTTCAGTTTGTTTACAGGAATGAACCCTTACTTTTGATAACATATCAAGGGGCCGAGAAACTTGTAAAATATGGAAATGAATGTTACCTTGCACACGTCGTTGAAAATAAAGGAACTGTTCAGATTAATGATCTGCCAGTGGTAAATGAGTATCCTGATATTTTTTCTGATGAGTTGCCTTGAATAATACCAGATCGGGAAGTTGAGTTTACTGTTGACTTAGTTCCTGATGCTAAGCCAATTTCAAAACCCCCTTATCGAATGGAACAAATTGAACTTTTAGAGTTGAAGGAGCAATTGCAAGATTTATTAGAGAAAGGTTTCATTAGACCTAGCACATCACCATGGGGTACTCCTGTTTTATTTGTTAAAAAGAAAGATGGTTCTATGAGACTTTGCATTGATTATAGAGCCTTGAATAATATCACTGTTAAGAACAAATATCCTTTGCCTCATATTGATGATTTGTTTGATCAGCTCCAGGGAGCTCAGTTTTTTTCAAAGATTGACTTGAGATCGGGGTACCATCAGCTGAAGGTTAAGGAGGCAGATATTCCGAAGACCGCGTTCCGTACGAGATATGGCCATTATGAATTTGTAGTAATGCCTTTTGGGCTAACCAATGCACCTATTGTATTCATGGACTTAATGAATAGAATTTTCCATGAGTTCTTGGATAAGTTTGTGGTGGTTTTCATTGATGATATTTTGGTGTTTTCTAAAAGTAAAGAGGAGCATGAAAAACATTTAAGGGATATCTTGCAAACCTTAAAAGAAAAGAAACTGTATGAGAAATTCAGCAAGTGTGAGTTTTGGTTGCAACAAATTTCTTTCCTTGGTCACATTGTTTCTAAAGATGGAATAACTGTTGATCCTGCAAAAACAAAAGTTGTGGAAGAATGGCCAAGACCCACAAATGTAACCGAGATTCGTAGCTTTCTTGGTTTTGCGGGCTATTACAGAAGGTTTGTTAGAAATTTTTCACGGTTATCTAGTCCAATGACTAATCTAACTCGGAAGGGTGTTAAGTTTATCTGGACAAAAGAATGTGATGATTGTTTTCAGGAATTGAAAAGAAGATTGGTGAATGCTCCAGTTTTGGCACTACCTTCCAGGAATGGTGAGTTTGTTATATACAGTGATGCTTCATTGAAAGGACTTGGTTGCGTCCTAATGCAGAATGATCAGGTAATTGCTTATGCTTCACGACAGTTGAAAACTCATGAGGTAAATTACCCTACACATGATTTGGAATTAGCTGCTGTTGTTTTTGCTTTAAAAATTTGGAGGCATCATTTGTATGGAGTAAAGTGTGAAATATATACCGATCACAAAAGTTTAAAGTATATATTCACTCAAAAAGAGTTAAACATGAGACAAAGGATATGGCTAGAATTAATCAAGGATTATGATTGTACAATTCATTACCATCTGGGAAAAGCAAATAAAGTGGCTGATGCTTTGAGTCGAAAAAGTAATGCTTCATTAACAATGTTGCGTTTGGAACGTGATACTTTGGTTAACGATTTGATGAAATTTGGCATAGAAGTTGTTGTTGCTGGAAGTCCTTCTGTTTTGTTTCAGGTATCAGTGAGATCTTCTCTATCACATAGAATCAAGCAAGCACAGAAGCAAGACAGTGAGTTGCAGAAAAGGGTAGAGCTGGTTCAGAAAGGTAAGTTGCCTGAATTCAACATTGATAGTGATTGTGTTTTGAGATTTGGGAAGAGATTGTGTGTGCCTTGTGATTCACAGTTGAAGAGAGAGTTGTTATGTGAAGCTCATAGTTCTCCGTTTTCAGTTCATCTGGGCAGTACTAAGATGTATAGAGATCTGCGGGAGTATTACTGGTGGGATGGAATGAAAAGAGACATTGCTGATTTTACTGTGAAGTGTTTGACTTGTCAGCAGGTTAATGCAGAACGGCAGTTACCAAAAGGGATGCTTCAGCCTTTACCAGTGCCAGAGTGGAAATGGGAGAATATATCCATGGACTTTGTTGTTGGATTACCAAAGACATCTCGAGGTAATAATGCAATCTGGGTTATTGTTGATCGCTTGACTAAATCTGCTCATTTCCTTGCAATACGAGATACTTTCTCTCTTGATCAACTTTCCCGTTTGTATCTTAAAGAGATAGTCAGGTTACATGGAGTTCCTCTCTCCATTGTATCGGATCGTGATCTCAGGTTTACTTCTAACTTTTGGAAAGGCTTTCAGAAGTCGTTGGGTATTGAATTAAATTTTAGTACAGCTTTTCATCCTCAATCAGATGGGCAGTCAGAATGAACAATTCAGACATTGGAGGATATGCTACGACCTTGTTCTATGGATTATCATGGAAGTTGGGACCAACATCTTTCTTTGGTTGAGTTTTCATATAATAACAGTTTTCATTCCAGTATACAAATGGCACCATTTCAGGCATTATATGGGAAGCGGTGTCGAACTCCAGCTTTCTGGGATGAAGTGGGTGAAAGGAAGTTGATGGGACCAGAATTGGTAGAAGAGATGGCAGAAAAAGTTCAGCTGATTCAGAAACACATGATAACAGCTCAGAGCAGGCAGAAGAGTTATGCAGATAACCGGGGGAAGGATCTATCTTTTGAGGTAGGTGATCATGTTTTTCTCAAGGTTTCTCCTTGGAAAAGTGTGATGAGATTTGGTAAGAAAGGAAAGTTGAGTCTAAGGTTCATTGGACCATACGAAATTCTGGAGAGAGTTGGATCAGTTTCATACCGAGTGTCTTTACCTCTGAGTTTATCTCAGGTACACAATGTTTTTCACGTTTCAATGTTGAGAAAGTATATGCCAGATCCATCTCATATTTTGAGTCCAGAGGTAGTTCAGCTGGAAGAGAACCTATCTTATGAGGAACAACCGGTCCAGATTCTTGACCACAGGGAGCAAGTGTTACGGAATAAGGTGATTCACCAGGTAAAGGTTTTGTGGAAAAACCACATGATTGAAGAGGCAACATGGGAATCTGAAAATGCAATGAGGGATAAGTACCCCCATTTATTCGATAAGTAAATAAATTGCGGGGACGCAATTTTCTAAAGGGGGGAAGGATGTAACATCCCAAGTAAGTAATGAATAATAGATATTTTTACCTATGTCTATTAATGATTAAGATAGTGTTTTAGAGGCTTAAGATGAAAATAAATCCAATCTTATGCATGGAATACACTAATATTCTTAAAAGATTGTTTTACTACCTTATGATGGAAAACCCTTTTTAAATTTATCTTCTAACAGTTTTATAAACTATGTTTGTCAAAATAAACTTATTCTTTATGATTGGGACATCAAAATTTACTTTGTGTGAATTTTTGGTATTTTTCTGACAAGGTTCATTTTTTAATGAATAGTGAAAAATACTGCATTTTACATCAAAAATGCTTTTTAATCTAATTTATTTATATGATTAGATTATCTTTTGAATTGGTCTTAATGTGTAATATGAATATATTTTTACCATTTAATCCAATGGTGGTCATTGGAGTCAATTTCACTTTGAAATTGGACTTAAACTGGTGTCAATCTTTTGATACTTATTGTTTCATAAAAACACGCTATTTGCTCTGACAGCGGGAATTAATTATTAAATTAATTAATGTGACCTATATGTTTTGAATTTTGTAAAATAGACCTCATTTTTGAATTCGGAATATCAAATATAGCTTAGGGTGAATTTTTGGTAATTTTCTGAAAAACTTCAATTTTTGATGAATAGTGAAACCACTAAGTGGTAATCAAGCAAACTGATTTTTCAGTTAAATGAAAGTTTACCACTAATGTGTATTGAATTTTGAAAATCTGACATACATGGTTGTCATTAAGAAGTAAAATTTGGATCAATGCGATTATAAATTTTTTTGGTGAATAGTAACTTATTAAGTTCTTAATCACGATTAGTGGTAATTAGGGTAGTTTAAGGTATAAATATATGATATTATACTGGAATTATAATATACCTTTATATCATTATTATTCCATTCTATAAAATACGAAATAGAAATGAAAGTAGCGTTCATGCGTACGTACGGCTTACCGTCTCCATGAACGATGCATTTCATTTCTTACCTCTAAATGATTATGTAACGTTATAAATGCATGCATGTACTGGATATATATGAAATATATGATATTTACATAATGAATACAATTCTGTATATAATAAACATTTGGCCACACGAACAACATGTAATTGTAAGAAGTCCACTTTCGACTTAAGAACCAAATATCGGCAAAACAAATATTATTAACTTAAATGATTACATAATGTTTATGACATGGTAATAAGTGGTATAAAAGTAATAATGGACTTGAAAAAGGTTCTTAAGGAATTATAAATTAACTCAAGTTTATTATTCAGGAGATTAAAGAACGATCGAGTCATGTCGGACCCGAGGTAAGGGATCCAACAACTCTCTTTCTTTTTAAGTACACTCTTTTATGTCATTTCTTTTAAGCTAATTTTTCTTATGATTGGGATGTTCTTTTATATTAAATTTACTGTAATTTTTATGTTCATGTGATGAGAGACCCTATTCTCTCTCATCAATCCATTTTGGAAGTTTTAAGTGGCGCCGTTAGGCTGCCGAGTTTTCGTAAGGGAATTTTCATCTCACTTTTATTCCCGTGAGATTTATGATACATTTGCCACAATTTCCATTGAGTGGTGTATGTACTGACCATTATTTTACTCATTGTGTAATATTATTTCATTTATGAGTATTTACATCAATGATGTATTGTCCTTATTTCACGGGGCGTATGTTTCGAAAGATACCCATGTCAGTAAGGGAACCTTTCACCCTCTTCTTTTTTTAAAAGACTTCTTTTATTGGGTCTTTTAATTTACATATTTTTATGTTGGGATATGTTCTAATACATCCTTATTGATGTAAATTTTATGTCCAAGTGATGAGATACACTTTTTATCTCTCATCAACTCATTTTGATGTGATGCCGTTAGGCTGTCAAGGGAACTTTTTAACCCAATTTCGATTTCTTTTGGTTCAACTTGTAGTCTTTGAATATGTCATCCATTGAATTTGTGTGAATGACCTTTTATTGTTTTACACTTAATATCCACTTATATTGGGTGTATATATATTTGACACACATATTTTTGAGATTTATTTGTCCTTAATTTATGGATACCTTCTTTATAAGGGATTTCATCACATTTGACATTTCTATTGAGGGTTCATTGTTGTTATGCACCAATTCACTCTTATATGGTGTATATACTGTCCTTTGGAGTATTATATCATGAATCCTTTTATTCTCTTGATATTATAAAGTTCTGACTAAATGTTATTCCTCGATTATTGTATTCAAGTGTCTCTAATTTTGGTAAAACCCCTTTAACCAAAATATCGTTTTAAATGTTTTAATTATTTGTTCTTATTAATATCCATGTTTTCAAAATGGTTTTAAGGATTTATTTATATGGATATTAATGGTTTAAAATGTTAAAAGATTCAAGGTGGTATGGGACACTTTGATTCAAAAATCTCTTTATTAAATGTTTTAAATGGTTTTGGAAATGGTTTGTTTTTGAATGGATTCATTATTTCAATATCCTAAAATGTTATATTGTGATTGAAATGTGGAAATGTTATGTTTCCTTTATTCATGTTTATGTGATACGATTATGTTATGGTTCTTGGGCATTGTTATGAAGAATGGGTGGTTCCGTCATAAACTAAGGGCTGATGAGCCCGATATAGCTCTCCAATGCATTGGGTAACGCAAAGGAGTGAAACGTTGAGGTTTCTCCGAAGAGATTTAGGGAATATACTGTGATGGGTATTCCAAACGTAACCAAGAGGGTTACTCCCTACGTAAGAATGTTATGAATGACTCAAGTTACCTTTATGTATTATTTTTTCTATGATCTATTCATAATTTGATATGCCTATGTTTTATGGGTAAAGTATGATTTCATTCTTATGTATATATGAACTCATGTTTCCTTTCCATATTTTTATAACCCTTACTAAGCTTTTTATGCTCATCCAAAGTTTTTGAAATTCTTTTCACAGGTCAAGGGAAAGGTACATGATGTGACGATAGTGTCAAGGATGTGTCAAGAAAGAATCCGTGTTTTATTTTAAATAGGTTTCCATTGATGGGAAGAATGAATATTGTCTTTTATGTAACCACCTTGTTTAAATGTGGAATGTAATGCAAGTTTCATGATCTAATTCTCTAAAACTCTAAACCGGAAAAGATCCACAATGTGTAATCTTGTAATAACTCAAGTTTATGTAAGGTTTAAGGCTGGGGCCTTATAGTTGGTATCAAAGGTCGGTTTAGATAACTTTAGAGGTTAGGGTATTCTTTAAGCATAATTGACAATTACCATAATGGTTAGGATTTCAGAAAGAGTCTTATTTTAGATAAAGTGAATGAGTAAGTATATCTTATTGTCTATCTTACTCATTAGTACATGATGGTTTTGTTGATATACTCACACTGACCTTTTTGGTTTTAGTAAATGGCTGGATCTAGCAGGCACCAAAGTAACAGTGGATGTGAAGGAAACTGTGACAGTTCTTTGAGCAAGCAACTGAATGATATGGGAGCTGCAATGAGAACTCTTTTGATTATCCTCAACCAACTATCTGGAGTCATGATTGACCACCTAAACCTTGGAGATTTCTCTAAGGAATCATATATGCAAGAAACAAATCCCTACGTAAGTACAGGTAATAATCATAAAGGTAAGTGTGTTCAAAAACCTATGTGTCAAAGATGTGGAAAGAAACACCTAGGAAAATGTTTCAAAGGGACAAAATATGCCTATAGATGTGTAAATGAAGGTCATAAAGCAAGAACCTGCCATGGAAAAAGGACACATCCAGTTGACTCGAGGAAAGGGAAAGAAGTTCTTTCTGAGGGTTCAATTGAATGTTTTAAATGTGGTGTGCATGGTCATTATGCAAACACATGTCCTATGAAGAAGTTTCATGAATGGGGTCACCAAGAGCGTACCAATATTCGTTTACCAATACCTAATTCCATTCCGATTGAGGATGAAGAAACTGACAATGACCAATCAAAGGTATGTACTATTTCATGACTATTGTTTTCTTATTTTCGAATCTTAGGATATGATTCATGATTTTTTTTGTATGAAAGAGGTATTTCGGAATAAGTTGGAAAGGAATGGATAATGGATCATGAAGAATGTTGAATGAGTAAGATGTCAACATATAAGGCCTTCAAGAGTTAGGGTGAAATTCTTAAGAGTATTAAGTCTCTTTTGATGATGGGGTTACATTAGAAGACTTTTTATATTATGTGTAACCCTGATGTTTAATATAGGAAAATTTTATTCAAGTAATAGTTATCTTTTCTTTTGTAGACATAGTTATAAATAACCATTTCGGTTTATATGATCCTTACTTTTTAGGTAATTATGGGTTACCATATGTTATGATTGAAGTGAAAGGCATGGGATAAAATTGAGGTTAAATTATGTTATGGTTATTTTTGATGATTTTATCCCTTTTTGGGTAATGATTTGAGAATTATATAGTTTTGGAAAAAGGACAACACGCAGACCGTGTGACAACCCGTCGCGTCGGACAATGCTGCGGGAATCGAACCCACAACCAAAGTGCGACTGGTATTTATCGCCTACCACTGGACTACGTGAAGTCCCTGGTTAGTTTGACTGATTCTTTTTAGTTATATGATTTTATGAATTAAGAGTAAGTTGATTTTGGAGGATATGTGATTAGGATAATTACTTTTCAATGTGAGACTTTAGGAGCAACTGATGTTGTTTGGAGATAAATGTTACGATTTTACTTGGAAGACTATGTGACTAAATCCTTCAAATATTTGGGTTTCAATCTTATATTGGTTTACTTTGAAGAATTTTATGGAAAAATTGTTTATCGGATGGTCCTCGTTGAACTTTGGGTTTTGTTAGACACATTTTGGAGATTAAGAATAGATTTTCTTTTTATAAGGGGTTATCCTTTTCTGGATTATCTGATCTTGTACTAACCTTTTTGGTTTTGGTTTTGGTTAAAGCCTAAATACATGGGATGTATATAGTTCTCTTTTGGGGATTAGGTGATTTTCTAGAAGTTGATTATAGTACTCTTAATGTGAACAAGTCTCCCTAAATACTCGTCTTTTGGAAAAAATATGAGTTTGACTAAGGAATCTAGTAAAAGTTGAAAGTCAACATGATAAGTTATTATGCTTCCTTATGAATAAATTCATCAATAAAAAGTAACTTAAAACAAAAATGTTGTCTATTAACTTTTCCTACTGGGGAACCCAACACCGTTTAACCCATCACAAGTTTGTGATTTTCTTATTGTTAACTTTCTCCTAAACATGTTTTCTATCACTCTCCATCGGAACATGACCCTATGTTTTCTCCTCCATGTCCATATTTTCATACTTAGAATCCTAGTATGGGTTAACTCGGGTGACCTCTGTGCTTATCTTTCGTTATTTTAAAGTGATTGTTTTACCGACTCTTGTTCCGATGTGGGACGTTCAAGGATGTTTCCAAACGCAATTTTAAAATTGCGAGGACGCAATTCCCAAAAGGGGGGAAGGACGTAACACCCCAGGTAAACAAGGAATGTGAAATTTTCATATTTATCCATATTTGTGAATAAAATATTAATATGACTTTAAAGGGGACGCTATGCTCGATGGCGTATCCAACACGCAACAACGAGTTTCTTGGGAATCTTACGTTGCACTCTAATAATAAAATAATATTATTTTAAATGGTAGTTAACATGTAGCCGTTGTAATGGCGGGAATGGATAGAAATAACTAAAATATGATTATATATGTTCTTAAATATTTTTACATTTATACAATAAAAGATAAAGACTTAAAATACGGAAAGAATTCAATTTTAGGCGTATATGCCCTAGTTTTCACTAAAGGTTCACTTATCACCTTTTGATGGAGAACGGTCATTAAATATAGTTTTGTTCACTCTTAAACATTCTTTTGGACCAAATAAAACTCTTATTAAGAATCGGGACATCAAAATTTACTTTGTGTAAATTTTTTGGTATCTTTCCGATAAAATTCATTTTTTTAATGAATAGTGTAAAATGTTGTATTTTAATTCAAAACCACTTTTTAATCTAATTTATTTATATGATTGGATTATATTTTGAATTGGTTTTAAAGTGAAATTAGAAAATATTTTTGCCATTAAATCCAATAGTGGTCGTTGGAATCAATTTCACTTTGAAATCAGACTTAAACTAGTGTCAATCTTTTGATACTTATTGTTTCATAAAACACGCTATTTGTCATGATAGCGAGAATTAATTATTAAATTAATTAATGTGACTTATATGTTTTGAATTTTTTAAAACAGACTTCATTTTTGAATTCAGAATATCAAATATAGCTTAGGGTGAATTTTTGGGATTTTTCTAAAAAACTTCAAATTTTGATGAATAGTGAAACCACTAAGGGGTACTTATAAAACTGATTTTCCGTTTAAATGAAATCTTGCAATCATTGTGTTTTTATTTTCAAAAAATCCGACATACATGTTTGTCATTAAGAAGTAAAATGTGGTTCAATGAGATTAAAATAATTTTTTGGTGAATAGTAACTTATTAAGTTTTTAATCGCGATTAGTGGTAATTAGTGTAGTTTAAGGTAAAAATAATGCTTTAATAAAATGAGATGATCTTGACACATGTCTTACCCTCTTTTTTGTATCATGGCCGACCAAGACAATCCATGGGTCAACTTGGGGACCCCATGGATCCACTTTGGTTGGGAAATGACATAAATAACATTTTATTTAATGTAAAAGTAAAATTGACACAAACATGATATGTTTTACTAAACCAATTTTTAAGTGGGGTTATACAAGTCATATTTTTGATTATAAATATTAATTGGAAAGATAAAAAGATTTCCTACATCATAGTATTTTTTTATAATTTTTAGAAATTAAATAAATTAAATTATTTATGACATAATAATGATGCAGCGATGACATCATTATTTGATGATTTAAATAAAATGGAAAGATAATGTAAAATCTATGAACTACACATGTCCAAAACTTATTGGATGAGTGTATTTAGAAGACTTATCACCGTATGCACTAATTATATCAATGTGGGACCTTTTGAAACCGAAAAACATTTTCAAATAAAGTAATATTTCTTTACTTTCCAAAAGTGCCCCTCCTCTCCTCTTATAAAAGGCCCCCACCTCTACCTCATTTAACACACTACTCAAGCCTTTGGCTTGGACAACCCCTGCCCATTTACTCTCTCCACATACCTCTCCTCATCCTAGAGGATTCCATTTGGGCAGAATCCTTTCAAAGGAAGCCTTTAGGCTCAAATCAAAAGGAGTTACACTTTTAAAGGTAATTCATTCTCTCATGTTCATTTGTTTTATTTTTCTTCTCCAACCCCCTAAACTCTTTTTATTTACTTCTTTTGTAACAAAACCAGTATATTCAATATACTAGAATGTTTTTATAAGATTTATTCAAGCTAAACTCTCACACAACTACATCAAATGGTTAAAGAACATACGGTTTCCGTGGATGGTGAAATTCTGCCTCCCGAAACGATGATTGTCCAATACTCATTTAACACATTCAAAGGTGGCCATTATGATGTCACTATTTTTATATATGATATATAATATGTTTATGTTTATTTATGCTTCTGTATTTTTCATTTTTTGTCTTACCTTTATGGCTTCCATTATGGGTATACGCGATATCTTCATTTAAGGAAGTGCGGACTACCGCCCCCTCAAAGTAATTTGATTCGTTAAATACCATATGTGGGATGTATAAAGGATGGAAATATGATATTATATATGATATTATATTTTAATTATAATATACCTTTATATAATTATTATTCCATTCTATAAAATACGAAATAGAAATGAAAGTAGCGTTCATGCGTACGTACGGCTTACCGTCTCCATGAACGGTGCATTTCATTTCTTACCTCTAAATGATTATGTAATGTTATAAATGAATGCATGTACTGGATATATATGAAATATATGATATTTACATAATTAATACAATTCTGGATATAATAAACATTTGGCCACATGAACAACATGTAATTGTAAGAAGTCCACTTTCGACTTAAGAACCAAATATCGGCAAAACAAATATTATTAACTTAAATGATTACATAATGTTTATGACATGGTAATAAGTGGTATAAAAGTAATAATTAACTTGAAAAAGGTTCTTAAGGAATTATAAATTAACTCAAGTTTATTATTCAGGAGATTAAAGAACGATCGAGTCAAGTCTGACCCGAGGTAAGGGATCCTACAACTCTCTTTCTTTTTAAGTACACTCTTTTATGTCATTTCTTTTAAGCTAATTTTTCTTATGATTGGGATTTTATTTTATATTAAATTTACTGTAATTTTTATTTTCATGTGATGAGAGACCCTATTCTCTCTCATCAATCCATTTTGGAAGTTTTAAGTGGCGCCGTTAGGCTGCAGAGTTTTCGTAAGGTATTTTTCATCTCACTTTTATTCTCGTGAGATTTATGATACATTTGCCACAATTTCCTTTTAGTGGTGTATGTACTTACCATTATTTTACTCATTGTTTAATATTCTTTCATTTATGAGTATTTACATCAATGATGTATTGTCCTTATTTCACGGGGCGTATGTTTCGAAAGATACCCATGTCGGTAAGGGAACCTTTCACCCTCCTCTTTTTTTAAAAGACTTCTTTTATTGGGTCTTTTAATTTACATATTTTTATGTTGGTATATGTTATAATAAATCCTTATTGATGTAAATTTTATGTCCAAGTGATGATATACACTTTTTATCTCTCATCAACTCATTTTTATGTGATGTCGTTAGGCTGTCAAGGGAACTTTTTAACCCAATTTCGATTTCTTTGGGTTCAACTTGTAGTCATTGAGTATGTCATCCATTGAATATGTGTGAATGACCTTTTATTGTTTTACACTTAATATACACTTATATTGGGTTTATATATATTTGTCACACATATTTTTGAGATTTATTTGTCCTTAATTTAAGGATACCTTCTTTATAAGGGATTTCATCACATTTGACATTTCTATTGAGGGTTCATTGTTGTTATGCACCAATTCACTCTTATATGGTGTATATACTGTCCTTTGGAGTATTATATCATGAATCCTTTTATTCTCATGATATTATAAAGTTCTGACTAAATGTTATTCCTCGATTATTGTATTCAAGTGTCTCTAATTTTGGTAAAACCCCTTTAACCAAAATATCGTTTTAAATGTTTTAATTATTTGTTCTTATTAATATCCAGGTTTTAAAAATGGTTTTAAAGATTTATTTATATGGATATTAATGGTTTAAAATGTTAAAAGCTTCAAGGTGGTATGGGACACTTTGATTCAAAAATCTCTTTATTAAATTTTTTAAATGGTTTTGGAAATTGTTTCTTTTTGAATGGTTTCATTATTTCAATATCCTAAAATGTTATATTGTGATTGAAATGTGGAAATGTTATGTTTCCTTTATTCATGTTTATGTGATACTATTATGTTATGGTTCTTGGGCATTGTTATGAAGAACGGGTGGTTCCGTGATAAACTAAGGGCGGGTGAGCCCGATATAGCTCTCCAATGAATTGGGTAACGCGAAGGAGTGAAACGTTAAGGTTTCTCCGAAGCGATTTAGGGAATATACTATGATGGGTATTCCAAACGTAACCAAGAGGGTTACTCCCTACGTAAGAATGTTATGAATGCCTCAAGTTACCTTTATGTCTTATGTTTTCTATGATCTATTCATGATTTGATATGCCTATGTTTTATGGGTAAAGTATGATTTCATTCTTATGTATATATGAACTCATGTTTCCTTTCCATATTTTTATAACCCTTACTGAGCTTTTTATGCTCATCCCAAGTTTTTGAAATGCTTTTCACAGGTCAAGGGAAAGGTACATGATGTGACGATAGTGTCAAGGATGTGTCAAGAAAGAATCCGTGTTTTATTTTAAATAGGTTTCCATTGATGGGAAGAATGAATATTGTCTTTTATGTAACCACCTTGTTTAAATGTGGACTGTAATGCAAGTTTCATGATCTAATTCTCTAAAACTCTAAACCGGAAAAGATCCTCAATGTGTAATCTTGTAATAACTCAAGTTTAAGTAAGGTTTAAGGCTGGGGCCTTATAACACCCCAGGTAAATAAGGAATCTGACATTTTCATATTTATCCATATTTGTGAATAAAATATTAATATGACTTTAATGGGGACGCTATGCTCGATGGCGTATCCAACATGCAACAACGAGTTTCTTGGGAATCTTACGTTGCACTCTAATAATAAAATAATATTATTTTAAATGTTAGTTAACATGTAGCCGTTGTAATGGCGGGAATGGATAGAGATAACTAAAATATGATTATATATGTTCTTAAATATTTTTACATTTATACAATAAAAGATAAAGGCTTAAAATACGGAAAGAATTCAATTTTAGGCGTATATGCCCCAGTTTTCACTAAAGGTTCACTTATCACCTTTTGATGGAGAACGGTCATTAAATATAGTTTTGTTCACTCTTAAACATTCTTTTGGACCAAATAAAACTCTTATTAAGAATCGGGACATCAAAATTTACTTTGTGTAAATTTTTGGTATCTTTCTGATAAAGTTCATTTTTTTAATGAATAGTGTAAAATGTTGTATTTTAATTCAAAACCACTTTTTAATATAATTTATTTATTTGATTAGATTATATTTTTAATTGGTTTTATAGTTAAATTAGAAAATATTTTTGCCATTAAATCCAATAGTGGTTGTTGGAATCAATTTCACTTTGAAATCAGACTTAAACTAGTGTCAATCTTTTGATACTTATTGTTTCATAAAACACGCTATTTGTCATGACAGCGGGAATTAATTATTAAATTAATTAATGTGACTTATATGTTTTGAATTTTGTAAAACAGACTTCATTTTTGAATTCAGAATATCAAATATAGATTAGGGTGAATTTTTGGGATTTTTCTGAAAAACTTCAATTTTTGATGAATAGTGAAACCACTAAGGGGTACTTATAAAACTGATTTTCTGTTTAAATGAAATTTTTCCATCATTGTGTTTTGATTTTCAAAAAATCCGACATACATGTTTGTCATTAAGAAGTAAAATGTGGTTCAATGAGATTAAAATAATTTTTTGGTGAATAGTAACTTATTAAGTTTTTAATCGCGATTAGTGGTAATTAGTGTAGTTTAAGGTAAAATTAATGCTTTAATAAAATGAGATGAGCTTGAAACATGTCTTACCCTCATTTTTTGCATCATGGCCGACCAAGACAAGCCATGGGTCAACTTGGGGACCCCATGGATCCACTTTGGTTGGGAAATGACATAAATAACATTTTATTTAATGTAAAAGTAAAATTGACACAAACATGATATGTTTTACTAAAACAATTTTTAAGTGGGGTTATACAAGTCATCCTTTTGATTATAAATATTCATTGGAAAGCTAAAAAGATTTCCGACATCATAGTATTTGTTTTATAATTTTTAGACATTAAATAAGTTAAATTATTTATGACATAATAATGATGCAGTGATGACATCATTATTTGACGATTTAAATAAAATGGAAAGATAATGTAAAATCTATGAACTACACATGTCCAAAACTTATTGGATGAGTGGATTTCGAAGCCTTATCACCTTATACACGAATTATATCAATGTGGGACCTTTTGAAACCGAAAAACATTTTCAAATAAAGTAATATTTCTTTACTTTCCAAAAGTGCCCCTCCTCTCCTCTTATAAAAGGCCCCCACCTCTACCTCATTTAACACACTCCTCAAGCCATTGGCTCAGCCAAAACCTGCCCATTTACTCTCTCCACATCCCTCTACTCATCCTAGAGGATTTCCTTTGGGCAGAATCCTTTCAAAGGAAGCCTTTAGGCTCAAATTAAAAGGAGTTACACTTTTAAAGGTAATTCATTCTCTCATGTTCATTTGTTTTATTTTTCTTCTCCAACCCCCTAAACTCTTTTTATTTACTTCTTTTGTAACAACACCAGTATATTAAATATACTATAATGTTGTTATAAGATTTATTCAAGCTAAACTCTCACACAACTACATCAAATGGTTAATGAACATACGGTTTCCGTGGATGGTGAAATTCTGCCTCCCGAAACGATGATTGTTCAATACTCATTTAACACCTTCAAAGGTGGCCATTATGATGTCACTATTTTTATATATGATATATAATATGTTTATGTTTATTTATGATTCTGTATTTTTCATTTTTGTCTTACCTTTATGGCTTCCATTATGGGTATACGCGATATCTTCATTTAAGGAAGTGCGGACTACCACCCCCTCAAAGTGATTTGATTCGTTAAATACCATATGTGGGATGTATAAAGGATGGAAATATGATATTATATATGATATTATACTGGAATTATAATATACCTTTATATCATTATTATTCCATTCTATAAAATACGAAATAGAAATGAAAGTAGCGTTCATGCGTACGTACGGCTTACCGTCTCCATGAACGGTGCATTTCATTTCTTACCTCTAAATGATTATGTAATGTTATAAATGCATGAATGTACTGGATATATATGAAATATATTATATTTACATAATGAATACAATTCTGGATATAATAAACATTTTTCCACACGAACAACATGTAATTGTAAGAAGTCCACTTTCGACTTAAGAACCAAATATCGGCAAAACAAATATTATTAACTTAAATGATTACATAAAGTTTATGACATGGTCATAAGTGGTATAAAAGTAATAATGAACTTGAAAAAGGTTCTTAAGGAATTAGAAATTAACTCAAGTTTATTATTCCGGAGATTAAAGAACGATCGAGTCAAGTCGGACCCGAGGTAAGGGATCCTACAACTCTCTTTCTTTTTAAGTACACTCTTTTATGTCATTTCTTTTAATCTAATTTTTCTTATGATTGGGATGTTATTTTATATTAAATTTACTGTAATTTTTATGTTCATGTGATGAGAGACCCTATTCTCTCTCATCAATCCATTTTGGAAGTTTTAAGTGGCGTCGTCAGGCTGCCGAGTATTCGTAAGGGATTTTTCATCTCACTTTTATTCCCGTGAGATTTATGATACATTTGCCACAATTTCCTTTGAGTGGTGTATGTACTGACCATTATTTTACTCATTGTGTAATATTCTTTCATTTATGAGTATTTACATCAATGATGTATTGTCCTTATTTCACGGGGCGTATGTTTCGAAAGATACCCATGTCGGTAAGGGAACCTCTCACCCTCCTCTTTTTTAAAAGACTTCTTTTATTGGGTCTTTTAATTTACATATTTTTATGTTGGGATATGTTATAATACATCCTTATTGATGTAAATTTTATGTCCAAGTGATGAGATACACTTTTTATCTCTCATCAACTCATTTTGATGTGATGCCGTTAGGCTGTCAAGGGAACTTTTTAACCCAATTTTGATTTCTTTGGGTTCAACTTGTAGTCATTGAATATGTCATCCATTGAATATGTGTGAATGACCTTTTATTGTTTTACACTTAATATCCACTTATATTGGGTGTATATATATTTGTCACACATATTTTTGAGATTTATTTGTCCTTAATTTAAGGATACCTTCTTTATAAGGGATTTCATCACATTTGACATTTCTATTGAGGGTTCATTGTTGTTATGCACCAATTCACTCTTATAAGGTGTATATACTTTCCTTTGGAGTATTATATCATCAATCCTTTTATTCTCATGATATTATAAAGTTCTGACTAAATGTTATTCCTCGATTATTGTATTCAAGTGTCTCTAATTTTGGTAAAACCCCTTTAACCAAAATATCGTTTTAAATGTTTTAATTATTTGTTCTTATTAATATCCATGTTTTCAAAATGGTTTTAAGGATTTATTTATATGGATATTAATGGTTTAAAATGTTAAAAGCTTCAAGGTGGTATGGGACACTTTGATTCAAAAATCTCTTTATTAAATGTTTTAAATGGTTTTGGAAATGGTTTCTTTTTGAATTGATTCGTTATTTCAATATCCTAAAATGTTATATTGTGATTGAAATGTGGAAATTTTATGTTTCCTTTATTCATGTTTATATGATACGATTATGTTATGGTTCTTGGGCATTGTTATGAAGAACGGGTGGTTCCATGATAAACTAAGGGCGGGTGAGCCCGATATAGCTCTCCAATGCATTGGGTAACACGAAGGAGTGAAACGTTAAGGTTTCTCCGAAGAGATTTAGGGAATATACTGTGATGGGTATTCCAAACGTAACCAAGAGGGTTACTCCCTACGTAAGAATGTTATGAATGCCTCAAGTTACCTTTATGTAATATGTTTTCTATGATCTATTCATGATTTGATATGCCTATGTTTTATGGGTAAAGTATGATTTCATTCTTATGTATATATGAACTCATGTTTCCTTTCCATATTTTTATAACCCTTACTGAACTTTTTATGCTCATCCCAAGTTTTTGAAATGCTTTTCACAGGTCAAGGGAAAGGTACATGATGTGACGATAGTGTCAAGGATGTGTCAAGAAAGAATCCGTGTTTTATATTAAATAGGTTTCCATTGATGGGAAGAATGAAAATTGTCTTTTATGTAACCACCTTGTTTAAATGTGGAATGTAATGCAAGTTTCATGATTTAATTCTCTAAAACTCTAAACCGGAAAAGATCCTCAATGTGTAATCTTGTAATAACTCATGTTTAAGTAAGGTTTAAGGCTGGGGCCTTATAGTTGGTATCAAAGGTCGGTTTAGATAACTTTAGAGGTTAGGGTATTCTTTAAGCATAATTGACAATTACCATAATGGTTAGGATTTCATAAAGAGCCTTAGTTTAGATAAAGTGAATGAGTAAGTATATCTTATTGTCTATCTTAATCATTAGTACATGATGGTTTTGTTGATATACTCACACTGACCTTTTTGGTTTTAGTAAATGGCTGGATCTAGCAGGCACCAAAGTAACAGTGGATATGAAGGAAACTGTGACAGTTCTTTGAGCAAGCAACTGAATGATATGGGAGCTGCAATGAGAACTCTTTTGATTATCCTCAACCAACTATCTGGAGTCATGATTGACCACCTAAACCTTGGAGATTTCTCTAAGGCATCATATATGCAAGAAACAAATCCCTACAGAAGTACAGGTAATAATCATAAAGGTAAGTGTGTTCAAAAACCTATGTGTCAAAGATGTGGAAAGAAACACCTAGGAAAATGTTTCAAAGGGACAGAAATATGCTATAGATGTGGAAATGAAGGTCATAAAGCAAGAACCTGCCATGGAAAAAGGAAGCATCCAGTTGACTCGAGGAAAGGGAAAGAAGTTCTTTCTGAGGGATCAATTGAATGTTTTAAATGTGGTGTGCATGGTCATTATGCAAACACATGTCCTATGAAGAAGTTTCATGAATGGGGTCACCAAGAGCGTACCAATATTCGTTTACCATTACCTAATGCCATTCCGATTGAGGATGAAGAAACTGACAATGACCAATCAAAGGTATGTACTATTTCATGACTATTGTTTTCTTATTTTGGAATCTTAGGATATGATTCATGATTTTTTTTTTGTAGGAAAGAGGTATTTCGGAATAAGTTGGAAAGGAATGGATAATGGATCATGAAGAATGTTGAATGAGTAAGATGTCAACATATAAGGGCTTCAAGAGTTAGGGTGAAATTCTTAAGAGTATTAAGTCTCTTTTGATGATGGGGTTACATTAGAATACTTTTTATATTATGTGTAACCCTGATGTTTAATATAGGAAAATTTTATTCAATTAATAGTTATCTTTTCTTTTGTGGACATAGTTATAAAGAACCATTTGGGTTTATATGATCCTTACTTTTGAGGTAATTATGGGTTACCATATGTTATGATTGAAGTGAAAGGCATGAGATAAAATTGAGGTTAAATTATTTTATGGTTATTTTTGATGATTTTATCCCTTTTTGGGTAATTATTTGAGAATTATATAGTTTTGGAAAAAGGACAACACGCAGACCGTGTGACAACCCGTCGCGTCGGACAATGCTGCGGGAATCGAACCCACAACCAAAGTGTGACTGGTATTTATCGCCTACCACTGGACTACGTGAAGTCCCTGGTTAGTTTTACTGATTCTTTTTAGTTATATGATTTTATGAATTAAGAGTAAGTTTATTTTGGAGGATATGTGATTAGGATAATTACTTTTCAATGTGAGACTTTAGGAGAAACTGATGTTGTTTGGAGATAAATGTTACGATTTAATTTGGAAGACTATGTGACTAAATCCTTCAAATATTTGGGTTTCAATCTTATATTGGTTTACTTTGAAGAATTTTATGGACAAATTGTTTATCGGATGGTCCTCGTTGAACTTTGGGTTTTTTTGGACAAATTTTGGAGATTAAGAATAGATTTTCTTTTTATAAGGGGTTATCCTTCTCTGGATTATCTGATCTTGTACTAACCTTTTTGGTTTTGGTTTTGGTTAAAGCCTAAATACATGGGATGTATATAGTTCTCTTTTGGGGATTAGGTGATTCTCTAGAAGTTGATTATAGTACTCTTAATGCGAACAAGTCTCCCTAAATACTCGTCTTTTGGAAAAAATATGAGTTTGACTAGGGAATCTAGTAAAAGTTGAAAGTCAACATGATAAGTGTTTATGCTTCCTTATGAATAAATTTCCTCAATAAAAAGTAACTTAAAACAAAAATGTTTTCTATTAACTTTTCCTACTGGGGAACCCAACACCGTTTAACCCATCACAAGTTTGTGATTTTCTTATTGTTAACTTTCTCCTAAACATGTTTTCTATCACTGTCCATCGGAACATGACCCTATGTTTTCTCCTCCATGTCCATATTTTCATACTTAGAATCCTAGTATGGGTTAACTCGGGTGACCTCTGTGCTTATCTTTCTTTATTTTAAAGTGATTGTTTTACCGACTCTTGTTCCGATGTGGGACGTTCAAGGATGTTTCCAAACGCAATTTTAAAATTGCGAGGCCGCAATTCCCAAAAGGGGGGAAGGATGTAACACCCCAGGTAAATAAGGAATATGACATTTTCATATTTATCCATATTTGTGAATAAAATATTAATATGACTTTAAAGGGGATGCTATGCTCGATGGCGTATCCAACACGCAACAACGAGTTTCTTGGGAATCTTACGTTGCACTCTAATAATAAAATAATATTATTTTAAATGGTAGTTAACATGTAGTCGTTGTAATGGCGGGAATGGATAGAAATAACTAAAATATGATTATATATGTTCTTAAATATTTTTACATTTATACAATAAAAGATAAAGGCTTAAAATACGGAAAGAATTCAATTTTAGGCGTATATGCCCTAGTTTTCACTAAAGGTTAACTTATCACCTTTTGATGGATAACGGTCATTAAATATAGTTTTGTTCACTCTTAAACATTCTTTTGGACAAAATAAAACTCTTATTAAGAATCGGGACATCAAAATTTACTTTTTGATACTTATTGTTTTGTAAAAACACGCTATTTGCTCTGGCAGCGGGAATTAATTATTAAATTAATTAATGTGACTTATATGATTTTAATTTTGTAAAATAGACTTCATTTTTGAATTCGGAATATCAAATATAGCTTAGGGTGAATTTTTGGTAATTTTCTGAAAAGCTTCAATTTTTGATGAATAGTGAAACCACTAAGTGGTAATCAAGCAAACTGATTTTTCAGTTAAATGAAAGTTTACCACTAATGTGTATTGAATTTTGAAAATCCAACATACATGGTTATCATTAATAAGTAAAATGTGATTCAATGAGATTAAAATAATTTTTTGGTGAATAGTAACTTATTAAGTTTTTAATCGCGATTAGTGGTGATTAGTGTAGTTTAAGGTATAAATAATGCTTTAATAATATGAAATGACCTAGAAACATGTCCCAACCTTATTTGTTGTGTCATGGCCGACCAAGACAAGCCATGGGTCAACTTGGGGACCCCATGGAGACATTTTGGTTGGGAAATGACATAAATAACTTTTTATTTAATGTAAAATTAAAAATGACACAAACATAATATGTTTTACGAAAACAATTTTTACATGGGGTTATAAAGATCAGAAATTTGATTATAAATAGTCATTGGAAATATACAACGATTTCCTACATCATAGTATTTTTTTTATGATTTTTAGACATTAAATAAATTAAATTATTAATGACATAATCATGATGCAGCGATGACATCATTATTTGATGATTTAAATAAAATGGAAAGATAATGTAAAATCTATGAACTACACATGGCCAAAACCAATTGGATGACTGGATTTCGAACCCTTATCACCTTATCCACGAATTATATCAATGTGGTACCTTTTAAAACCGAAAAACATTTTCAAATAAAGTAATATTTCTTTACTTTCCAAAAGTGCCCCTCCTCTCCTCTTATAAAAGGCCCCAACTCTACCTCATTTCACACACTTCTCAAGCCTTTGGCTCGGCCAACCCCTGCCCATTTACTCTCTCCACATCCCTCTCCTCATCCTAGAGTATTCCCTTTGGTCAGAATCCTTTCAAAGGAAGCCTTTAGGCTCAAATCAAAAGGAGTTACACTTTTTAAGGTAATTCATTCTCTCATGTTCATTTGTTTTATTTTGCTTCTCCAAAGGCTTGAGAAGTGTGTGAAATGAGGTAGAGGTGGGGGCCTTTTATAAGAGGATAGGAGGGGCACTTTTGGAAAGTAAAGAAATATTACTTTATTTGAAAATGTGTTTCAGTTTTAAAAGGTCCCACATTGATATAATTCGTGGATAAGGTGATAAGGGTTCGAAATCCAATCATCCAATTCTGGATATAATAAACATTTGGCCACACGAACAACATTTAATTGTAAGAAGTCCACTTTCGACTTAAGAACCAAATATCGGCAAAACAAATATTATTAACTTAAATGATTACATAATGTTTATGACATGGTAGTAAGTGGTATAAAAGTAATAATGAACTTGAAAAAGGTTCTTAAGGAATTAGAAATTAACTCAAGTTTATTATTCAGGAGATTAAAGAACGATCGAGTCAAGTCGGACCCGAGGTAAGGGATCATACAACTCTCTTTCTTTTTAAGTACACTCTTTTATGTCATTTATTTTAAGCTCATCTTTCTTATGATTGGGATGTTCTTTTATATTACATTTACTGTAATTTTTATGTTCATGTGACGAGAGACCCTATTCTCTCTCATCAATCCATTTTGGAAGTTTTGAGTGGCGCCGTTAGGCTGCCGAACTTTCGTAAGAGATCTAACCTCTCTCTTTCTTTTTAAGTGCTCTCCTTTATGTCACTTATTTTAAACTCCTCCTTGCAATGTTGGGGGATTTTCTTTTATATTCCACTTGCTGTAAATTCTATTGTAATATGATGGGATACTCTATTTGATCTCATCAATCCATATTCGGAAGTTTTATGTGGTGCCGTTAGGCTGCCGAGTTTTCGTAAGGGATTTTTCATCTCACTTTTATTCCCGTGAGATTTATGCTACATTTGCCACAAATTCCATTGAGTGGTGTATGTACTGCCCATTATTCTACTCTTTGTGTAATATACTTTCGTTTATGAGTATTTACATCAATGACCTATTGTCTTTCTTTCACGGGGTGTATGTTTTGAAAGATACCCAAGTCTGTAAGGGAACCTTTCACCCTCCTCTTTTTTAAAAGACTTCTTTTATTGGGTCTTTTAATTTACATATTTTTATGTTGGGATATGTTCTCATACATCCTTATTGATGTAAATTTTATGTCCAAGTGATGAGATACACTTTTTATCTCTCATCAACTCATTTGGATGTGATGCCGTTAGGCTGTCAAGGGAACTTTTTAACCCAATTTCGATTTCTTTGGGTTCAACTTGTAGTCATTGAATATGTCATCCATTGAATATGTGTGAATGACCTTTTATTGTTTTACACTTAATATCCACTTATATTGGGTGTATATATATTTGTCACACATATTTTTGAGATTTATTTGTCCTTAATTTAAGGATACCTTCTTTATAAGGGATTTCATCACATTTGACATTTCTATTGAGGGTTCATTGTTGTTATGCACCAATTCAATCTTATATGGTGTATATACTGTCCTTTGGAGTATTATGTCATGAATCCTTTTATTCTCATGATATTATAAAGTTCTGAAAAAATGTTATTCCTCGATTATTGTATTCAAGTGTCTCTAATTTTGGTAAAACCCCTTTAACCAAAATATCGTTTTAAATGTTTTAATTATTTGTTCTTATTAATATCCATGTTTTCAAAATGGTTTTAAGGATTTATTTATATGGATATTAATGGTTTAAAATTTTAAAAGCTTCAAAGGTGGTATGGGACACTTTGATTCAAAAATCTCTTTATTAAATGTTTTAAATGGTTTTGGAAATGGTTTCTTTTTGAATGGATTCATTATTTCAATATCCTAAAATGTTATATTGTGATTGAAATGTGGAAATGTTATGTTTCCTTTATTCATGTTTATGTGATACGATTATGTTATGGTTCTTGGGCATTGTTATGAAGAACGGGTGGTTCCGTGATAAACTAAGGGCGGGTGAGCCCGATATAGCTCTCCAATGCATTGGGTAACGCGAAGGAGTGAAACGTTAAGGTTTCTCTGAAGAGAATTAGGGAATATACTGTGATGGGTATTCCAAACGTAACCAACAGGGTTACTCCCTACGTAAGAATGTTATGAATGCCTCAAGTTACCTTTATGTCTTATGTTTTCTATGATTTATTCATGATTTGATATTCCCATGTTTTATGGGTAAAGTATGATTTCATTCTTATGTATATATGAACTCATGTTTCCTTTCCATATTTTTATAACCCTTACTGAGCTTTTTATGCTCAACCCAAGTTTTTGAAATGCTTTTCAAAGGTCAAGGGAAAGGTACATGATGTGACGATAGTTTCAAGGATGTGTCAAGAAAGAATCCATGTTTGATTTTAAATAGGTTTCCATTGATGGGAAGAATGAATATTGTCTTTTATGTAACCACCTTGTTTAAATGTGGAATGTAATGCAAGTTTCATGATCTAATTCTCTAAAACTCTAAACCTGAAAAGATCCTCAATGTGTAATCTTGTAATAACTCAAGTTTAAGTAAGGTTTAAGGCTGGGGCCTTACAGTCCAACTATAAGGCCCCAGCCTTAAACCATACATAATCTTGAGTTATTACAAAATTACACGTTGAGGATCTTTTCAGGTTTAGAGTTTTAGAGAATTAGATCATAAAACTTGCATTACATTCCACATATAAACAAAGTGGTTACATAAATATAGTATTCTTCATTCCCATCAATGGAAACACGTTTAAAATAAAACATGGATTATTTCTTGACACATCCTTGACTCTATCATCTTATCATGTGCCTTTCCCTTGACCTGTGAAAAACATTTCAAAAACTTGGGATGAGCATAAAAACTCAGTATGGGTTAAAAAAAACATGGAAAGGAAACATGAGTTCATACATACATAATAATGAAATCATACTTTACCCATAAAACATAGGCACTTTAACATACCTCATAAAATCATGAATAAATCATAGAAATCATAAGACATAAAGGTAACTTGAGGCATTCATAACATTCTTACGTAGGGAGTAACCCTCTTGGTTACGTTTGGAATACCCATCACAGTATATTCCCTAAAATCTCTTCGGAGAAACCTTAACGTTTCACTCCTTCACGTTACCCAATGCATTGGAGAGCTATAACGGGATCACCCGCCCTTAGTTTATCACGGAACCACCCGTCTTTATAATAATGCCCAAGAACCATAACATAATCATATCACATAAAACATGCATAAAGGAAACATAACATTTCCACATTTCAATCACGAGATATCAATACAACACATTTATATAATAAAAACATTATGAAAACCATTTTCAATACCAAATTAAAACATGGTATTTATTTTTCTTTTAAAAAAAGAAGGTATGGCTTGAAGAGGAAGCCGAAACTCAAATAACGGTTACGACGGCGGAGAAGTCGTTGTCGCCGCATACATACGACAAAAACATTCCCTTTTTTCGTTTAGTAAACGCTTCGTATAAAAAATATTCCTTTTGAATAAACGTAAAAGTCAAAGAAAGTTGTGTATAAAATAAAATATGCCTCAATGAAAGGAGATTGAGACGAAGTCCCATACCTCGTATCCGACTTGACCCGACCGTTCTCTAATCTCCTGAATAATAAACTTGAGTTAATCTCTACTTGCTTAAGAACCTTTTTCAAGTTCATTATTCCTTTTATACCATGTTATGGACATCATGTAATCATTTAAGTTAATAATGTTCATTTTGTCGGTATTTGGTTCTTAAGTCAAAAATAGACTTCTTACACTTACATGTTGTTAATTTGGTCAAAGGTTCGTTATATCCAGAATGATATTAATGATTTGGATAGAATATATATCATATATATTCATCATATACATGTATTTATAATATTACATCACATTTAGAGGTAAGAAATGAAATGCACCATTCATGGAGACGGTAAGCCGTACGTACGCATGAACGCTACTTCCATTTCTATTTCATATTTTCTGGAATGGAATCATAATGATATAAGAGTATATTATAATTCCAGTATAATAACATGTATAATATCATTAACTTTATCCTTTACACATCCCACATATGGTATTAACGAATCAAATCACTTTCAGGGGGCGGTAGTCCGCACTTCCTAAAATGAAGATATCGTGTTCACCCATAATGGAAACCATAAAGGTATGCCCCAAATGAAAAAAACAGAAGCTTAAGGAAAACATAAACATATTATATATCATATATAAAAATAGTGACATCATAATGTCCACCTTTGAAGGTGTTAAATGAGTATTGAACAATCATCATTTCGGGAGGCAGAATTTCACCATCCACGGAAACCGTATGTTCTTTAACCATTTGATGTAGTTGTGTGAGTGTGTATCTCAAATATATATTATAACAACATCCTAGTATATTGAATATACTTTTTTTGTTACAAAAGAAGTAAATAAAAAGAGTTTAGGGGGTTGGAGAAGCAAAATAAAACAAATGAACATGAGAGAATGAATTACCTTTAAAAGTGTAACTCCTTTTGATTTGAGCCTAAAGGCTTCCTTTGAAAGGATTCTTCCCAAAGGGAATCCTCTAGGATGAGGAGAGGGATGTGGAGAGAGTAAATGGGCATGGGTTGGCCGAGCCAAAGGCTTGAGAAGTGTGTGAAATGAGGTAGAGGTGGGGGCCTTTTATAAGAGGAGAGGAGGGGCACTTTTGGAAAGTAAAGAAATATTACTTTATTTGAAAATGTGTTTCGGTTTTAAAAGGTCCCACATTGATATAATTCGTGTATAAGGTGATACGGGTTCGAAATAAACTCATCCAATTGGTTTTGGCCATGTGTAGTTCATAGATTTTACATTGTCTTTCCATTTTATTTAAATCGTCAAATAATGATGTCATCGCTGCATCATGATTATGTCATTAATAATTTAATTTATTTAATGTCTAAAAATCATAAAAAAAAACTATGATGTAGGAAATCGTTTTATCTTTCCAATGACTATTGATAATCAAATATCGGATCTTTATAACCCCATGTAAAAATTGTTTTCGTAAAACATATTATGTTTGTGTCATTTTTACTTTTACATTAAATAAAACGTTATTTATGTCATTTCCCAACCAAAATGTCTCCATGGGGTCCCCAAGTTGACCCATGGCTTGTCTTGGTCGGCCATGACATAAACAATAAGGTTGGGACATGTTTATAGGTCATTTCATATTATTAAAGCATTATTTATACCTTAAACTACACTAATCACCACTAATCGCGATTAAAAACTTAATAAGTTACTATTCACCAAAAAATTATTTTAATCTCATTGAACCACATTTTACTTCTTAATGACAACCATGTATGTAGGATTTTCAAAATTCAATACACATTAGTGGTAAACTTTCATTTAACTGAAAAATCAGTTTGCTTGATTACCACTTAGTGGTTTCACTATTCATCAAAAATTGAAGTTTTTCAGAAAATTACCAAAAATTCACCCTAAGCTATATTTGATATTCCGAATTCAAAAATGAAGTCTATTTTACAAAATTAAAATCATATAAGTCACATTAATTAATTTAATAATTAATTCCCGCTTCCAGAGCAAATAGCGTGTTTTTACAAAACAATAAGTATCAAAAGATTGACACCAGTTTAAGTCTAATTTCAAACTGAAATTGATTCCAATGACCACCATTGGATAAAATGGTAAAAATATATTCTAATTTCACTTCAAAACCAATTCAAAACAGAATCTAATCATATAAATAAATTAGATTAAAAAGCAGTTTTGATGTAAAAAGCAGTATTTTTCACTATTCATTAAAAAATGAACATTGTCAGAAAAATACCAAAAATTCACACAAACATGGTATTTATTTTTATTTTAAAAAAAAGGTATGGCTTGAAAAGGAAGCCGAAACTCAAATAACGGTTACGACGGCGGAGAAGTCGTTGTCGCCGCATACGTACGACAAAAACATTCCCTTTTGTCGTTTAGTAAACGCTTCGTATAAAAAAGATTCCTTTTGAATAAACGTAAAAGTCAAAGGGGTTTATACACCGTATAAAAGAAAGTTGTGTATAAAATAAAATATGCCTCAATGAAAGGAGATTGAGACGAAGTCCCACACCTCGTATCCGACTTGACCCGACCGTTCTCTAATCTCCTGAATAATAAACTTGAGTTAATCTCTACTTGCTTAAGAACCTTTTTCAATTTCATTATTCCTTTTATACCATGTTATGGACATCATGTAATCATTTAAGTTAATAATGTTCATTTTGTCGGTATTTGGTTCTTAAGTCAAAAATAGACTTCTTACACTTACATGTTGTTAATTTGGTCAAAGTTTCGTTATATCCAGAATGATATTAATGATTTGGATAGAATATATATCATATATATTCATCATATACATGTATTTATAATATTACATCACATTTAGAGGTAAGAAATGAAATGCACCGTTCATGGAGACGGTAAGTCGTACGTACGCATGAACGCTACTTCCATTTCTATTTCATATTTTCTGGAATGGAATCATAATGATATAAGAGTATATTATAATTCCAGTATAATAACATATATAATATCATTAACTTTATCCTTTACACATCCCACATATGGTATTAACGAATCAAATCACTTTCAGGGGGCGGTAGTCCGCACTTCCAAAAATGAAGATATCGTGTTCACCCATAATGGAAACCATAAAGGTATGCCCAAAATGAAAAAAACATAAGCTTAAGGAAAACATAAACATATTATATATCATATATAAAAATAGTGACATCATAATGTCCACCTTTGAAGGTGTTAAATGAGTATTGAACAATCATCGTTTCGGGAGGCAGAATTTCGCCATCCACGGAAACCGTATGTTCTTTAACCATTTGATGTAGTTGTGTGAGTGTGTAGCTCAAATATATCCTATAACAACATCCTAGTATATTGAAGATGCTGGTGTTGTTACAAAATAAGTAAATAAAAAAGAGTTTAGGGGGTTGGAGAAGCAAAATAAAACAAATGAACATGAGAGAATGAATTACCTTTAAAAGTGTAACTCCTTTTGATTTGAGCCTAAAGGCTTCCTTTGAAAGTATTCTTCCCAAAGGGAATCCTCTAGGATGAGGAGAGGGATGTGGAGAGAGTAAATGGGCAGGGGTTGGTCGAGCCAAAGTCTTTAGGAGTGTGTGAAATGAGGTATAGGTGGAGGCCTTTTATAAGAGGAGAGGAGGGGCACTTTTGGAAAGTAAAGAAATATTACTTTATTTGAAAATGTGTTTCGGTTTTAAAAGGTCCCACATTGATATAATTCGTGGATAAGGTGATAAGGGTTCTAAATCTACTCATCCAATTGGTTTTGGCCATGTGTAGTTCATAGATTTTACATTGTCTTTCCATTTTATTTAAATCGTCAAATAATGATGTCATCACTCCATCATTATTATGTCATTAATAATTTAATTTATTTAATGTCTAAAAATCATAAAAAAAATACTATGATGTAGGAAATCTTTTTAGATTTCCAATGACTTTTTATAATCAAATATCTGATCTTTATAACCCCTTGTAAAAATTGTTTTCGTAAAACATATTATATTTGTATCATTTTTACTTTTACATTAAATAAAAAGTTATTTATGTCATTTCCCAACCAAAATGTCTCCATGGGGTCCCCAAGTTGACCCATGGCTTTTCTTGGTCGGAAATGACACAACCAATAAGGTTGGGACATGTGTCTAGGTCATTTCATATTATTAAAGAATTATTTATACCTTAAACTACACTAATCATCAATAATCGCGATTAAAAACTTAATAAGTTACTATTCACCAAAAAATTATTTTAATCTCATTGAACCACATTTTACTTCTTAATGACAACCATGTATGTCGGATTTTCAAAATTCAATACACATTAGTGGTAAACTTTCATTTAACTGAAAAATCAGTTTGCTTGATTACCACTTAGTGGTTTCAATATTCATCAAAAATTGAAGTTTTTCAGAAAATTACCAAAAATTCACCCTAAGCTATATTTGATATTCCGAATTCAAAAATGAAGTCTATTTTACAAAATTAAAATCATATAAGTCACATTAATTAATTTAATAATTAATTCCCGCTGCCAGAGCAAATAGCGTGTTTTTACAAAACAATAAGTATCAAAAGATTGACACCAGTTTAAGTCTAATTTCAAAGTGAAATTGATTCCAATGACCACCATTGGATAAAATGGTAAAAATATATTCTAATTTCACTTCAAAACAAATTAAAAACATAATCTAATCATATAAATAAATTAGATTAAAAAGCAGTTTTGATGTAAAATGCAGTATTTTTCACTATTCATTAAAAAATGAACATTGTCAGAAAAATACCAAAAATTCACACAAGGTAAATTTTGATGTCCCAATCATAAAGGATAAGTTTATTTTGACAAACATAGTTTATAAAATTGTCAAAATATAGATTCAAAAATGGTTTGCCAATAAAAGGCAGTAAAACAATCTTTTAAGAATATTAGTGTATTCCATGCATAAGATTGTATTTATTTTCATTTTAAGCCTCTATAACACTATCTTAATCATTAATAAACATAGATAAAAATATATATTACTCATTACTTACTTGGGATGTTACATCCTTCCCCCCTTTAGAAAATTGCGTCCCCACAATTTATTTACTTATCGAATAAATGGGGGTACTTATCCCTCATTGCATTTTCAGATTCCCATGTTGCCTCTTCAATCATGTGGTTTTTCCACAAAACCTTTACCTGCTTAATAACCTTATTCCGTAACACTTGCTCCCTGTGGTCAAAAATCTGGACCGGTTGTTCCTCATAAGATAGGTTCTCTTCCAGCTGAACTACCTCTGGACTCAAAACATGAGATGGATCTGGCATATACTTTCTCAACATCGAAACGTGAAAAACATTGTGTACCTGAGATAAACTCAGAGGTAAAGCCACTCGGTATGCAACTGATCTAACTCTCTCGAGAATTTCGTATGGTCTAATGAACCTTGGACTCAACTTTCCTTTCTTAACAAATCTCATCACACTTTTCCAAGGAGAAACCTTGAGAAAAACATGATCACCTACCTCGAAAGATAGATCCTTCCTCCGGTTATCCACATAACTCTTCTGACTGCTCTGAGCCGTTCTCATGTGTTTCTGAATCAGCTGAACTTTTTCTGCCATCTCTTCTACCAAATCTGGTCCTATCAACTTTCTTTCACCCACTTCATCCCAGAAAGCTGGAGTTCGACACCGCTTCCCATATAATGCCTGAAATGGCGCCATCTGTATACTGGAATGAAAACTGTTATTATATGAAAACTCAACCAAAGAAAGATGTTGGTCCCAACTTCCCTGATAATCCATAGAACAAGCTCGTAGCATATCCTCCAGTGTCTGAATTGTTCGTTCTCACTGCCCATCTGATTGAGGATGAAAAGCTGTACTAAAATTTAATTCAGTACCCAACGACTTCTAAAGGCCTTTCCAAAAGTTAGAAGTAAACCTGGGATCACGATCCGATACAATGGAGAGAGGAACTCCATGTAACCTGACTATATCTTTAAGATACAAACGGGAAAGTTGATCAAGAGATAAAGTATCTCGTATAGCAAGGAAATGAGCAGATTTGGTCAAGCGATCAACAATAACCCAGATTGCATTATTACCTCGAGATGTCTTCGGTAATCCAACAACAAAGTCCATGGATATATTCTCCCATTTCCACTCTGGCACTGGTAAAGGCTGAAGCATCCCTTTCGGTAACTGCCGCTCTGCTTTAACCTGCTGACAAGTCAAACACTTCACAGTAAAATCAGCAATATCTCTTTTCATTCCATCCCACCAGTAATACTCCCGCAGATCTCTATACATCTTAGTACTGCCCGGATGAACTGAAAACGGAGAACTATGAGCTTCACATAACAACTCTCTCTTCAAATGTGAATCACAAGGCACACACAATCTCTACCCAAATCTCAAAACGCAATCATTATCAATGTTGAATTCAGGAAACTTACCTTTCTGAACCAGCTCTACCTTTTTCTACAACTCACTATCTTGCTTCTGTGCCTGCTTGATTCTATCTGATAGAGAAGATCTCACTAATACCTGAAACAAAACAGAAGGACATCCTGCACCAACAACTTCTATGCCAAAGTTCATCAAATCGTTAACCAAAGGATCACGTTCCAAACGCAACATTGTTAATGAAGCATTACTTTTTCGACTCAAATCATCAGCCACTTTATTTGCTTTTCCCGGATGGTAATGAATTGTACAATCATAATAATGGATTAATTCCAGCCATCTCCTTTGTATCATGTTTAACTCTTTCTGAGTGAATATATACTTTAAACTTTTGTGATCGGTATATATTTCACACTTTACTCCATACAAATGATGCCTCCAAATTTTTAAAGCAAAAACAACAGCAGCTAATTCCAAATCATGTGTAGGGTAATTTACCTCATGAGTTTTCAACTGTCGTGAAGCATAAGCAATTACCTGATCATTCTACATTAGGACGCAACCAAGTCCTTTCAATGAAGCATCACTGTATATAACAAACTCACCATTCCTGGAAGGTAGTACCAAAACTGGAGCATTCACCAATCTTCTTTTCAATTCCTGAAAACAATCATCACATTCTTTTGTCCAGATAAACATAACACCCTTCCGAGTTAGCTTAGTCATTGGACTAGATAACCGTGAAAAATTTCTAACAAACCTTCGGTAATATCCCGCCAAACCAAGGAAGCTATGAATCTCGGTTACATTTGTGGGTCTTGGCCATTCTTCCACAACTTTTGTTTTTGCAGGATCAACAGTTATTCCATCTTTAGAAACAATGTGACCAAGGAAAGAAATTTGTTGCAACCAAAACTCACACTTGCTGAATTTCCCATACAGTTTATTTTCTTTTAAGGTTTGCAGGATAACCCTTAAATGTCTTTCATTCTCTTCTTTACTTTTAGAAAACACCAAAATATCATCAATGAAAACCACCAAAAACTTATCCAAGAACTCATGGAAAATTCTATTCATTAAGTCCATGAATACAGTAGGTGCATTGGTTAGCCCAAAAGGCATCACTACGAATTCATAATGGCCATATCTCGTACGGAACGCTGTCTTCGGAATATCTGCCTCCTTTACCTTCAGCTGATGGTACCCCGATCTCAAGTCAATCTTTGAAAAAAACTGAGCTCCCTGGAGCTAATCAAACAAATCATCGATATGAGGCAAAGGATATTTGTTCTTAACAGTGATATTATTCAAGGCTCTATAATCAATGCAAAGTCTCATAGAACCATCTTTCTTTTTAACAAATAAAACAGGAGCACCCCATGGTGATGTGCTAGGTCTAATGAAACCTTTCTCTAATAAATCTTGCAATTTCTCCTTCAACTCTAAAAGTTCAATTTGTGCCATTCGATAAGGGGGTTTTGAAATTTTCTTAGCATCAGGAACTAAGTCAACATTTAACTCCACTTCGCGATCTGGTATTATTCTAGGAAACTCATCAGGAAAAACATCAGGATACTCATTTACCACTGGCACATCATTAATCTGAACTGTTCCTTTATTTTCAACGACGTGTGCAAGGTAACATTCATTTCCATCTTTTACAAGTTTCTCAGCCTCTTGATATGTTATCAAATGTAAGGGTTCATTCTTGTAAACAAAATAAAAGTCTTTCTAAAAAGAAACTTCTTTAGCTCTACAGTCAATCTTAGCATGGTAAATAGAGAGCCAATCCATACCCAGGATAACATCAAACTCTACTATAGGTAGAACAATAAGGTTTGCAAGTAGGTTCTTTCCACAGATAAGGATAGGAAGATTCTTATAAATTCTTTTTGCCTCGACACTTCCCCCAGGTGTTTTTACCAAAAGTTCAGGAGTCATTTCTTGAGATGGTATTCCCATTTTACTAGAAAAGGTTTCAGAGATGAAAGAATGTGTAGACCCCGAATCAAACAACACACTGGCATAATCTGAAAAAACAAACAAATTACCTGATACCACTTCATTTGATGGCCCGACATCTGCTGAAGTAGTTGCAAAGGATTTCACCACCCCTTTCTGCTTGTAGTCTAACTGCTTCCCTGTTTCCTCTACGGAAAACCATTCTGAACAAACATGTCTTAGATGAAGCAACATGGTAATCTTTAAATTCTATATCATTTCGAAAAAAAAAAATATTTTTGGATAATCATTTAATAGAATTCTAACTCCTAAAGTTATCTAAACCGACCTTTGATACCAACTATAAGGCCCCAGCCTTAAACCTTACTTAATCTTGAGTTATTACAAGATTACACATTGAGGATCTTTTCGGGTTTAGAGTTTTAGAGAATTAGATCATAAAACTCGCATTACATTCCACATATAAACAAAGTGGTTACATAAAGATAGTATTCTTCATTCCCATCAATGGAAACACATTTAAAATAAAACATGGATTATTTCTTGACACATCCTTGACTCTATCATCTTATCATGTACCATTCCCTTGACCTGTGAAAAACATTTCAAAAACTTGGGATGAGCATAAAAACTCAGTATGGGTTATAAAAAAACATGGAAAGGAAACATGAGTTCATATATACATAAGAATGAAATCATACTTTACCCATAAAACATAGGCACTTTAACATACCTCATAAAATCATGAATAAATCATAGAAATCATAAGACATAAAGGTAACTTGAGGCATTCATAACATTCTTACGTAGGGAGTAACCCTCTTGGTTACGTTTGGAATACCCATCACAATATATTCCCTAAAATATCTTCGGAGAAACCTTAACGTTTCACTCCTTCGCGTTACCCAATGCATTGGAGAGCTATAACGGGCTCACCCGCCCTTAGTTTATCACGGAACCACCCATCTTCATAATAATTCCCAAGAACCATAACATAATCATATCACATAAAACATGCATAAAGGAAACATAAAATTTCCACATTTCAATCACGAGATATCAATACAACACATTGATATAATAAAAACATTATGAAAACCATTTTCAATACCAAAGTAAAACATGGTATTTATTTTTCTTTTAAAAAAAAGGTATGGCTTGAAGAGGAAGCCGAAACACAAATAACGGTTACGACGGCGGAGAAGTCGTTGTCGCCGCATACGTACGACAAAAACATTCCCTTTTGTCATTTAGTAAACGCTTCGTATAAAAAAGATTCCTTTTGAATAACCGTAAAAGTCAAAGGGGTTTATACACCGTATAAAATAAAGTTGTGTATAAAATAAAATATGCCTCAATGAAAGGAGATTGAGACGAAGTCCCATACCTCGTATCTGACTTGACCCGACCGTTCTCTAATCTCCTGAATAATAAACATGAGTTTATCTATACTTGCTTAAGAACCTTTTTCAAGTTCATTATTCCTTTTATACCATGTTATGGACATCATGTAATCATTTAAGTTAATAATGTTCATTTTGTCGGTATTTGGTTCTTAAGTCAAAAATAGACTTCTTGCACTTACATGTTGTTAATTTGGTCAAAGGTTTGTTATATCCAGAATGATATTAATTATTTGGATAGAATATATATCATATATATTCATCATATACATGTATTTATAATATTACATCACATTTAGAGGTAAGAAATGAAATGCACCGTTCATGGAGACGGTAAGCCGTACGTACGCATGAACGCTACTTCCATTTCTATTTCATATTTTCTGGAATGGAATCTTAATGATATAAGAGTATATTATAATTCCAGTATAATAACATATATAATATCATTAACTTTATCCTTTACACATCCCACATATGGTATTAATGAATCAAATCACCTTCAGGGGGCGGTAGTCCGCACTACCTAAAATGAAGATATCATGTTCACCCATAATGGAAACCATAAAGGTATGCCCAAAATGAAAAAAACAGAATCTTAAGGAAAACATAAACATATTATATATCATATATAAAAATAGTGACATCATAATGGCCACCTTTAAAGGTGTTAAATGAGTATTGAACAATCATCGTTTCGGGAGGCAGAATTTTGCCATCCACGGAAACCGTATGTTATTTAACCATTTGATGTAGTTGTGTGAGTGTGTAGCTCAAATATATCCTATAAAAACAACCTAGTATATTGAATATTCTGGTGTTGTTACAAAAGAATTAAATAAAAAGAGTTTAGGGGGTTGGAGAAGAAAAATAAAACAAATGAACATGAGAGAATGAATTACCTTTAAAAGTGTAACTCCTTCTAATATGAGCCTAAAGGCTTCCTTTGAAAGGATTATTCTCAAAGGGAATCCTCTAGGATGAGGAGAGGGATGTGGAGAGAGTAAATGGGCAGGGTTTGGCCGAGCCAAAGGCTCGAGGAGTGTGTGAAATGAGGTAGAGGTGGGGGCCTTTTATAAGAGGAGAGGAGGGCCACTTTTGGTGAGTAAAGAAATATTACTTTATTTGAAAATGTGTTTCGGTTTTAAAAGGTCCCACATTGATATAATTTGTGGATAAGGTGATAAGCGTTCGAAATCCACTCATCCAATTGGTTTTGGCCATGTGTAGTTCATAGATTTTACATTGTCTTTCCATTTTATTTAAATCGTCAAATAATGATGTCATCGCTGCATCATGATTATGTCATTAATAATTTAATTTATTTAATGTCTAAAAATCATAAAAAAATACTATGATGTAGGAAATCGTTTTAGCTTTCCAATGACTATTTATAATCAAATATCTGATCTTTATAACCCCATGTAAAAATTGTTTTTGTAAAACATATTATGTTTGTGTCATTTTTACTTTTACATTAAATAAAAAGTTATTTATGTCATTTCCCAACCAAAATGTCTCCATGGGGTCCCCAAGTTTACCCATGGCTTGTATTGGTCAGCCATGACACAACCAATAAGTTTGGGACATGTGTCTAGGTCATTTCATATTATTAAAGCATTATTTATACCTTAAACTACACTAATCACCACTAATCGCGATTAAAAACATAATAAGTTACTATTCACCAAAAAATTATTTTAATCTCATTGAACCACATTTAACTTCTTAATGACAACCATGTATGTCGGATTTTCAAAATTCAATACACATTAGTGGTAAACTTTCATTTAACTGAAAAATCAGTTTGCTTGATTACCACTTAGTGGTTTCACTATTCATCAAAAATTGACGTTTTTCAGAAAATTACCAAAAATTCACCCTAAGCTATATTTGATATTACAAATTCAAAAATGAAGTCTATTTTACAAAATTCAAATCATATAAGTCACATTAATTAATTTAATAATTAATTCCCGCTGCCAGAGCAAATAGCGTGTTTTTACAAAACAATAAGTATCAAAAGATTGACACCAGTTTAAGTCTAATTTCAAAGTGAAATTGATTCCAATGACCACAATTGGATAAAATGGTAAAAATATATTCTAATTTCACTTCAAAACCAATTCAAAACATAATCTAATCATATAAATAAATTAGATTAAAAAGCAGTTTTGATGTAAAATGCAGTATTTTTCACTATTTATTAAAAAATGAACATTGTCAGAAAAATATCAAAAAAATCACACAAGGTAAATTTTGATGTCCCAATCATAAAGGATAAGTTTATTTTGACAAACATAGTTTATAAAATTTTAAAAATATAGATTCAAAAATGGTTTGCCATCAAAAGGCACTAAAACAATCTTTTAGGAATATTAGTGTATTCCATGCATAAGATTGTATTTATTTTCATTTTAAGCCTCTATAACACTATATTAATCATTAATAGACATAGATAAAAATATCTATTATTCATTACTTACTTGGGATGTTATATCCTTCCCCCCTTTAGAAAATTGAGTCCCCGAAATTTATTTACTTATCGAATAAATGGGGGTACATGTCCCTCATTGCATTTTCAGATTCCCATGTCGCCTCTTCAATCATGTGGGTTTTCCACAAAACCTTTACCTGATTAATCACCTTATTCCGTAACACTTGCTCCCTTTGGTCAAGAATCTGGACCGGTTGTTCCTCATAAGATAGGTTCTCTTCCAGCTGAACTACCTCTGGGCTCAAAACATGAGATGGATCTGGCATATACTTTCTCAAAATCGAAATGTGAAAAACATTGTGCACCTGAGATAAACTCGGAGGTAAAGCCACTCGGTATGCAACTGATCCAACTCTCTCTAGAATTTCGTATGGTCCAATGAACCTTGGACTCAACTTTACTTTCTTACCAAATCTCATCACACTTTTACAAGGGGAAACCTTGAGAAAAACATGATCACCTACCTCGAAAGATAGATCCTTTCTCCGGTTATCCGCATAACTCTTCTGCCTGCTCTGAGCTGTTCTCATGTGTTTCTGAATCAGCTGAACTTTTTCTGCCATCTCTTCTACCAATTCTGGTCCCATCAACTTCCTTTCACCCACTTCATCCCAGAAAGCTGGAGTTCGACACCGCTTCCCATATAATTCCTGAAATGGCTCCATCAGTATACTGGAATGAAAACTGTTATTATAAGAAAATTCAACCAAAGAAAGATGTTGGTCCCAAATTCCCTGATAATCCATAGAACAAGCTCGTAGCATATCCTCCAATGTCTGAATTGTTCGTTCTGACTGCCCATTTGATTGAGAATGAAAAGCTGTACTAAAATTTAATTCAGTACCCAATGACTTCTGAAGGCCTTTCCAAAATTTAAAAGTAAACCTGGGATCACGATCCGATACAATGGAGAGAGGAACTCCATGTTACCTGACTATCTCTATAAGATACAGACGGGAAAGCTTATCAGGAGAGAAAGTATCTCGTATAGAAAGGAAATGAGCAGATTTGGTCAAGCGATCAACAATAACCCAGATTGCATTATTACCTCGAGATGTCCTCGGTAATCCCACAACAAAGTCCGTGGATATGTTTTCCCATTTCCACTCTGGCACTGGTAAGGGATGAAGCATCCCTTTCGGTAACTGCTGCTCTGCTTTAACCTGTTGACATGTCAAACACTTCACAGTAAAATCAGCAATGTCTCTTTTCATCCCACCAGTAATACTCCCGCAGATCTCTGTACATCTTAGTACTGCCAGGATGAACTGAAAACAAGGAACTATGAGCCTCACATAACAACTCTTTCTTCAACTGTGAATCACAAGGCACACATAACCTCTTCACAAACCTCAAAAAACATACACAAACTTATCTAAGAACTGATGGAAAATTTTATTCATAAGGTCCATGAATACAGAAGGTGCATTGGTTAACCCAAAAGGAATAACTACAAATTCATAATGGCCATATCTAGTACGGAACGAAGTCTTCGGAACGTCTGCTTCTTTTACTTTCAACTGATGGTACCCCGACCTCAAGTCAATCTTCGAAAAATACTGAGCTCCCTGGAGCTAATCAAACAAATCATCGATATGAGGCAAAGGATATTTGTTCTTAACAGTGATATTATTCAAGGCTCTATAATCAATGCAAAGTCTCATAGAACCATCTTTACTTTTAACAAATAAAACAGGAGCACCCCATGGTGATGTGCTAGGTCTAATGAAACCTTTCTCTAATAAATCTTGCAATTGCTCCTTCAACTCTAAAAGTTCAATTTGTGCCATTCGATAAGGGGGTTTTCAAATTGGCTTAGCATCAGGAACTAAGTCAACAGAAAACTCAACTTCCTGATCTGGTATTATTCCAGGCAACTCATCAGGAAAAATATCAGGATACTCATTTACCACTGGCACATCATTAATCTGAACAGTTCCTTTATTTTCAACGACGTGTGCAAGGTAACATTCATTTCCATCTTTTACAAGTTTCTCGGCCTCTTGATATGTTATCAAAAGTAATGGTTCATTCTTATAAACAAACTGAAAGTATTTCTGAAAAGAAACTTCTTTATCTCTACAGTCAATCTTAGCATGGTAAATAGAGAGCCAATCCATACCCAGGATAACATCAAACTCTACTAGAGGTAGAACAATAAGGTTTGCAAGTAGGTTCTTTCCACATATAAGGATAGGAAGATTCTTATAAATTCTTTTTTCCTCAACATTCCCCCCATGTGTTTTTACCAAAAGTTCAGGAGTCATTTCTTGACATGGTATTCCCATTTTACTAGAAAAGGTTTCAGAGATGAAAGAATGTGTAGACCCCGAATCAAACAACACACTGGCATAATCTGAAAAAACAAACAAAGTACCTGATACAACTTCATTTGATGGCCCGACATCTGCTGAAGTAGTTGAAAAGATTTCACCACCCCTTTCTGCTTGTAGTCTAACTGCTTCCCATCACTCAAGCTCCTTGTCAGACACTCGTTTTCATAGTGACCCATCTTATTGCACTTATAACATTTCACTAACTGTAAAACATATTTGTTCTTACCTTCACCTTGATCCTTTTCAGTGCAATCACGAGCCTTATGTCACATCTTACCACATCGGTAGCACTTCCCAGAATTCAGAAGACATTCCCCAGCATGCCTTTTGCCACATTTATCACAAACTGGAAACTTAGTTCTCTTACCATCAGACTTTTTTGAAGAATTCTTACCTTTCTCCTGCCACCTCGGTCTCTTCTTCTGCTGGTTGTTATAGAAAACTTGGTCATCAGAAAACTCCATTTCCACCTTCTCAGCACATCGAACAAGCTGTTCATAACTTTTAACCTCTCGAGAAGCTAATTCCCTTCGATATTTTGGCTTTAATCCTGAGTAAAAACGATTGATTTTACTATCAAGGTCTCGAATAAAATTTGGAGCATACCTTGCCAATCGAGTGAACCTTTCTTCATAGGCAGCTACTGAGTCTTCCTCTTGCCTCAATTCCAAGAATTGCTTTTCCATCCTAAGTCGAACAGCCTTAGGAAAATACTTCTCAAGAAACATACCTTTGAATTCATCCCAGTCAAGAGCATCAATCTCATCGGCGTCCCTGATATTTTTAACCATAGACCACCACTGATCTGCTTCACCCTCCAAACGGTAAATAGCAAGACTAACATTTTGATTTTCTGAACACCCCATGACATCAAAAATCTTCTCCAGTGCTTTAATCCACCCTTCAGCTAGCACAGGGTCAGATGATCCTCTGAATGATGGTGGATGTTGCCTCATGAAATGTTCCACCACTGACATGTTCCTCTGCGGTTGGTCTGTCTGATCTCGTGTATGGATACCACCGCCATTTATCGCTTGAGTCAACTGCGCCATTACTGCAAAAAACTGTTCAGTTCCAATTCCGACCATTTCTGGATGCTGATTCGGAAGGTTATTTCCTTCTGTATGCCTTCCTAGCACTGCTTCCCTGTTTCCTCTGCGGAAAACCATTCTGAACAAACATGTCTTAGATGAAGCAACATGGTAATCTTTAAATGCTATATCATTTAAAAAAAATATTTTTGGATAATCATTTAATAGAATTCTAACTCCTAAAGTTATCTAAACCGACCTTTGATACCAACTATAAGGCCCCAGCCTTAAACCTTGCTTAATCTTGAGTTATTACAAGATTAAACATTAAGGATCTTTTCGGGTTTAGAGTTTTAGAGAATTAGATCATAAAACTTGCATTACATTCCACATATAAAAAAAGTGGTTACAGAAAGATATTATTCTTCATTCCCATCAATGGAAACACATTTAAAATAAAACATGGATTATTTCTTGACACATCCTTGACTCTATCATCTTATCATGTACCTTTCCCTTGACCTGTGAAAAACATTTCAAAAACTTGGGATGAGCATAAAAACTCAGTATGAGTTATAAAAAAACATGGAAAGGAAACATGAGTTCATATATACATAAGAATGAAATCATACTTTACCCATAAAACATAGGCACTTTAACATACCTCATAAAATCATGAATAAATAATAGAAATCATAAGACATAAAGGTAACTTGAGGCATTCATAACATTCTTACGTAGGGAGTAACCCTCTTGGTTACGTTTGGAATACCCATCACAGTATATTCCTTAAAATATCTTCGGAGAAACCTTAACGTTTCACTCCTTCGCGTTACCCAATGCATTGGAGAGCTATAACGGGCTCACCCTCCCTTAGTTTATCACGGAACCACCCGTCTTCATAATAATGCCCAAGAACCATAACATAATCATATCACATAAAACATGCATAAAGGAAACATAACATTTCCACATTTCAATCACGAGATATCAATACAACACATTGATATAATAAAAACATTATGAAAACCATTTTCAATACCAAAGTAAAACATGGTATTTATTTTTCTTTTAAAAAAAGAAGGTATGGCTTGAAGAGGAAGTCGAAACTCAAATAACGGTTACGACGGCGGAGAAGTCGTTGTCGCCGCATACGTACGACAAAAACATTACCTTTTGTCCTTTAGTAAACGCTTCGTATAAAAAAGATTCCTTTTGAATAAATTTAAAAGTCAAAGGGGTTTATACACCGTATAAAATAAAGTTGTGTATAAAATAAAATATGCCTCAATGAAAGGAGATTGAGACGAAGTCCCATACCTCGTATCCGACTTGACCCGACCGTTCTTTAATATCCTGAATAATAAACTTGAGTTAATCTCTACTTTCTTATGAATATTTTTCAAGTTCATTATTCCTTTTATACTATATTATGAACATCATGTAATCAGTTAAGTTAATAATGTTCATTTTGTCGGTATTTGGTTCTTAAGTCAAAAATAGACTTCTTACACTTACATGTTGTTAATTTGGTCAAAGGTTCATTATATCCAGAATGGTATTCATGATGTAGATATCATATATGTCATATATATTCAGTACATACTTGCATTTATAATATTAAATAATCATTTAGAGGTAAGAAATGAAATGCACCGTTCATGGAGACGGTAAGCCGTACGTACGCATGAACGCTACTTTCATTTCTATTTCGTATTTTATAGAATGGAATCATAATGATATAAAGGTATATTATAATTCCAGTATAATATCATATATAATATCATAGTTCCATCCTTTATATGTCCCACATATGGTATTTAACGAATGAAATCACTTTGAGGGGGCGGTAGTCCACACTTTCTAAAATGAAGATATCGTGTTTACCCATAATGGAAACCATAAAGGTATGCACAAAATGAAAAAAACAGAAGCTTAAGGAAAACATAAACATATTATATATAATATATAAAAATAGTGACATCATAATGGCCACCTTTGAAGGAGTTAAATGAGTATTGAAAAATCATCGTTTCGGGAGGCAGAATTTCGCCATCCACGGAAACCGTATGTTCTTTAACCATTTGATGTAGTTGTGTGAGAGTGTAGCTCAAATAAATATTATAACAAAATCCTTGTATATTTAAGATACTGGTGTTGTTATGAAATAAGTAAATAAAAAGAGTTTAGGGGGTTGGAGAAGAAAAATAAAACAAATGAACATGAGAGAATGAATTACCTTTAAAAGTGTATCTCCTTTTGATTTGAGTCTAAAGGCTTCCTTTGATAGGATTCTGCCCAAAGGGAATCCTCTAGGATGAGGAGAGGGATGTGGAGAGAGTAAATGAGCAGGGTTTGGCAGAGCCAAAGGCTTGAGGAGTGTGTCAAATGAGGTAGAGGTGGGGGCCTTTTATAAGAGGAGAGGAGGGCACTTTTGGAAAGTAAAGAAATATTACTTTATTTGAAAATGTGTTTCGGTTTCAAAAGGTCCCACATTGATATAATTCGTGGATAATGTGATAAGGCTTCGAAATCCACTCATACAATAAGTTTTGGACATGTGTAGTTCATAGATCATGGTTGTCATTAAGAAGTAAAATGTGGTTCAATGAGATTAAAATAATTTTTTGGTGAATAGTAACTTATTAAGTTTTTAATCGCGATTAGTGGTAATTAGGGTAGTTTAAGGTATAAATAATGATTTAATAATATGAAATGACCAAGAAACATGTCCCAACCTTATTGGTTGTGTAATGGCCGACCAAGAAAAGCCATGGGTCAACTTGGGGACCCCATGGAGACACTTTGGTTTGGAAATGACATAAATAACTTTTTATTAAATGTTAAAGTAAAAATAACACAAACAAGAGATGTTTTACGAAAACAATTTTTACATGGGGTTATAAAGATCCGATTTTTGATTATAATTAGTCATTGAAAAGATAAAACGATTTCCTACATCATAGTATTTTTTAATGATTTTTAGACATTAAATAAATTAAATTATTTATGACATAATAATGATGCAGCGATGACATCATTATTTGACGATTTAAATAAAATGGAAAGATAATGTAAAATATATGAACTACACATGTCCAAAACTTATTGGATGAGTGTATTTAGAAGCCTTATCACCATATCCACGAATTATATCAATGTGGGACCTTTTGAAACCGAAACACATTTTCAAATAATGTAATATTTCTTTACTTTCCAAAAGTGCCCCTCCTCTCCTCTTATAAAAGGCCCCCACCTCTACCTCATTTCACACACTACTCAAGACTTTGGCTCGGCAAACCCCTGCCCAATTACTCTCTCCACATCCCTCTCCTCATCCTAGAGGATTCACTTTGGGCATAATCCTTTCAAAGGAAGCCTTTAGACTCAAATCAAAAGAAGATACACTTTTAAAGGTTATTCATTCTCTCTTGTTCATTTGTTTTATTTTGCTTCTCCAACCCCCTAAACTCTTTTTATTTACTTCTTTTGTAACAACACCATTATCTTAAATATAATAGGATGTTTTTATAAGATATATTTGAGCTACACACTCACAGAAATACATCAAATGGTTAAAGAACATAAGGTTTCCGTGGATGGAAAAATTCTGCCTCCCGAAACGATGATTGTTCAATACTCATTTAACACCTTCAAAGGTGGCCATTATGAAGTCACTATTTTTATATATGATATATAATATGTTTATGTTTTCCTTAAGCTTCTGTTTTTTTCATTTTGGGCATACCTTTATGGTTTCCATTATGGGTAAACATGATATCTTCATTTTAGGAAGTGCGGACTACCGCCCCCTGAAAGTGATTTGATTCGTTAGTACCATATGTTGGATGTTTAAAGGATAAAGTTAATGATATTATATATGTTATTATACTGTAATTATAATATACTCTTATATTATTATGATTCCATTCAAGAAAATATGAAATATAAATGGAAGTAGCGTTCATGCGTACGTACGGCTTACCGTCTCCATGAACGGTGCATTTCATTTCTTACCTCTAAATGTGATGTAATATTATAAATACATGTATATGATGAATATATATGATATATATGTTATCCAAATCATTAATATCATTCTGGATATAATGAACCTTTGACCAAATTAACAACATGTAATTGTAAAAAGTCTATTTTTGACTTAAGAACCAAATACCGACAAAATGAACATTATTAACTTAACTGATTACATGATGTTCATAACATGGTATAAAAGGAATAATGAACTTGAAAAAGATTCATAATCAAGTAGATATTAACCCAAGTTTATTATTCAGGAGATTAAAGAACGGTCGGGTCAAGTCGGATACGAGGTATGGGACTTTGTCTCAATCTCCTTTCATTGAGGCATATTTTATTTTATACACAACTTTCTTTTATACGGTGTATAAACCCCTTTGACTTTTACGTTTATTCAAAAGGAATATTTTTTATACGAAGCATTTACTAAACGACAAAAGGGAATGTTTTTGTCGTACGTATGCGGCGACAATGACTTCTCCACCGTCGTGACCGTTATTTGAGTTTCGGCTTCCTGTACAAGCCATACCTTTTTTTTAAACGAAAAATAAATACCATGTTTTACTTTGGTATTGAAAATGGTTTTCATAATGTTTTTATTATATAAATGTGTTGTATTGATATCTCGTGATTGAAATGTGGAAATGTTATGTTTCCTTTATGCATGTTTTATGTGATATGATTATGTTATGGTTCTTGGGAATTATTATGAAGACGGGTGGTTCCGTGATAAACTAAGGGCAAGTGAGCACGTTATAGCTCTCCAATGCATTGGGTAACGCGAAGGAGTGAAAAGTTAAGGTTTCTCCGAAGAGATTTTAGGGAATATACTGTGATGGGTATTCCAAACGTAACCAAGAGGGTTACTCCCTACGTAAGAATGTTATGAATGCCTAATGAAGACGGTAAGCCGTACGTACGCATAAACGCTACTTTCATTTCTTTGTCATATTAGTGGAATTAAAACTAAATGAGAGGTATGTATATTTTAATTCCAGAATTATATTCATCATTTAGATATATCATTAATTATATATATACATTATATACATGTAATTTTAATAGTACATTACATTTGGGGATAAGAAATGAAATGCACCGTTCATGGAAACGGTAAGCCGTACGTACGCATGAACGCTACTTTCATTTCTATCTAATACTTTAATGGAAAGAAATAATAATGATATAGAGGTATATTATAATTATAGTATAACATCATATATAATAACTTTAAATCCATCCTTTACACGTCCTACATATGGCATTAACGGATCACATCACTTTTAGGGGGCGGTAGTCCGCACTTCCTTAAATGAAGATATCGTGTTTACCCATAATGGAAACGATAAATGTATGCCAAAAATGAAAAATACAGAAGCTTAAAGAAAACATAAACATATTATATATCATATATAAAAATAGTGACATCATAATGGCCACCCTTGAAGGTGTTAAATGAGTATTGAACAATCATCGTTTCGAGAGGCAGAATTTCGCCATCCACGGAAACCGTATGTTATTTAACCATTTGATGTAGTTGTGTGAGAGTGTAGCTCAAATAAAAATTATAAAAACATCCTAGTATATTAAATATACTGGTGTTGTTACAAAAGAAGTAAATAAAAAGAGTTTAGAGGGTTGGAGAAGCAAAATAAAACAAATGAACAAGAGAGAATGAATTACCTTTAAAAGTGTAACTCCCTTTTGATTTGAGCCTAAAGGCTTCCTTTGAAAGGATTCTTCCCAAAGGGAATCCTCTAGGATGAGGAGAGGGATGTGGAGAGAGTAATTGGGCAGGGGTTGGCCGAGCCAAAGTCTTGAGAAGTGTGTGAAATGGGGTAGAGGTGGGGCCTTTTATAAGAGGAGAGGAGGGGCACTTTTGGAAAGTAAAGAAATATTACTTTATTTGAAAAAGTGTTTCAGTTTTAAAAGGTCCCACATTGATATAATTCGTTGATAAGGTGATAAGGGTTCGAAATCCACTCATCCAATAAGTTTTGGACATGTGTAGTTCATAGATTTTACATTATCTTTCCATTTTATTTAAATTGTCAAATAATGATGTCATCGCTGCATCATTATTATGTCATAAATAATTTAATTTATTTAATGTCTAAAAATTATAAAAAAAATACTATGATGTAGGAAATCTTTTTAGATTTCCAATGACTATTTATAATCAAAATTTGGACTTGTATAACCCCACTCAAAAATTATTTTAGTAAAACAATTTATGTTAGTGTCATTTTCACTTTAACATTAAATAAAAATATATTAATGTCATTTTCCAACTAAAGTGGCTCCATGGTGTCCCTAAGTTGGCCCATGGCTTGTCTTGGTCGGACATGACTCACCCAATAGGTGTAGGACAAGTGTCATGGTGTTTTCACATTCTTATAATACCATTTTTACCTTAAACTACACTAATTACCTCTAATCGCGATTAATGAAAAAAAATTACTATTCACCAAAAAATTATTTTAATCTCATTTTCATGGAGACGATAAGCCGTACGTATGCATGAACGCTACTTCCATTTCTATTTCATATTTAATGGAATTAAAACATAATGATACATAAAAGTATTTTAATTCCAGTATGGTATCATATATAATATCATTAAATATACCCTTTATACGTACCACATATGGTAATAACGAATCACATCACTTTGAGGGGGCGGTAGTCCGCACTTCCTAAAATGAAGATATCGCGTATACCCATAATGGAAGCCATAAAGGTAAGCCACAAATAAAAAATACAGAATATTCAGTAATGAATAAAATTATTATATATCATATATAAAAATAGTGAAATCATAATGGCCACCTTTGAAGGTGTTAGATGAGTATTGAAAAATCATCGTTTCGGGAGGCAGAATTTCGCCATCCACAGAAACCGTATGTTCTTTAACCATTTTATGTAGTTGTGTGAGAGTGTAGCTCGAATAAATCTTATAAAAACATCCTAGTATATTGAAGATACTGGTGTTGTTACAAAAGAAGTAAATAAAAAGAGTTTAGGGGGTTGGAGAAGTATAAGGCCCCAGCCTTAAACCTTACTTAATCTTGAGTTATTAAAAGATTACACATTGAGGATCTTTTCAGGTTTAGAGTTTTAGATAATTAGATCATGAAACTTGCATTACATTCCACACTTAAGCAAAGTGGTTACATAAAAGACAGTATTCATTCTTCCCATCAACAGAAACATATTTAAAATATAACACGGATTCTTTCTTGACACATCCTTGACACTATCATCACATCATGTACCTTTCCCTTGACCTGTGAAAAACATTTCAAAAACTTGGGATGAGCATAAAAATCTCAGTAAGGGTTATAAAAATATGGAAAGGAAACATGATTTCATATATACATAAGAATGAAATCATACTTTACCCATAAAACATAGGCATATCAAATCATGAATAAATCATAGAAAACATAAGACATAAAGGTAACTTGAGGCATTCATAACATTCTTACGTAGGGAGTAACCCTCTTGGTTACGTTTGGAATACCCATCACAGTATATTCCCTAAATCTCTTCGGATAAACCTTAACGTTTCACTCCTTCGCGTTACCCAATGCATTGGAGAGCTATATCGGGCTCACCCTCCCTTAGTTTATCACGGAACCACCCGTTCTTCATAACAATGCCCAAGAACCATAACATAATCGTATCACATTGACATGAATAAAGGAAACATAACATTTCCACATTTCAATCACAATATAACATTTTAGGATATTGAAATAATGAATCCATTCAAAAAGAAACCATTTCCAAAACCATTTAAAACATTTAATAAAGAGATTTTTGAATCAAAGTGTCCCATACCACCTTGAAGCTTTTAACATTTTAAACCCTGAAAGTGATTTGATTCGTTAATACCATATGTGGGATGTGTAAAGGATAAAGTTAATGATATTATATATGTTATTATACTGGAATTATAATATACTCTTATATCATTATGATTCCATTCCAGAAAATATGAAATAGAAATGGAAGTAGCGTTCATGCGTACGTACGGTTTACCGTCTCCATGAACGGTGGATTTCATTTCTTACCTCTAAATGTGATGTAATATTATAAATATATGTATATGATGAATATATATGATATATATGTCAAATATATCTTAGGGTTTATTTTTGGGATTTTTATGAAAAACTTCAATTTTTGATGAATAGTGAAACCACTAAGTGGTACTTATAAAAACTGATTTTCCGTTTAAATGAAATTTTTCCATCATTGTGTTTTGCTTTTCAAAAATCCGACATACATGGTTGTCATTAAGAATTAAAATGTGGTTCAATTAGATTAAAATAATTTTTTGGTGAATAGTAACTTATTAAGTTTTTAATCGCGATTAGAGGTAATTAGTGTAGTTTAAGGTAAAAATGATATTATAAGAATGTGAAAACACCATGACACTTGTCCTAAACCTATTGGTTGTATCATGGCCGACCAAGACAAGCCATGGGTCAACTTGGGGACCCCATGGATCTACTTTGGTTGGGAAATGACATAAATAACATTTTATTTAATGTAAAAGTAAAATTGACACAAACATGATATGTTTTACTAAAACAATTTTTAAGTGGGGTTATACAAGTCATATTTTTGATTATAAATATTAATTGGAAAGATAAAAAGATTTCCTACATCATAGTATTTTTTTTATAATTTTTAGACATTAAATAAATTAAATTATTTATGACATAATAATGATGCAGCGATGACATCATTATTTGATGATTTAAATAAAATGGAAAGATAATGTAAAATCTATGAACTACACATGTGAAAAACTTATTGGATGAGTGGATTTAGAAGCCTTATCACCTTATCCACGAATTATATCAATGTGGTACCTTTTGAAACCGAAACACATTTTCAAATTAAGTAAAATTATTTATGACCTAATAATGATGCAGTGATGACATCATTATTTGACGATTTAAATAAAATGGAAAGACAATGTAAAGGGGTTTTACCAAAATTAGAGACACTTGAATACAATAATATAAGAATAACATTTAGTCAGAACTTTATAATATCATGAGAATAAAAGGATTCATGATATAATACTCCAAAGGACAGTATATACACCATATAAGAGTGAATTGGTGCATAACAACAATGAACCCTCAATAGAAATGTCAAATGTTATGAAATCCCTTATAAAGAAGGTATCCTTAAATTAAGGACAAATAAATCTCAAAAATATGTGTGACAAATATATATACACCCAATATAAGTGGATATTAAGTGTAAAACAATAAACGGTCATTCACACATATTCAATGGATGACATATTCAATGACTACAAGTTGAACCCAAAGAAATCGAAATTGGGTTAAAAAGTTCCCTTGACAGCCTAACGACATCACATCAAAATGAGTTGATGATAGATAAAAAGTGTATCTCATCACTTGGACATAAAATTTTCATCAATAAGGATGTATGAGAACATATCCCAACATAAAAATATGTAAATTAAAAGACCCAATAAAATAAGTCTTTTAAAAAAGAGGAGGGTGAAAGGTTCCTTTACCGACTTGGGTATCTTTCAAAACATACACCCCATGAAAGAAAGACAATAGGTCATTGATGTAAATACTCATAAACGAAAGTATATTACACAAAGAGTAGAATAATGGGTAGTACATACACCACTCAATGGAATTTGTGGCAAATGTAGCATAAATCTCACGGGAATAAAAGTGAGATGAAAAATCCCTTACGAAAACTCGGCAGCCTAACGACGCCACATAAAACTTCCGAATATGGATTGATGAGATCAAATAGAGTATCCCATCATATTACAATAGAATTTATAGCAAGTGGAATATAAAACAAAATCCCCCAACATTGTAAGGAGGAGTTTAAAAGAAGTAACATAAAGGAGAGTACTTAAAAAGAAAGAGAGAGGTTTGATCTCTTACGAAAGTTCGACAACCTAACGGCGCCACTCAAAACTTCCAAAATGGATTGATTAGAGAGAATAGGGTCTCTAATCTCATGAACATAAAAATTACAGTAAATGTAATATAAAATAACATCCCAATAATAGGAAAGATGAGCTTAAAATAAATGACATAAAAGAGTGTACTTAAAAAGAAAGAGAGTTGTAGGATCCCTTACCTCGGGTCCGACTTGACTCGATCGTTCTTTAATCTCCTGAATAGTAAACTTGAGTTAATTTCTACTTCCTTAAGAACCTTTTTCAAGTTCATTATTACTTTTATACCACTTATTACCATGTCATAAACATTGTGTAATCATTTAAGTTAATAATATTGGTTTTGCCGATATTTGGTTCTTATGTCGAAAGTGGACTTCTTACAATTACATGTTGTTCATGTGGCCAAATGTTTATTATATCCAGAATTGTATTAATTATTTAGATATCATATATGTCATATATATCCAATACATTCATGCATTTATAACATTACATAATTATTTAGAGGTAAGAAATGAAATGCACCGTTCATGGAGACGGTAAGCCGTACGTACGCATGAACGCTACTTTCATTTCTATTTCGTATTTTATAGAATGGAATAATAATGATATAAAGGTATATTATAATTCCAGTATAATATCATATATAATATCATAGTTCCCTCCTTTATACGTCCCACATATGGTACTTAACGAATCAAATCACTTTGAGGGGGCGGTATTCCGCACTTCCTAAAATGAAGATATCGTGTATACCCATAATGAAATCCATAAAGGTAAGACACAAATGAAAAATAAATAAGCATAAGTAAAACATAAACATATTATATATCATATATAAAAATAGTGACATCATAATGGCCACCTTTGAAGGTGTTAAATGAGTAATGAACAATCATCGTTTCGGGAGGCACAATTTCGCCATCCACGGAAACCGTATGTTCTTTAACCATTTGATATAGTTTTGTGAGAGTGTAGCTCTAATAAATCTTATAACAACATCCTAGTATATTTAAGATACTGGTGTTGTTACAAAAGAAATAAATAAAAAGAGTTTAGGGGGTTGGAGAAGCAAAATAAAACAAATGAGCATGAGAGAATGAATTACCTTTAAAAGTGTAACTCCTTTTGATTTGAGCCTAAAGGCTTCCTTTGAAAGGATTCTGCCCAAAAGGAATCCTCTAGGATGAGGAGAGGGATGTGTAGAGAGTAAATGGGCCTGGGTTGGCCGAGCAAAAGGCTTGAGGAGTGTGTGAAATTAAGTAGAGGTGGGGGCCTTTTATAAGAGGAGAGGAGGGGCACTTTTGGAAAGTAAGAAATATTACTTTATTTGAAAATGTGTTTCGGTTTCAAAAGGTCCCAAATTGATATAATTCGTGGATACGGTGATAAGGCTTCGAAATCCACTCATCCAATTGGTTTTGGACATGTGTAGTTCATAGATTTTACATTAGCTTTCCATTTTATTTAAATCGTCAAATAATGATGTCATCGCTGCATCATTATTATGTAATAAATAATTTAATTTATTTAATGTCTCAAAATTATAAAAAAAATACTATGATGTAGGAAATATTTTTATCTTTCCAATGACTATTTATAATCAGAATTTGGACTTGTTTAACCCTACATAATAATTGTTTTAGTAAAAAAACTCATGTTTGGGTCAATTTAATTTTAACATTAAATAAAAATATATTATTGTGATTTTCCAACTAAAGTGGCTCCATGGGGTCCCCAAGTTGGCCCATGGCTTGTCTTGGTCGGCCATGACTCACCCAATAGTTGTAGGACAAGTTTCATGGTGTTTTCACATTCTTATAATATCATTTTTACCTTAAATTACACTAATTACCTCTAATCGCGATTAAGAACTTAATAAGTTACTATTCACCAAAAAATTATTATAATCTCATTGAACCACATTTTACTTCTTAATGACAACCATTTATGTAGGATTTTTTAAATTCAAAACACAATGATGGAAAAATTTCATTTAAACGGAAAAATCAGTTTTTATAAGTACCACTTAGTGGTTGCACTATTCATCAAAAATTGATGTTTTTCAGAAAAATCCCAAAAATTAACCCTATGCTATATTTGATATTCCGAATTCAAAAATGAAGTCCGTTTTACAAAATTCAAAACATATTATTCACATTAATTAATTTAATAATTAATTCCCGCTGTCAGAGCAAATAGCGTGTTTTTATAAAACAATAAGTATCAAAAGATTGACACTAGTTTAAGTCTGATTTCAAAGTGAAATTGATTCCAACGACCACTATTGGATTTAATGGTAAAAATATTTTCTAATTTCACTTTAAAACCAATTAAAAATATAATCTAATCATATAAATAAATTAGATTAAAAAGTGGTTTTGAATTAAAACACAACATTCTACACTATTCATTAAAAAATGAACTTTATCGGAAAAATACCAAAACAAATTACACAAAGTAAAATTTGATATCCTGATTCTTAATAAGAGTTTTATTTGGTCCAAAAGAAACACGTTTACAATAAAACATAGATTATTTCTTGACACATCCTTGACTCTATCATCTTATCATGTACCTTTTCCTTGACCTGTGAAAAACATTTCAAAAACATGGGATGAGCATAAAAACTCAGTATGGGTTAAAAAAACATGGAAAGGAAACATGAGTTCATACATACATAAGAATGAAATCATAATTTACCCATAAAACATAGGCACTTTAACATACCTCATAAAATCATGAATAAATCATAGAAATCATAAGACATAAAGGTAACTTGAGGCATTCATAACATTCTTACGTAGGGAGTAACCCTCTTGGTTACGTTTGGAATACCCATCACAGTATATTCCCTAAAATCTCTTTGGAGAAACCTTAACGTTTTACTCCTTCGCGTTACCCAATGCATTGGAGAGCTATAACGGGCTCACCCGCCCTTAGTTTATCACGGAACCACCCGTCTTCATAATAATGCCCAAGAACCATAACATAATCATATCACATAAAACATGCATAAAGGAAACATAACATTTCCACATTTCAATCACGAGATATCAATACAACACATTGATATAATAAAAACATTATGAAAACCATTTTCAATACCAAAGTAAAACATGGTATTTATTTTTCTTTTAAAAAAAGAAGGTATGGCTTGAAGAGGAAGCCGAAACTCAAATAACGGTTACGACGGCGGAGAAGTCGTTGTCGCCGCATACGTACGACAAAAACATTCCCTTTTGTCATTTAGTAAACGCTTCGTATAAAAAAGATTCCTTTTGAATAAACGTAAAAGTCAAAGGGGTTTATACACCGTATAAAAGAAAGTTGTGTATAAAATAAAATATGCCTCAACGAAAGGAGATTGAGACAAAGTCCCATACCTCGTATCCGACTTGACCCGGCCATTCTTTAATCTCCTGAATAATAAACTTGAGTTAATCTCTACTTGCTTAAGAACCTTTTTCAAGTTCATTATTCCTTTTATACCATGTTATGGACATCATGTAATCATTTAAGTTAATAATGTTCATTTTGTCGGTATTTGGTTCTTAAGTCAAAAATAGACTTCTTACACTTACATGTTGTTAATTTGGTCAAAGGTTCATTATATCCAGAATGGTATTCATGATTTAGATATCATATATGTCATATATATCCAGTACATACATGCATTTATAATATTACATAATCATTTAGAGGTAATAAATGAAATGCACCGTTCATGGAGACGGTAAGCCGTACGTACGCATGAACGCTACTTTCATTTCTATTTCGTATTTTATAGAATGGAATCATAATGATATAAAGGTATATTATAATTCCAGTATAATATCATATATAATATCATAGTTCCATCCTTTATATGTCCCACATATGGTATTTAACGAATCAAATCACTTTGAGGGGGCGGTAGTCCGCACTTCCTAAAATGAAGATATCGTGTTTACCCATAATGGAAACCATAAAGGTATGCCCAAAATGAAAAAAAACAGAAGCTTAAGGAAACCATAAACATATTATATATCATATATAAAAATAGTTACATCATAATGGCCACCTTTGAAGGTGTTAAATGAGTGTTGAACAATCATCGTTTCGGGAGGCAGAATTTCGCCATCCACGGAAACCGTATGTTCTTTAACCATTTGATGTAGTTGTGTGAGAGTGTAGCTCAAATAAATCTTATAACAACATCATAGTATATTTAATATACTGTTTTTGTTACAAAAGGAGTAAATAAAAAGAGTTTATGGGGTTGGAGAAGCAAAATAAAACAAATGAACATGAGAGAATGAATTACCTTTAAAAGTGTAACTCCTTTTGATTTGAGCCTAAAGGCTTACTTTGAAAGGATTATTACCAAAGGGAATCATCTAGGATGAGGAGAGGGATGTGGAGAGAGTAAATGGGCAGGGTTTGGCCAAGCCAAATGCTTGAGGAGTGTGTTAAATGAGGTAGAGGTGGGGGCCTTTTATAAGAGGAGAGGAGGAGTACTTTTGGAAAGTAAAGAAATATTACTTTATTTGAAATTGTTTTTCGGTTTCAAAAGGTCCCACATTGATATAATTCGTGGATAAGGTGATAAGTCTTAGAAATCCACTCATCCAATAAGTTTTGGACATGTGTAGTTCATATATTTTACATTATCTTTCCATTTTATTTAAATCGTCAAATAATGATGTCATCGCTGCATCATTATTATGTCATAAATAATTTAATTTATTTAATGTCTAAAAATTATAAAAAAAATACTATGATGTATGAAATATTTTTATATTTCCAATGAATATTTATAATCAAAATGATGACTTGTATAACCCCACTTAAAAATTGTTTTAGTAAAACATATCATGTTTGTGTCAATTTTACTTTTACATTAAATAAAATGTTATTTATGTCATTTCCCAACCAAAGTGGATCCATGAGGTCCCCAAGTTGACCCATGGCTTGTATTGGTCGGCCATGATACAACCAATATGTGTAGGACAAGTGTCATGGTGTTTTCACATTCTTATAATATCATTTTTCCCTTAAACTACACTAATTACCTCTAATCGCGATTAAAAACTTAATAAGTTACTATTCACCAAAAAATTATTTTAATCTCATTGAACCACATTTTACTTCTTAATGACAACCATTTATGTCGGATTTTGGAAAATCAAAACACAATGATGGAAAAATTTCATTTAAACGGGAAATCAGTTTTTATAAGTACCACTTAGTGGTTTCACTATTCATCAAAAATTGATGTTTTTCAGAAAAATCCCAAAAATTCACCCTAACCTATATTTGATATTCTGAATTCAAAAATGAAGTCCGTTTTACAAAATTCAAAACATATAAGTCACATTAATTAATTTAATAATTAATTCCCGCTGTCATGACAAATAGCGTGTTTTTATGAAACAATAAGTATCAAAAGATTGACACTAGTTTAGGTCTGATTTCAAAGTGAAATTGATTCCAACGACCACTATTGGATTTAATGGTAAAAATATTTTCTAATTTCACTTTAAAACAAATTCAAAAAAATAATCTAATCATATAAATAAATTAGATTAAAAAGTGGTTTTGAATTAAAATACAACATTTTACACTATTCATTAAAAAATGAACTTTATTGGAAAGATACCAAAAATTTACACAAAGTAAATTTTGATGTCCCGATTCTTAATAAGAGTTTTATTTGGTCCAAAATAATGTTTAAGAGTGAACAAAACTATATTTAATGATGGTTCAACATCAAAAGGTGATAAGTGAACCTTTAGTGAAAAACTAGGGCATATACGCCTAAAATTGAATTCTTTCCGTATTTTAAGCCTTTATCTTTCAACTATAAGGCCCCAGCCTTAAACCTTACTTAATCTTGAGTTATTACAAGATTACACATTGAGGATCTTTTCGGGTTTAGAGTTTTAGAGAATTAGATCATAAAACTCGCATTACATTCCACATATAAACAAAGTGGTTACATAAAGATAGTATTCTTCATTCCCATCAATGGAAACACATTTAAAATAAAACATGGATTATTTCTTGACACATCCTTGACTCTATAATCTTATCATGTACCTTTCCCTTGACCTGTGAAAAACATTTCAAAAACTTGGGATGAGCATAAAAACTTAGTATGGGTTATAAAAAAAACATGGAAAGGAAACATGAGTTCATATATACATAAGAATGAAATCATACTTTACCCATAAAACATAGGCACTTTAACATACCTCATAAAATCATGAATAAATCATAGAAATCATAAGACATAAAGGTAACTTGAGGCATTCATAACATTTTTACGTAGGGAGTAACCCTCTTGGTTACGTTTGGAATACCCATCACAGTATATTCCCTAAAATCTCTTCGTAGAAACCTTAACGTTTCACTCCTTCGCGTTACCCAATGCATTGGAGAGCTATAACGGGCTCACCCGCCCTTAGTTTATCACGGAAACACCCATCTTCATAATAATGCCCAAGAACCATAACATAATCGTATCACATAAAACATGCATAAAGGAAACATAACATTTCCACATTTTCAAATAAAGTAATATTTCTTTACTTTCCAAAAGTGCCCATCCTCTCCTCTTATAAAAGGCCCCCACCTCTACCTCATTTCACACACTCCACAAGCCTTTGGCTCGGCCAACCCCTGCCCATTTACTCTCTCCACATCCCTCTCCTCATCCTAGAGGATTCCCTTTGGGAAGAATCGTTTCAAATAAAGCCTTTAGTCTCAAATCAAAAGGAGTTACACTTTTAAAGGTAATTCATTCTCTCATGTTCATTTGTTTTATTTTGTTTCTCCAACCCCCTAAACTCTTTTTATTTACTTCCTTTGTAACAAAACCAGTATCTTCAATATACTTGGATGTTGTTATAAGATTTATTTGAGCTACACTCTCACACAACTACATCAAATGGTTAATGAACATACGGTTTTCGTGGATGGTGAAATTCTGCCTCCCGAAACGATGATTGTTCAATACTCATTTAACACCTTCAAAAGGTGGCCATTATGATGTCACTATTTTTATATATGATATATAATATGTTTATGTTTTCCTTAAGCTTCTGTTTTTTTCATTTTGGGCATACCTTTATGGTTTCCATTATGGGTAAACACGATATCTTCATTTTAGGAAGTGCGGACTACCGCCCCCTGAAAGTGATTTGATTCGTTAATACCATGTGTGGGATGTGTAAAGGATAAAGTTAATGATATTATATATGTTATTATACTGGAATTATAATATACAAATATATCATTATGATTCCATTCTAGAAAATATGAAATAGAAATGGAAGTAGTGTTCATGCGTACGTACGGCTTACCGTCTCCATGAACGGTGCATTTCATTTCGTACCTCTAAATGTGATGTAATATTATAAATACATGTATATGATGAATATATATGATATATATTCTATCCAAATCATTAATATCATTCTGGATATAACGCACCTATGAGTGTGGTAAAATGCATCCTGGAGAATGTTTATCCAAGTCTGGTAAGTGCTTTCGGTGTGGTAAGTCTGGTCATATTGCTCGTAACTGTAAGGAAGATGATCAAGCAGGCAATGAAAATCCAACGGTAAGATGTTTTAAGTGTAATGAAATGGGTCATTATGCAAACGAGTGTCCAATGAAGAACTCAACTAGGGGAATGCAGCCAGACTACAAGCAGAAATAGGTGGTAAAATCCTTTGCAACAACTTCAGCAGTTGTTGGGCCATCGAATGAAGTGGTATCAGCTCCAGGGAGCTCGGTATTTTTCGAAGATTGACTTGAGGTCGGGGTACCATCAGTTGAAAGTAAAAGAAGAAGACGTTCCGAAGACTGTGTTCCGTACTAGATATGGCCATTATGGATTTGTAGTTATGCCTTTTGGGTTAACCAATGCACCTGCTGTATTAATGGACCTTATGAATAAAATTTTCCATGAGTTCTTGGATAAGTTTGTGTTTGTGTTTTGAGGTTTGGGAAGAGATTGTGTGTGCCTTGTGATTCACGGTTGAAGATAGAGTTGTTATGTGAAGCTCATAGTTCCCTGTTTTCAGTTCATCCTGGCAGTACTAAGATGTACAGAGATCTGCGGGAGTATTACTGGTGGGATGGAATGAAAAGAGACATTGTTGATTTTACTGTGAAGTGTTTGACATGTCAACAGGTTAAAGCAGAGCAGCAGTTACCGAAAGGGATGCTTTAGTCTTTACCAGTGCCAGAGTGTAAATGGGAAAACATATCCATGGACTTTGTTGTGGGATTACCGAGGACATCTCGAGGTAATAATGCAATCTGGGTTATTATTGATCTGTTGACCAAATCTGCTCATTTCCTTTCTATACGAGATACTTTCTCTCTTGATCAACTTTACCGTTTGTATCTTAAAGAGATAGTCAGGTTACATGGAGTTACTCTCTCCATTTTATCGGATCGTGATCCCAGGTTTACTTTTAAATTTTGGAAAGGCCTTCAGAAGTCGTTGGGTACTGAATTAAATTTTATTACAGCTTTTCATCATCAATCAGGTGGGCAGTCAGAACGAACAATTCAGACATTGGAGGATATGCTACGAGCTTGTTCTATGGATTATCAGGGAAGTTGGGACCAACATCTTTCTTTGGTTGAATTTTCTTATAATAACAGCTTTCATTCCAGTATACATATGGCACTATTTGAGACATTATATGGGAAGCGGTGTCGAACTACAGCATTTTGGAATGAAGTGGGTGAAAGGAAGCTGATGGGACCAGAATTGGTAGAAGAGATGGCAGAAAAAGTTCAGTTGATTCGGAAAACACATGAGAACATCTCAGAGCAGGCAGAAGAGTTATGCGGATAACCGGAGGAAGGATCTATCTTTTGAGGTAGGTGATCATGTTTTTCTCAAGGTTTATCCTTGGAAAAGTGTGATGAGATTTGGTAAGAAAGGAAAGTTGAGTCCATGGTTGGTTAGACCATACGAAATTCTGGAAAGAGTTGGATCAGTTGCATACCGAGTGGCTTTAACTCCGAGTTTATCTTAGGTACACAATGTTTTTCACGTTTCGATGTTGAGAAAGTATATGCCAGATCCATCTCATGTTTTGAGTCCATAGGTAGTTTAGCTGGAAGAGAACCTATCTTATGAGGAACAACCGGTCCAGATTCTTGACCACAGGGAGCAAGTGTTACGGAATAAGGTGATTCATCAGGTAAAGGTTTTGTGGAAAAACCATGTGATTGAAGAGGCAACGTGGGAATCTGAAAATGCTATGAGGGATAAATACCCCCACTTATTTTGATAAGTGAATAAAATTGCGAGGATGCAATTCCCAAAAGGGGGGAAGGATGTAACATCCCAGGTAAATAAAGAATAAAGAATTTTTATATTTATTAATATTTACGAATTAAATATTAATTTTAATTAAAAGGGGTTTCTACGTTCGATAGCGTATTCGGTACGCAATGATGAGTTTCTTTAAAAACTTACGTTGCACACAAGTAATAAAATAATATTATTTTAAATGTTAGTTAACGAGTAGCCGTTGTACTGGCAGGAATGGATAGAAATAACTAAAATATGATTATATATGTTTTTAAATGTTTTTTCATTTACCCAATAAAAGATAAAGGCTTAAAATACGGAAAGAGTTCAATTTTAGGCATTTATACCCTAATTTTCATGAAAGGTCCACTTATCACCTTTTGACGGAGAACCGTCATTAAATATAGTTTTGATCGATCTTATAAATTCTATTGGACCTAATATAACTCTTCTTTAGAATCGGGACATCAAAATTTACTTTGTGTAAATTTTTGGTACCTTTCTGATAAAGTTCATTTTTTTAATGAATAGTGTAAAATGTTGCATTTTAATTCAAACCCTCTTTTTAATCTAATTTATTTATATGATAAGATTATCTTTTGAATTGGTTTTGAAGTGAAATTAGAAAATATTTTTACCATTAAATCCAATAGTGGTCGTTGGAATTAATTTCACTTTGAAATCGGACTTAAACTAGTGTCAATCTTTTGATACTTATTGTTTCATAAAAACACGCTATTTGCTCTGACAGTGGGAATAATTTATTAAATTAATTAATGTGACTTATATGTTTTGAATTTTTTAAAATAGACTTCTTTTTTGAATTCGTAATATCAAATATAGCTTAGGGTGAATTTTTGGTAATTTTCTGAAAAACTTCAATTTTTGATGAATAGTGAAACCACTAAGTGGTACTTATAAAAACTGATTTTTCCGTTTAAATGAAATTTTGCCATCATTGTGTTTTCAATTTCAAAAATCCGACATACATGGTTTTCATTAAGAAGTAAAATGTGGTTCAATGAGATTATAATAATTTTTTGGTGAATAGTAACTTATTAAGTTCTTAATCGCGATTAGTGGTCATTAGTGTAGTTTAAGGTATAAATAATGCTTTAATAATATGAAATGACCTAGAGACATGTCCCAACCTTATTGGTTGTGTCATGGCTGACCAAGACAAGCCATGGGTCAACTTGGGGACCCCATGGAGACACTTTGTTTGGGAAATGACATAAATAACTTTTTATTTAATGTAAAAGTAAAAATGACACAAACATGATATATTTAACTAAAACAATTTTTAAATGGGGTTCTACAAGTCAGATTTTTTATTATAAATAGTAATTGGAAAGCTAAAAATATTTACTACATCATTGTATTTTTTTATAATTTTTAGACATTAAATAAAGTAAATTATTTATGACATAATAATGATGCAGCGATGACATCATTATTTGACGATTTAAATAAAATGGAAAGATAATGTAAAATCTATGAACTACACATGTACAAAACTTATTGGATGGGTGGATTTCGAAACCTTATCACCTTATACACGAATTATATCAATGTGGGACCCTTTAAAACCGAAATACATTTTCAAATAAAGTAATATTTCTTTACTTTCCAAAAGTGCCCCTCATCTCCTCTTATAAAAGGCCCCCACCTCTACCTCATTTCACACACTCCTCAAGCCTTTGGCTCGGCCAACCCATGACCATTTACTCTCTCCACATCCCTCTCCTCATACTAGAGGATTCCCTTTGGTAAGAATCCTTACAAAGTAAGCCTTTAGGCTCAAATCAAAAGGAGTTACACTTTTAAAGGTAATTCATTCTCTCATGTTCATTTGTTTTATTTTGTTTCTCCAACCCCCTAAACTCTTTTTATTTACTTATTTTGTAACAAAACCAGTATCTTCAATATACTAGGATGTTGTTATAAGATTTATTCGAGCTACACTCTCACACAACTACATCAAATGGTTAAAGAACATACAGTTTCCGTGGATGGCAAAATTCTGCCTCCCGAAACGATGATTGTTCAATACTCATTTAACACCTTCAAGGGTGGCCATTATGATGTCACTATTTTATATATGATATATAATATGTTTATTTTTTCTTTAAGCTTCTGTATTTTTCATTTTGGGTATACCTTTATGGTTTCCATTATGGGTAAACACGATATCTTCATTTAAGGAAGTGCGGACTACCGCCCCCTCAAAGTGATGTGATTCGTTAATGCCATATGTGGGACGTGTAAAGGATGGATTTAAAGTTATTATATATGATGTTATACTGGAATTATAATATACCTATATATCATTATTATTTCTTTCCATTAAAGTATGAGATAGAAATGAAAGTAGCGTTCATGCGTACGTACGGCTTACCGTCTCCATGAACGGTGCATTACATTTCTTATCCCCAAATGTAATGTACAACTATAAGGCCCCAGCCTTAAACCTTACTTAATCTTGAGTTATTACAAGATTACACATTGAGGATATTTTCGGGTTTAGAGTTTTAGAGAATTAGATCATAAAACTTGCATTACATTCCACATATAAACAAAGTGGTTACATAAAGATAGTATTCTTCATTCCCATCAATGGAAACACATTTAAAATAAAACATGGATTATTTCTTGACACATCCTTGACTCTATCATCTTATCATGTACCTTTCCCTTGACCTGTGAAAAACATTTCAAAAACATGGGATGAGCATAAAAACTCAGTATGGGTTATAAAAAAAACATGGAAAGGAAACATGAGTTCATATATACATAAGAATGAAATCATACTTTACCCATAAAACATAGGCATTTTAACATACCTCATAAAATCATGAATAAATCATAGAAATCATAAGACATAAAGGTAACTTGAGGCATTCATAACATTCTTACGTAGGGAGTAACCCTCTTGGTTACGTTTGGAATACCCATCACAGTATATTCCCTAAAATCTCTTCGGAGAAACATTAACGTTTCACTCCTTCGCGTTACCCAATGAATTGGAGAGCTATAACGGGCTCACCCGCCCTTAGTTTATCACGGAACCACCCGTCTTCAATATAATGCCCAAGAACCATAACATAATCATATCACATAAAACATGCATAAAGGAAACATAACATTTCCACATTTCAATCACGAGATATCAATACAACACATTGATATAATAAAAAAATTATGAAAACCATTTTCAATACAAAAGTAAAACATGGTATTTATTTTTCTTTTAAAAAAAGAAGGTATGGCTTGTAGAGGAAGCCGAAACTCAAATAACGGTTACGATGGCGGAGAAGTCGTTGTCGCCGCATACGTACGACAAAAACATTCCCTTTTGTCGTTTAGTAAACGCTTCGTATAAAAAATATTCCTTTTGAATAAACGTAAAAGTCAAAGGGTTTTATACACCGTATAAAGGAAAGTTGTGTATAAAATAAAATATGCCTCAACGAAAGGAGATTGAGACGAAGTCCCATACCTCGTATCCGACTTGACCCGACCGCTCTTTAATCTCCTTAATAATAAACTTGAGTTAATATCTACTTGATTATGAATCTTTTTAAAGTTCATTATTCCTTTTATACCATGTTATGAACATCATGTAATCAGTTAAGTTAATAATGTTCATTTTGTCGGTATTTGGTTCTTAAGTCAAAAATAGACTTCTTACACTTACATGTTGTTAATTTGGTCAAAGGTTCATTATATCCAGAATGGTATTCATGATGTAGATATCATATATGTCATATATATCCAGTACATACTTTCATTTATAATATTACATAATCATTTAGAGGTAAGAAATGAAATGCACCGTTCATGGAGACGGTAAGCCGTACGTACGCATGAATGCTACTTTCATTTCTATTTCGTATTTTATAGAATGGAATCATAATGATATAAAGGTATATTATAATTCCAGTATAATATAATATATAATATCATAGTTCCATCCTTTATATGTCCCACATATGGTATTTAACGAATCAAATCACTTTGAGGGGGCGGTAGTCCGCACTTCCTAAAATGAAGATATCGTGTTTACCCATAATGGAAACCATAAAGGTATGCCCAAAATGAAAAAAAAACAGAAGCTTAAGGAAAACATAAAAATATTATATATCATATATAAAAATATTGACATCATAATGGCCACCTTTGAAGGTGTTAAATGAGTATTGAACAATCATCGTTTCGGGAGGCAGAATTTCGCCATCCACGGAAACCGTATGTTCTTTAACCATTTGATGCAGTTGTGTGAGAGTGTAGCTCAAATAAATCTTATAACAACATCCTAGTATATTGAAGATACTGGTGTTGTTACAAAAGAATTAAATAAAAATAGTTTAGGGGTTTGGAGAAGCAAAATAAAACAAATGAAAATGAGAGAATGAATTACCTTTAAAAGTGTAACTCCTTTTGAGTTGAGCCTAAAGGCTTCCTTTGAAAGGATTCTGCCCAAAGGGAATCCTCTAGGATTAATAGAGGGATGTGGAGAGAGTAAATGGGCAGGGGTTGGCCGAGCCAAAGGCTTGAGGAGTGTGTGAAATGAGGTAGAGGTGGGGGCCTTTTATAAGAGAAGAGGAGGGGCACTTCTGGAAAGTAAAGAAATATTACTTTATTTGAAAATGTGTTTCGGTTTTAAAAGGTCCCAAATTGATATTATTCGTGGATAAGGTGATAAGGCTTCGAAATACACTCATCCAATAAGTTTTGGCCATGTGTAGTTCATATATTTTACATTGTCTTTCCATTTTATTTAAATCGTCAAATAATGATGTCATCGCTGCATCATTATTATGTCATAAATAATTTAATTTATTTAATGTCTAAAAATAATAAAAAAATACTATGATGTAGGAAATCGTTTTATCTTTCCAATGACTATTTATAATCAAATATCTGATCTTTATAACCCCATGTAAAAAAAAAATTTCGTGAAACATCTCTTGTTTGTGTCATTTTTACTTTAACATTTAATAAAAAGTTATTTATGTCATTTCCAAACCAAAGTGTCTCCATGGGGTCCCCAAGTTGACCCATGGCTTGTATTGGTCGGCCATGACACAACCAATAAGGTTGGGACATGTGTCTAGGTCATTTCCTATTATTAAAGCATTATTTATACCTTAAACTACCCTAATTACCACTAATCACGATTAAGAACTTAATAAGTTACTATTCACCAAAAACCATCAGTTGAAAGTAAAAGAAGCAGACATTCTGAAGACTGCGTTCCGTACTAGATATGGCCATTATGAATTTGTAGTTATGACTTTTGGGTTAACCAATGCACCTGCTGTATTCATGGACCTTATGAATAAAATATTCCATGAGTTCTTGGATAAGTTTGTGTTTGTATTTTGAGGTTTGTGAAGAGGTTATGTGTGCCTTGTGATTCACAGTTGAAGAATGAGTTGTTATGTGAGGCTCATAGTTCCCTATTTTCAGTTCATCCTGGCAGTACTAAGATGTACAGAGAACTGCGGAAGTATTACTGGTGGGATGAAAAGAGACATTGCTGATTTTACTGTGAAGTGTTTGACATGTCAACAGGTTAAAGCAGAGCAGCAGTTACCGAAAGGGATGCTTCAGCCTTTACCAGTGCCAGAGTGGAAATGGAAAACATATCCATGGACTTTGTTGTGGGATTACCGAGGACATCTCGAGGTAATAATGCAATCTGGGTTATTGTTGATCGCTTGACCAAATCTGCTCATTTCCTTTCTATACGAGATACTTTCTCTCTTGGTCAACTTTCCCGTTTGTATCTTAAAGAGATAGTCAGGTTACATGGAGTTCCTCTCTCCATTGTATCGGATCGTGATCCCAGGTTTACTTCTAACTTTTGGAAAGGCCTTCAGAAGTCGTTGGGTACTGAATTAAATTTTAGTACAGCTTTTCATCCTCAATCAGATGGGCAGTCAGAACGAAAAATTCAGACATTGGAGGATATGCTACGAGCTTGTTCTATGGATTATCAGGGAAGTTGGGACCAACATATTTCTTTGGTTGAGTTTTCATATAATAACAGTTTCCATTCCAGTATACAGATGGCACCATTTCAGGCATTATATGGGAAGCGGTGTCGAACTCCAGCTTTCTGGGATGAAGTTGGTGAAAGGAAGTTGATGGGACCAGAATTGGTAGAAGAGATGGCAGAAAAAGTTCAGCTGATTCAGAAACACATGAGAACAGCTCAGAGCAGGAAAAAGAGTTATGCGGATAACCGGAGGAAGGATCTATCTTTCGAGGTAGGTGATCATGTTTTTCTCAAGGTTTCTCCTTGGAAAAGTGTGATGAGATTTGGTAAGAAAGGAAAGTTGAGTCCAAGGTTCATTGGACCATACGAAATTCTTGAGAGAGTTGGATCAGTTGCATACCGAGTGGCTTTACCTCCGAGTTTATCTCAGGTACACAATGTTTTTCACGTTTCGATGTTGAGAAAGTATATGCCAGATCCATCTCATGTTTTGAGTCCAGAGGTAGTTTAGCTGGAAGAGAACCTATCTTATGAGGAACAACCGGTCCAGATTCTTGACCACAGGGAGAAAGTGTTACGGAATAAGGTGATTCATCAGGTAAAGGTTTTGTGGAAAAACCATGTGATTGAAGAGGCAACGTGGGAATCTGAAAATGCTACGAGGGATAAATACCCCCACTTATTTTGATAAGTGAATAAAATTGTGAGGACGCAATTCCCAAAAGGGGGGAAGGATGTAACATCCTAGGTAAATAAAGAATGAAGAATTTTTATATTTATTAATATTTACGAATTAAATATTAATTTTATTTTAAAGGGGTTTCTATGTTCAATAGCGTACCCGATACGCAATGATGAGTTTCTTTGAAACTTACGTAGCACACTAGTAATAAAATAATATTATTTTAAATGTTAGTTAACAAGTAGCCGTTGTACTGGCGGGAATGGATATAAATAACTAAAATATGATTAGATATGTTTTTAAATGTTTTTACATTTACCCAATAAAAGATAAAGACTTAAAATACGGAAAGAGTTCAATTTTAGGCAGTTATACCCTAATTTTCACGAAAGGTCCACTTATCACCTTTTGACGGAGAACCTTCATTAAATATAGTTTTGATCACTCTTATACTTTATTTTGGACCAAATATAACTCTTCTTTAGAATCGGGACATCAAAATTTACTTTGTGTAAATTTTTTGGTACCTTTCTGATAAAGTTCATTTTTTTTATGAATAGTGTAAAATGTTGTATTTCAATTCAAAACCTCTTTTTAATCTAAATTATTTATACGATTAGATTATTATTTTAATTGGTTTTAAAGTGAAATTAGAAAATATTTTTACCAGTTAATACAATGGTGGTCATTGGAATCAATTTCACTTTGAAATTGGACTTAAACTGGTGTCAATCTTTTGATACTTATTGTTTCACAAAAACACGCTATTTGTCATGACAGCGGGAATTAATTATTAAATTAATTAATTTGACTTATATGTTTTTAATTTTGTAAAATTGACTTTATTTTTGAATTCGGAATATCAAATATAGCTTAGGGTGAATTTTTGGTAATTTTCTGAAAAACTTCAATTTTTGATGAATAGTGAAACCACTAAGTGGTAATCAAGCAAACTGATTTTTCAGTTAAATGAAAGTTTACCACTAATGTGTACTGAATTTTGAAAATCCGACATACATGGTTGTCATTAAGAAGTAAAATGTGGTTCAATGAGATTAAAATAATTTTTTGGTGAATAATAACTTTTTTTCATTAATCGCGATTAGAGGTAATTAATGTAGTTTAAGGTAAAAATGATATTATAAGAATGTGAAAACACCATGACACTTGTCCTACACCTTATTGGTTGTGTCATGGCCGACCAAGACAAGCCATGGGTCAACTTGGGGACCCCATGGAGACACTTTGGTTTGGAAATGACATAAATAGCTTTTTATTAAATGTTAAGGTAAAAATGACACAAACAAGAGATGTTTTACGAAAACAATTTTTACATGGGGTTATAAAGATCAGATTTTTGATTATAAATATTCATTGGAAAGCTAAAAAGATTTCATAAATCATAGTAGTTTTTTTATGATTTTTAGACATTAAATAAATTAAATTATTTATGACATAATAATGATGCAGCGATACCATCATTATTTGACGATTTAAATAAAATGGAAAGATAATGTAAAATATATGCACTAAACATGTCCAAAACTTATTGGATGAGTGGATTTCGAAGCCTTATCACCTTATCCACGAATTATATCAATTTGGGACCTTTTGAAACCGAAACACATTTTCAAATAAAGTAATATTTCTTTACTTTCCAAAAGTGCCCTTCCTCTCCTCTTATAAAAGGCCCCCACCTCTACCTCATTTCACACACACCTCAAGCCTTTGGCTCGGCCAAACCCTGCCCATTTACTCTCTCCACATCCCTATCCTCATCCTAGAGGATTCCCTTTGGGAATAATCCTTTCAAAGGAAGCCTTTAGGCTCAAATCAAAAGGAGTTACACTTTTAAAGGTAATTCATTCTCTCATGTTCATTTGTTTTATTTTGCTTCTCCAACCCCCTAAACTCTTTTTATTTACTTCTTTTGTAACAACACCAGTATATTCAATATACTAGGATGTTGTTATAAGATTTATTCGAGCTACACTCTCATACAACTACATCAAATGGTTAAAGAACATATGGTTTCTGTGGATGGCGAAATTCTGCCTCCCGAAATGATGATTGTTCAATACTCATTTAACACCTTCAAAGGTGGCCATTATGATGTCACTATTTTTATATATGATATATAATATGTTTATGTTTTCCTTAAGCTTCTGTTATTTTCATTTTGGGCATACCTTTATGGTTTCCATTGTGGGTAAACACGATATCTTCATTTTAGGAAGTGCGGACTACCGCCCCCTGAAAGTGATTTGATTCGTTAATACCATATGTGGGATGTGTAAAGGATAAAGTTAATGATATTATATATGTTATTATACTGGAATTATAATATACTCTTATATCATTATGATTCCATTCTATAAAATACGAAATAGAAATGAAAGTAGCGTTCATGCGTACGTACGGCTTACCGTCTCCATGAACGGTGCATTTCATTTCTTACCTCTAAATGATTATGTAATATTATAAATGAAAGTATGTACTAAATATATATGACATATATGATATCTACATCATGAATACCATTCTGGATATAATGAACCTTTGACCAAATTAACAACATGTAAGTGTAAGAAGTCTATTTTTGACTTAAGAACCAAATACCGACAAAATGAACATTATTAACTTAACTGATTACATGATGTTCATAACATGGTATAAAAGGAATAATGAACTTGAAAAAGATTCATAAGTAAGTAGAGATTAACTCAAGTTTATTATTCAGGATATTAAAGAACGGTCGGGTCAAGTCGGATACGAGGTGTGGGACTTCGTCTCAATCTCCTTTCATTGAGGCATATTTTATTTTATACACAACATTCTTTTATACGGTGTATAAACCCCTTTGACTTTTACATTTATTAAAAAGGAATCTTTTTTATACGAAGCATTTACTAAACGACAAATGAATTACCTTCAAAAGTGTAACTCCTTTTGATTTGAGCCTAAAGGCTTCCTTTGAAAGGATTCTGCCCAAAGGGAATCCTCTAGGATGAGGAGAGGGATGTGGAGAGAGTAAATGGGCCGGGGTTGGCTGAGCCAAAGGCTTGAGGAGTGTGTGAAATGAGGTAGAGGTGGGGGCCTTTTATAAGAGGAGAGGAGGGGCACTTTTGGAAAGTAAAGAAATATTTCTTTATTTGAAAATGTGTTTTGGTTTTAAAAGGTCCCACATTGATATATTTCGTGGATAAGGTGATAAGGGTTCGACATCCACTCATCCAATTGGTTTTGGACATGTTTAGTTCATATATTTTACATTATCTTTCCATTTTATTTAAATCTTCAAATAATGATGTCATCACTGCATCATTATTATGTCATAAATAATTTACTTTATTTAATGTCTAAAAATTATAAAAAAAATACTATGATTTAGGAAATCTTTTTAGCTTTCCAATGACTATTTATAATCAAAAATATGATCTTTATATGCCCATGTAAAAATTGTTTTCGTAAAACATATTATGTTTGTGTCATTTTTTACTTTTACATTAAATAAAAAGTTATTTTTGTCATTTCCCAACAAAAGTGGATCCATGGGGTCCCCAAGTTGACCCATGGATTGTATTGGTCGGCCATGACACAACCAATAAGTTTGGGACATGTGTCTAGGTCATTTCATATTATTAAAGCATTATTTATACCTTAAACTACACTAATCACCACTAATCGCGATTAAAAACTTAATAAGTTACTATTCACCAAAAAAATTGTTTTAATCTCATTGAACCAAATTTTACTTCTTAATGACAACCATGTATGTCAGATTTTCAAAATTCAATACACATTAGTGGTAAACTTTCATTTAACTGAAAAATCAGTTTTCTTGATTACCACTTAGTGGTTTCACTATTCATCAAAAATTGAAGTTTTTCAGAAAATTACCAAAAATTCACCCTAAGCTATATTTGATATTCCAAATTCAAAAATGAAGTCTATTTTACAAAATTAAAATCATATAAGTCACATTAATTAATTTAATAATTAATTCCCGCTGCCAGAGAAAATAACGTGTTTTTACAAAACAATAAGTATCAAAAGATTGACACCAGTTTAAGTCTAATTTTAAAGTGAAATTGACTCCAATGACCACCATTGGATAAAATGGTAAAAATATATTCTAATTTCACTTCAAAACCAATTCAAAACATAATCTAATCATATAAATAAATTAGATTAAAAAGCAGTTTTGATGTAAAATGCAGTATTTTTCACTATTCATTAAAAAATGAACATTGTCAGAAAAATACCAAAAATTCACACAATGCTGCGGGAATCGAACCCACAACCAAAGTGCGACTGATATTTATCGCCTACCACTGGACTACGTGAAGTCCCTGGTTAGTTTGACTGATTCGTTTTAGTTATATGATTTTATGAATTAAGAGTAAGTTGATTTTGGGTTATTTATGAAAATGATTAACCTATCATAGAGGATATGTGATTAGGTTAATTACTTTTCAATACGAGACTTTAGGAGCAACTGATGTTGTTTGGAGATAAATGTTACGATTTATCTTGGAAGACTATGCGACTAAATCCTTCAAATATTTGGGTTTCAATCTTATATTGGTTTACTTTGAGGAATTTTTTTGGACAAATTTGTTTATAGAATAGTCCTCATTGATCTTTGGGTTTTGTTTGACAAATCTTGGAGGTTAAGAATAGATTTTCTTTTATAAAGGGTTATCCTTTTCTGGATTATCTGATCTTGTACTAACCTTTTTGGTTTTGGTTTTGGTTAAATCCAAAATACATGGGATGTATATAGTTCTCTTTTGGGGATTAGGTGATTCTCTAGAAGTTGATTATAGAACTCTTAATGCGAAAAAGTCTCCCTAAATACTCATCTTTCGGAAAAAATATGAGTTTGACTAAGGAATCTAGTAAAAGTTGAAAGTCAACATGATAAGTGATTATGCTTCCTTATGAATAAATTCCTCAATAAAAAGTAACTTAATACAAAAATGTTGTCTATTAACTTTTCCTACTGGGGAACCCAACACCGTTTAACCCATCACAAGTTTGTGATTTTCTTATTGTTAACTTTCTCCTAAACATGTTTTCTATCACTCTCCATCAGAACATGACCCTTTGTTTTTTCCTCCATGTCCATATTTTCATACTTGGAATCCTAGTATGGGTTAACTCGGGTGATCTCTGTGCTTATCTTTCTTTATTTTAAAGTGATTGTTCTACCGACTCTTGTGCCGATGTGGGACGTTCAAGGATGTTTCCGAGCTCAATTTTTTTTTAAAATTGCGAGGACGCAATTCCCAAAAGGGGGGAAGGATGTAACACCCCAGGTAAATAAAGAATATGACATTTCATATTTATCCATATTTGTGAATAAAATATATAAATGACTTTAAAGGGGACGCTATGCTTGATGGTGTACCCAACACGCAACAACGAGTTTCTTGGGAATCTTACGTTGCACTCTAATAATAAAATAATATTATTTTAAATGGTAGTTAACATGTAGCCATTGTAATGGCGGGAATGGATAGAAATAACTAAAATATGATTATATATGTTCTTAAATAATTTTACATTTATACAATAAAAGATAAAGGCTTAAAATACGGAAAGAATTCAATTTTAGGCGTATATGCCCTAGTTTTCACTAAAGGTTCAATTATCACCTTTTGATGGAGAACCGTCATTAAATATAGTTTTGTTCACTTTTAAACATTCTTTTGGACCAAATAACACTCTTATTAAGAATCGGGACATCAAAATTTACTTTGTGTAAATTTTTGGTATCTTTCCGATAAAGTTCATTTTTTTAATGAATAGTGTAAAATGTTGTATTTTAATTCAAAACCACTTTTTAATCTAATTTATTTATATGATTAGATTATATTTTGAATTGGTTTTAAAGTGAAATTAGAAAATATTTTTACCATTAAATCCAATAGTGGTCGTTGGAATCAATTTCACTTTGAAATCAGACTTAAACTAGTGTCAATCTTTTGATACTTATTGTTTCATAAAACACGCTATTTGTCATGACAGCGGGAATTAATTATTAAATTAATTAATGTGACTTATATGTTTTTAATTTTGTAAAACGGACTTCATTTTTGAATTCATAATATCAAATATAGCTTAGGGTGAATTTTTGGGATTTTTCTGAAAAACTTCAATTTTTGATTAATAGTGAAACCACTAAGTGGTACTTATAAAAACTGATTTCCCGTTTAAATGAAAATTTGCCATCATTGTGTTTTGATTTTCAAAAATCCGACATACATGGTTGTCATTAAGAAGTAAAATGTGGTTCAATGAGATTAAAATAATTTTTTGGTGAATAGTAACTTATTAAGTTTTTAATCGCGATTAGTGGTAATTAGTGTAGTTTAAGGTAAAAATAATGCTTTAATAAAATAAGATGAGCTTGACACACGTCTTACTCTCATTGGTTGTATCATGGCCGACCAATACAAGCCATGGGTCAACTTGGGGACCCCATGGATCCACTTTGGTTGGGAAATGACATAAATAACATTTTATTTAATGTAAAAGTAAAATTGACACAAACATGATATGTTTTACTAAAAAACTTTTTAAGTGGGGTTATACAAGTCATCTTTTTTATTATAAATATTCATTGGAAAGCTAAAAATATTTTCTACATCATAGTAGTTTTTTTATAATTTTTAGACATTAAATAAATTAAATTATTTTTGACATAATAATGATGCAGCGATGACATCATTATTTGACGATTTAAATAAAATGGAAAGATAATGTAAAATCTATGAACTAAACATGTCCAAAACTTATTGGATGAGATTATTTCGAAGCCTTATCACCTTATACACGAATTATATCAATGTGGGACCTTTTTAAACCGAAACAAATTTTCAAATAAAGTAATATTTCTTTAATTTCCAAAAGTGCCCCTCCTCTCCTCTTATAAAAGGCCCCCACCTCTACCTCATTTCACACACTCCTCAAGCCTTTGGCTCGGCCAACCCCTGCCCATTTACTCTCTCCACATCCCTCTCCTCATCCTAGAGGATTACCTTTGGGCATAATCCTTTCAAAGGAAGCCTTTAGGCTCAAATCAAAAGGAGTTACACTTTTAAAGGTAATTCATTCTCTCATGTTCATTTGTTTATTTTGATTCTCCAACCCCCTAAACTCTTTTTATTTACTTCTTTTGTAACGACAACAGTATCTTCAATATACTAGGATGTTGTTATAAGATTTATTCGACCTACACTCTCACACAACTACATCAAATGGTTAAAGAACATACGGTTTCCGTGGATGGCGAAATTCTGCCTCCCGAAACGATGATTGTTCAATACTCATTTAACACCTTCAAAGGTGGTCATTATGATGTCACTATTTTTATATATTATATATAATATGTTTATGTTTTACTTATTCTTCTGTATTTTTCATTTTTGTCTTACCTGTATGGCTTCCATTATGGGTATACGCGATATCTTCATTTTAGGAAGTGCGGACTACCGCCCCCTCAAAGTGATGTGATTCGTTAATGCCATACATGGGACGTATAAAGGATGGATTTAATGTTATTATATATGATGTTATACTGGAATTATTATATACCTATATATCATTATTATTTCTTTCCATTAAAGTATGAGATAGAAATGAAAGTAGCGTTCATGCGTACGTACGGCTTACCGTCTCCATGAACGGTGCATTTCATTTCTTATCCCCAAATGTAATGTAATATTATAAGTACATGTATATAATGGATATATATGATGAATTATATATCTAAATGATGAATATAATTCTGTAATTAAAATATACATACGTCTCATTTAGTTTTAATTCCATTAATATGACAAAGAAATGAAAGTAGCGTTCATGCGTACGTACGGCTTACCGTCTCCATGAACGGTGCATTTCATTTCTTACCTCTAAATGATTATGTAATATTATAAATACATGTATATGCTGGATATATAAGATATATATGATATCCAAATCAGGAATTTCATTCTGGATATAATAAACATTTGGCCACACGAACAACATGTAATTGTAAGAAGTCCACTTTCGACTTAAGAACCAAATATCGGCAAAACAAATATTATTAACTTAAATGATTACATAATGTTTATGACATGGTAATAAGTGGTATAAAAGTAATAATGAACTTGAAAAAGGTTCTTAAGGAATTAGAAATTAACTCAAGTTTATTATTCAGGAGATTAAAGAACGATCGAGTCAAGTCGGGCCCGAGGTAAGGGATCCTACAACTCTCTTTCTTTTTAAGTACACTCTTTTATGTCATTTATCTTAAGCTCATATTTATTATGATTGGGATGTTATTTTATATTACATTTACAGTAATTTTTATGTTCATGTGATGAGAGACCCTATTCTCTCTCATCAATCCATTTTGGAAGTTTTGAGTGGCGCCGTTAGGCTGCCGAACTTTCGTAAGAGATCTAACCTCTCTCTTTCTTTTTAAGTACTCTCCTTTATGTCACTTCTTTTAAACTCCTCCTTGCAATGTTGGGGGATTTTATTTTATATTCCACTTGCTGTAAATTCTATTGTAATATGATGGGATACTCTATTTGATCTCATCAATCCATATTCGGATGTTTTATGTGGCGCCGTTAGGCTGCCGAGTTTTCGTAAGGGATTTTTCATCTCACTTTTATTACCGTGAGATTTATGCTACATTTGCCACAAATTCCCTTGAGTGGTGTATTTACTGCCCATTATTCTACTCTTTGTGTAACATATTTTCGTTTATGAGTATTTACATCAATGATCTTTTATCCTTCTTTCATGGAGTGTATGTTTTGAAAGATACCCAAGTCGGTAAGGGAACCTTTCACCCTCCTCTTTTTTAAAAGACTTCTTTTGTTGGGTCTTTTAATTTACATATCGTTATGTTGGGATATGTTCTCATATATCCTTATTGATGTAAATTTTATGCCCATGTGATGAGATACTCTTTTTATCTCTCATCAACTCTTTTTGATGTGATGCCGTTAGGCTGTCAAGGGAACTTTTTAACCCAATTTCGATTTCTTTGGGTTCAACTTGTAGTCATTGAATATGTCATCCATTGAATATGTGTGAATGAACTTTTATTGTTTTACACTTAATATCCACTTATATTGGGTGTATATATATTTGTCACACATATTTTTGAGATTTATTTGTCCTTATTTTAAGGATACCTTCTTTATAAGGGATTTCATCACATTTGACATTTCTATTGAGGGTTCATTGTTGTTATGCACCAATTCACTCTTATGTGGTGTATATACTGTAATTTGGAGTATTATATCATGAATCCTTTTATTCTCATGATATTATAAAGTTCTGACTAAATGTTATTCCTCGATTATTGTATTCAAGTGTCTCTAATTTTGGTAAAACCCCTTTAACCAAAATATCGTTTTAAATGTTTTAATTATTTGTTCTTATTAATATCCATGTTTTCAAAATGGTTTTAAGGATTTATTTATATGGATATTAATGGTTTAAAATTTTAAAAGCTTCAAGGTGGTATGGGACACTATGAGTCAAAAATCACTTTATTAAATGTTTTAAATGGTTTTGGAAATGTTTTCTTTTTGAATGGATTCATTATTTCAATATCCTAAAATATTATATTGTGATTTAAATGTGGAAATGTTATGTTTCCTTTATTCATGTTTATGTGATACGATTATGTTATGGTTCTTGGGCATTGTTATGAAGAACGGGTGGTTCCATGATAAACTAAGGGCGGGTGAGCCCGTTATAGCTCTCCAATGCATTGGGTAACGTGAAGGAGTGAAACGTTGGTTTCTCCGAAGAGATTTAGGGAATATACTGTGATGGGTATTCCAAACGTAACCAAGAGGGTTACTCCCTATGTAACAATGTTATGAATGCCTCAAGTTACCTTTATGTCTTATGTTTTCTATGATTTATTCATGATTTGATATGCCTATGTTTTATGGGTAAAGTATGATTTCATTCTTATGTATATATGAACTCATGTTTCCTTTCCATATTTTTATAACCCTTACTGAGCTTTTTATGCTCATCCCAAGTTTTTGAAATGCTTTTCACAGGTCAAGGGAAAGGTACATGATGTGACGATAGTGTCAAGGATGTGTCAAGAAAGAATCCGTGTTTTATTTTAAATAGGTTTCCATTGATGGGAAGAATGAATATTGTATTTTATGTAACCACATTGTTTAAATGTGGAATGTAATGCAAGTTTCATGATCTAATTCTCTAAAACTCTAAACCTGAAAAGATCCTCAATGTGTAATCTTGTAATAACTCAAGTTTAAGTAAGGTTTAAGGCTGGGGCCTTACACCATGACACTTTTCCTACACCTATTGGGCGAGTCATGGCCGACCAAGGCAAGCCATGGGACAACTTGGGGACCCCATGGAGCCACTTTAGTTGGAAAATGACAATAATATATTTTTATTTAATGTTAAAATTAAAAATGACACAAACATGATATGTTTTACTAAAAAAATTTTTAAGTGGGGTTATACAAGTCATATTTTTTATTATAAATATTCATTGGAAAGCTAAAAATATTTCCTACATCATAGTAATTTTTTTATAATTTTTAGACATTAAATAAATTAAATTATTTATGACATCATAAGGATGCAGTGATGACATCATTATTTAACGATTAAAATAAAATGGAAAGATAATGTAAAATCTATGAACTACACATGTCCAAAACTTATTGGATGGGTGGCTTTCGAACCTTTATAACCTTATCCACGAATTATATCAATGTGGGACCTTTTAAAACCGAAACACATTTTCAAATAAAGTAATCTTTCCTTACATTCCAAAAGTGCCCCTCCTCTCCTCTTATAAAAGGACCCCACCTCTACCTCTTTTCACACACTCCTCAAGCCTTTGGCTCGGCCAACCCCTGCCCATTTACTCTCTCCATATCCCTCTCCTCATCCTATAGGATTACCTTTGGGAATAATCCTTTCAAAGGAAGCCTTTAGGCTCAAATCAAAAGGAGTTACGCTTTTAAAGGTAATTCATTCTCTCATGTTCATTTGTTTTATTTTGCTTCTCCAACCCCCTAAACTCTTTTTATTTACTTATTTTGTAACAACACCAGTATCTTCAATATACTAGGATGATGTTATAATATTTATTCGAGCTACACTCTCACACAACTCCATCAAATGGTTAAAGAACATACGGTTTCTGTGGATGGTGAAATTCTGCCTCCCGAAACGATGATTGTTCAATACTCATTTAACACCTTCAAAGGTGGACATTATGATGTCACTATTTTTATATATGAAATATAATATTTTTATGTTTTATTTATGCTTCTTTATTTTTCATTTTTGTCTTACCTTTATGGCTTCCATTATGGGTATACGCGATATCTTTATTTAAGGAAGTGCGGACTACCGCCCCCCTCAAAGTGATTTGATTCGTTAAATACCATATGTGGGATGTATAAAGGTTGGAAATATGATATTATATATGATATTATACTGGAATTATAATATACCTTTATATCATTCCATTCTATAAAATACGAATTAGAAATGAAAGTAGCGTTCATGCGTACGTACGGCTTACCATCTCCATGAACGGTGCATTTCATTTCTTACCTCTAAATGATTATGTAATGTTATAAATTCATGCATGTACTGGATATATATGACATATATGATATATACATAATTAATAAAATTCTGGATATAATAAACATTTTGCCACACGAACAACATGTAATTGTAAGAAGTCCACTTTCGACTTAAGAACCAAATATCGGCAAAACAAATATTATTAACTTAAATGATTACATAATGTTTATGACATGGAAATAAGTGATATAAAAGGAATAATAAGCTTGAAAAAGGTTCTTAATCAAGTATAAATTAACTCAAGTTTATTATTCAGGAGATTAAAGAACGATCGAGTCAAGTCGAACCCGAGGTAAGGGATCCTACAACTCTATTACTTTTTAAGTACACTCTTTTATGTCATTTATTTTAAGCTCATCTTTCTTATGATTGGGATGTTCTTTTATATTAAATTTACTGTAATTTTTATGTTCATGTGATGAGAGACCCTATTCTCTCTCATCAATCCATTTTGTAAGTTTTGAGTGGCGCCGTTAGGCTGCCGAACTTTCGTAAGAGATCTAACCTCTCTCTTTCTTTTTAAGTACTCTCCTTTATGTCACTTCTTTTAAACTCCTCCTTGCAATGTTGGGGGATTTTCTTTTATATTCCACTTTCTGTAAATTCTATTGTAATATGATGGGATACTCTATTTGATCTCATCAATCCATATTCGGAAGTTTTATGTGGCGCCGTTAGGCTGCCGAGTTTTCGTAAGGGATTTTTCATCTCACTTTTATTCCCGTGAGATTTATGCTACATTTTCCACAAATTCCATTGAGTGGTGTATGTACTACCCATTATTCTACTCTTTGTGTAATATAATTTCATTTATGAGTATTTAAATCAATGATATATTGTCCTTCTTTAATGGGGTGTATGTTTTGAAAGATACCCAAGTCGGTAAGGGAACCTTTCACCCTCCTCTTTTTTAAAAGACTTCTTTTGTTGGGTCTTTTAATTTACATATTTTTATGTTGGGATATGTTCTCATATATCCTTATTGATGTAAATTTTATGTCCAAGTGATGAGATACACTTTTTATCTCTCATCAACTCCCAATATAAGTGGATATTAAGTGTAAAACAATAAAAGGTCATTCACACATATTCAATGGATGACATATTCAATGACTACATGTTGAACCCAAAGAAATCGAAATTGGGTTAAAAAGTTCCCTTGACAGCCTAACGGCATCACATCAAAATGAGTTGATGAGAGATAAAAAGTGTATCTCATCACTTGGACATAAAATTTACATCAATAAGGATATATGAGAACATATCCCAACATAACAATATGTAAATTAAAAGACCCAACAAAAGAAGTCTTTTTAAAAAAGAGGAGGGTGAAAGGTTCCCTTACCGACTTGGGTATCTTTCAAAACATACACCCCATGAAAGAAGGACAATAGATCATTGATGTAAATACTCATAAACGAAATTATATTACACAAAGAGTAGTATACTGGGCAGTACATACACCACTCAATGAAATTTGTGGCAAATGTAGCATAAATCTCACGGGAATAAAAGTGAGATGAAAAATCCCTTACGAAAACTCGGCAGCCTAACGGCGCCACATAAAACTTCCGAATATGGAATGATGAGATCAAATAGGGTATCTCATCACATTACAATAAAATGTACAGAAAGAGTAATATAAAAGAACATCCCTCAACATTACAAATAGGAGCTTAAAAGAAGTGACATAAAGGAGAGTACTTAAAAAGAAAGAGAGTTGTAGGATCCCTTACCTCGGGTCCGACTTGACTCGATCGTTCTTTAATCTCCTGAATAATAAACTTGAGTTAATTTATAATTCCTTAAGAACCTTTTTCAAGTTCATTATTACTTTTATACCACTTATTACCATGTCATAAACAGTATGTAATCATTTAAGTTAATAATATTTGTTTTGCCGATATTTGGTTCTTAAGTCGAAAGTGGACTTCTTACAATTACATGTTGTTCGTGTGGCCAAATGTTTATTATATCCAGAATTGTATTAATTATGTAGATATCATATATGTCATATATATTCAGTACATGCATGCATTTATAACATTACATAATCATTTAGAGGTAAGAAATGAAATGCACCGTTCATGGAGACGGTAAGCCGTACGTACGCATGAACGCTACTTTCATTTCTATTTCGTATTTTATATAATTGAATAATAATGATATAAAGGTATATTATAATTCCAGTATAATATCATATATAATATCATATTTCCATCTTTATACATCCCACATATGGTATTTAACGAATCAAATCACTTTGAGGGGGCGGTAGTCCGCACTTCCTTAAATGAAGATAGCGCGTATACCCATAATGGAAGCCATAAAGGTAAGAAAAAAATGAAAAATACATAAGCATAAATAAAGAATAAACATATTATATATCATATATAAAAATAGTGACATCATAATGTCCACCTTTGAAGGTGTTAAATGAGTATTGAACAATCATCGTTTCAGGAGGCAGAATTTCACCATCCACGGAAACCGTATGTTATTTAACCATTTGATGTAGTTGTGTGAGAGTGTAGCTCGAATAAATCTTATAACAACATCCTAGTATATTGAAGATACTGGTGTTTTTACAAAAGAAGTAAATAAAAAGAGTTTAGGGGGTTGGAGAAGCAAAATAAAACAAATGAACATGAGAGAATGAATTACCTTTAAAAGTGTAACTCCTTTTGATTTGAGCCTAAAGGCTTCCTTTGAAAGGATTCTGCCCAATGGTAATCCTCTAGGATGAGGAGAGAGATGTGTAGAGAGTAAATGGGCAGGGTTTGGCCGAGCCAAAGGCTTGAGGAGTGTGTGAAATGAGGTAGAGGTGGCGGCCTTTTATAAGAGGAGAGGAGGGGCACTTTCGGAAAGTAAAGAAATATTACTTTATTTGAAAATGTGTTTCGGTTTCAAAAGGTCCCAAATTGATATAATTCGTGGATAAGGTGATAAGGCTTCGAAATCCACTCATCCAATAAGTTTTGGACATGTGTAGTTCATAGATTTTACATTATCTTTCCATTTTATTTAAATCGTCAAATAATGATGTCATCGATGCATCATTATTATGTCATAAATAATTTAATTTATTTAATGTATAAAAATTATAAATAAAATACTATGATGTAGGAAATCTTTTTATCTTTCCAATAAATATTTATAATAAAGAATATGACTTGTATAACCCCACTTAAAAATTTCTTTATTAAAACATATCATGTTTGTGTCAATTTTACTTTTACATTAAATAAAATGTTATTTATGTCATTTCCCAACCAAAGTGGATCCATGGTCCCCAAGTTGACCCATGGCTTGTCTTGGTCGGCCATGATACAACCAATGAGGGTAAGACATGTGTCAAGCACATCTCATTTTATTAATGCATTATTTTTACCTTAAACTACACTAATTACCACTAATCGCGATTAAAAACTTAATAAGTTACTATTCACCAAAAAATTATTTTAATCTCATTGAACCAAATTTTACTTCTTAATGACAACCATGTATGTCGGATTTTTGAAAATCAAAACACAATGATGGCAAAATTTCATTTAAACGGAAAATCAGTTTTTATAAGTACCACTTAGTGGTTTCACTATTCATCAAAAATTGAAGTTTTTCAGAAAAATCCCAAAAATTCACCCTAATCTATATTTGATATTATGAATTCAAAAATGAAGTCCGTTTTACAAAATTCAAAACATATAAGTCACATTAATTAATTTAATAATTAATTCCCGCTGTCATGACAAATAGCGTGATTTATGAAACAATAAGTATCAAAAGATTGACACTAGTTTAAGTCTGATTTCAAAGTGAAATTGATTCCAACGACCACTATTGGATTTAATGGTAAAAATATTTTCTAATTTCACTTTAAAACCAATTCAAAATATAATCTAATCATATAAATAAATTAGATTAAAAAGTGGTTTTGAATTAAAATACAACATTTTACACTATTCATTAAAAAAATGAACTTTATCGGAAAGATACCAAAAATTTACACAAAGTAAATTTTGATGTCCCAATTTTTCTTTTAAAAAAAGAAGGTATGGCTTAAAGAGGAAGCTGAAACTCAAATAACGGTTACGACGGCGGAGAAGTCGTTGTCGCCGCATACGTATGACAAAAACATTCTCTTTTGTCGTTTAGTAAACTCTTCGTATAAAAAAGATATCTTTTGAATAAACGTAAAAGTCAAAGGGGTTTATACACCGTATAAAAGAAAGTTGTGTATAAAATAAAATATGCCTCTATGAAAGGAGATTGAGACGAAGTCCCATACCTCGTATCCGACTTGACCCGACCGTTTTTTAATATCCTGAATAATAAACTTGAGTTAATCTCTACTTGATTATGAATATTTTTCAAGTTCATTATTCCTTTTATACCATGTTATGAACATCATGTAATCAGTTAAGTTAATAATGTTCATTTTGTCGGTATTTGGTTCTTAAGTCAAAAATAGACTTCTTACACTTACATGTTGTTAATTTGGTCAAAGGTTGATTATATCCAGAATGATATTCATGATGTAGATATCATATATGTCATATATATCCAGTACATACTTGAATTTATAATATTACATAATCATTTAGAGGCAAGAAATGAAATGCACCGTTCATGGAGACGGTAAGCCGTACGTACGCATGAATGCTACTTTCATTTCTATTTCGTATTTTATAGAATGGAATCATAATTATATAAAGGTATATTATAATTCCAGTATAATATAATATATAATATCATAGTTCCATCCTTTATATGTCCCACATATGGTATTTAACGAATCAAATCACTTTGAGGGGGCGGTAGTCCGCACTTCCTAAAATGAAGATATCGTGTTCACCCATAATGGAAACCATAAAGGTATGCCCAAAATGAAAAAAACAGAATCTTAAGGAAAACATAAACATATTATATATCATATATAAAAATAGTGACATCATAATGGCCACCTTTGAAGGTGTTAAATGAGTATTGAACAATCATCGTTTCGGGAGGCAGAATTTCGCCATCCACGGAAACCGTATGTTCTTTAACCATTTGATGTAGTTGTGTGAGTGTGTAGCTCAAATATATCTTATAACAACATCCTAGTATATTGAAGATGCTGGTGTTGTTACAAAATAAGTAAATAAAAAGAGTTTAGGGGGTTGGAGAAGCAAAATAAAACAAATGAACATGAGAGAATGAATTACCTTTAAAAATGTAACTCCTTTTGATTTGAGCCTAAAGGCTTCCTTTGAAAGGATTATGCTCAAAGGGAATCCTCTAGGATTATGAGAGGGATGTTGAGAGAGTAAATGGGCAGGGTTTGGCCGAGCCAAAGGCTTGAGGAGTGTGTGAAATGAGGTAGAGGTGGGGGCCTTTTATAAGAGGAGAGGAGGGGCACTTTTGGAAAGTAAAGAAATATTACTTTATTTGAAAATGTGTTTCGGTTTTAAAATGTCCCACATTGATATAATTTGTGGATAAGGTGATAAGGGTTCGAAATCCACTCATCCAATTGGTTTTGGCCATGTGTAGTTCATAGATTTTACATTGTCTTTCCATTTTATTTAAATCGTCAAATAATGATGTCATCGCTGCATCATTATTATGTCATAAATATTTTAATTTATTTAATGTCTAAAAATCATAAAAAAATACTATGATGTAGGAAATCCTTTTAGCTTTCCAATGACTATTTATAATCAAATATCTGATCTTTATAACCCCATGTAAAAATTGTTTTTGTAAAACATATTATGTTTGTGTCATTTTTACTTTTACATTAAATAAAAAGTTATTTATGTCATTTCCCAACCAAAATGTCTCCATGGGGTCCCCAAGTTGACCCATGGCTTGTCTTGGTCGGACATGACACAACCAATAATGTTGGGACATGTGTCTAGGTCATTTCATATTATTAAAGCATTATTTATACCTTAAACTACACTAATCACCACTAATCGCGATTAAAAACTTAATAAGTTACTATTCACCAAAAAAATTATTTTAATCTCATTGAACCTCATTTTACTTCTTAATGACAACCATGTATGTCGGATTTTCAAAATTCAATACACATTAGTGGTAAACTTTCATTTAACTGAAAAATCAGTTTGCTTGATTACCACTTAGTGGTTTCACTATTCATCAAAAATTGAAGTTTTCCAGAAAATTACCAAAAATTCACCCTAAGCTATATTTGATATTCCGAATTCAAAAATGAAGTATATTTTAAAAAATTAAAATCTTATAAGTCACATTAATTAATTTAATAATTAATTCCCGCTGCCAGAGCAAATAGCGTGTTTTTACAAAACAATATGTATCAAAAGATTGACACCAGTTTAAGTCTAATTTCAAAGTGAAATTGATTCCAATGACCACCATTGGATAAAATGGTAAAAATATATTATAATTTCACTTCAAAACCAATTAAAAACATAATCTAATCATATAAATAAGATTATATGGAATTTATTTTATTCTAAAAACATTACGGCTTGTTGAGGAAGCCAAAGACCAAATAATACTCACGGCGGCAGAAAAGGTCGTTGTCGCTGCGTACGTTAAAAGAAACATTCCTTTTTGTCGTTTTGTAAAACGCTTCGTAGAAAAAGATTACTTTTGTATAAAAGTAAAAGTCAAAGGGGTTTATACACCGTATAAAAGAAAGTTGTGTATAAAACGAAATATGCCTCAATGAAAGGAGATTGAGACGAAGTCCCTTACCTCGGGTCCGACTTGACTCGATCGTTCTTTAACATCCTGAATAATAAACTCTAGTCAATTTATACTTGATTAAAAACATTTTTAAAGTTCATTATTCCTTTTATATCACTTATTTCCATGTTATAAACATTATGTAACCATTTATGTTAATAATGTTTGTTTTGTCAATATTTGGTTCTTAAGTTGAAAGTTGACTTCTTACAATTACATGTTGTTCATGTGGTCAAAAGTTCTTTATATCCAGAATGAAATTCCTGATTTAGATATATATCATATATATCCATCATATACATGTATTTATAATATTACATAATCATTTAGAGGTAAGAAATGAAATGCACCGTTCATGGAGACGGTAAGCCGTACGTACGCATGAACGCTACTTTCATTTCTTTGTCATATTAATGGAATTAAAACTAAATGAGAGGTATGTATATTTTAATTCCATAATTATATTCATCATTTAGATATATCATTAATTACATATATCCATTATATACATGTACTTTTAATAGTACATTACATTTGGGGATAAGAAATGAAATGCACCGTTCATGGAGACGGTAAGCCGTACGTACGCATGAACGCTACTTTCATTTCTATCTCATACTTTAATGGAAAGAAATAATAATGATATAGAGGTATATTATAATTCCAGTATAACATCATATATAATAACTTTAAATCCATCCTTTACACGTCCCACATATGGCATTAACGAATCACATCACTTTGAGGGGGCGGTAGTCCGCACTTCCTTAAATGAAGTTATCGTTTTTACCCATAATGGAAACCATGAAGATATGCCAAAAATAAAAAATAAAGAAGCTTAAAGAAAACATAAACATATTATATATCATATATAAAAATAGTGACATCATAATGGCCACCTTTGAAGGTGTTAAATGAGTATTGAACAATCATCGTTTCGGGAGGCAGAATTTCGCCATCCACGGAAACCGTATGTTCATTAACCATTTTATGTAGTTGTGGGAGAGAGTAGCTCAAATAAATCTTATAAAAACATCCTAGTATATTGGAGATACTGGTGTTGTTACAAAAGAAGTAAATAAAAAGAGTTTAGCTGGTTGGAGAAGCAAAATAAAACAAATGAACAAGAGAGAATGAATTACCTTTAAAAGTGTAACTCCTTTTGATTTGAGCCTAAAGGCTTCTTTTGAAAGGATTCTGCCCAAAGGGAATCCTCTAGGATGAGGAGAGAAATGTGGAGAGAGTAAATGGGTAGGGTTTGGCCGAGCCAAAGGCTTGAGAAGTGTGTGAAATGAGGTAGAGGTGGGGGCCTTTTATAAGAGGAGAGGAGGGGCACTTTTGGAATGTAAAGAAATATTACTTTATTTGAAAATGTGTTTCGGTTTTAAAAGGTCCCACATTGATATAATTCGTGGATAAGGTGATAAGGCTTCGAAATCCACTCATCCAATTGGTTTTGGCCATGTGTAGTTCATAGATTTTACATTATCTTTCCATTTTATTTAAATCGTCAAATAACGATGTCATCGTTTCATCATTATTATGTATTAAATAATTTAATTTATTTAATGTCTAAAAATAATAAAAAAATACTATGATGTAGGAAATATTTTTAGCTTTCCAATGACTATTTATAATCAAAAATCTGATATTTATAACCCCATGTAAAAATTGTTTTTGTAAAACATCTCTTGTTTGTGTCATTTTTACTTTAACATTTAATAAAAAGTTATTTATGTCATTTCCAAACCAAAGTGTCTCCATGGGGTCCCCAAGTTGACCCATGGCTTTTCTTGGTCGGCCATGACACAACCAATAAGGTTGGGACATGTGTCTAGGTCATTTCATATTATTAAAGCATTATTTATACCTTAAACTACACTAATTACCACTAATCGCCCTTAGTTTATCACGGAACCACCCGTCTTCATAATAATGCCCAAGAACCATAACATAATCATATCACATAAAACATGAATAAAGGAAACATAAAATTTCCACATTTCAATCATGAGATATCAATACAACACACTGATATAATAAAAACATTATGAAAACCATTTTCAATACCAAAGTAAAACATGGTATTTATTTTTCGTTTAAAAAAAAGGTATGGCTTGTAGAGGAAGCCGAAACTCAAATAACGGCCACGGCGGCGGAGAAGTCGTTGTCGCCGCATACGTACGACAAAAACATTCCCTTTTGTCATTTAGTAAATGCTTCGTATAAAAAAGATTCCTTTTGAATAAACGTAAAAGTCAAAGGGGTTTATACACCGTATAAAAGAAAGTTGTGTATAAAATAAAATATGCCTCAATGAAAGGAGATTGAGACGAAGTCCCATACCTCGGGTCCGACTTGACTCGATCGTTCTTTAACGCCCTGAATAATAAACTTGAGTTAATTTATACTTGATTAAGAACCTTTTTAAAGTTCATTATTCCTTTTATATCACTTATTTCCATGTTATAAACATTATGTAACAATTTAAGTTAATAATGTTTGTTTTGTCAATATTTGGTTCTTAAGTCGAAAGTGGACTTGTTACAATTACATGTTGTTCGTGTGGTAAAAAGTTCTTTATATCCAGATTGAAATTCCCGATTTGGATATAATATGTATCATATATATCCAGCATATACATGTATTTATAATATTACATAATCATTTAGAGGTAAGAAATGAAATGCACCGTTCATGGAGACGGTAAGCCGTACGTACGCATGAACGCCACTTTCATTTCTTTGTCATATTAGTGGAATTAAAACTAAATGAGAGGTATGTATATTTTAATTCCAGAATTATATTCATCATTTAGATATATCATTAATTATATATATACATTATATACATGTAATTTTAATAGTACATTACATTTGGGGATAAGAAATGAAATGCACTGTTCATGGAGACGGTAAGCCGTACGTACGCATGAACGCTACTTTCATATCTATCTCATACTTTAATGGAAATAAATAATAATGATATAGAGGTATATTATAATTCATTTATAACATCATATATAATAACTTTAAATCCATCCTTTACACGTCCCACATATGGCATTAACGAATCACATCACTTTTAGGGGGCGGTAGTCCGCACTTCCTTAAATGAAGATATCGTGTTTACCCATAATGGAAACCATAAAGGTATGACAAAAATGAAAAATACAGAAGCTTAAAGAAAACAAAAACATATTATATATCACATATAAAAATAGTGACATCATAATGGCCACCCTTGAAGGTGTTAAATGAGTATTGAACAATCATCGTTTCGGGAGGCAGAATTTTGCCATCCACGGAAACCGTATGTTCTTTAACCATTTGATGTAGTTGTGTGAGAGTGTAGCTCAAATAAATATTATAACAACATCCTAGTATATTGAAGATACTGGTGTTGTTACAAAATAAGTAAATAAAAAGAGTTTAGAGGGTTGGAGAAGCAAAATAAAACAAATGAACAAGAGAGAATGAATTACCTTTAAAAGTGTAACTCCCTTTTGATTTGAGCCTAAAGGATTCCTTTGAAAGGATTATGCCCAAAGGGAATCCTCTAGGATGAGGAGAGGGATGTGGAGAGAGTAATTGGGAAGGGGTTGGCCGAGCCAAAGGCTTGAGAAGTGTGTGAAATGGGGTACAGGTGTGGGCCTTTTATAAGAGGAGAGGAGGGGCACTTTTGGAAAGTAAAGAAATATTACTTTATTTGAAAATGTGTTTCGGTTTTAAAAGGTCCCACATTGATAGAATTCGTGGATAAGGTAATAAGGGTTTGAAATCCACTCATCCAATTGGTTTTGGACATGTGTAGTTCATAGATTTTACATTATCTTTCTATTTTATTTAAATCGTCAAATAATGATGTCATCGCTGCATCATTATTATGTCATAAATAATTAAATTTATTTAATGTCTAAAAATTATAAAAAAATACTATGATATAGAAAATCTTTTTAGCTTCCCAATTACGTTTTATAATAAAAAATATGATCTTTATAACCCCATGTAAAAATTGTTTTCGTAAAACATATTATGTTTGTGTCATTTTTACTTTTACATTAAATAAAAAGTTATTTATGTCATTTCCCAACCAAAGTGTCTCCATGGGGTCCCCAAGTAGACCCATGGCTTGTCTTGGTCGTCCATGACACAACCAATGAGGGTAGGACATGTGTCAAGATCATATTATTCTATTAAAGCATTATTTTTACCTTAAACTACACTAATTACCACTAATCACGATTAATGAAAAAAAGTTACTATTCACCAAAAAATTATTTTAATCTCATTGAACCACATTTTACTTCTTAATGACAACCATGTATGTCATATTTTCAAAATTCAGTAGACATTAGTTGTAAACTTTCATTTAACTGAAAAATCAGTTTGCTTGATTACCACTTAGTGGTTTTACTATTCATCAAAAATTGAAGTTTTTCCAAAAATTACAAAAAATTCACCCTAAGCTATATTTGATATTACGAATTCAAAAACGAAGTCTATTTTACAAAATTCAAAAGATAGAGGTCACATTAATTAATTTAATAATTAATTCCCGCTGTCAGAGCAAATAGCGTGTTTTTATGAAACAATAAGTATCAAAATATTGACACCAGTTTAAGTCCAATTTCAAAGTGAAATTGACTCTAATGACCACCATTGGATTAAATATGCGGTGACAATGACTTCTCCGCCGTCGTGACCATTATTTGAGTTTCAGCTTCATCTACAAGCCATACATTTTTTTTAACGAAAAATAAATACCATGTTTTAATTTGGTATTGAAAATGGTTTTCATAATGTTTTTATTATATCAATGTGTTGTATTGATATCTTGTTATTGAAATGTGGAAATGTTATGTTTCCTTTATGCATGTTTTATGTGATATGATTATGTTATGGTTCTTGGGAATTATTATGAAGACGGGTGGTTCCGTGATAAACTAAGGGCGGGTGAGCCCGTTATAGCTCTCCAATGCATTGGGTAACGCGAAGGAGTGAAACGTTAAGGTTTCTCCGAAGAGATTTTAGGGAATATACTGTGATGGGTATTCCAAACATAACCAAGATGGTTACTCCCTACGTAAGAATGTTATGAATGCCTCAAGTTACCTTTATGTCTTATGATTTCTATGATTTATTCATGATTTTATGAGGTATGTTAAAGTGCCTATGTTTTATGGGTAAAGTATGATTTCATTCTTATGTATGTATGAACTCATGTTTCCAATAATCGAGGAATAACATTTAGTCAGAACTTTATAATATCATGAGAATAAAAGGATTCATGATATAATACTCCAAAGGACAGTATATACACCATATAAGAGGGAATTGGTGCATAACAACAATGAACCCTCAATAGAAATGTCAAATGTGATGAAATCCCTTATAAAGAAGGTATCCTTAAAATAAGGACAAATAAATCTCAAAAATATGTGTGAAAAATATATATACACCCAATATAAGTGGATATTAAGTGTAAAACAATAAAAGGTCATTCACACATATTCAATGGATGACATATTCAATGACTACAAGTTGAACCCAAAGAAATCGAAATTGGGTTAAAAAGTTCCCTTGACAGCCTAACGACATCACATCAAAAAGAGTTGATGAGAGATAAAAAGAGTATCTCATCACTTGGAAATAAAATTTACATCAATAAGGATATATGAGAACATATCACAACATAACGATATGTAAATTAAAAGACCCAACAAAATAAGTCTTTTAAAAAAGAGGAGGGTGAAAGGTTGCCTTACCGACTTGGGTATCTTTCAAAACATACACTCCATGAAAGAAGGAAAAAATATCATTGATGTAAATACTCATAAACGAAAGTATATTACACAAAGAGTAGAATAATGGGCAGTACATACACCACTCAATGGAATTTGTGGCAAATGTAGCATAAATCTCACGGGAATAAAAGTGAGATGAAAAATCCCTTACGAAAACTCGGTAGCCTAACGACGCCACATAAAACTTCTGAATATGGATTGATGAGATCAAATAGAGTATCCCATCATATTACAATAGAATTTAAAGCATGTGGAATATAAAATAAAATCCCCCAACATAACAAATAGGAGCTTAAAAGAAGTGACACAAAGGAGAGTACTTAAAAAGAAAGAGAGAGGTTAGATCTCTTACGAAAGTTCGGCACCCTAATGGCGCCACTCAAAACTTCCAAAATGGATTGATGAGAGAGAATAGGGTCTCTCATCACATGAACATAAAAATTACAGTAAATTTAATATAAAAGATCATCCCAATAACAAGAAAGATGAGCTTTAAAAGGAATGACATAAAAGTGTGTACTTAAAAAGAAAGAGAGGAGTAGGATCCCTTACCTCGGGTCCGACTTGACTCGATCGTTCTTTAATCTCCTGAATAATAAACTTGAGTTAATTTCTAATTCCTTAAGAACCTTTTTCAAGTTCATTATTACTTTTATACCACTTATTACCATGTCATAAACATTATGTAATCATTTAAGTTAATAATATTTGTTTTGCCGATATTTGGTTCTTAAGTCGAAAGTGGACTTCTTACAATTACATGTTGTTCGTGTGGCCAAATGTTTATTATATCCAGAATTGTATTCATTATGTAGATATCATATATGTAATATATATCCAGTAAATTCATGCATTTATAACATTACATAATCATTTAGAGGTAATAAATGAAATGCACCGTTCATGGAGACGGTAAGCCGTACGTACGCATGAACGCTACTTTCATTTCTATTTCGTATTTTATAGAATGGAATAATAATGATATAAAGGAATATTATAATTACAGTATAATATCATATATAATATCATATTTCCATCCTTTATACATCCCACATATGGTATTTAACGAATCAAATCACTTTGAGGGGGTGGTAGTCCGCACTTCCTTAAATGAAGATATCGCGTATACCCATAATGGAATCCATAAAGGTAAGACAAAAATGAAAAATACAGAAGCATAAATAAAACATAAAAATATTATATATCATATATAAAAATAGTGACATCATAATGGCCACCTTCTAAGGTGTTAAATGAGTATTGAACAATCATCGTTTCGGGAGGCAGAATTTCACCATCCACGAAAACCGTATGTTCTTTAACCATTTGATGTAGTTTTGTGAGAGTGTAGCTAGAATAAATCTTATAACAACATCCTAGTATATTGAAGATACTTGTGTTGTTACAAAAGAAGTAAATAAAAAGAGTTTAGGGGGTTGGAGAAGCAAGATAAAACAAATGAACATGAGAGAATGAATTACCTTTAAAAGTGTAACTCCTTTTGATTTGAGCCTAAAGGCTTCCTTTGAAAGGATTCTGCCCAAAGGGAATCCTCTAGGATGAGTAGAGGGATTTGGAGAGAGTAAATGGGCAGGTTTTGGCCGAGCCAAAGGCTTGAGGAGTGTGTTAAATGAGGTAGAGGTGGGGGCCTTTTATAAGAGGAGAGGAGGGGTACTTTTGGAAAGTAAAGAAATATTACTTTATTTGAAAATGTGTTTCGGTTTCAAAAGGTCCCACATTGATATAATTCTCGTATAAGGTGATAAGGCTTCGAAATCCACTCATCCAATAAGTTTTGGACATGTGTAGTTCATAGATTTTACATTATCTTTCCATTTTATTTAAATCGTCAAATAATGATGTCATCGCTGCATCATTATTATGTCATAAATAATTTAATTTATTTAATGTCTAAAAAATATAAAAAAAATAATATGATGTAGGAAATTTTTTTAGCTTTACAATGAATATTTATAATCAAAAATATGACCTGTATAACCCCACTTAAAAATTGTTTTAGTAAAACATATCATGTTTGTGTCAATTTTACTTTTTCATTAAATAAAATGTTATTTATGTCATTTCCCAACCAAAGTAGATCCATGGGGTCCCCAAGTTGACCCATGGCTTGTCTTGGTCGGCCATGATACAACCAATAGGTGTAGGACAAGTGTCATGGTGTTTTAACATTCTTATAACATCATTTTTACCTTAAACTACACTAATTACCTCTAATCGCGATTAAAAACTTAATAAGTTACTATTCACCAAAAAATTTATTTTAATCTCATTGAACCACATTTTACTTATTAATGACAACCATGTATGTCAGATTTTTGAAAATAAAAACACAATGATGGCAAAATTTCATTTAAACGGAAAATCAGTTTTTATAAGTACCACTTAGTGGTTTCACTATTCATCAAAAATTGAAGTTTTTCAGAAAAATCCCAAAAATTCACCCTAAGCTATATTTGATATTCTGAATTCAAAAATGAAGTCCGTTTTAAAAAATTCAAAATTTACTTTGTATAAATTTTTGGTATCTTTCCGATAAAGTTCATTTTTTTAATGAATAGTGTAAATGTTGTGTTTTAATTCAAAACCTCTTTTTAATCTAATTTATTTATATGATTAGATAATATTTTGAATTGTTTTTAAAGTGAAATTAGAAAATATTTTTACCATTAAATCCGATAGTGGTCGTTGGAATTAATTTCACTTTGAAATCAGACTTAAACTAGTGTCAATCTTTTGATACTTATTATTTTATAAAAACACGCTATTTGCTATGACAGCGGGAATTAATTATTAAATTGAATAATGTGACTAATATGTTTTGAATTTTGTAAAACGGACTTCATTTTTGAATTTGGAATATCAAATATAGCTTAGGGTGAATTTTTGGGATATTTCCGAAAAACTTCAATTTTTGATGAATAGTGAAACCACTAAGTGGTACTTATAAAAACTGATTTTCCGTTTAAATGAAATTTTGCCATCATTGTGTTTTGAATTTCAAAAATCCGACATACATGGTTGTCATTAAGAAGTAAAATGTGGTTCAATGGGATAAAAATAATTTTTTGGTGAATAGTAACTTATTAAGTTTTTAATCGCAATTAGTGGTAATTAGTGTCGTTTAAGGTAAAAATGATATTATAAAAATGAGAAAACACCATGACACTTGTCCTACACCCATTGGGTGAGTCATGTCCGACCAATACAATCCATGGACCAACTTGGGGACCCCATGGAGTCACTTTAGTTGAGAAATGACAAAAATTACTTTTTATTTAATGTTAAAGTGAAAATGACACTAACATGAATAGTTTTACTAAAATAATTTTTAAGTGGGGTTATACAAGTCCAAATATTGATTATAAATAGTCATTGGAAAGCTAAAAAGATTTCCTACATCATAGTAATTTTTTTATAATTTTTAGGCATTAAATAAATTTAATTATTTATGACATAATAATGATGCAGTGATGACATCATTATTTAACGATTAAAATAAAATAGAAATATAATGTAATATCTATGACCTACACATGGCCAAAACCAATTGGATGAGTGGATTTCGAAGCCTTGTCACCTTATCCAAGAATTATATCAATGCGTGACCTTTTGAAACCGAAACACATTTTCAAATAAAGTAATATTTCTTACTTTCCAAAAGTACACCTCCTCTCCTCTTATAAAAGGCCCCCACCTCTACCTCTTTTCCAACGCTCCTCAAGCCTTTGGCTCGGCCAAACCCTGCCCATTTACTCTCCCCACATACCTCTACTCATCCTAGAGGATTCCCTTTGGGCAGAATCCTTTCAAAGGAAGCCTTTAGGCTCAAATCAAAAAGAGTTACACTTTTAAAGGCAATTCATTCTCTCATGTTCATTTGTTTTATTTTGCTTCTCCAACCCCCTAAACTATTTTTATTTACTTCTTTTGTAACAACAAAAGTATCTTCAATATACTAGGATGTTGTTATAAGATTTATTCGAGCTACACTCCCACACAACTACATCAAATGGTTAAAGAACATACGGTTTCTGTGGATGGCGAAATTCTGCCTCTCGAAACGATGATTGTTCAATACTCATCTAACACCTTCAAAGGTGGCCATTATGATGTCACTATTTTTATATATGATATATAATATGTTTATTATTTACTTATCCTTCTGTATTTTTTATTTGTGGCTTTCCTTTATGGCTTCCATTATGGGTATACGTGATATCTTCATTTTAGGAAGTGCGGACTATCGCCCCCTCAAAGTGATGTGATTCGTTAATGCCATACGTGGGACATATAAAGGATGGATTTAATGTTATTATATATGATGTTATACTGGAACTATTATATACCTCTATATCATTATTATTTATTTCCATTAAAGTATGAGATAGAAATGAAAGTAGCGTTCATGCGTACGTACGGCTTACCGTCTCCATGAACGGTGCATTTCATTTCTTATCCCCAAATGTAATGTACTATTAAAAGTACATGTATATAATGGATATATATAATGAATGATACATCTAAATGATGAATATAATTTTGTAATTAAAATATACATACCTCTAATTTAATTTTAATTCCATTAATATGAGAACGAAATGGGAGTAGCGTTCATGCGTACGTATGGCTTACCGTCTCCCTGAACGGTGCATTTCATTTCTTACCTCTAGATGATTATGTAATATTATAAATACATGTATATGTTGGATATATATGATATATATGATATCCAAATCCGGAATTTCATTCTGGATATAAAGAACCTTTGACCACACGAACAACATGTAATTGTAAGAAGTCCACTTTCGACTTAAGAACCAAATATCGACAAAACAATCATTATTAACTTAATGATTACATAATGTTTATAATATGGAAATAAGCGATATAAAAGGAATAATAATCTCGAAAAGGGTTCTTAATCAAGTAGTAATTAACTCAAGTTTATTATTCAGGAGATTAAAGAACGATCGAGTCAAGTCGGACCTGAGGTAAGGGATCCTACTCCTCTCTTTCTTTTTAAGTACACACTTTTATGTCATTCCTTTTAAAGCTCATTTTTCTTGTTATTGGGATGATATTTTATATTAAACATACTGTAATTTTTATGTTCATGTGATGAGAGACCCTATTCTCTCTCATCAATCCATTTTGGATGTTTTGAGTGGCGTCGTTAGGCTGCCGAACTTTCGTAAGAGATCTAACCTCTCTCTTTCTTTCTAAGTACTCGCCTTTATGTCACTTCTTTTAAGCTCCTCTTTGTAATGTTGGGGGATGTTATTTTATATTCCTCTTTCTGTACATTTTATTGTAATATGATGAGATACCCTATTTGATCTCATCAATCCATATTTAGAAGTTTTATGTGGCGCCGTTAGGCTGCCGAGCTTTCGTAAGGGATTTTTCATCTCACTTTTATTCCCGTGAGATTTATGCTACATTTGCCACAATTTCCTTTGAGTGGTGTATGTACTGCCCATTATTTTACTCATTGTGTAAAATACTTTCTTTTATGAGTATTTACATCAATGTTGTATCGTCCTTCTTTCACGAGGTGTATGTTTTGAAAGATACCCATGTCGGTAAGGGAACCTTTCACCCTCCTCATTTTAAAAGACTTTGTTTGTTATGTCTTTTAATTCACATACTATTATGTTGGGATATGTTCTTCTATATCCTGATTGATGTAAATTTTATGTCCATGTGATGAGATAGACTTTTTATCTCTCATCAACTCATTTTGATGTGATGTCGTTAGGCTGTCAAGGGAACTTTTTAACCCAATTTCGATTTCTTTGGGTTCAACATGTAGTCATTGAATATGTCATCCATTGAATATGTGTGAATGACCTTTTATTGTTTTACACTTAATATCCACTTAAATTGGGTGTTTTTATATTTTTCACACATATTTTTGAGATTGATTTGTCCTTAATTTAAGGATACCTTCTTTATAAGGGATTTCATCACATTTGACATTTCTATTGAGGGTTCATTGTTGTTATGCACCAATTCACTCTTATATGGTGTATATACTGTCCTTTGGAGTATTATATTATGAATCCATTTATTCTCATGATATTATAAAGTTCTGACTAAATTTTATTCCTCAATTGTTATATTCAAGTGTCTATAATTTTGGTAAAACCACTTTAACCAAAATATCGTTTTAAATGTTTTAATTATTTTTTTTCCTTATTAATATCCATGTTTTAGAAATGTTTTTAAGGATTTATTTATATGGATATTAATGGTTTAAAGTTTTAAGCTTCAAGGTGGTATGGGACACATTGATTCAAAAATATCTTTATTAAATGTTTTAAATGGTTTTGGAAATGGTTTCTTTTTGAATGGATTCATTATTTCAATATACTAAAATGTTATATTGTGATTGAAATGTGGAAATGCTATGTTTCCTTTATGCATGTTTTATGTGATACGATTATGTTATGGTCCTTGGGCATTGTTATGAAGAACGGGTGGTTCCGTGATAAACTAAGGGCGGGTGAGCCCGTTATAGCTCTCCAATGCATTGGGTAACACGAAGGAGTGAAACATTAAGGTTTCTCCGAAGAGATTTAGGGAATATACCGTGATGGGTATTCCAAACGTAACCAAGAGGGTTACTCCCTACGTAAGAATGTTATGAATGCCTCAAGTTACCTTTATGTCTCATGTTTTCTATGATTTATTCATGGATTATTTCTTGACACATCCTTGACTCTATCATCTTATCATGTACCTTTCCCTTGACCTGTGAAAAACATTTCAAAAACGTGGGATGTGCATAAACACTCAGTATGGGTTAAAAAAACATGGAAAGGAAACATGAGTTCATACATACATAAGAATGAAATCATACTTTACCCATAAAACATAGGCACTTTAACATACCTCATAAAATCATGAATAAATCATAGAAATCATAAGACATAAAGGTAACTTGAGGCATTCATAACATTCTTACGTAGGGAGTAACCCTCTTGGTTACGTCTGGAATACCCATCACAGTATATTCCCTAAAATCTCTTCAGAGAAACCTTAACATTTCACTCCTTCGCGTTACCCAATGCATTGGAGAGCTATAACGGGCTCACCCGCCCTTAGTTTATCACCAACTATAAGGCCCCAGCCATAAACCTTACTTAATATTGATTTAAAAGAATAATTCACATTGAGGATCTTTTCAGGTTTAGAGTTTTAGAGAATTAGAACATAACTATTACATCTCAAAAGATTACAAAGTAGTCACTTATACTAAGTTTCCATAATAATAAAAAAAATCTTGAAAGAAACATGTCTAGTTACATGTCTTATATAGCATGACATTCCCTTGATCCCATCCTTGACCTTATTCCACTTTAAGTCCTGTGAAAAACATTTCGAAAAACTTGGGGTGAGCATAAAAAGCTCAGTAAGGGATACACAAATAATGAAAACTGTTAGTTTTTCAAAATCAAGTAAACCATGTATACTCTATCAAAGTAATACCTTCACTTTCATGAAGTAGTAAAAACTCTTCAATGAATAAAGTATCATTACTTACCTTTTTGTAACCAAAGTATTAGCAAAAAACCCATATAAAGAACACATAACATATATAAAGGTAACTTGGGACATAAGCATACTTAAGTGAAATAACCATACGGTCGACTTCCACACATATCACTTAATGGAATAGCCATACGGCCAATTTCCATACATACTTAATGGAATAGCCATACGGCCGACTTCCATACCCAATGCAATGGAGGTTATAACGTAACCACCCGTCCTAGTATTCACGGCACCACCCGTCATATGGTTTATAACGTAACCACCCGTTAAAATGTCCAAGTACCAATATAAAATCATAAAACATAAAACCAATATGAAGGAATGATAACATTTCCACATCACAATATATCATAATAGAATCCTTTATCAAAACCATTTTCAATACCAAAATACATAAAAGAGTATATGGTATTTATTTTATTTTAAAAACATTACGGCTTGTTGAGGAAGCCAAATAACAAATAATACTCGCGGTGGCGGAAAAGGTCCTTGTCACCGCGTACGTTAAAAAACATTCCTTTTTTCGTTTAGTAAAACGCTTCGTAGAAAAAGATTCCTTTTGTATAAAAGTAAAAGTCAAAAGGGTTTATACACCGTATAAAAGAAATTTGTGTATAAAATGAAATATGCCTCAATGAAAGGAGATTGAGACAAAGTCCCTTACCTCGGGTCCGACTTGACTCGATCGTTCTTTAACGTCCTGAATAATAAACTTGAGTTAATTTATACTTGATTAAGAAAATTTTTAAAGTTCATTATTCCTTTTATATAACTTATTTACATGTTATAAACATTATGTAACCATTTAAGTTAATAATGTTTGTTTTGTCAATATTTGGTTCTTAAGTCGAAAGTTGACTTCTTACAATTACATGTTGTTCGTGTGGTCAAAAGTTCTTCATATCCAGAATGAAATTACTGATTTTGATATCATATATATCATATATATCCAGAATATACATGTATTTATAATATTACATAATCATTTAGAGGTAAGAAATGAAATGCACCGTTCATGGAGACGGTAATCCGTACGTACGCATGAACGCTACTTTCATTTCTTTGTCATATTAATGGAATTAAAACTAAATGAGAGGTATGTATATTTTAATTACAGAATTATATTCATCATTTAGATATATCATTAATTAAATATATCCATTATATACATGTACTTTTAATAGAACATTACATTTGGGGATAAGAAATGAAATGCACCGTTCATGGAGACGGTAAGCCGTACGTACGCATGAACGCTACTTTCATTTCTATCTCATACTTTAATGGAAAGAAATAATAATGATATATAGGTATATTATAATTCCATTATAACATCATATATAATAACTTTAAATCCATCCTTTACACGTCCCACATATGGCATTAACGAATCACATCACTTTGAGGGGGCGGTAGTCCGCACTTCCTTAAATGAAGATATCGTGTTTACCCATAATGGAAACCATAAAGGTATACACAAAATGAAAAATACAGAAGCTTAAAGAAAAAATAAACATATTATATATCATATATAAAAATAGTGACATCATAATGGCCACCCTTGAAGGTGTTAAATGAGTATTGAACAATCATCCTTTCGGGAGGCAGAATTTCGCCATCCACGGAAACCGTATGTTCTTTAACCATTTGATGTAGTTGTGTGAGAGTGTAGCTCTAATAAATCTTATAACAACATCCTAGTATATTGAATATACTGGTTTTGTTACAAAATAAGTAAATAAAAAGAGTTTATGGGGTTGGAGAAACAAAATAAAACAAATGAACATGAGAGAATGAATTACCTTTAAAAGTGTAACTCCTTTTGATTTGAGCCTAAAGGCTTCCTTTGTAAGGATTATTCCCAAAGGGAATCCTCTATGACGAGGAGAGGGATGTGGAAAGAGTAAATGGGCAGGGGTTGGCCGAGCCAAAGGCTTGAGGAGTGTGTGAAATGAGGTAGAGGTGGGGGCCTTTTATAAGAGGAGATGAGGGGCACTTTTGGAAAGTAAAGAAATATTACTTTATTTGAAAATGTGTTTCGGTTTTAAAAGTTACCACATTGATATAATTCGTGGATAAGGTGATAAGGTTTCTAAATCCACCCATCCAATAAGTTTTGGACATGTGTAGTTCATAGATTTTACATTATCTTTCCATTTTATTTAAATCGTCAAATAATGATGTCATCGCTGCATCATTATTATGTCATAAATAATTTAATTTATTTAATGTCTAAAAATTATAAAAAAATACTATGATGTATTAAATCTTTTTATCTTTCCAATGACTATTTATAATAAAAAAGATGACTTGTATAACCCCACTTCAAAATTGGTTTAGTAAAAAATATCATGTTTGTGTCATTTTTACTTTTACATTAAATAAAAAGTTATTTATGTCATTTCCCAACCAAAGTGGATTCATGGGATCCTCAAGTTGGCCCATGGCGTGTCTTGGTCGGCCATGACTCACCCAATAGGTGTAGTGCAAGTGTCATGGTGTTTTCACATTCTTATAATATCATTTTTACCTTAAATTACACTAATTACCACTAATCGCGATTAAGAACTTAATAAGTTACTATTCACCAAAAAATTATTATAATCTCATTGAACCACATTTTACTTCTTAATGAAAACCATGTATGTCGGATTTTTGAAATTCAAAACACAATGATGGCAAAATTTCATTTAAACGGAAAAATCAGTTTTTATAAGTACCACTTAGTGGTTTCACTATTCATCAAACATTGAAGTTTTTCAGAAAATTACCAAAAATTCACCCTAAGGCCCCAGAATTAAACCATAATTAATCTTGAGTTATTACAAGATTACACGTTGAGGATCTTTTCAGGTTTAGAGTTTTAGATAATTAGATCATAAAACTTGCATTACATTCCACATATAAACAAAGTGGTTACATAAAGATAGTATTCTTCATTCCCATCAATGGAAACACATTTAAAAATAAAACATGGATTATTTCTTGACACATCCTTGACTCTATCATCTTATCATGTACCTTTCCCTTGACCTGTGAAAAACATTTCAAAAACTTGGGATGAGCATAAAAACTCAGTATGGGTTATAAAAAAACATGGAAAGGAAACATGAGTTCATATATACATAAGAATGAAATCATACTTTACTCATAAAACATAGGCACTTTAACATACCTCATAAAATCATGAATAAATCATAGAAATCATAAGACATAAAGGTAACTTGAGGCATTCATAACATTCTTACGTAGGGTGTAACCCTCTTGGTTACGTTTGGAATACCCATCACAGTATATTCCCTAAAAGCTCTTCGGAGAAACCTTAACGTTTCACTCCTTCGCGTTACCCAATGCATTGAAGAGCTATAACGGGCTCACCCGCCCTTAGTTTATCACAGAACCACCCGTCTTCATAATAATTCCCAAGAACCATAACATAATCATATCACATAAAACATGCATAAAGGTAACATAAAATTTCCACATTTCAATCACGAGATATCAATACAACACATTGATATAAAAACATTATGAAAACCATTTTCAATACTAAAATAAAATAAAAGTAAAACATGGTATTGATTTTTCTTTTAAAAAGAAGGTATGGCTTGTAGAGGAAGCCGAAACTCAAATAACGGTCACGACGGCGGAGAAGTCGTTGTCGCCGCATACGTACGACAAAAACATTCCCTTTTTTCGTTTAGTAAAGGCTTCGTATAAAAAAGATTCCTTTTTAATAAACGTAAAAGTCAAAGTGGTTTATACACCGTATAAAAGAAAGTTGTGTATAAAATAAAATATGCCTCAACGAAAGGAGATTGAGACAAAGTCCCATACCTCGTATCCGACTTGACCCGACCGTTCTTTAATCTCCTGAATAATAAACTTGAGTTAATCTCTACTTGCTTATGAATCTTTTTCAAGTTCATTATTCCTTTTATACCATGTTATGAACATCATGTAATCAGTTAAGTTAATAATGTTCATTTTGTCGGTATTTGGTTCTTAAGTCAAAAATAGACTTCTTACACTTACATGTTGTTAATTTGGTCAAAGGTTCATTATATCCAGAATGGTATTCATGATGTAGATATCATATATGTCATATATATCCAGTACATACATGCATTTATAATATTACATAATCATTTAGAGGTAAGAAATGAAATGCACCGTTCATGGAGACGGTAAGCCGTACGTACGCATGAACGCTACTTTCATTTCTATTTCGTATTTTATAGAATGGAATCATAATGATATAAAGGTATATTATAATTCCAGTATAATATCATATATAATATCATAGTTCCATCCTTTATATGTCCCACATATGGTATTTAACGAATCAAATCACTTTGAGGGGGCGGTAGTCCGCACTTCCTAAAATGAAGATATCGTGTTTACCCATAATGGAAACCATAAAGGTATGCCCAAAATGAAAAAAAACATAAGCTTAAGGAAAACATAAACATATTATATATCATATATAAAAATAGTGACATCATAATGGCCACCTTTGAAGGTGTTAAATGAGTATTGAACAATCATCGTTTCGGGAGGCAGAATTTCGCCATCCACGGAAACCGTATGTTCTTTAACCATTTGATGCAGTTGTGTGAGAGTGTAGCTAAAATAAATCTTATAAAAACATCCTAGTATATTGAAGATACTGGTGTTTTTACAAAAGAATTAAATAAAAAGAGTTTAGGGGGTTGGAGAAGCAAAATAAAACAAATGAACATGAGAGAATGAATTACCTTAAAAAGTATAACTCCTTTTGATTTGAGCCTAAAGGCTTCCTTTTAAAGGATTCTGCCCAAAGGGAATCCTCTAGGATGAGTAGAGGGATGTGGAGAGATTAAATGGTCAGGGGTTGGCTGAGCCAAAGGCTTGAGAAGTGTGTGAAATGAGGTAGAGGTGGGGGCCTTTTATAAGAGGAGAGGAGTGGCACTTTTGGAAAGTAAAAAAGTATTACTTTATTTGAAACTGTGTTTCGGTTTTAAAAGGTCCCACATTGATATAATTCGTGGATAAGGTGATAAGGGTTCGAAATCCACTCATCCAATTGGTTTTGTCCATGTGTAGTTCATAGATTTTACATTATCTTTCCATTTTATTTAAATCGTCAAATAATGATGTCATCCCTGCATCATTATTATGTCATAAATGATTTAATTTATTTAATGTCTAAAAATCATAAAAAAAAATACTAAGATGTAGGAAATCTTTTTAGCTTTCCAATGAATATTTATAATCAAAAATATGATCTTTATATCCCCATGTAAAAATTGTTTTCGTAAAACATATTATGTTTGTGTCATTTTTACTTTTACATTAAATAAAAAGTTATTTATGTCATTTCCCAACCAAAATGTCTCCATGGGGTCCCCAAGTTGACCCATGGCTTGTATGGGTCGGCCATGACACAACCAATAAGGTTGGGACATGTGTCTAGGTCATTTCATATTATTAAAGCATTATTTATACCTTAAACTACACTAATTACCACTAATCGCGATTAAAAACTTAATAAGTTACTGTTCACCAAAAAATTATTTTTATCTCATTGAACCACATTTTACTTATTAATGACAACCATGTATGTCGGATTTTCAAAATTCAATACACATTAGTGGTAATTTTCATTTAACTGAAAAATCAGTTTGCTTGATTACCACTTAGTGGTTTCACTATTCATCAAAAATTGAAGTTTTTCAGAAAATTACCAAAAATTCACCCTAAGATATATTTGATATTCCGAATTCAAAAATGAAGTATATTTTACAAAATTCAAATAATATAAGTCACATTAATTAATTTAATAATTAATTCCCGCTGCCAGAGCAAATAGCGTGTTTTTACAAAACAATAAGTATCAAAAGATTGACACCAGTTTAAGTCTAATTTCAAAGTGAAATTGATTCAAATGACCACCATTGGATAATATGGTAAAACTATATTCTAATTTCACTTCAAAACCAATTCAAAACTTAATCTAATCATATAAATAAATTAGGTTAAAAAGCAGTTTTGATGTAAAATGCAGTATTTTTCACTATTCATTAAAAAATGAACATTGTCAGAAAAATACCAAAAATTCCCACAAGGTAAATTTTGATGTCCCAATAATAAAGGATAAGTTTATTTTGACAAACATAGTTTATAAAATTGTCAAAATATAGATTCAAAAAGGGTTTCCCATCATAAGGCAGTAAAACAATCTTTTAAGAATATTAGTGTATTACGTGCTTAAGATTGGATTTATTTTCATTTTAAGCCTCTAAAACACTATCTTAATCATTAATAGACATATGTAAAAATATCTATTATTCATTACTTACTTGTATGTTACATCCTTCCCCCCTTTTGAAAATTGCGTCCCCGCAATTTATTTACTTATCAAATAAATGGGGGTAATTATCCCTCATTGCATTTTCAGATTCCCATGTTGCCTCTTCAATCATGTGGTTTTTCCACAAAACCTTTACCTGCTTAATCACCTTATTCTGTAGGGAGCAAGTGTTACGGAATAAAGTGATTCACCAGGTAAAGTTTTTGTGGAAAAACCACATGATTGAAGAGGCAACATGGGAATCTTAAAATGCAATGAGGGATAAGTACCTCCATTTATTCGATAAGTAAATAAATTGCGGGGACGCAATTTTCTAAAGGGGGGAAGGATGTAACATCCCAAGTAAGTAATGAATAATATATATTTTTATCTATGTTTATTAATGATTAAGATAGTGTTATAGATGCTTAAAATGAAAATAAATACAATCTTATGCATGGAATACACTAATATTCTTAAAAGATTGTTTTACTGCCTTTTGATGGAAAACCATTTTTGAATCTATATTTTGACAATTTTATAAACTATGTTTGTCAAAATAAACTTATCCTTTATGATTGGGACATCAAAATTTATCTTGTGTGAATTTTTGGTATTTTTCTGACAATGTTCATTTTTTAATGAATAGTGAAAAATACTGCATTTTACATCAAAACTGCTTTTTAATCTAATTAATTTATATGATTAGATTATGTTTTGAATTGGTTTTGAAGTGAAATTAGAATATATTTTTACCATTTTATCCAATGGTGGTCATTGGAATCAATTTCACGTTGAAATTAGACTTAAACTGGTGTCAATCTTTTGATACTTATTGTTTTGTAAAAACACGATATTTTGCTCTGGCAGCGGAAATTAATTATTAAATTAATTAATGTGACTTATATGATTTTAATTTTGTAAAATAGACTTCATTTTTGAATTCGGAATATCAAATATAGCTTAGGGTGAATTTTTGTTAATTTTCTGAAAAACTTCAATTTTTGATGAATAGTGAAACCACTAAGTGGTAATCAAGCAAACTGATTTTTCAGTTAAATGAAAGTTTACAACTAATGTGTATTGAATTTTGAAAATCCGACATACATGGTTGTAATTAAGAAGTAAAATTTGGTTCAATGAGATTATAATAATTTTTTGGTAAATAGTAACTTATTAAGTTCTTAATCGCGATTAGTGGTAATTAGGGTAGTTTAAGGTATAAATAATGCTTTAATAATAGGAAATGACCTAGACACATGTCCCAACCTTATTTGTTGTGTCATGGCCGACCAAGACAAGCCATGGGTCAACTTGGGGACCCCATGGAGACACTTCGGTTTGGAAATGACATAAATAACTTTTTATTAAATGTTAAAGTAAAAATGACACAAACAAAAGATGTTTTACGAATACAATTTTTACATGGGGTTATAAAGATCAAATTTTTGATTATAAATACTCATTGGAAAGCTAAAAATATTTCCTACACCATAGTATTTTTTTTATGATTTTTAGACATTAAATAAATTAAATTATTTATGACATAATAATGATGCGCCGATGACATCATTATTTTACGATTTAAATAAAATGGAAAGATAATGTAAAATATATGAACTAAACATGGACAAAACCAATTGTATGAGTGGATTTCGAAGCCTTATCACCTTATCCACGAAATATATCAATGTGGGACCTTTTGAAACCGAAACACATTTTCAAATAAAGTAATATTTCTTTACTTTCCAAAAGTGCCCCTCCTCTCCTCTTATAAAAGGCCCCCACCTCTACCTCATTTCACACACTTATCAAGCCTTTGGCTCCGCCAACCCCTGGCCATTTACTCTCTCCACATCCCTATCCTCATCCTAGAGGATTCCCTTTGGGCAGAATCCTTTCAAAGGAAGCCTTTAGGCTCAAATCAAAAGGAGTTACACTTTTAAAGGTAATTCATTCTCTCATGTTCATTTGTTTTATTTTGCTTCTCCAACCCCCTAAACTCTTTTTATTTACATATTTTGTAACAACACCAGCATCTTCAATATACTAGGATGTTGTTATAAGATATATTTTAGCTACACACTCACACAACTACATCAAATAGTTAAAGAACATACGGTTTCCGTGGATGGCGAAATTCTGCCTCCCGAAACGATGATTGTTCAATACTCATTTAACACCTTCAAAGGTGGCCATTATGAAGTAACTATTTTTATATATGATATATAATATGTTTATGTTTTCCTTAAGCTTCTGTTTTTTTTCATTTTGGGCATACCTTTATGGTTTCCATTATGGGTGAACACGATATCTTCATTTTAGGAAGTGCGGACTACCGCCCCCTCAAAGTGATTTGATTCGTTAAATACCATATGTGGGATATATAAAGGATGGAACTATGATATTATATATGATATTATACTGGAATTATAATATACCTTTATATCATTATGATTCCATTCTATAAAATACGAAATAGAAATGAAAGTAGCGTTCATGCGTACGTACGGCTTACCGTCTCCATGAACGGTGCATTTCATTTCATACCTCTAAATGTGATGTAATATTATAAATACATGTATATGATGAATATATATGATGTATATGTTATCCAAATCATTAATATCATTCTGGATATAACGAACCTATGACCAAATTAACAACATGTAAGTGTAAGAAGTCTATTTTTGACTTAAGAACCAAATACCGACAAAATGAACATTATTAACTTAAATGATTACATGATGTTCATAACATGGTATAAAAGGAATAATGAACATGAAAAAGGTTCATAAGCAAGTAGAGATTAACTCAAGTTTATTATTCAGGAGATTAAAGAACGGTCGGGTCAAGTCGGATACGAGGTATGGGACTTCGTCTCAATCTTCTTTCATTGCGGTATATTTTATTTTATACACAACTTTCTTTTATACGGTGTATAAACCCCTATTACTTTTACGTTTATTCAAAAGGAATATTTTTTATACGAAGCATTTACTAAAAGACAAAAGGGAATGTTTTTTTGTCGTACGTATGCGGCGACAACGACTTCTCAGCCGTCGTGACCGTTATTTGAGTTTCGGCTTCCTCTACAAGCCATACCTTCTTTTTAAAAGAAAAATAAATACCATGTTTTACTTTTATTTTATTTTGGTATTGGAAATGGTTTTCATAATGTTTTTATATCAATGTGTTGTATTGATATCTCGTGATTGAAATGTGGAAATTTTATGTTTCCTTTATGCATGTTTTATGTGATATAATTATGTTATGGTTCTTGGGCATTATTATGAAGACGGGTGGTTCCGTGATAAACTAAGGGCGGGTGAGCCCCTTATAGCTCTCCAATGCATTGGGCAACGCGAAGGACTGAAACGTTAAGGTTTCTCCAAATAGATTTAGGGAATATACTGTGATGGGTATTCCAAACGTAACCAAGAGGGTTACTCCCTACGTAAGAATGTTATGAGTGCCCCTCATCTCCTCTTATAAAAGGCCCCCACCTCTACCTCATTTCACACACTCCTCAAGCCTTTGGCTCTGCCAACCCCTGCCCATTTACTCTCTCCACATCTCTCTCCTCATCCTAGTGGATTCCCTTTGGGAAGAATACTTACAAAGGAAGACTTTAGGCTCAAATCAAAAGGAGTTACACTTTTAAAGGTAATTAATTCTCTAATGTTCATTTGTTTTATTTTGCTTCTCCAACCCCCTAAACTCTTTTTATTTACTTCCTTTGTAACAAAACCAGTATCTTCAATATACTAGGATGTTGTTATAAGATTTATTTGAGCTACACTCTCACACAACAACATCAAATTGTTAAAGAACATACTGTTTCCGTGGATGGCGAAATTCTGCCTCCCGAAACGATGATTGTTCAATACTCTTTTATCACCTTCAAAGGTGGCCATTATGATGTCACTATTTTTATATATGATATATAATATGTTTATGTTTTCCTTAAGCTTATGTTTTTTTTCATTTTGGGCATACCTTTATGGTTTCCATTATGGGTAAACACGATATCTTCATTTTAGGAAGTGCGGACTACATCCCCCTGAAAGTGATTTGATTCGTTAATACCATATGTGGGATGTGTAAAGGATAAAGTTAATTATATTTTATATCTTATTATACTGGAATTATAATATACTCTTATATCATTATGATTCCATTCCAGAAAATAAGAAATATAAATGGAAGTACCGTTCATGCGTACGTACGGCTTACCGTCTCCATGAACGGTGCATTTCATTTCTTACCTCTAAATGATTATGTAATGTTATAAATTCATTCATGTACTGGATATATATGACATATATGATATCTACATAATGAATACACTTATGGATATAATAAACATTTGGCCACACGAACAACATGTAATTGTAATAAGTCCACTTTCGACTTAAGAACCAAATATCGGAAAAACAAATATTATTAACTTAAATGATTACATAATGTTTATGACATGGAAATAAGTGATATAAAAGGAATAATAAGCTTGAAAAAAGTTCTTAATCAAGTAGAAATTAACTCAAGTTTATTATTCGGGATATTAAAAAATGATCGAGTCAAGTCGAACCCGAGGTAAGGGATCCTACAACTCTCTTTCTTTTTAAGTACACTCTTTTATGTCATTTATTTTAAGCTCATCTTTCTTATGATTGGGATGTTTTTTTATATTAAATTTACTGTAATTTTTATGTTCATGTGATGAGAGACCCTATTCTCTCTCATCAATCCATTTTGAAAGTTTTGCGTGGCGCCATTAGGCTGCCGAACTTTCGTAAGAGATCTAACCTCTCTCTTTCTTTTTAAGTACTCTCCTTTATGTCACTTCTTTTAAACTCCTCCTTGCAATGTTGGGGGATTTTATTTTATATTCCACTTGCTGTAAATTCTATTGTAATATGATGGGATACTCTATTTGATCTCATCAATCCATATTCGGAAGTTTTATGTGGCGCCGTTAGGCTGCCGAGTTTTCGTAAGGGATTTTTCATCTCACTTTTATTCCCTTGAGATTTATGCTACATTTGCCACAAATTCCATTGAGTGGTGTATGTACTGCCCATTATTCTACTCTTTGTGTAATATACTTTCGTTTATGAGTATTTACATCAATGATCTATTGTCCTTCTTTCATGGGGTGTATGTTTTGAAAGATACCCAAGTCGGTAAGGGAACCTTTCACCCTCCTCTTTTTTAAAAGACTTATTTTTTTGGGTCTTTTAATTTACATATTTTTATGTTGGGATATGTTCTCATATATCCTTATTGATGTAAATTTTATGTCCAAGTGATGAGATACACTTTTTATCTATCATCAACTCATTTTGATGTGACGCCGTCTACATGGGCTTATAAAGATCCGATTTTTGATTATAAATAGTCATTGGAAAGATAAAAAGATTTCCTACATCATAGTATTTTTTTTATAATTTTTAGACATTAAATAAATTAAATTATTTATGACATAATAATGATGCAGTGATGACATCATTATTTGACGATTTAAATAAAATGGAAAGACAATGTAAAATCTATGAACTACACATGGCCAAAACCAATTGGATGAGTGTATTTCGAACCCTTATCACCTTATCCACGAATTATATCAATGTGAGACCTTTTAAAACCGAAACACATTTTCAAATAAAGTAATATTTATTTACTTTCCAAAAGTGCCCCTCCTCTCCTCTTATAAAAGGCCCCCACCTCTACCTCATTTCACACACTCCTCAAGCCTTTGGCTCGGCCAACCCCTACCCATTTACTCTCTCCACATCCCTCTCCTCATCCTAGAGGATTCCCTTTGGGAAGAATCCTTTCAAAGGAAGCCTTTAGGCTCAAATCAAAAGGGAGTCACACTTTTAAAGGTAATTCATTCTGTCTTGTTCATTTGTTTTATTTTGCTTCTCGAACCCTCTAAACTCTTTTTATTTACTTCTTTTGTAACAAAACCTGTATCTTCAATATACTAGGATGTTGTTATAATATTTATTTGAGCTACAATCTCACACAACTACATCAAATGGTTAAAGAACATACGGTTTCCGTGGATGGCGAAATTCTGCCTCCCGAAACGATGATTGTTCAATACTCATTTAACACCTTCAAGGGTGGCCATTATGATGTCGATATTTTTTTATATGATATATAATATGTTTATGTTTTCTTTAAGCTTCTGTATTTTTCATTTTTGGCATACCTTTATGGTTTCCATTATGGGTAAACACGATATCTTCATTTAAGGAAGTGCGGACAACCGCCCCCTAAAAGTGATGTGATCCGTTAATGCCATATGTGGGACGTGTAAAGGATGGATTTAAAGTTATTATATATGATGTTATACTGATATTATAATATACCTCTATATCATTATTATTTCTTTCCATTAAAGTATGAGATATAAATGAAAGTAGCGTTCATGCGTACGTACGGCTTACCGTCTCCATGAACGGTGCATTTCATTTCTTATCCCCAAATGTAATGTACTATTAAAATTACATGTATATAATGTATATATATAATTAATGATATATCTAAATGATGAATATAATTCTATAATTAAAATATACATACCTATCATTTAGTTTTAATTCCACTAATATGACAAAGAAACGAAAGTAGCGTTCATGCGTACGTACGGCTTACCGTCTCCATGAACGGTGCATTTCATTTATTACCTCTAAATGATTATGTAATATTATAAATACATGTATATGCTGGATATATATGATATATATGATATCCAAATCAGGAATTTCATTCTGGATATAAATAACTTTTGACCACACGAACAACATGTAATTGTAAGAAGTCAACTTTCGACTTAAGAACCAAATATTGACAAAACAAACATTATTAACTTAAATGGTTACATAATGTTTATAACATGGAAATAAGTGATATAAAAGGAATAATGAACTTTAAAAAGGTTCTTAATCAAGTATAAATTAACTCAAGTTTATTATTCAGGACGTTAAAGAACGATCGAGTCATGTCGGACCCGAGGTATGGGACTTCGTCTCAATCTCCTTTCATTGAGGCATATTTTATTTATACACAACTTTCTTTTATACGGTGTATAAACCCCTTTGACTTTTACGTTTATTCAAAAGGAATCTTTTTTATACGAAGCGTTTACTAAACGACAAAAGGGAATGTTTTTGTCGTACGTATGCGGCGACAACGACTTCTCCGCCGTCGTGACCGTTATTTGAGTTTCGGCTTCCTCTACAAGCCATACCTTCTTTTTTAAAAGAAAAATAAATACCATGTTTTACTTTTCTTTTATTTTGGTATCGAAAATGGTTTTCACAATGTTTTTGTGTTGTATTGATATCTTGTGATTGAAATGTGGAAATGTTATGTTTCCTTTATGCATGTTTTATGTGATACGATTATGTTATGGTTCTTGGGCATTATTATGAAGACGGGTGGTTCCGTGATAAACTAAGGGCGGGTGAGCCCGATATAGCTCTCCAATGCATTGGGTAACGCGAAGGAGTGAAACGTTAAGGTTTCTCCGAAGAGATTTAGGGAATATACTGTGATGGGTATTCCAAACGTAACCAAGAGGGTTACTCCCTATGTAATAATGTTATGAGTGCCCCAAGTTACCTTTATGTCTTATGATTTCTATGATTTATTCATGATTTTATGAGGTATGTTAAAGTGCCTATGTTTTATGGGTAAAGTATGATTTCATTCTTATGTATATATTAACTCATGTTTCCTTTCCATGTTTTTTTTATAAGCCATACTGAGTTTTTATGCTCAACCCCAGTTTTTGAAATGTTTTTCACAGGTCAAGGGAAAGTTACATGATAAAATGATAGAGTCAAGGATGTTTCAAGAAATAATCCATGTTTTATTTTAAATGTGTTTCCATTGATGGGAATGAAGAATACTACCTTTATGTAACCACTTTGTTTATATGTGGAATGTAATGCATGTTTTATGATCTAATTCTCTAAAACTCTAAACCCGAAAATATCCTCAATGTGTAATCTTGTAATACACATCCTTGACACTATCGTCACATCATGTACCTTTCCCTTGACCTGTGAAAAGCATTTCAAAAACTTGGGATGAGCATAAAAAGCTCAGTAAGGGTTATAAAAATATGGAAAGGAAACATGAGTTCATATATACATAAGAATGAAATCATACTTTACCCATAAAACATAGGCATATCAAATCATGAATAAATCATAGAAAACATAAGACATAAAGGTAACTTGAGGCATTCATAACATTCTTACGTAGGGAGTAACCCTCTTGGATACGTTTTGGAATACCCATCACAGTATATTCCCTAAATCTCTTCGGAGAAACCTCAATGTTTCACTCCTTCGCGTTACCCAATGCATTGGAGAGCTATATCGGGCTCACCCACCCTTAGTTTATCACGGAACCACCCGTTTTCATAACAATGTCCAAGAACCATAACATAAATGTATCACATAAAACATGCATGAAAGGAAACATAACATTTCCATATTTCAATCACAATATAACATTTTAGTATATTGAAATAATGAATCCATTCAAAAAGAAACCATTTCCAAAACCATTTAAAACATTTAATAAAGAGATTTTTGAATAAAAGTGTCCCATACCACCTTGAATCTTAAAATTTTAAACCATTAATATCCATATAAATAACTCCTTAAAACCATTTTGAAAACATGGATATTAATAAGAACAAATAATTAAAACATTTAAAACGATATTTTGGTTAAAGGGGTTTTACCAAAATTAGAGACACTTGAATACAATAATTGAGGAATAACATTTAGTCATAACTTTATAATATCATGAGAATAAATGGATTCATGATATAATACTCCAAAGGACAGTATGTACACCATATAAGAGTGAATTGGTTCATAACATCAATGAACCCTCAATAGAAATGTCAAATGTGACGAAATCCCTTATAAAGAAGGTATCCTTAAATTAAGGACAAATAAATCTCAAAAATATGTGTGAAAAATATATATACACCCAATATAAGTGGATATTAAGTGTAAAACAATAAAAGGTCATTCACACATATTCAATGGATGACATATTCATTGACTACAAGTTGAACCCAAAGAAATCGAAATTGGGTTAAAAAGATCCCTTGACAGCCTAACGACGTCACATTAAAATGAGTTGATGAGAGATAAAAAGTGTATATCATCACTTGGACATAAAATTTACATCAATAAGGATGTATGAGAACATATCCTAACATAAAAATATGTAAATTAAAAGACCCAATAAAATAAGTCTTTTAAAAAAGAGGAGGGTGAAAGGTTCCCTTACCGACTTGGGTATCTTTCAAAACATACACCCCATGAAAGAAAGACAATAGGTAATTGATGTAAATACTCATAAACGAAAGTATATTACACAAAGAGTAGAATAATGGGCAGTACATACACCACTCAATTTAATTTGTGGCAAATGTAGCATAAATCTCACGGGAATAAAACTTAGATGAAAAATCCCTTACGAACACTCGGCAGCCTAACGGCGCCACATAAAACTTCCAAATATAGATTGATGAGATCAAATAGAGTATCCCATCATATTCCAATAGAATTTACAGCAATTGTAATTTAAATAAAATTCCCCAACATTGCAAGGAGGAGTTTAAAAGAAGTGACATAAAAGAGATTACTTAAAAAGAAAGAGAGAGGTTAGATCTCTTACGAAAGTTCGGCAGCCTAACGGCGCCACTCAAAACTTCCAAAATGGATTTATGAGAGAGAATAGGGTCTCTCATCACATGAACATAAAAATTACAGTAAATTTAATATAAAAGAACATCCCAATCATAAGAAATATGAGCTTAAAATAAATGACATAAAAGAGTGTACTTAAAAAGAAAGAGAGTTGTAGGATCCCTTACCTCGGGTCCGACTTGACTCGATCGTTCTTTAATCTCCTGAATAATAAACTTGACTTAATTTATAATTCCTTAAGAACCTTTTTCAATTTCATTATTACCTTTATACCACTTATTACCATGTCATAAACATTATGTAATCATTTAAGTTAATAATATTTGTTTTGCCGATATTTGGTTCTTAAGTCGAAAGTGGACTTCTTACAATTACATGTTGTTCGTGTGGCAAAATGTTTATTATATCCAGAATTGTATTCGTTATGTAGATATCATATATGTCATATATATCCAGTAAATTCATGCATTTATAACATTACATAATCATTTAGAGGTAAGAAATGAAATGCACCGTTCATGGAGACGGTAAGCCGTACGTACGCATGAACGCTACTTTCATTTCTATTTCGTATTTTATAGAATGGAATAATAATGATATAAGGGTATATTATAATTCCAGTATAATATCATATATAATATCATATTTCCATCCTTTATACATCCCACATATGGTATTTAACGAATCAAATCACTTTGAGGGGGAGGTAGTCCGCACTTCCTTAAATGAAGATATCGCGTATACCCATAATGGAAGCCATAAAGGTAAGACAAAAATGAAAAATACAGAAGCATACATAAAACTTAAACATATTATATATCATATATAAAAATATTGACATCATAATGGCCACCTTTGAAGGTGTTAAATGAGTATTGAACAATCATCGTTTCGGGAGGCAGAATTTCACCATCCACGGAAACCGTATGTTCTTTAACCATTTGATGTAGTTGTGTGAGAGTGTAGCTCGAATAAATCTTATAACAACATCCTAGTATATTGAAGATACTGTTGTTGTTACAAAAGAAGTAAATAAAAAGAGTTTAGGGGGTTGGAGAAGGAAAATAAAACAAATGAACATGAGAGAATGAATTACCTTTAAAAGTGTAACTCCTTTTGATTTGAGCCTAAAGGCTTCCTTTGAAAGGATTCTGCCCAAAGGGAATCCTCTAGGATGAGGAGAGGGATGTGGAGAGAGTAAATGGGCAGGGGTTGGCCGAGCCAAAGGCTTGAGGAGTGTGTTAAATGAGGTAGAGGTGGGGGCCTTTTATAAGAGGAGAGGAGGGGTACTTTTGGAAAGTAAAGAAATATTACTTTATTTGAAAATGTTTTTCGGTTTCAAAAGGTACCACATTGATATAATTCGTGGATAAGGTGATAAGGCTTCGAAATCCACTCATCCAATAAGTTTTGGACATGTGTAGTTCATAGATTTTACATTATCTTTCCATTTTATTTAAATCGTCAAATAATGATGTCATCGCTGCATCATTATTATGTCATAAATAATTTAATTTATTTAATGTCTAAAAATTATAAAAAACTACTATGATGTAGGAAATCTTTTTATCTTTCCAATGAATATTTATAATCAAAATGATGACTTGTATAACCCCACTTAAAAATTGTTTTAGTAAAACATATCATGTTTGTGTCAATTTTACTTTTACATTAAATAAAATGTTATTTATGTCATTTCCCAACCAAAGTGGATCCATGGGGTCCCCAAGTTGACCCATGGATTTTCTCGGTCGGCCATGATACAACCAATAGGTGTAGGACAAGTTTCATGCTGTTTTCACATTCTTATAATATCATTTTTACCTTAAACTACACTAATTACCTCTAATCGCGATTAAAAACTTAATAAGTTACTATTCACCAAAAAATTATTTTAATCTCATTGAACCAAATTTTACTTCTTAATGACAACTATGTATGTCGGATTTTTGAAAATCAAAACACAATGATGGAAAAATTTCATTTAAAAGGAAAATCAGTTTTTATAAGTACCACTTAGTGGTTTCACTATTCATCAAAAATTGAAGTTTTTCAGAAAAATCCCAAAAATTCACCCTAACCTATATTTGATATTCTGAATTCAAAAATGAAGTCGGTTTTACAAAATTCAAAACATATAAGTCACATTAATTAATTTAATAATTAATTCCCGCTGTCATGACAAATAACGTGTTTTTATGAAACAATAAGTATCAAAAGATTGACACTAGTTTAGGTCTGATTTCAAAGTGAAATTGATTCCAACGACCACTATTGGATTTAATGGTAAAAATATTTTCTAATTTCACTTTAAAACCAATTAAAAAAAATAATCTAATCATATAAATAAATTAGATTAAAAAGTGGTTTTGAATTAAAATACAACATTTTACACTATTCATTAAAAAATGAACTTTATTGGAAAGATACCAAAAATTTACACAAAGTAAATTTTGATGTCCCGATTCTTAAGAAGAGTTATATTTGGTCCAAAAGAATGTTTAAGAGTGAACAAAACTATATTTAATGATGGTTCAACATCAAAAGGTGATAAGTGAACCTTTAGTGAAAAACTAGGGCATATACGCCTAAAATTGAATTCTTTCCGTATTTTAAGCCTTTATCTTTTATTGTATAAATGTAAAAATATTTAAGAACATTTATAATCATATTTTAGTTATTTCTATCCATTCCCGCCATTACAACGGCTACATGTTAACTACCATTTAAAATAATATTATTTTATTATTAGAGTGCAACGTAAGATTCCTAAGAAACTCGTTGTTGCGTGTTGGGTACGCCATCGAGCATAGAGTCCCCTTTAAAGTCATATTAATATTTTATTCACAAATAAAGAGGAGGGTGAAAGGTTCCCTTACCGACTTGGGTATCTTTCAAAACATACACCCCATGAAAGAAGGACAGTAGATCATTGATGTAAATACTCATAAACGAAAGTATATTACACAAAGAGTAGAATAATGGGCAGTACATACACCACTCAATGGAATTTGTGGTAAATGTAGCATAAATCTCACGGGAATAAAAGTGAGATGAAAAATCCCTTACGAAAACTCGGCAGCCTAACGGCGCCACATAAAACTTCCGAATATGGATTGATGAGATCAAATAGAGTATCCCATCATATTACAATAGAATTTACAGCAAGTGGAATATAAAATAAAATCCCCCAACATTTCAAGGAGGAGTTTAAAAGAAGTGACATAAAGGAGAGTACTTAAAAAGAAAGAGAGAGGTTAGATCTCTTACAAAAGTTCGGCAGCCTAACGGCGCCACTCAAAACTTCCAAAATGGATTGATGAGAGAGAATAGGGTCTCTCATCACATGAACATAAAAATTACAGTAAATTTAATATAAAAGAACATCCCAATCATAAGAAAGATGAGCTTAAAATAAATGACATAAAAGAGTGTACTTAAAAAGAAAGAGAGTTGTAGGATCCCTTACCTCGGGTTCGACTTGACTCGATCGTTCTTTAATCTCCTGAATAATAAACTTGAGTTAATTTCTACTTGATTAAGAACCTTTTTCAAGCTTATTATTCCTTTTATATCACTTATTTCCATGTCATAAACATTATGTAATCATTTAAGTTAATAATATTTGTTTTGCCGATATTTGGTTCTTAAGTCGAAAGTGGACTTCTTACAATTACATGTTGTTCGTGTGGCCAAATGTTTATTATATCCAGAATTTTATTCATTATGTAGATATCATATATGTCATATATATCCATTACATGCATGAATTTATAACATTACATAATCATTTAGAGGTAAGAAATGAAATGCACCGTTCATGGAGACGGTAAGCCGTATGTACGCATGAACGCTACTGTCATTTCTATTTCGTATTTTATAGAATGGAATCATAATGATATAAAGGTATAATGACCTTTAAAAAGGTTCTTAATCAAGTATAAATTAACTCAAGTTTATTATTCAGGGCGTTAAAGAACGATCGAGTCAAGTCGGACCCGGGGTAAGGGACTTCGTCTCAATCTCCTTTCATTGAGGCATATTTCGTTTTATACACAACTTTCTTTTATACGGTGTATAAAATCCTTTGAATTTTACTTTTATACAAAAGGAATCTTTTTCTACGAAGCGTTTTACTAAACGAAAAAAAGGAATGTTTTTTTAACGTACGCGGTGACAACGACCTTTTTCGCCGCCGCGAGTATTATTTGATCTTTGGCTTTCTCAACAAGCCGTAATGTTTTTAGAATAAAATAAATACCATATACTCTTTTATGTATTTTGGTATTGAAAATGGTTTTGAAAAAGTATTCTATTATGTCCATATATTTACGATATATTGTGATTGAAATGTGGAAATGTTATCATTCCTTTATATTGGTTTTATGTTTTATGATTTTATACTAGTACTTGGACATTTTAACAGGAGGTTACGTTATAAACCATATGACGGGTGGTGCCGTGAATACCAGGATGGGTGGTTACGTTATAACCTCCAATGCATTGGGTATGGAAGTCGGTCGTATGGCTATTCCATTAAGTATGTATGGAAATTGGCCGTATGGCTATTCCATTAAGTGATATGTGTGGAAGTCAACCGTTTGGTTATTCCACTTAAGTATGTTTATGTCCCAAGTTACCTTTATATATTCTATGTGTTCTTTATATGGGTTTTATGGTAATCCTTTGGTTACAAAAAGGTAATTAATGATACTTTATTCAGTGAAGATTTTTTTTACTACTTCATGAAGGTGAAGGTATTAATTTGATATAGTATACATGGTTTACTTGATGTTTGAAAAACTAATAGTTTTCATTATCTTTGTATCCCTTACTGAGCTTTTTATGCTCACCCCAAGTTTTTCGAAATGTTTTTCACAGGAATTAAAGTGGAATAAGGTCAAGGATGGGATCAAGGGAATTTCATGCTATCTAAAACATGGAATCTAAACATCTTTCTTTTTAAGAGTTTTTATTTTATGGAGACTTAGTAGAAGTGTCTACTTTGTAATCTTTTAAGATGTAATAGTTATGTTCTAATTCTCTAAAACTCTATACCTGAAAAGATCCTCAATGTTAATTATTCATTTAATTCAATATTAAGTAAGGTTTAAGGATGGGGCCTTATAGTTGGTATCAGAGGTCGGTTTAGATAACTTTAGGAGTTAGAATTCTATTAAATGATTATCCAAAAATATTTTTTTTGAAATGATATAGCATTTACGGATTACCATGTTGCTTCGCCTAAGATATTTCTATGTTCAGAATGGTTTTCCGCAGAGGAAACAAAGCAGCTATGTTGGGACGACATCAGGAGGAAGATAACCTTCCAAATCAGCATCCTGAGATGGTCGGAATTGGAACTGAACAGTTTGTTGCAGTAATGGCGCATTTGACTCAAGCGATAAATGGTGGTGGTATCCATGCACGAGATCAGCCAGATCAACCGCAGAGGAACATGTCAGTGGTGGAACATTTAATGAGGCAACATCCACCATCATTCAGAGGATCATCTGACCCTGTGCTAGCTGAAGGGTGGATTAAAGCACTAGAGAAGATTTTTGATGTCATGGGGTGTTCAGATAATCAAAAGGTTAGTCTTGCTATTTACCGTTTGGAGGGTGAAGCAGATCAGTGGTGGTCTATGGTTAAAAATATCAGGGACGCCGATGAGATTGATGCTCTTGACTGGGGTGAATTCAAAGGTATGTTTCTTGAGAAGTATTTTCCTAAGGCTGTTCGACTTAGGATGGAAAATCAATTCTTGGAATTGAGGCAAGAGGAAGACTCAGTGGCTGCCTATGAAGAAAGGTTCACTCGATTGGCAAGGTATGCTCCAAATTTTATTCGATACCTTGATAGTAAAATCAATCGTTTTTATTCAGGATTAAAGCCAAAATATCGAACGACATTAGATTCTCGAGAGTTTAAAAGTTATGAAAAGCTTGTTCGATGTGCTGAGAAGGTGGAAATGGAGTTTGCCGATGACCAAGTGTTCTATAACAACCAGCAGAAGAAGAGACCGAGGTGGCAGGAGAAAGGTAAGAATTCTTCAAAAAAGTCTGATGGTAAGAGAACTAAGTTTCCAGTTTGTGATAAATGTGGCAATAGGCATGCTGGGGAATGTCTTCTGAATTCTGGGAAGTGCTACCGATGTGGTAAGATGGGACATAAGGCTCGTGATTGCACTGAAAAGGATCAAGGTGAAGGTAAGAACAAATTTGATTTACAGTTAGTGAAATGTTATACGTGCAATGAGATGGGTCACTATGCAAACGAGTGTCCGACAAGGAGCTTGAGTGATGGGAAGCAGTTATAATACAAGCAGAAAGGGGTGGTGAAATCCTTTGCAACTACTTCAGCAGATGTCGGGCCATCAAATGAAGTTGTATCAGGTACTTTGTTTGTTTTTTCAGATTATGCCAGTGTGTTGTTTGATTCGGGGTCTACACATTCTTTCATCTCTGAAACCTTTTCTAGTAAAATGGGAATACCATCTCAAGAAATGACTCCTGAACTTTTGGTAAAAACACCTGGGGGGAATGTTGAGGCAAAAACAATTTATAAGAATCTTCCTATCCTTATCTATGGAAAGAACCTACTTGCAAACCTTATTGTTCTACATCTAGTAGAGTTTGATGTTATCCTGGGTATGGATTGGCTCTCTATTTACCATGCTAAGATTGACTGTAGAGCTAAAGAAGTTTCTTTTCAGAAAGACTTTCAGTTTGTTTACAAGAATGAACCCTTACTTTTGATAACATATCAAGAGGCCGAAAAACTTGTAAAAGAAGGAAATGAATGTTACCTTGCACACATCGTTGAAAATAAAGGAACTGTTCAGATTAATGATGTGCCAGTGGTAAATGAGTATCCTGATGTTTTTTCCGGATGAGTTGCCTGGAATAATACCAGATCGGGAAGTTGAGTTTACTGTTGACTTAGTTCCTGATGCTAAGCCAATTTCAAAACCCCCTTATCGAATGGCACAAATTGAACTTTTAGAGTTGAAGGAGAAATTGCAATATTTATTAGAGAAAGGTTTCATTAGACCTAGCACATCACCATGGGGTGATCCTGTTTTATTTGTTAAAAAGAAAGATGGTTCTATGAGACTTTGCATTGATTATAGAGCCTTGAATAATATCACTGTTAAGAATAAATATCCTTTGCCTCATATCGATGATTTGTTTGATCATCTCCAGGGAGCTCAGTTTTTTTCAAAGATTGACTTGAGATCGGGGTACCATCAGGTGAAGGTTAAGGAGGAAGATATTCCGAAGACCGCGTTCCGTACGAGATATGGCCATTATGAATTTGTAGTAATGCCTTTTGGGCTAACCAATGCACCTGCTGTATTCATGGACTTAATGAATAGAATTTTCCATGAGTTCTTGGATAAGTTTGTGGTGGTTTTCATTGATGATATTTTGGTGTTTTCTAAAAGTAAAGAGGAGCATGAAAAAAATTTAAGGGTTATCTTGAAAACCTTAAAAGAAAAGAAACTGTATGGGAAATTCAGCAACAGTGAGTTTTGGTTGCAACAAATTTCTTTCCTTGGTCACATTGTTTCTAAAGATGGAATAACTGTTGATCCTGCAAAAACAAAAGTTGTAGAAGAATGTCCAATAACCACAAATGTAACTGAGATTCGTAGCTTCCTTGGTTTGGCGGGCTATTACCGAAGGTTTGTTAGAAATTTTTCACGGTTATCTAGTCCAATGACTAATCTAACTCAGAAGGGTGTTAAGTTTATCTGGACAAAAGAATGTGATGATTGTTTTCAGGAATTGAAAAGAAGATTGGTGAATGCTCCAGTTTTGGCACTACCTTCCAGGAATGGTGAGTTTGTTATATACAGTGATGCTTCATTGAAAGGACTTGGTTGCATCCTAATGCAGAATGATCAGGTAATTGCTTATGCTTCACGACAGTTGAAAACTCATGAGGTAAATTACCCTACACATGATTTGGAATTAGCTGCTGTTGTTTTTTCTTTAAAAATTTGGAGGCATCATTTTTATGGAGTAAAGTGTGAAATATATACCGATCACAAAAGTTTAAAGTATATATTCACTCAGAAAGAGTTAAACATGAGACAAAGGAGATGGATAGAATTAATCAAGGATTATGATTTTACAATTCATTACCATCCGGGAAAAGCAAATAAAGTGGCTGATGCTTTGAGTCGAAAAAGTAATGCTTCATTAACAATGTTGTGTTTGGAACGTGATCCTTTGGTTAAGGATTTGATGAAATTTGGCATAGAAGTTGTTGGTGCAGGAAGTCCTTCTGTTTTGTTTCAGGTATCAGTGATATCTTCTCTATCAGATTGAATCAAGCAAGCACAGAAGCAAGACAGTGAGTTGCAGAAAAAGGTAGAGCTGGTTCAGAAAGGTAAGTTGCCTAAATTCAACATTGATAATGATTGTGTTTTGAGATTTGGGAAGAGATTGTGTGTGCCTTGTGATTCACAGTTGAAGAGAGAGTTGTTATGTGAAGCTCATAGTTATCCGTTTTCAGTTCTTCCAGGAAGTAATAAGATGTATAGAGAACTGCGGGAGTATTACTCGTGGGATGGAATGAAAAGAGATATTGCTGATTTTACTGTGAAGTGTTTGACTTGTCAGCAGGTTAAAGCAGAGTGGCAGTTACCGAAAGGGATGCTTCAGCCTTTACCAGTGCTAGAGTGGAAATGGGAGAATATATCCATGGACTTTGTTGTTGGATTACCGAAGACATCTCGAGGTAATAATGCAATCTGGGTTATTGTTGATCGCTTGACCAAATCTGCTCATTTCCTTGCTATACGAGATACTTTCTCTCTTCATCAACTTTCCCGTTTGTATCTTAAAGAGATAGTCAGGTTACATGGAGTTCCTCTCTCCATTGTATCGGATCGTGATCCCAGGTTTAATTCTAACTTTTGGAAAGGCCTTCAGAAGTCATTGGGTACTGAATTAAATTTTAGTACAGCTTTTCATCCTCAATCAGATGGGCAGTCAGAACGAACAATTCAGACATTGGAGGATATGCTACGAGCTTGTTCTATGGATTATCAGGGAAGTTGGGACCAACATCTTTCTTTGGTTGAGTTTTCATATAATAACAGTTTCCATTCCAGTATACAGATGGCACCATTTCAGGCATTATATGGGAAGCGGTGTCGAACTCCAGCTTTCTGGGATGAAGTTGGTGAAAGGAAGTTGATGGGACCAGAATTGGTAGAAGAGATGGAAGAAAAAGTTCAGCTGATTCCGAAACACATGAGAACAGCTCAGAGCAGGCAGAAGAGTTATGCGGATAACCGGAGGAAGGATCTATCTTTCGAGGTAGGTGATAATGTTTTTCTCAAGGTTTCTCCTTGGAAAAGTGTGATGAGATTTGATAAGAAAGGAAAGTTGAGTCCAAGGTTCATTGGACCATACGAAATTCTGGAGAGAGTTGGATCAGTTGCATACCGAGTGACTTTACCTCCGAGTTTATCTCAGGTACACAATGTTTTTCACATTTCGATGTTGAGAAAGTATATGCCAGATCCATCTCATGTTTTGAGTCCAGAGGTAGTTCAGCTGGAAGAGAACCTATCTTATGAGGAACAACTGGTCCAGATTCTTGACCACATGGAGCATGTGTTACGGAATAAGGTGATTCACCAGGTAAAGGTTTTGTGGAAAAACCACATGATTGAAGAGGCAACATGGGAATCTGAAAATGCAATGAGGGATAAGTACCCCCATTTATTCGATAAGTAAATAAATTGCGGGGACTCAATTTTCTAAAGGGGGGAAGGATGTAACATCCCAAGTAAGTAATGAATAATAGATATTTTTATCTATGTCTCTAAATGATTAAGATAGTGTTATAAAGGCTTAAAATACGGAAAGAGTTCAATTTTAGGCAGTTATACCCTAATTTTCACGAAAGGTCCACTTATCACCTTTTGACGGAGAACCGTCATTAAATATAGTTTTGATCACTCTTATACATTATTTTGGACCAAATATAACTCTTCTTTAGAATCGGGACATCAAAATTTACTTTGTGTAAATTTTTGGTACCTTTCTGATAAAGTTCATTTTTTTATGAATATTGTAAAATGTTGTATTTTAATTCAAAACCTCTTTTTAATCTAAATTATTTATATGATTAGATTATTATTTTAATTGGTTTTAAAGTGAAATTAGAAAATATTTTTACCAGTTAATCCAATGGTGGTCATTGGAATCAATTTCACTTTGAAATTGGACTTAAACTCGTGTCAATCTTTTGATACTTATTGTTTCACAAAAACACGTTATTTGTCATGACAGCGGGAATTAATTATTAAATTAATTAATTTGACTTATATGTTTTGAATTTTGTAAAATGGACTTCATTTTTGAATTCGGAATATCAAATATAGCTTAGGGTGAATTTTTGGTAATTTTCTGAAAAACTTGAATTTTTGATGAATAGTGAAACCACTAAGTGGTAATCAAGCAAACTGATTTTTCAGTTAAATGAAAGTTTACCACTAATGTGTACTGAATTTTAAAAATCCGACATACATGGTTGTCATTAAGAAGTAAAATGTGGTTCAATGAGATTATAATAATTTTTTGGTGAATAGTAACTTATTAAGTTCTTAATCGCGATTAGTGGTAATTAGGGTAGTTTAAGGTATAAATAATGCTTTAATAATAGGAAATGACCTAGAAACATGTCCCAACCTTATTGGTTGTGTCATGGCCGACCAATACAATCCATGGGTCAACTTGGGGACCCCATGGAGACACTTTGGTTTGGAAATGAAATAAATAACTTTTTATTAAATGTTAAAGTAAAAATGACACAAACAAGAGATGTTTACAAAAACAATTTTTACATGGGGTTATAAAGATCAGATTTTTTATTATAAATATTCATTGGAAAGATAAAAAGATTTCCTACATCATGGTATTTTTTTTATGATTTTTAGACATTAACTAAATTAATGTATTTATGATAAAATAATGATGCAGCGATGACATCATTATTTGACGATTTAAATAAAATGGAAAGATAATGAAAAATCTAAAACCTACACATGTCCAAAACCAATTGGATGAGTGGATTTCGAACCCTTATCACCTTATACACGAATTATTTCAATGTGGGACCTTTTAAAACCGAAACACATTTTCAAATAAAGTAATATTTCTTTACTTTCCAAAAGTGCCCCTCCACTCCTCTTATAAAATACCCCCACCTCTACCCCATTTCACACACTTCTCAAGCCTTTGGCTCGGCCAAACCCTGCCCAATTACTCTCTCCACATCCCTCTAGTCATCCTAGAGGATTCCCTTTGGGCATAATCTTTTCAAAGGAAGCCTTTAGTCTCAAATCAAAATGGAGTTACACTTTTAAAGGTAATTCATTCTCTCTTGTTCATTTGTTTTATTTTTCTTCTCCAACCCTCTAAACTCTTTTTATTTACTTATTTTGTAACAACACCAGTATATTCAATATACTAGGATGTTGTTATAATATTTATTTGAGATACACTCTCACACAACTACATCAAATGGTTAAAGAACATACGGTTTCCGTGGATGGCGAAATTCTGCCTCCCGAAACGATGATTGTTCAATACTCATTTAACACCTTCAAGGGTGACCATTATGATGTCACTATTTTTATATATGATATATAATATGTTTATTTTTTCTTTAAGCTTCTGTATTTTTCATTTTTGGCATACCTTTATGGTTTCCATTATGGGTAAACATGATATCTTCATTTAAGGAAGTGCGGACTACCGCCCCCTAAAAGTGATGTGATTCGTTAATGCCATATGTGGGACGTGTAAAGGATGGATTTAAAGTTATTATATATGATGTTATACTGGAATTATAATATACCTCTATATCATTATTATTTCTTTCCATTAAAGTATGAGATAGAAATGAAAGTAGCGTTCATGCGTACGTACGGCTTACCGTCTCCATGAACGGTGCATTTCATTTCTTATCCCCAAATGTAATGTACTATTAAAATTACATGTATATAATGTATATATATAATTAATGATATATCTAAATGATGAATATAATTCTGGAATTAAAATATACATACCTCTCATTTAGTTTTAATTCCACTAATATGACAAAGAAATGAAAGTAGCGTTCATGCGTACGTACGGCTTACCGTCTCCATGAACGGTGCATTTCATTTCTTACCTCTAAATGATTATGTAATATTATAAATACATGTATATTATGGATATATATGATACATATTATATCAAATTCGGGAATTTCATTCTGGATATAAAGAACTTTTGACCACACGAACAACATTTAATTGTAACAAGTCCACTTTCGACTTAAGAACCAAATATTGACAAAACAAACATTATTAACTTAAATGGTTACATAATGTTTATAACATGGAAATAAGTGATATAAAAGGAATAATTAACTTTAAAAAGGTTCTTAATCAAGTATAAATTAACTCAAGTTTATTATTCAGGGCGTTAAAGAACGATCGAGTCAAGTCGGACCCGAGGTAAGGGACTTCGTCTCAATCTCCTTTCATTGAGGCATATTTCGTTTTATACACAACTTTCTTTTATACGGTGTATAAAATACTTTGACTTTTACTTTTATACAAAAGGAATCTTTTTCTACGAAGCGTTTTACTAAACGAAAAAAGGAATGTTTTTTTAACGTACGCGGTGACAACGACATTTTCCGCCGCCGCGAGTATTATTTGATCTTTGGATTTCTCAACAAGCCGTAATGTTTTTAGAATAAAATATATACCATATACTCTTTTATGTATTTTGGTATTGAAAATGGTTTTGAAAAATGATTCTATTATGTCAATATATTTATGATATATTGTGATTGAAATGTGGAAATGTTATCATTCCTTTATATTGGTTTTATGTTTTATGATTTTATACTGGTACTTGGACATTTTAACGGGTGGTTACGTTATAAACCATATGACGGGTGGTGCCGTGAATACCAGGACGGGTGGTTACGTTATAACCTCCAATGCATTGGGTATGGAAGTCGGCCGTATGGCTATTCCATTAAGTATGTATGGAAATTGGCCGTATGGCTATTCCATTAAGTGATATGTGTGGAAGACAACCGTATGGTTATTCCACTTAAGTATGTTTATGTCCCAAGTTACCTTTATATATTCTATGTGTTCTTTATATGGGTTTTATGGTAATCCTTTGGTTACAAAAGATAAGTAATGATACTTTATTCAGTGAAGATTTTTTTTACTACTTCATGAAGGTGAAGGTATTACTTTGATATAGTATACATGGTTTACTTGATGTTTGAAAAACTAACAGTTTTCATTCTCTTTGTATCCCTTACTGAGCTTTTTATGCTCACCCCAAGTTTTTTGAAATGTTTTTCACAGGACTTAAAATGGAATAAGGTCAAGGATGGGATCAAGGGAATTTCATGCTATCTAAAACATGGAATCTAGACATCTTTCTTTTTAAGAGTTTTTATTTTATAGAGACTTAGTAGAAGTGTCTACTTTGTAATCTATTAAGATTTAATAGTTATGTTCTAATTCTCTAAAACTCTAAACCTGAAAAGATCCTCAATGTGAATTATTCATTTAATTCAATATTAAGTAGGGTTTAAGGCTGGGGCCTTATAGTTCCCAGCCTTAAACCATACTTAATCTTGAGTTATTACAAGATTACACGTTGAGGATCTTTTAAGGTTTAGAGTTTTAGAGAATTAGATCATAAAACTTTCATTACATTCCACATATAAACAAAGTGGTTACAGAAAGATAGTATTCTTCATTCCCATCAATGGAAACACGTTTAAAATAAAACATGGATTATTTCTTGACACATCCTTGACTCTATCATCTTATCATGTACCTTTCCCTTGACCTGTGAAAAACATTTCAAAAACTTGGGATGAGCATAAAAACTCAGTATGGGTTAAAAAAACATGGAAAGGAAACATGAGTTCATATATACATAAGAATGAAATCATACTTTACCCATAAAACATAGGCACTTTAACATACCTCATAAAATCATGAATAAATCATAGAAATCATAAGACATAAAGGTAACTTGAGGCATTCATAACATTCTTACGTAGGGAGTAACCCTCTTGGTTACGTTTGGAATACCCATCACAGTATATTCCCTAAAATCTCTTCATAGAAAACTTAACGTTTCACTCCTTTGCGTTACCCAATGCATTGGAGAGCTATAACGGGCTCACCCACCCTTAGTTTATCACGGAACCACCCGTCTTCATAATAATGCCCAAGAACCATAACATAATCATATCACATAAAACATGCATAAAGGAAACATAACATTTCCACATTTCAATCACGAGATATCAATACAACACATTGATATAATAAAAACATTATGAAAACCATTTTCAATACCAAAGTAAAACATGCTATTTATTTTTCTTTTAAAAAAAGAAGGTATGGCTTGAAGAGGAAGCCGAAACTCAAATAACGGTTACGACGGTGGAGAAGTCGTTGTCGCCGCATACGTACGACAAAAACATTCCCTTTTGTCGTTTAGTAAATGCTTCGTATAAAAATATTCCTTTTGAATAAACGTAAAAGTCAAAGGGGTTTATACACCGTATAAAAGAAAGTTGTGTATAAAATAAAATATGCCTCAATGAAAGGAGATTGAGACGAAGTCCCATACCTCGTATCCGACTTGACCCGACCGTTCTCTAATCTCCTGAATAATAAACTTGAGTTAATCTCTACATGCTTAAGAACCTTTTTCAAGTTCATTATTCCTTTTATATCATGTTATGGACATCATGTAATCATTTAAGTTAATAATGTTCATTTTGTCGGTATTTGGTTCTTTAGTCAAAAATAGACTTCTTACACTTACATGTTGTTAATTTGGTCAAAGGTTCGTTATATCCAGAATGATATTAATGATTTGGATAGAATATATATCATATATATTCATCATATACATGTATTTATAATATTACATCACATTTAGAGGTAAGAAATGAAATTCACCGTTCATGGAGACGGTAAGCCGTACGTACGCATGAACGCTACTTCCATTTCTATTTCATATTTTCTGGAATGGAATCATAATTATATAATAGTATATTATAATTCCAGTATAATAACATATATAATATCATTAACTTTATCCTTTACACATCCCACATATGGTATTAACGAATCAAATCACTTTCAGGGGGCGGTAGTCCGCACTTCCTAAAAGAAGATATCGTGTTCACCCATAATGGAAACCATAAAGGTATGCCCAAAATGAAAAAAAACAGAAGCTTAAGGAAAACATAAACATATTATATATCATATATAAAAATAGTGACATCATAATGGCCACCTTTGAAGGTGTTAAATGAGTATTGAACAATCATCGTTTCGGGAGGCAGAATTTCGCCATCCACGGAAACCGTATGTTATTTAACCATTTGATGTAGTTGTGTGAGTTTTTAGCTCAAATATATCCTATAAAAACATCCTATTATATTGAAGATTATGGTTTTGTTACAAAAGAAGTAAAAAAAAGAGTTTAGGGGGTTGGAGAAGCAAAATAAAACAAATGAAAATGAGAGAATGAATTACCTTTAAAAGTGTAACTCTTTTTGATTTGAGCCTAAAGGATTCCTTTGAAAGGCTTCTGCCCAAAGGGAATCCTCTAGGATGAGGAGAGGGATGTGGAGAGAATAAATGGGCAGGGTTTGGCCGAGCCAAAGGCTTGAGGAGTGTGTGAAATGAGGTAGAGGTGGGGGCCTTTTATAAGAGGAGAGGAGGGGCACTTTTGGAAAGTAAAGAAATATTACTTTATTTGAAATTTTTTTTCGGTTTTAAAAGGTCCCACATTTATATAATTCGTGGATAAGGTGATAAGGGTTCGAAATCCACTCATCCAATTGGTTTTTTCCATGTGTAGTTTATAGATTTTACATTGTCTTTCCATTTTATTTAAATCGTCAAATAATGATGTCATCGCTGCATCATGATTATGTCATTAATAATTTAATTTATTTAATGTCTAAAAATCATAAAAAAAATACTATGATGTAGGAAATCGTTTTAGCTTTCCAATGACTATTTATAATCAAATATCTGATCTTTATAACCCCATGTAAAAATTGTTTTCGTAAAACATATTATGTTTGTGTCATTTTTACTTTTACATTAAATAAAAAGTGATTTATGTCATTTCCCAACCAAAATGTCTCCATGGGGTCCCCAAGTTGACCCATGTCTTGTCTTGGTCGGCCATGACACAACCAATAAGGTTGGGACATGTTTCTAGGTCATTTCATATTATTAAAGCATTATTTATACCTTAAACTACACTAATCACCACTAATCGCGATTAAAAACTTAATAAGTTACTATTCACCAAAAAATTATTTTAATCACATTGAACCACATTTTACTTCTTAATGACAACCATGTATGTCGGATTTTCAAAATTCAATACACATTAGTGGTAAACTTTCATTTAACTGAAAAATCAGTTTGCTTGATTACCACTTAGTGGTTTCACTATTCATCAAAAATTGAAGTTTTTCAGAAAATTACCAAAAATTCACCCTAAGCAATATTTGATATTCCGAATTCAAAAATGAAGTCTATTTTACAAAATTAAAATCATATAAGTCACATTAATTAATTTAATAATTAATTCCCGTTGCCATAGCAAATAGCGTGTTTTTACAAAACAATAAGTATCAAAAGATTGACACCAGTTTAAGTCTAATTTCAAAGTGAAATTGATTCCAATGACCACCATTGGATAAAATGGTAAAAATATATTCTAATTTCACTTCAAAACCAATTCAAAACATAATCTAATCATATAAATAAATTAGATTAAAAAGTAGTTTTGATGTAAAATGCAGTATTTTTCACTATTCATTAAAAAATGAACATTGTCAGAAAAATACCAAAAATTCACACAAGGTAAATTTTGATGTCCCAATCATAAAGGATAAGTTTATTTTGACAAAAATATTTTATAAAATTGTCAAAATATAGATTCAAAAATGGTTTGCCATCAAAAGGCAGTAAAACAATATTTTAAGAATATTAGTGTATTCAATGCATAAGATTGTATTTATTTTCATTTTAAGCCTCTATAACACTATCTTAATCATTAATAAACATAGATAAAAATATATATTATTCATTACTTACTTGGGATGTTACATCCTTCCCCCCTTTAGAAAATTGCGTCCCCGCAATTTATTTACTTATCAAATAAATGGGGGTACTTATCCCTCATTGCATTTTCGGATTCCCATGTTGCCTCTTCAATCATGTGGTTTTTCCACAAAACCTTTACCTGATGAATCACCTTATTCCGTAACACTTGCTCCCTGTGGTCAAGAATCCGGACCAGTTGTTCCTCATAAGATAGGTTCTCTTCCAGCTGAACTACCTCTGGACTCAAAACATGAGATGGATCTGGCATATACTTTCTCAACATCGAAATGTGAAAAACATTGTGTACCTGAGATAAACTCGGAGGTAAAGCCACTCGGTATGCAACTGATCCAACACTCTCCAGAATTTCGTATGGCCCAATGAACCTTGGACTCAACTTTCCTTTCTTACCAAATCTCATCACTCTTTTCCAAGGAGAAACCTTGAGAAAAACATGATCACCTACCTCGAAAGATAGATCCTTCCTCTGGTTATCCGCATAACTCTTCTGCCTGCTCTGAGCTGTTCTCATGTGTTTCTGAATCATCTGAACATTTTCTGCCATCTCTTCTACCAATTCTGGTCCCATCAACTCCCTTTCACCCACTTCATCCCAGAAAGCTGGAGTTCGACACCGCTTCCCATATAATGCCTGAAATGGTTCCATCTGTATACTGGAATGAAAACTGTTATTATATGAAAACTCAACCAAAGAAAGATGTTGGTCCCAACTTCCCTGATAATCCATAGAACAAGCTCGTAGCATATCCTCCAATGTCTGAATTGTTCGTTCTGACTTCCCATCTGATTGAGGATGAAAAGCTGTACTAAAATTTAATTCAGTACCCAACGACTTCTGAAGGCCTTTCCAAAAGTTAGAAGTAAACCTGGGATCACGATCCGATACAATGGAGAGAGGAACTCCATGTAACCTGACTAAATCTTTAAGATACAAACGGGAAAGTTGATCAAGAGAGAAATTATCTCGTATAGCAAGGAAATGAGAAGATTTGGTCAAGCGATCAACAATAACCCAGATTGCATTATTACCTCGAGATGTCTTCGGTAATCCAAAAACAAAGTCCATGGATATATTCTCCCACTTCCACTCTGGCACTGGTAAAGGCTGAAGCATCCCTTTCGGTAACTGACGCTCTTCTTTAACCTGCTGACAAGTCGAAAACTTCACAGTAAACCCCGCAATATCTCTTTTCATTCCATCCCACCAGTAATACTCCCGCAGATCTCTGTACATCTTAGTACTGCCCGGATGAGCTGAAAACGGAGAACTATGGGCTTCACATAACAACTCTCTCTTCAACTGTGAATCACAAGGCACACACAATCTCCTCCCAAATCTCAAAACACAATCATTATCAATGTTGAATTCAGGCAACTTACCTTTCTGAACCAGCTCTACCTTTTTCTGCAACTCCCTATCTTTCTTCTGTGCTTGCTTGATTCTATCTGATAGAGATGATTTCACTGATACCTGAAACAAAACAGAAGGACTTCCTGCACCAATAACTTCTATGCCAAAGTTCATCAAATCCTTAACCAAAGGATCACGTTCCAAACGCAACATTGTTAATGAAGCATTACTTTTTCGACTCAAAGCATCAGCCACTTTATTTGCTTTTCCCGGATGGTAATGAATTGTACAATCATAATCCTTGATTAATTCCAGCCATCTCCTTTGTCTCATGTTTAACTCTTTCTAAGTGAATATATACATTAAACTTTTGTGATCGGTATATATTTCACACTTTACTCCATACAAATGATGCCTCCAAATTTTTAAAGCAAAAACAACAGCAGCTAATTCCAAATCATGTGTAGGGTAATTTACCTCATGAGTTTTCAACTGTCGTGAAGAATAAGCAATTACCTGATCATTTTGCAATAGGATGCAACCAAGTCCTTTCAATGAAGCATCACTGTATATAACAAACTCACCATTCCTGGAAGGTAGTGCCAAAACTGGAGCATTCACCAATCTTCTTTTCAATTCCTGAAAACAATCATCACATTCTTTTGTCCAGATAAACTTAACACCCTTCCGAGTTAGCTTAGTCATTGGACTAGATAACCGTGAAAAATTTCTAACAAACCTTCGGTAATATCCCGCCAAACCAAGGAAGCTACGAATCTCGGTTACATTTGTGGGTCTTGGCCATTCTTCCACAACTTTTGTTTTTGCAGGATCAACAGTTATTCCATCTTTAGAAACAATGTGACCAAGGAAAGAAATTTGTTGCAACCAAAACTCACACTTGCTGAATTTCCCATACAGTTTATTTTCTTTTAAGGTTTGCAAGATAACCCTTAAATGTTTTTTATGCTCCTCTTTACTTTTAGAAAACAACAAAATATCATCAATGAAAACCACCACAAACTTATCCAAGAACTCATGGAAAATTCTATTCATTAAGTCCATGAATACAGCAGGTGCATTGGTTAGCCCAAAAGGCATTACTACAAATTCATAATGGCCATATCTCGTACGGAACGCGGTCTTCGGAATATCTGCCTCCTTTACCTTCAGCTGATGGTACCCCGATCTCAAGTCAATCTTTGAAAAAAACTGAGCTCCCTGGAGCTGATCAAAAAAATCATCGATATGAGGCAAAGGATATTTGTTCTTAACAGTGATATTATTCAAGGCTCTATAATCAATGAAAAGTCTCATAGAACCATCTTTATTTTTAACAAATAAAACAGGATCACCCCATGGTGATGTGCTAGGTCTAATGAAACCTTTCTCTAATAAATCTTGCAATTGCTCCTTCAACTCTAAAAGTTCAATTTGTGCCATTCGATAAGGGGGTTTTGAAATTGGCTTAGCATCAGGAACTAAGTCAACTGTAAATTCAACTTCCTGATCTGGTATTACTCCAGGCAACTCATCAGGAAAAACATCAGGATACTCATTTACCACTGGCACATCATTAATCTGAACAGTTCCTTTATTTTCAACGACGTGTGCAAGGTAACATTCATTTCCATCTTTTACAAGTTTCTCGGCCTCTTGATATGTTATCAAAAGTAAGGGTTCATTCTTGTAAACAAACTGAAAGTCTTTCTGAAAAGAAACTTCTTTAGCTCTACAGTCAATCTTAGCATGGTAAATAGAGAGCCAATCCATACCCAGGATAACATCAAACTCTACTAGAGGTAGAACAATAAGGTTTGCAAGTAGGTTCTTTCCACAGATAAGGATAGGAAGATTCTTATAAATTCTTTTTGCCTCGACATTTCCCCCAGGTGTTTTTACCAAAAGTTCAGGAGTCATTTCTTGAGATGGTATTCCCATTTTACTAGAAAAGGTTTCAGAGATGAAAGAATGTGTAGACCCCGAATCAAACAACACACTGGCATAATCTGAAAAAACAAACAAAGTACCTGATACCACTTCATTTGATGGCCCGACATCTTCTGAAGTAGTTGCAAAGGATTTCACCACCCCTTTCTGCTTGTAGTCTAACTGCTTCCCATCACTCAAGCTCCTTGTCGGACACTTGTTTGCATAGTGACCCATCTCATTGCACTTATAACATTTCACTAACTGTAAATCAAATTTGTTCTTACCTTCACCTTGATCCTTTTAAGTGCAATCACGAGCCTTATGTCCCATCTTACCACATCGGTAGCACTTCCCAGAATTCAGAAGACATTCCCCAGCATGCCTTTTTCCACATTTATCACAAACTGGAAACTTAGTTCTCTTACCATCAGACTTTTTTGAAGAATTCTTACCTTTCTCCTGCCACCTCGGTCTCTTCTTCTGCTGGTTGTTATAGAACACTTGGTCATCGGAAAACTCCATTTCCACCTTCTCAACACATCGAACAAGATTTTCATAACTTTTAAACTCTCAAGAAGCTAATGCCCTTCGATATTTTGGCTTTAATCATGAGTAAAAACGATTGATTTTACTATCAAGGTCTCGAATAAAATTTGGAGCATACCTTGCCAATCGAGTGAACCTTTCTTCATAGGCATCCACTGAGTCTTCCTCTTGCCTCAATTCCAAGAATTGCTTTTCCATCCTAAGTCGAACATCCTTAGGAAAATACTTCTCAAGAAACATACCTTTGAATTCATCCCAGTCAAGAGCATCAATCTCATCGGCGTCCCTGATATTTTTAACCATAGACCACCACTGATCTGATTCACCCTCCAAACGGTAAATAGCAAGACTAACCTTTTGATTGTCTGAACACCCCATGACATCAAAAATCTTCTCCAGTGCTTTAATCCACCCATCAGCTAGCACAAGGTCAGATGATCCTCTGAATGATGGTGGATGTTTCCTCATGAAATGTTCCACCACTGACATGTTCCTCTGTGGTTGATCTGGCTGATCTCGTGCATGGACACCACCACCATTTATCGCTTGATTCAACTGCGCCATTACTGGAAAAAACTGTTCAGTTCCAATTCCGACCATTTCTGGATGCTGATTCGGAAGGTTATTTCCTTCTGTATGCCTTCCTAGCACTGCTTCCCTGTTTCCTCTGCGGAAAACCATTCTGAACAAACATGTCTTAGATGAAGAAACATGGTAATCTTTAAATTCTATATCATTTCGAAAAAAAATAAAAAAAATATTTTTGGATAATCATTTAATAGAATTCTAACTCCTAAAGTTATCTAAACCGACCTTTGATACCAACTATAAGGCCCCAGCCTTAAACCTTACTTAATCTTGAGTTATTACAAGATTACACATTGAGGATCTTTTCGAGTTTAGAGTTTTAGAGAATTAGAACATAACTATTACATCTCAAAAGATTACAAAGTAGTCACTTATACTAAGTTTCCATAATAATAAAAAAAAATCTTTAAAGAAACATGTCTAGTTCCATGTATTTTATAGCATGAAATTCCCTTGATCCCATCCTTGACCTTATTCCACTTTAAGTCCTGTGAAAAACATTTCGAAAAACTTGGGGTGAGCATAAAAAGCTCAGTAAGGGATACACAAAGAATGAAAACTGTTAGTTTTTCAAAATCAAGTAAACCATGTATACTCTATCAAAGTAATACCTTCACTTTCATGAAGTAGTAAAAACTCTTCACTGAATAAAGTATCATTACTTACCTTTTTGTAACCAAAGTATTACCATAAAACCCATATAAAGAACACATAACATATATAAAGGTAACTTGGGACATAAACATACTTAAGTGGAATAACCATACGGTCGACTTCCACACATATCACTTAATGGAATAGCCATACGGCCAATTTCCATACATACTTAATGGAATAGCCATACGGCCGACTTCCATACCCAATGCATTGGAGGTTATAACGTAACCACCCGTCCTGGTATTCACGGCACCACCCGTCATATGGTTTATAACGTAACCACCCATTAAAATGTCCAAGTACCAGTATAAAATCATAAAACATAAAACCAATATAAAGGAATGATAACATTTCCACATTTCAATCACAATATATCATAAATATATTGACATAATAGAATCCTTTTTCAAAACCATTTTCAATACCAAAATACATAAAAGAGTATATGGTATTTATTTTATTCTAAAAACATTACGGCTTGTTGAGAAAGCCAAAGATCAAATAATACTCGTGGCGGCGAAAAAGGTCGTTGTCACCGCGTACGTTAAAAAAAACATTCCTTTTTGTCGTTTAGTAAAACGCTTCGTAGAAAAAGATTCCTTTTGTATAAAAGTAAAAGTCAAAGGAGTTTATACACCGTATAAAAGAAAGTTGTGTATAAAACGAAATATGCCTCAATGAAAGGAGATTGAGACGAAACGCGAAGGAGTGAAATGTTAAGGTTTCTCCGAAGAGATTTAGGGAATATACTATGATGGGTATTCCAAACGTAACCAAGAGGGTTACTCCCTATGTAAGAATGTTATGAATGCCTCAAGTTACCTTTATGTCTTATGATTTCTATGATTGGCTTCGTATAAAAAAAGATTACTTTTTAATAAACGTAAAAGTCAAAGTGGTTTATACACCGTATAAAATAAAGTTGTGTATAAAATAAAATATGCCTCAACGAAAGGAGATTGAGACGAAGTCCCATACCTCGTATCCGACTTGACCCAACCGCTCTTTAATCTCCTGAATAATAAACTTGAGTTTATCTCTACTTGATTATGAATCTTTTTCAAGTTCATTATTCCTTTTATACCATGTTATGAACATCATGTAATCAGTTAAGTTAATAATGTTCATTTTGTCGGTATTTGGTTCTTAAGTCAAAAATAGACTTCTTACACTTACATGTTGTTAATTTGGTCAATGGTTCATTATATCCAGAATGGTATTCATGATGTAGATATCATATATGTCATATATATCCAGTACATACTTGAATTTATAATATTACATAATCATTTAGAGGTAAGAAATGAAATGCACCGTTCATGGAGACGGTAAGCCGTACGTACGCATGAACGCTACTTTCATTTGTATTTCATATTTTATAGAATGGAATCATAATGATATAAAGGTATATTATAATTCCAGTATAATATCATATATAATATCATAGTTCCATCCTTTATATGTCCCACATATGGTATTTAACGAATTATGAAAACCATTTTCAATACCAAAATAAAAGAAAAGTAAAACATGGTATTTATTTTTCTTTTAAAAAGAAGGTATGGCTTGTAGAGGAAGCCGAAACTCAAATAACGGTCACGACGGCGGAGAAGTCGTTGTCGCCGCATACGTACGACCTTAACATTTCACTCCTTCGCGTTACCCAATGCATTGGAGAGCTATAACGGGCTCACCCGCCCTTAGTTTATCACGAAACCACCCGTCTTCATAATAATGCCCAAGAACCATAACATAATCATATCACATAAAACATGCATAAGGAAACATAAAATTTCCACATTTCAATCACGAGATATCAATACAACACATTGATATATAAACATTATGAAAACCATTTTCAATACTAAAATAAAAGAAAAGTAAAACATGGTATTTATTTTTCTTTTAAAAAGAAGGTATGGCTTGTAGAGGAAGCCGAAACTCAAATAACGGTCACGATGGAGGAGAAGTCGTTGTCGCCGCATACGTACGACAAAAACATTCCCTTTTGTCGTTTAGTAAACGCTTCGTATAAAAAATATTCCTTTTGAATAAACGTAAAAGTCAAAGGGGTTTATACACCGTATAAAAGAAAGTTGTGTATAAAATAAAATATGCCTCAACGAAAGGAGATTGAGACGAAGTCCCATACCTCGTATCCGACTTGACTCGATCGTTCTTTAATGTCCTGAATAATAAACTTGAGTTAATCTCTACTTTCTTATGAACCTTTTTTAAGTTCATTATTCCTTTTATACCATGTTATGAACATCATGTACTCATTTAAGTTAATAATGTTCATTTTGTCGGTATTTGGTTCTTAAGTCAAAAATAGACCTCTTACACTTACATGTTGTTAATTTGGTCAAAGTTTCATTATATCCAGAATGATATTAATGTTTTTGATAACATATATATCATATATATTAAGCATATACATGTATTTATAATATTACATCACATTTAGTGGTAAGAAATGAAATGCACCGTTCATGGAGACGGTAAGCCGTACGTACGCATGAACGCTACTTCCATTTCTATTTCGTATTTTCTAGAATGGAATCATAATGATATAAGAGTATATTATAATTCCAGTATAATAAAATATATAATATCATTAACTTTATCCTTTACACATCCCACATATGGTATTAACGAATCGAATCACTTTTAGGGGGCGGTAGTCCGCACTTCCTAAAGTGAAGATATCGTGTTTACCCATAATGGGAACCATAAAGGTATGCCCAAAATGAAAAAAAAAGAAGCATAAGGAAAAAATAAACATATTATATATCATATATAAAAATAGTGACATCATAATGGCCACCTTTGAAGGTGTTAAATGAGTATTGAACAATCATCGTTTCGGGAGGCCGAATTTCGCCATCCACGTAAACCGTATGTTCTTTAACCATTTGATGTAGTTGTGTGAGAGTGTAGCTCAAATAAATCTTATAACAACATCCTAGTATATTGAAGATACTGGTGTTGTTACAAAAGAAGTAAATAAAAATAGTTTAGGGGGTTAGAGAAGCAAAATAAAACAAATGAACATGAGAGAAAGAATTACCTTTAAAAGTGTAACTCCTTTTGATTTGAGCCTAAAGGCTTCCTTTGAAAGGATTATTCCCAAGGGGAATCTTCTAGGATGAGGATATAGATGTGGAGAGAGTAAATGGGCAGGGTTTGGCCGAGCCAAAGGCTTGAGGAGTGTGTGAAATGATGTAGAGGTGGGGGCCTTTTATAAGAGGAGAGGAGGGGCACTTTTGGAAAGTAAAGAAATATTACTTTATTTGAAAATTTGTTTCGGTTTTAAAAGGTCCCACATTAATATAATTAGTGGATAAGGTGATAAGGGTTCGAAATCCACTCATACAATTGGTTTTGGACGTGTGTAGTTCATAGATTTTACATTGTCTTTCCATTTTATTTAAATCGTCAAATAATGATGTCATCGCTGCATCATGATTATGTCATTAATAATTTAATTTATTTAATTTCTAAAAATCATAAAAAAATACTATGATGTAGGAAATCGTTTTAGCTTTCCAATGACTATTTATAATCAAATATCTGATCTTTATAACCCCAAGTAAAAATTGTTTTCGTAAAACATATTATGTTTGTGTCATTTTTACTTTTACATTAAATAAAAAGTTATTTATGTCATTTCCCAAACAAAATGTCTCCATGGGGTCCCCAAGTTGACCCATGGCTTTTATTGGTCGGCTATGACACAACCAATAAGGTTGGGACATGTTTCTAGGTCATTTCATATTATTAAAGCATTATTTATACATTAAACTACACTAATCACCACTAATCGCGATTAAAAACTTAATAAGTTACTATTCACCAAAAAATTATTTTAATCTCATTGAACCACATTTTAATTCTTAATGATAACCATGTATGTCGGATTTTCAAAATTCAATACACATTAGTGGTAAACTTTCATTTAACTGAAAAATCGGTTTGCTTGATTACCACTTAGTGGTTTCACTATTCATCAAAAATTGAAGTTTTTCAGAAAATTACCAAAAATTCACCCTAAGCTATATTTGATATTCCGAATTCAAAAATGAAGTCTATTTTACAAAATTAAAATCATATAAGTCACATTAATTAATTTAATAATTAATTCCTGCTTCCAGAGCAAATAGCGTGTTTTTACAAAACAATAAGTATCAAAAGATTGACACCAGTTTAAGTATAATTTCAAAGTGAAATTGATTCCAATGACCACAATTGGATAAAATGGTAAAAATATATTATAATTTCACTTCAAAAACAATTCAAAACATAATCTAATCATATAAATAAATTAGATTAAAAAGCAGTTTGATGTAAAATGCAGTATTTTTCACTATTCATTAAAAAATGAACCTTGTCAAAAAAATACCAAAAATTCACACAAAGTAAATTTTGATGTCCCAATCATAAAGAATAAGTTTATTTTGACAAACATAGTTTATAAAACTGTCAAAAGATAAATTTAAAAAGGGTTTTTCATCATAAGGCAGTAAAACAATCTTTTAAGAATATTAGTGTATTTCATGCTTAAGATTGGATTTATTTTCATCTTAAGCATCTAAAACACTATCTTAATCATTAATAGACATAGGTAAAAATATCTATTATTCATTACTTACTTGGGATGTTACATCCTTCCCCCCTTTAGAAAATTGTGTCCCCGCAATTTATTTACTTATCGAATAAATGAGGGTACTTATTCCTCATTGCATTTTCAGATTACCATGTTGCTTAATCTAAGACATGTTTGTTCAGAATGGTTTTCCGCAGAGGAAACAGGGAAGCAGTGCTAGGAAGGAATACAGAAGGAAATAACCTTCCGAATCAGCATCCAGAAATGGTCGGAATTGGAACTGAACAATTTGTTGCAGTAATGGCGCAGTTGACTCAAGCGATAAATGGCAGTGGTATCCATACACGAGATCAGCCAGACCAACCGCAGAGGAACATGTCACTAGTGGAACATTTCATGAGGCAACATCCACCATCATTCAGAGGATCATCTGACCCTGTGCTAGCTAAAGGGTGGATTAAAGAACTCGAGAAGATTTTTGATGTCATGGGGTGTTCAGACAATCAAAAGGTTAGTCTTGCTATTTACCATTTGGAAGGTGAAGCAGATCAGTGGTGGTCTATGGTTAAAAATATCAGGGATGCCGATGAGATTGATGCTCTTGACTGGGATGAATTCAAAGGTATGTTTCTTGAGAAGTATTTTCCTAAGGCTGTTCGAATTAGGATGGAAAAGAAATTTTTGGAATTGAGGCAAGAGGAAGACTCAGTGGCTGCCTATGAAGAAAGGTTCACTCGATTGGAAAGGTATGCTTCAAATTTTATCCGGGACCTTGATAGTAAAATAAATCATTTTTACTCAGGATTAAAGCCAAAATATCGAAGGGCATTAGCTTCTCGTGAGTTTAAAAGTTATGAAAAGCTTGTTCGATGTGCTGAGAAGGTGGAAATGGAGTTTTCCGATGACCAAGTTTTCTATAACAACCAGCAGAAGAAGAGACCTAGGTGGCAGGAGAAAGGTAAGAATTCTTCAAAAAACTCTGATGGTAAGAGAACTAAGTTTCCAGTTTGTGATAGATGTGGCAAAAGGCATGCTGGAGAATGTCTTCTGAATTCTGGGAAGTGCTACCGATGTGGTAAGATGGGACATAAGGCTCGTGATTGCACTGAAAAGGATCAAGGTGAAGGTAAGAACAAATTTGATTTACAGTTAGTGAAATGTTATAAGTGCAATGAGATGGGTCACTATGCAAATGAGTGTCCGACAAGAAGCTTGAGTGATGGGAAGCAGTTAGACTACAAGCAGAAAGGGGTGGTGAAATCCTTTGAAACTACTTCAATAGATGTCGGGCCATCAAATGAAGTTGTATCAGGTACTTTGTATGTTTTTTCAGATTATGTCAGTGTGTTGTTTGATTCGGGGTCTACACATTCTTTCATCTCTGAAACCTTTTCTAGTAAAATGGTAATACCATCTCAAGAAATGTATCCTAAACTTTTGGTAAAAACACCTGGGGGAAGTGTCGAGGCAAAAAGAATTTATAAGAATCTTCCTATCCTTATCTGTGGAAAGAACCTACTTGAAAACCTTATTGTTCTACCTCTAGTAGAGTTTGATGTTATCCTGGGTATGGATTGGCTCTCTATTTACCATGTTAAGATTGACTGTAGAGCTAAAGAAGTTTCTTTTCAGAAAGACTTTCAGTTTGTTTACAAGAATGAACCCTTACGTTTGATAACATATCAAGAGGCCGAGATACTTGTAAAATATGGAAATGAATGTTACCTTGCACACATCGTTGAAAATAAAGGAACTGTTCAGATTAATGATGTGCCAGTGGTAAATGAGTATCCTGATGTTTTTCCTGATGAGTTCCCTGGAATAATACCAGATCGGAAAGTTGAGTTTACTGTTGACTTAGTTCCTGATGCTAAGCCAATTTCAAAACCCCCTTATCGAATGGCACAAATTGAACTTTTAGAGTTGAAGGAGAAATTGCAAGATTTATTAGAGAAATGTTTCATTAGACCTAGCACATCACCATGGGGTACTCCTGTTTTATTTGTTAAAAAGAAAGATGGTTCTATGAGACTTTGCATTGATTATAGAGCCTTGAATAATATCACTGTTAAGAACAAATATCCTTTGCCTCATATCGATGATTTGTTTGATCAGCTCCAGGGAGCTCAGTTTTTTTCAAAGATTGACTTGAGATCGGGGTACCATCAGCTGAAGGTAAAGGAGGAAGATATTCCGAAGACCGCGTTCCGTACGAGATATGGCCATTATGAATTTGTAGTAATGCCTTTTGGGCTAACCAATGCACCTGCTGTATTCATGGACTTAATGAATAGAATTTTCCATGAGTTCTTGGATAAGTTTGTGGTGGTTTTCATTGATGATATTTTGGTGTTTTCTAAAAGTAAAGAGGAGCATGAAAAACATTTAAGGGTTATCTTGAAAACCTTAAAAGAAAAGAAACTGTATGGGAAATTCAGCAAGTGTGAGTTTTGGTTGCAACAAATTTCTTTCCTTGGTCACATTGTTTCTAAAGATGGAATAACTGTTGATCCTGCAAAAACAAAAGTTGTGGAAGAATGGACAAGACCCACAAATGTAACTGAGATTCGTAGCTTCCTTGGTTTGACAGGATATTACCGAAGGTTTGTTAGAAATTTTTCACGGTTATCTAGTCCAATGACTAAGCTAACTCGGAAGGGTGTTAAGTTTATCTGGACAAAAGAATGTAATGATTGTTTTCAGGAATTGAAAAGAAGATTGGTGAATGCTCCAGTTTTGGCACTACCTTCCAAGAATGGTGAGTTTGTTATATACAGTGATGCTTCATTGAAAGGACTTGGTTGCGTCCTAATGTAGAATGATCAGGTAATTGCTTATGCTTCACGACAGTTGAAAACTCATGAGGTAAATTACCCTACACATGATTTGGAATTAGCTGCTGTTGTTTTTGCTTTAAAAATTTGGAGGCATCATTTGTATGGAGTAAAGTGTGAAATATATACCGATCACAAAAGTTTAAAGTATATATTCACTCAGAAAGAGTTAAAAATGAGACAGAGGAGATGGCTAGAATTAATCAAGGATTATGATTGTACAATTCATTACCATCCGGGAAAAGCAAATAAAGTGGCTGATGCTTTGAGTCGAAAAAGTAATGCTTCATTAACAATGTTGCATTTGGAACGTGATACTTTGGTTAACGATTTGATGAACTTTGGAATAGAAGTTGTTGGTGCAGGAAGTCCTTTTGTTTTGTTTCAGGTATCCGTGAGATCTTCTCTATCAGATAGAATCAAGCAAGCACAGAAGCAAGAAAGTGAGTTGCAGAAAAAGGTAGAGCTGGTTCAGAAAGGTAAGTTGCCTGAATTCAACATTGATAGTGATTGTGTTTTGAGATTTGGGAAGAGTTTGTGTGTGCCTTTTGATTCACAGTTGAAGAGAGAGCTGTTATGTGAAGCTCATAGTTCTCCGTTTTCAGTTCATCCGGGCAGTACTAAGATGTATAGAGATCTGCGGGAGTATTACTGGTGGGATGGAATGAAAAGAGATATTGCTGATTTTACTGTGAAGTGTTTGACTTGTCAGCAGGTTAAAGAAGAGCGGCAGTTACCGAAAGGGATGCTTCAGCCTTTACCAGTGCCAGAGTGGAAATGGGAGAATATATCCATGGACTTTGTTGTTGGATTACCGAAGACATCTCGAGGTAATAATGCAATCTGGGTTATTGTTGATCGCTTGACCAAATCTTCTCATTTCCTTGCTATACGAGATACTTTCTCTCTTGATCAACTTTCCCGTTTGTATCTTAAAGAGATAGTCAGGTTACGTGGAGTTCCTCTCTCCATTGTATCGGATCGTGATCCCAGGTTTACTTCTAACTTTTGGAAAGGCCTTCAGAAGTTGTTGGGTACTGAATTAAATTTTAGTACAACTTTTCATCCTCAATCAGATGGGCAGTCAGAACGAACAATTCAGACATTGGAGGATATGCTACGAGATTGTTCTATGGATTATCAGGGATGTTGGGACCAACATCTTTCTTTGGTTGAGTTTTCATATAATAACAGTTTTCATTCCAGTATACAGATAGCACCATTTCAGGCATTATATGGGAAGCGGTGTTGAACTCCAGCTTTCTGGGATGAAGTGGGTGAAAGGAAGTTGATGGGACCAGAATTGGTAGAAGATATGGCAGAAAAAGTTCAGCTGATTCAGAAACACATGAGAACAGCTCAGAGCAGGCATAAGAGTTATGCGGATAACCGGAGGACGGATCTATCTTTTGAGGTAGGTGATCATGTTTTTCTCAAGGATTCTCCTTGGAAAAGTGTGATGAGATTTAGTAAGAAAGGAAAGTTGAGTCCAAGGTTCATTGGACGATACGAAATTCTGGAGAGAGTTGGATCAGTTGCATACCGAGTGGCTTTACCTCCGAGTTTATCTCAGGTACACAATGTTTTTCACATTTCGATGTTGAGAAAGTATATGCCAGATCCATCTCATGTTTTGAGTCCAGAGGTAGTTCAGCTGGAAGAGAACCTATCTTATGAGGAACAACCGGTCCATATTCTTGACCACAGGGAGCAAGTGTTACAGAATAAGGTGATTAAGCAGGTAAAGGTTTTGTGGGAAAACCACATGATTGAAGAGGCAACATGGGAATCTGAAAATGCAATGAGGGATAAGTACCCCCATTTATTTGATAAGTAAATAAATTGCGGGGACACAATTTTCTAAAGGGGGGAAGGATGTAACATCCAAAGTAAGTAATGAATAATAGATATTTTTACATATGTCTATTAATGAATAAGATAGTGTTTTAGAGGCTTAAAATGAAAATAAATCCAATCTTAAGCATGTAATACACTAATATTCTTAAAAGATTGTTTTACTGACTTATGATGGGAAACCCTTTTTGAATCTATATTTTGACAATTTTATAAACTATGTCTGTCAAAATAAACTTATCCTTTATGATTGGGACATCAAAATTTACCTTGTGTGAATTTTTGGTATTTTTCTGACAATGTTCATTTTTTAATGAATAGTGAAAAATATTGCATTTTAAATCAAAACTACTTTGTAATATAATTTATTTATATGATTAGATTATATTTTGAATTGGTTTTGAAGTGAAATTAGAATATATTTTTACCATTTAATCGAATGGTGGTCATTGGAATCAATTTCACTTTGAAATTAGACTTAAACTGGTATCAATCTTTTGATACTTATTGTTTTGTAAAAACACGCTATTTGCTCTGGCAGCGGGAATTAATTATTAAATTAATTAATGTGACTTATATGATTTGAATTTTGTAAAATAGACTTCATTTTTGAATTTTGAATATCAAATATAGATTAGGGTGAATTTTTGGTAATTTTCTGAAAAACTTCAATTTTTGATGAATAGTGAAACCACTAAGTGGTAATCAAGCAAACTGATTTTTCAGTTAAATGAAAGATTACCACTAATGTGTATTGAATTTTGAAAATCCGACATACATGGTTGTCATTAAGAAGTAAAATTTGGTTCAATGAGATTATAATAATTTTTTGGTGAATAGTAACTTATTAAGTTCTTAATCGCGATTAGTGGTAATTAGGGTAGTTTAAGGTATAAATAATGATTTAATAATAGGAAATGACCTAGACACATGTCCCAAACTTATTGGTTGTGTCATGGCCGACCAAGACAAGCCATGGGTCAACTTGGGGACCCCATGGAGACACTTTGGTTTGGAAATGACATAAATAACTTTTTATTAAATGTTAAAGTAAAAATGACACAAACAAGAGATGTTTCACGAAAACAATTTTTACATGGGGTTATAAAGATCAGATATTTGATTATAAATAGTCATTGTAAATCTAAAAATATTTACTACATCATAGTAAATTTTTATGATTTTTAGACATTAAATAAATTAAATTATTTATGACATAATAATGATGCAGCGATGACATCATTATTTGACGATTTAAATAAAATGGAAAGACAATGTAAAATATATGAACTACACATGGCCAAAACTTATTGGATGAGTGGATTTCGAAGCCTTATCACCTTGTCTACGAATTATATCAATTTGGGACCTTTTAAAACCGAAACACATTTTCAAATAATGTAATATTTCTTTACTTTCCAAAAGTGCCCCTCCTCTCCTCTTATAAAAGGCCCCCACCTCTACCTCATTTCACACACTACTCAAGCCTTTGGCTCGGCCAAACCCTGCCCATTTAATCTCTCCACATCCCTCTACTAATCCTAGAGGATTCCCTTTGGGCATAATCCTTTCAAAGGAAGCCTTTAGACTCAAATCAAAAGGAGATACACTTTTAAAGGTAATTCATTCTCTCATGTTCATTTGTTTTATTTTGCTTCTCCAACCCCCTAAACTCTTTTTATTTACTTCTTTTGTAACAACAACAGTATCTTCAATATACTAGGATGTTGTTATAAGATTTATTTGAGCTACAAACTCACACAACTACATCAAATGGTTAAAGAACATACGGTTTCCGTGGATGTCGAAATTCTGCCTCCCGAAACGATGATTGTTCAATACTCATTTAACACCTTCAAAGGTGGCCATTATGATGTCACTATTTTTATATATGATATATAATATGTTTATGTTTTCCTTAAACTTCTATTTTTTCATTTTGGGCATACCTTTATGGTTTCCATTATGGGTAAACACGATATCTTCATTTTAGGAAGTGCGGACTACCGCCCCCTGAAAGTGATTTGATTCTTTAATACCATATGTGGGATGTTTAAAGGATAAAGTTAATGATATTATATATGTTATTATACTGGAATTATAATATACTCTTATATCATTATGATTCCTTTCCAGAAAATATGAAATAGAAATGGAAGTAGCGTTCATGCGTACGTACGGCTTACCGTCTCCATGAACGAAGAATTTCATTTCTTATCCCCAAATGTAATGTACTATTAAAATTACATGTATATAATGTATATATATAATTAATGATATATCTAAATGATGAATATAATTCTGGAATTAAAATATACATACCTCTCATTTAGTTTTAATTCCACTAATATGACAAAGAAATGAAAGTAGCGTTCATGCGTACGTACGGCTTACCGTCTCCATGAACGGTGCATTTCATTTCTTACCTCTAAATGATTATGTAATATTATAAATAAATGTATATGCTGGATATATATGATACATATTATATCCAAATCTGGAATTTCATTCTGGATATAAAGAACTTTTGACCACAAGAACAACATGTAATTGTAACAAGTCCACTTTCGACTTAAGAACCAAATATTGACAAAACAAACATTATTAACTTAAATGGTTACATAATGTTTATAACATGGCAATAAGTGATATAAAAGGAATAATGAACTTTAAAAAGGTTCTTAATCAAGTATAAATTAACTCAAGTTTATTATTCAGGGCGTTAAAGAACGATCGAGTCAAGTCGGACCTGAGGTAAGGGACTTCGTCTCAATCTCCTTTCATTGAGGCATATTTCATTTTATACACAACTTTATTTTATACGGTGTATAAACCCCTTTGACTTTTACTTTTATACAAAAGGAATATTTTTCTACGAAGCGTTTTACAAAACGACAAAAAGGAATGTTTCTTTTAACGTACGCGGCGACAACGACCTTCTCTGCCGCCGCAAGTATTATTTGGTCTTTGGCTTCCTCAACAAGCCGTAATGTTTTTAGAATAAAATAAATACCATATACTCTTTTATGTATTTTGGTATTGAAAATGGTTTTGAAAAACGATTCTATTATGTCAATATATTTATGATATATTGTGATTGAAATGTGGAAATGTTATCATTCCTTTATATTGGTTTTATGTTTTATGATTTTATATTAGTACTTGGACATTTTAACGGGTGGTTACGTTATAAACCATATTACGGGTGGTGCCGTGAATACCAGGACGGGTGGTTACATTATAACCTCCAATGCATTAGGTATGGAAGTCGGCCGTATGGCTATTCCATTAATTATGTATGGAAATTGGCCGTATGGCTATTCCATTAAGTGATATGTGTGGAAGTCGACCGTATGGTTATTCCACTTAAGTATGCCATAAAACATAGGCACTTTAGCATACCTCATAAAATCATGAATAAATCATAGAAATCATAAGACGTAAAGGTAACTTGAGGCATTCATAACATTCTTACGTAGGGAGTAACCCTCTTGGTTACGTTTGGAATACCCATCACAGTATATTCCCTAAATCTCTTCGGAGAAACCTTAACGTTTCACTCCTTCGCCTTACCCAATGCATTGGAGAGCTATAACGGGCTCACCCGCCCTTAGTTTATCACGGAACCACCCGTCTTCATAATAATGCCCAACAACCATAACATAATCATATCACATAAAACATGCATAAAGGAAACATAACATTTCCACATTTCAATCACGAGATATCAATACAACACATTGATATAATAAAAACATTATGAAAACCATTTTCAATACCAAAGTAAAACATGGTATTTATTTTTCTTTTTAAAAAAAAGCTATGGCTTGAAGAGGAAGCCGAAACTCAAATAACGGTTACGACGGCGGAGAAGTCGTTGTCGCCGCATATGTACGACAAAAACATTCCCTTTTTTCGTTTAGTAAACGCTTCGTATAAAAAAGATTCCTTTTGAATAAATGTAAAAGTCAAAGGGGTTTATACACCGTATAAAAGAAAGTTGTGTATAAAATAAAATATGCCTCAATGAAAGGAGATTGAGACGAAGTCTCATACCTCGTATCCGACTTGACCCGACCGTTCTCTAATCTCCTTTAAAAGTGTAACTCCTTATGATTTGAGCCTAAAGGCTTCCTTTGAAAGAATTCTGCCCAAAGGGAATCCTCTAGGATGAGGAGAGGGATGTGGAGAGAGTAAATGGGCAGGGGTTGGCCGAGCCAAAGGCTTGAGGAGTGTGTGAAATGAGGTAGAGTTGGGGGCCTTTTATAAGAGGAGAGGAGGGGAACTTTTGGAAAGTAAAGAAATATCACTTTATTTGAAAATGTGTTTCAGTTTTAAAAGGTCCCACATTGATATAATTCGTGGATAAGGTTATAAGGGTTCGAAATCCACTCATCCAATTGGTTTTGGCCATGTGTAGTTCATAGATTTTACATTTCCTTTCCATTTTATTTAAACCGTCAAATAATGATGTCATCGCTGCATCATTATTATGTCATAAATAATTTAATTTATTTAATGTCTAAAAATCATAAAAAAAATACTATGATGTAGGAAATATTTTTAGCTTTCCAATGACTATTTATAATCAAAAATCTGATCTTTATAACCCCATGTAAAAATTGTTTTCGTAAAACATATTATGTTTGTGTCATTTTTACTTTTACATTAAATAAAAAGTTATTTATGTCATTTCCCTACCAAAGTGTCTCCATGGAGTCCCCAAGTTGACCCATGGCTTGTCGTGGTCGGCCATGACACAACCAATAAGGTTGGGTCATGTGTCTAGGTAATTTCCTATTATTAAAGCATTATTTATACCTTAAACTACACTAATTACCACTAATCGCGATTAAAAACTTAATTAAGTTACTATTCACCAAAAAATTATTTTAATCTCATTGAACCACATTTTACTTCTTAATGACATGGATTATTTCTTGACACTTCCTTGACACTATCATCATATCATGTACCTTTCCCTTGACCTGTGAAAAACATTTCAAAAAAACTTGGGATGAGCATAAAAAGCTCAGTATGGGTTATAAAAACATGGAAAGGAAACATGGGTACATATATACATAAGAATGAAATCATAATTTACCCATAAAACATAGGCAATTTAACATACCTCATAAAATCATGAATAAATCAAAGAAATCATAGGACATAAAGGTAACTTGAGGCATTCATAACATTCTTACGTAGGGAGTAACCCTCTTGGTTACATTTGGAATACCCATCACAGTATATTCCTTAAATCTCTTCGGAGAAACCTTAATGTTTCACTACTTCGCATTACCCAATGCATTGGAGAGCTATATCGGGCTCACCCGCCTTTAGTTTATCACGGAACCACCCGTCTTCATAATAATGCCCAAAAACCATAACATAATCATATCACATAAAACATGCATAAAGGAAACATAACATTTCCACATTTCAATCACGAGATATCAATACAACACATTGATATAATTAAAACATTATGAAAACCATTTTCAATACCAAAGTAAAATATGGTATTTATTTTTCGTTTAAAAAAAAGGTATGGCTTGTAGAGGAAGCCGAAACTCAAATTACGGTCACGACGGCGAAGAAGTCGTTGTCGCCGCATACGTACGACAAAAACATTCCCTTTTGTTGTTTAGTAAACTCTTCGTATAAAAAAGATTCCATTTTAATAAACGTAAAAGTCAAAGGGGTTTATACACCGTATAAAAGAAAGTTGTGTATAAAATAAAATATGCCTCAATGAAAGGAGATTGAGACGAAGTCCCATACCTCGTATCCGACTTGACCCGACCGTTCTTTAATCTCCTGAATAATAAACTTGAATTAATCTCTACTTTCTTAAGAACCTTTTTCAAGTTCATTATTCCTTTTATACCATGTTATGGACATCATGTAATCATTTAAGTTAAAAATGTTCATTTTGTCTGTATTTGGTTCTTAAGTCAAAAATAGACTTCTTACACTTACATGTTGTTAATTTGGTCAAAAGTTCGTTATATCCAGAATGATATTAATGATTTTGATAACATATACATTATATATATTCATCATATACATGTATTTATAATATTACATCACATTTAGAGGTAAGAAATGAAATGCACTGTTCATGGAGACGGTATGCCGTACGTACGCATGAACGCTACATCCATTTCTATTTCGTATTTTCTGGAATGGATCATAATTATATAAGAGTATATTATAATTCCAGTATAATAACATATATAATATCATTAACTTTATCCTTTACACATCCCACATATGGTAATAACGAATCAAATCACTTTCAGGGGGCGGTAGTTCGCACTTCCTAAAATGAAGATATCGTGTTTACCCATAATGGAAACCATAAAGTTATGCCCAAAATGAAAAAAAACAGAAGCTTAAGGAAAACATAAACATATCATATATCATATATAAAAATAGTGAAATTATAATTTCCACCTTTGAAGGTGTTAAATGAGTATTGAACAATCATCGTTTCGGGAGGCAGAATTTCGCCATCCACGGAAACCGTATGTTCTTTAACCATTTGATGTAGTTGTGTGAGAGTGTAGATCAAATAAATCTTATAAAAACATCCTAGTATATTGAAGATACTGGTGTTGTTACAAAATAAGTAAATTAAAAAGAGTTTAGGGGGTTGGAGAAGCAAAATAAAACAAATGAACATGAGAGAATGAATTACCTTCAAAAGTGTAACTCCTTTTGATTTGAGCCTAAAGGCTTCCTTTGAAAGGATTCTTCCCAAAGCGAATCCTCTAGGATGAGGAGAGGGATGTGGAGAGAGTAAATGGGCAGGGTTTTGTCGAGCCAAAGGCTTGTAGAGTGTGTGAAATGAGGTAGAGGTGGGGGCCTTTTATAAGAGGAGAGGAGGGGCACTTTTGGAAAGTAAAGAAATATTTCTTTATTTGAAAATGTGTGAAACCACTAAGTGGTAATCAAGCAAACTGATTTTTCAGTTAAATGAAAGATTACCACTAATGTGTATTGAATTTTGAAAATCCGACATACATGGTTGTCATTAAGAAATAAAATGTGGTTCAATGAGATTAAAATAATTTTTTGGTGAATAGTAACTTATTAAGTTTTTAATCGCGATTAGTGGTAATTAGGGTAGTTTAAGGTATAAATAATGCTTTAATAATATGAAATGACCTAGACACATGTCCCAACCTTATTGGTTGTGTAATTTCCGACCAATACAAGCCATGAGTCAACTTGGGGACCCCATGGAGACACTTTGGTTTGGAAATGACATAAATAACTTTTTATTAAATGTTAAAGTAAAAATGACACAAACAAGAGATGTTTTACGAAAACAATTTGTACATGGGGTTATAAAGATCAGATTTTTTATTATAAATAGTCATTGGAAAGCTAAAAAGATTTCCTAAATCATAGTATTTTTTTTATGATTTTTAGATATTAAATAAATTAAATTATTTATGACATAATAATGATGCAGCGATGACATCATTATTTGACGATTTAAATAAAATGGAAAGATAATGTAAAATCTATGAACTACACATGTCCAAAACTTATTGTATGAGTGTATTTCGAAGCCTTATCACCTTATCCACGAATTATATCAATGTGGGACCTTTTGAAACCGAAACACATTTTCAAATAATGTAATATTTCTTTACTTTCCAAAAGTGCCCCTCCTCTCCTCTTATAAAAGGCCCCCACCTCTACCTCATTTCACACACTACTCAAGCCTTTTCCTCGGCCAACCCCTGCACATTTACTCTCTCCACATCCGTCTCCTAATCCTAGAGGATTCCATTTGGGCAGAATACTTTCAAAGGAAGCCTTTAGGCTCAAATCAAAAAGAGTTACACTTTTTAAGGTAATTCATTCTCTCATGTTCATTTGTTTTATTTTGCTTCTCCAACCCCCTAAACTCTTTTTATTTAATTCTTTTGTAACAACACCAGTATCTTCAATATACTAGGATGTTTTTATAAGATTTATTTGAGCTACACTCTCACACAACTACATCAAATGGTTAAAGAACATACGGTTTCCGTAGATGGCGAAATTCTGCCTCCCGAAACGATGATTGTTCAATACTCATTTAACACCTTCAAAGGTGGTCATTATGATGTCACTATTTTTATATATGATATATAATATGTTTATGGTTTCCTTAAGATTCTGTTTTTTTCATTTTGGGCATACCTATATGGTTTCCATTATGGGTAAACACGATATCTTCATTTTAGGAAGTGCGGACTACCGCCCCCTGAAAGTGATTTGATTCATTAATACCATATGTGGGATGTGTAAAGGATAAAGTTAATGATATTATATATGTTATTATACTGGAATTATAATATACTCTTATATCATTATGATTCCATTACAGAAAATATGAAATAGAAATGGAAGTAGCGTTCATGCGTACGTACGGTTTACCATCTCCATGAACGGTGCATTTCATTTCTTACCTCTAAATGTGATGTAATATTATAAATACATGTATATGATGAATATATATGATATATATGTTATCCAAATCATTAATATCATTCTGGATATAACGAACCTATGACCAAATTAACAACATGTAAGTGTAAGAAGTCTATTTTTGACTTAAGAACCAAATACCGACAAAATGAACATTATTAACTTAAATGATTACATGATGTTAATAACATGGTATAAAAGGAATAATGAACATGAAAAAGATTCATAAGCAAGTAGAGATTAACTCAAGTTTATTATTCAGGAGATTAAAGAACGGTCGGGTCAAGTCGGATACGAGGTATGGGACTTCGTCTCAATCTCCTTTCGTTGAGGCATATTTTATTTTATACACAACTTTCTTTTATACGGTGTATAAACCCCTTTGAATTTTACGTTTATTCAAAAGGAATTTTTTTTATACGAAGCGTTTACTAAACGACAAAAGGGAATGTTTTTGTCGTACGTATGCGGCGACAACGACTTCTCCGCCGTCGTGACCGTTATTTGAGTTTCGGCTTCCACTACAAGCCATACCTTTTTTTTTAAAACGAAAAATAAATACCATTTTTTACTTTGGTATTTAAAATGGTTTTCATAATGTTTTTTTTATATCAATGTGTTGTAATGATATCTCGTGATTGAAATGTGGAAATGTTATGTTTCCTTTATGCATGTTTTATGTGATATGATTATGTTATGGTTCTTGGGAATTATTATGAAGACGGGTGGTTCCGTGATAAACAAAGGGCGGGTGAGCCCGTTATAGCTCTCCAATGCATTGGGTAATGCGAAGGAGTAAAACGTTAATGTTTCTCCGAAGAGATTTTAGGGAATATACTGTGATGGGTATTCCAAACGTAACCAAGAGGGTTAGTCCCTACGTAAGAATGTTATGAATGCCTCAAGTTACCTTTATGTCTTATGATTTCTATGATTTATTCATGATTTTATGAGGTATGTTAAAGTGCCTATGTTTTATGGGTAAAGTATGATTTGATTATTATGTATATATGGACTCATGTTTCCTTTCCATGTTTTTTTATAACCCATACTGAGTTTTTATGCTCATCCCAAGTTTTTGAAATTTTTTTCACAGGTCAAGGGAAAGGTACATGATAAGATGCTAGAGTCAAGGATGTGTCAAGAAATAACTTAGTCACAGAAATATAAAACAGCTTAGACAAGTACTAAAATTCTACATGCATAGAAATATAAATAACCATTTCTTGAAACTAGGGTTTTCAGATATTAATCTTATAAATACATTCATAAGGATATATATACACACATTATATATATCGGTTTCCTCATAAATTTAACACGGTACAATAAAAATCTTAATACCTCTAACTACTTATCATTTATTCAGTTTGAAATTCAATACCTCATGGGGTTTAAATTTTCATGAAACTATAAATACGTAAATATGTAAAAACTTTGTTTTTAACTATAACATGATTGTACTTAAACCAAAAACCAAGTTCGCATTAAAAATATTTTTTCAAAAATAATTATTCATCTCTTAAACATCAAAACTGATTTCTATTCCAATACATTACCTTACTTAAAAATATAGTTATATAAATATATACGGCTTACATAAAATCCAACCTGTTAGGAATTGATTTTAGAAAAAACCCTTTTCAAAAGTATAATTATCAGTATATAAAAAAAATACTGAATAATCTTGGGTACCCCTAAAAAAAGGGTTTGACTGATAAATATATATATATATATTTGTATGCACATATATATATATATATATATATACATATATTCGAAATCGTATAAACAAATTACACACAAACCTGAGTTTTAGGTTTGTAAAATAGGATCATTAAAACTAACTTGAAAGTGATAACCCTTTTTATATCACGAAGGCAACACCCCATGAAAATGATTCAAAACAGAAGAGTTTGAGTTGTATATACATATAAAATTAAATTAATACACCCCATGTATCACACCGGTTACAAAATAAAAACTCAAAATGAAAAAAGAAAAAAAAAACCTTTACATCACATTAGAGAAACACACTTCCAAAACAACACACCCCGTTTTTTGAAATAAAGGGTGATACAAATATATATATAGAATTTATATGTATATACATATATATATGTTGCATGGAACCGATTACACTTAGGGGTTTTTTCTAGGTTTTCCACTACATATATATATATATACAAGAAAGACAAGAAAACGGGTGTACCCCATGAGGGTAAACACCCTTGGTGTTTTCTGGTTAGTAGAACGGTTAGCATATATATATATATATACCTTTAACTATTAGGCGTATATATATATACTCATGTATATACAAACATGGACCGGGAATCATGGGTGGGGAAAAAAACAGACAGCCATGGAACCCTTACCTTGCTGTGGAGGACACTCGGACTCCGAGAGGCCTACTGGTTCAGCTGGAGAGATCGGGAGGAGTTTGGGTACCGGAGGAGGTCCGTGAGGAGAGGGATTATATATAAGATTTTGGTGCACCTAAGAGGTTTATTTCCAGGAGTTCGGCCGAGCCTATGGCGTCCTAGGTAGGTGGGGGTGTGCGAGGGTCAACCTAGCAGTGGTTACCGTCTCCATGAACGGTGCATTTCATTTCTTACCTCTAAATGATTATGTAATGTTATAAATTCATGCATGTACTGGATATATATGACATATATGATATCTACATAATGAATACAATTCTGGATATAATAAAAATTTGGCCACACGAACAACATATAATTGTAAGAAGTCCACTTTCGACTTAAGAACCAAATATCGGCAAAACAAATATTATTAACTTAAATGATTACATAATGTTTATGACATGGAAATAAGTGATATAAAAGGAATAATAAGCTTGAAAAAGGGTTCTTAATCAAGTAGAAATTAACTCAAGTTTATTATTCAGGAGATTAAATAACGATCGAGTCAAGTCGAACCCGAGGTAAGGGATCCTACAACTCTCTTTCTTTTTAAGTACACTCTTTAATGTCATTTATTTTAAGCTCATCTTTCTTATGATTGGGATGTTATTTTATATTAAATTTACTGTAATTTTTATGTTCATGGGATGAGAGACCATATTCTCTCTCATCAATCCATTTTGGAAGTTTTGAGTGGCACCGTTAGGCTGCCGAACTTTCGTAAGAGATCTAACCTCTCTTTTTCTTTTTAAGTACTCTCCTTTATGTCACTTCTTTTAAACTCCTCCTTGCAATGTTGGGGGATTTTATTTTATATTCCACTTGCTGTAAATTCTATTGTAATATGATGGGATACTCTATTTGATCTCATCAATCCATATTCTGAAGTTTTATGTGGCGCCATTAGGCTGCTGAGTTTTCGTAAGGGATTTTTCATCTCACTTTTATTCCCGTGAGATTTATGCTACATTTGCCACAAATTCCATTGAGTGGTGTATGTACTGCCCATTATTCTACTCTTTGTGTAATATAATTTCGTTTATGAGTATTTACATCAATGATCTATTGTCCTTATTTCATGGGGTGTATGTTTTGAAAGATACCCAAGTCGGTAAGGGAACCTTTCACCCTCCTCTTTTTTAAAAGACTTCTTTTGTTGGGTCTTTTAATTTACATATTTTTATGTTGGGATATGTTCTCATATATCCTTATTGATGTAAATTTTATGTCCAAGTGATGAGATACACTTTTTATCTCTCATCAACTCATTTTGATGTGACGCCGTTAGGCTGTCAAGGGAACTTCTTAACCCAATTTCGATTTTTTTGGGTTCAACATGTAGTCATTGAATATGTCATCCATTGAATATGTGTGAATGACCTTTTATTGTTTTACACTTAATATCCAATTATATTGGGTGTATTTATATTTTTCACACATATTTTGAGATTGATTTGTCCTTAATTTAAGGATACCTTCTTTATAAGGGATTTCATCACATTTGACATTTCTATTGAGGGTTCATTGTTGTTATGCACCAATTCACACTTATATGGTGTATATACTGTCCTTTGGAGTATTATATCATGAATTCTTTTATTCTCATGATATTATAAAGTTCTGACTAAATGTTATTCCTCGATTATTGTATTCAAGTGTCTCTAATTTTGGTAAAACCCCTTTAACCAAAATATCGTTTTAAATGTTTTAATTATTTGTTCTTATTAATATCCATGTTTTAAAAATGGTTTTAAGGATTTATTTATATGGATATTAATGGTTTAAAATGTTAAAAGCTTCAAGGTGGTATGGAAAACTTTGATTCAAAAATCTCTTTATTAAATGTTTTAAATGGTTTTGGAAATGGTTTCTTTTTGAATGGATTCATTATTTCAATATCCTAAAATGTTATATTGTGATTGAAATGTGGAAATATTATGTTTCCTTTATTCATGTTTTATGTGATACGATTATTTTATGGTTCTTGGGCATTGTTATGAAGAACGGGTGGTTTCATGATAAACTAAGGGCGGGTGAGCCCGTAATAGCTCTCCAATGCATTGGGTAACGCGAAGGAGTGAAACGTTAAGGTTTCTCCGAAGAGATTTAGGGAATATACTGTGATGGGTATTCCGAACGTAACCAAGAGGGTTACTACCTATGTAAGAATGTTATGAATGCCTCAAGTTACCTTTATTTCTTATGTTTTCTATGATTTATTCATGGTTTGATGAGGTATGTTAAAGTGCCTATGTTTTATGGGTAAATTATGATTTCATTCTTATGTATATATGAACTCATGTTTCCTTTCCTTATTTTTATAACCCTTACTGAGCTTTTTATGCTCATCCCAAGTTTTTGAAATGTTTTTCACAGGTCAAGGGAAAGGTACATGATGTGATGATAGTGTCAAGGATGTGTCAAGAAAGAATCCATGTTTTATTTTCAATATGTTTCCGTTGATGGGAAGAATGAATACTGTCTTTTTGTAACCACTTTGTTTAAATGTGGAATGTAATGCAAGTTTCATGATCTAATTCTATAAAACTCTAAACCTGAAAAGATCCTCAATGTGTAATCTTGTAATAACTCATGATTAAGTAAGGACATGGGTACATATGTACATAAGGATGAGATCATACTTTACCCATAAAACATAAGCACTTTATCATACCTCATCAAATCATGAATAAATCATATAAATCATAAGACATAAAGGTAACTTGAGGCATTCATAACTGTCACGACCCGCCCTCGGGGTCCGTGCCGTGACTACCCCAAGCCCGCCTTCCATAGGCCAGGGGCTGGCGACTAGCACCAAGGCGTAAATCCCGGTAAAAAGGGAAGACATTGCCTTTGAAAAGTAACAAACACCACAGAGTAAGAAAGAGGAAAGTAAACACTAAACAAAGCAGAGTACAACTGAAAGTGCGGAAAAGTAAATGGGCCAGTATACAAACCCAAACTAAAAGTAAAGAACAACTCGAAAGGGAAAACAGCAACTGAAAAGTAAAAGCCGCTACACCGAGCTGTCCACTAGAAATCCCACCTGAAGGGTGGGTACAGATAGCTCCTCTGCTCTACGGGTCCCGCCGTCCGCTCCGTGCACGTCCCGCCCAGTGGTCCACCTCCGGGTACCGTCCCGCTCTGCAAGCCTCAGCTAAGGTCAACGCTGTCCGTCGTCTGCAACCAACACAACGTAGTGCGGGCAAAGCCCGTGCATGGGTGAGTATAAGCTACTCAGTAGGGACCCCGAGACCCCTGAAGGTCTCTCAAATCCACAAAGGATAAACCACGAAGAAAAGTAACAATCACGAAGTAATAACCGACACTGCTTAGGTATATGCCCATACATATACCTAAGTCATCAATTCAAATACGCTCTAACCTCCGAGCCCAAGTACAACTCAGTCCACACAGGAAAGTAAACGTATTCCACACAGGAAAGCAAAACGTAATCCACATAGGATTGCATAACACAATCCACACAGGAAAGCAATAGGATTCAGCTCACACAGGTATACTTCTTTAGAGGACGATAAAGATGACCACTGATCCATCTAAGTCGTCGGACCCACGAAGGATCGATAGGTAACTAACCCCCGCAATGACCCACACAGGATCGGGCCCACACAGGACCTGTAGGCGCTGGCTCACACAGAACCGCTGAGCGCAAGGACCCACACAGGATCGGGCCCACACAGGACCTGTAGCACTGATCCACGTAGGATCGCTGAGTGCTGAAGTCGTCGTCGTCGAATCCACACAGGATCTCTGTACTGTCGTCGTCGCAGTCACAGTAGCAGTAGTAGTCGTAGCAGTAGAACAGTCGCAGCCAGCACTAGGGTTCCCGCACATAGCAAGCTCGTTCGGAGGGTCCGCTCCACGAGTCGAGAGGCTGATACATCAACTGTCACGAAGACCAGAGTTGATGTATCCAAAAGTTCCGTATCGTCAACAGGAACTCAACGCAACAGACGGCGCGTCGATCGGACGCCCGGTCTGAGAGTTATTGGCATTTTCGTCTCCGGGGCCCGGTTGGTTTTTAAGGCAAAACCAACTCGACCGTACTCCACCTGCGTCCAAACCTCGGGAGGAGTATGCCAAAAGATTCGTCTCACTAAGAGGGACACAACACAGCTGACGGCACGTCAATCAGACGTCCGTAGCTCAAGATATGAGCGTTTCCGCTCCGAAGGCCCGGTTGGTTTCGTGAACGAACCAACCCGGCCGAACTCAAAGTAAACCGAAACCTTGAGTGCAATATACCGAAACGACCGTCTCAATCCAAGGATCGCGTTTCCGCAGACGGTTCGTCATTCGGAGGTCCGAGGCTCAAGATATGGCCAAAAGACCGGAACTGGTTCGAAACGGGGGGGGTCCGGGTCCGGGCCGACCCGGACCGACGCCCCCCCCCCCCCCCCCCCCCCCCTGGGGCGGCCCGGCCGGACGGCCGGCCGGCGGTGCGGCTGCGCGGCGGCCTGGCGCCTGGCGCCGCTCGAGGTGGGCACGCGGGGGGCTAAGCCCCCGCTGATTGAGAGGCGGCGCGGCCTTTGTGCCGCGCCTTTGCAACAAAACGGCCCCCACGTGGGGGCCGGTTTTGGAGAAGTAAACCGGGGGGCTGCTGCCCCCCCCCCCCCCCCTTCATGGAACCGCCCCCCTCTTAAAGAGGGGGGTTTTATACGCTGGCCGGGGGATTAATTCCCCCTGTTTAACATCATCCGGCCGGCCAGCTGGCCGGCCGGTTTTCTCCAACGGGACCGGAAATTCCAGTCCCCTCTTCGGCTTCCGACGCCGGCGGCCCGGCCGCCGGTCTTCTCATCCCGCCGCGGCCCGGAACCGGCCGCGGTCTCCTCATCCCGCCGCGGCCCGGAACCGGCCGCGGTGTTCGTCGTCCGGCACGGTGCGACGGCACCGCGCCCCTTCGCCGTGCCTTGATTCCTTTTAACGTGGCGCGACGGCGTCGCGTTCTTGAAGATTCTTCCTCGGCATGGCGCGACGGCGCCACGCAAAATATTTGCACGATTATCCGCGTGGTGCGATGGCACCACGCCACTTGCTTCCACCCGCAAGAATAAACAAGAACGATGGAGGGGGTTCGGCCGTGTTCGTGCGGTCCGGCCCCCTCACGTTAAAATAATAACGCAACTTTAAATAATTCAAAGCCACACGTTAGACTTGCTAAATTCACGATCAAGAATAAAATAATTAAACCAAAAAGAAATCAACAACCCCTACCTTGGTATAAGGTTCGAAGATTTGTCTACGTTCCGCGGAAGACGACGTCGCGGAGGTCGGGCGTCGCGGTCGCCGTTCGTCAAATCCGTTGACGAAGGGATGCGTCCGATGCGATACGTCGTTGGCGAAACTTCTCAAGTCGACGAAGGAAAACCGAGGAGGAAGCGGTGTCTCCCTTTCTTTGACGTGGAGAGAAGATATAACGGCGTGTCGGTGTTCTTCGCGTTCTTCAAGGAGGAAGATGAAATTCTTCAAAGTGTAGAACTCTTCTTCTCTCAAATCTCCACACAACACAGCAACTCCCAAAATAAAATAAGCTACACCTTATTTTATTTTCACTTTGCCAACCTTTCAAAATTCAAAAGTTGAATTCATTACATTAATTAAAATCTAGCGTTGTCAAAAAAATTAAATGAAGAGATAAGTTGGCAAGAATTAATGTAGGGGAGAGCCACATAATTTAAGAGGGGGTTTAGAGGGGTTAGGGAATTTGAAAAGGTGGGGGCTCGTGTGGTCCCCACCTCCCTCATAACCACACATGGGAAGTTGGGTGGTTGTGGGACCCACCAACAACTTCCCATGAGAGAGTCTAACCACCACGAATAAAATAAAATTCACCCACAATTTTATTTTACTTATCTTTTAATCCCCAAAACTAACTTTCAACCCGCAACAAACGCAACTTCCGAAAAGGTCTCAATTAGCGAATTTCGGTGCTGCGAGTTCATCGGTGCCCTCGGATTTCAATTCCGAGCACCAGATCAAAAGTTAGGAAAACCCGCTCGTTCGTTCACTGAACGTACCCGAGCCAAACTTCGGAAATTGATTCCGGGCACTCCGGGCCTCGGAATCAGGTGCCGTCTGAAACCGCGCTCTTGTAAAATTCTAAAGAAAATTAAGAAAAAATTTCCCTTGAATTTTACGGGTCTTTACATTACTCCCACCTCAGGGCTTTACGTCCCCGTAAAGATACATCAAAAACTAGGGAAACAAATGAGGGTACTGAGCACGCATCTGAGCCTCCCGCTCCCATGTGCTCTCCTAGAGATTCCCGTGCTGCCATCTGATGCGCACAAGAGGAATCGATCGCCCACGCAGGACCCGCTCCTGTCGATCCTCTATCTCCACCGGGACCTCCGCAAAAGTTTCCCCATCGTCAACGTCAATCTCCCCATGATCAATGATGTGCGTCGGGTCGTGCATGTATCTCCTCAACTGGGATACGTGGAAGACGTCGTGCACCCGGTGCAACTGAGGTGGTAGAGCCAGGCGATAACCCACCTCACCAATCCTGCTGAGAATCTGGAAGGGTCCGATGAAGCGCGGAGATAACTTGCCGCCTCGGCCAAATCTCCGAATACCACGTCGAGGTGAGACCCACAAGAAGATGTGGTCGCCATCCTCGAACTCCAGTGGCCTCCGCCTCCTGTCAGCATATGACTTTTTCCGGCTCTGAGCTGTCCTCATCCGCTCCTGGATGACCTGGACCTTCTCTGTCGTGGCCTGGACCATCTCCGGTCCCACGTGTGCTGACTCCCCAGGGTCTGTCCAGCACAAAGGAGATCTACATGGTCGGCCGTACAACGCCTCGTACGGTGCCATACCGATGGTGGAGTGGTAGCTGTTGTTGTATGCGAACTCCACCAAGGGTAGGTGGTCCTCCCAGCTACAACCAAAGTCGAGGACACATGCACGGAGCATGTCCTCGAGAGTCTGAATGGTCCTCTCCGTCTGACCATCCGTCTGAGGGTGAAAAGCTGTGCTAAGACGTAGCTGCGTCCCGAACGCCTCCTGCAACCCCTTCCAAAGCCGGGAAGTAAAGCGGGCATCTCGATCGGAGACGATAGATGATGGCACACCGTGGAGCCGCACAATCTCCTGAACGTAGAGACGTCCCAAGCTCTCTACGGAGCCCTGCTCTCTGATGGGTAAGAAGTGTGCCGACTTGGTGAGTCGGTCAACAATCACCCAGATGGAGTCGTGACCTCTGGAAGTGCGTGGAAGTCCAGTCACGAAGTCCATAGATATGTCATCCGACTTCTACTCTGGAACCTCCAAGGGTTGTACCAAGCCTGCTGGTACCTGATGCTCTGCCTTCACCTGCTGGCAGGTGAGGCATCGAGAAACGAACTCTGCTACAGCCTTCTTCATGCCCGGCCACCAGTGCTGTCGTCTGAGGTCCTGGTACATCTTCGCCACTCCAGGATGTACCGCCAAAGAAGAAGTGTGAAACTCTCTCAGCACTTCCTCTCGCAAAGCAACTGGTACCATGGTACGTCCTCTGAAAAGTATGCCATGCTCTGCTCCAAGGGAGAAACCATCAGGTGCCTGTCCCGAGGATATCTGTGCACGCCGTGTCTCACAGTCAGCGTCCTCACGCTGTGCCTCTCTGACCCGCTGCAGTAGTGGAGGAGTGACTATGAGAGACTGAAGAAAGGCTGCTCCATCTCTATCCACGAAGGATATCTGCAAAGAGGCTGGCTGCTCCGTCGCCTCCTCAAGTAGCTGAATGCCCGTCCTCCTGTTGAGGGCATCGGCTACTACGTTCCCCTTACCAGGAGTATAGACTATCTCAAAGTCATAGTCCTGGAGGAACTCGAGCCATCGCCGCTGTCTCAGGTTCAGGTCCTTCTGCGAGAAGATATACCTGAGACTCTGATGATCGGAAAAGACTGTAAAGCGCTCGCCCATCAGATAGTGTCGCCATGTCTTCAGAGCGAAGACCACTGCTGCTAACTCCAGGTCATGGGTAGCGTAGTTCTGCTCATGCGGCCTCAACTGACATGATCCATAGGCGATCATGGCCCGCTCCTGCATCAGAACACATCCGAGTCCGGTCCCTGATGCATCGCAGTAGACTACGTACCCTACTCCCTCCTCAGGCAACCTCAAGATAGGTGCGCAGGTCACTCTCTGTCTCAGCTCCTGGAAGCTCTTCTGACATCTGTCTGTCCATACGAAGGGTTTCCCCTTCTTCGTCAAAGCTGTGAGTGATTCCGCAACTCTAGAGAAGTCTGGCACGAATCTCCGATAATATCCAGCTAGTCCCAAGAAACTCCGAACCTCAGTCACGCTCCTGGGTGGCTCCCAAGCTAACACAGCCTCAATCTTCGCGGGATCCACTGCAACTCCCGCCTCAGAGATAACGTGTCCCAAAAAGTGGACCTCACGTATCCAGAACTGGCACTTCGAGAGCTTACCATAAAGATGGTGCTCTCGGAGTGTGTCAAGAACAACTCGCAAGTGATAGGCGTGCTCCTCCTCTGTCATAGAGTAAATCAGAATGTCGTCGATGAAGACCACGACAAACTGATCGAGGTATGGCTGAAAGATCCTGTTCATGAGAGCCATGAACACTGCTGGGGCATTGGTTACACCGAAAGGCATAACCAAGAACTCATAGTGGCCATACCGACATCTGAAGGCTGTCTTCTGCACATCCTCGTCTCTGACTCTGAGCTGATGATAGCCTGACCTGAGGTCTATCTTCGAGAACCACCGTGCTCCCTTGAGCTGATCAAAGAGGTCATCAATCCTCGGTAGCGGATACTTGTTCCTCACTGTCACCTGGTTCAGGCGACGATAGTCAACACAAAGTCGCAAGCTCCCGTCCGCCTTCTTGGCGAACAATATCGGGGAAGCCCAGGGTGAAACACTGGGTCAGATGAACCCCTTTCCCTGCAAGTCCTCCAACTGTACCCGTAGCTCCCGAAGCTCGGCGGGGGCCATCCAATATGCTGGAGTGGATATCGGGGCTGTCCCGGGGTACAATTCAATATAAAAGTATACCTCTCTGCGAGGAGGTAGCCCTGGAACGTCGTCGGGAAAAACGTCCGCAAACTGATCCACCACTGCAGGAAAACCAGGACTCCGCACGTCAACTGCTCCAAGGATAAGGCTAGCCAACTGATGAGTGATGGGCTGTCCTCTCCTCCGCGGATGTCCATCCTGTGCTGCTAAGGCTCCCTTCTCGCCGGTGAAGGTGAACCTGCTCCCGTCGGTGCGTACACATCGCACCTTGCGCCTAAAACAGTCAATCTGTGCATGGACCGTAGATAGCCAATCCATGCCCAAGATGACGTCGTAAGGCCTCGACGCTGCTACAAGAAGATCTCAGCCGAAGCTCTCGCCTCCTAGAGTAAGCTCACACTGCCGGCACCAGTGCGTAATCGTCGAGTCTGCTCCCGTAGGAGTCTCTAGCCGTAAGGATCGAGCCAACGGCTCTGTCGGAATCTCCGAGCTCCGAACAAGGGCAGCGGCTATGAAAGAGTGACTCGCTCCTGTGTCTATAAGAACTGCAGCAAGGGTGGAATAGACACAGATAGTACCTCGAATCATCTCGGGTGTGCCGTGGTCGTAGGCCTCTGCTGCCTGGAGCTGTGCCTGTCGCTGCCCGCCAGCTCCCTGTGGTCGGGGTGGACCTATTGGTGGTGGTGGTGGCAGAGCCTCAAAGCGTCGCCCTCCACCGGCTGCTCGTCCAGCTCCTCTGCCTCGTCCGCCTCCTCCCTGCGGAACACCACGGTCGACCCTCTGCCTCTGCCTCGGTGGTCCATCAACTGACTGATGCTCCTCGGCACGGCGGGTCGGGCAGTCGCGAGCCATGTGGCCCTGCCCGCCGCACGAGTAGCACTGTCTTCCTCTCGTAAGACTGGCTCCGCGCTGTGTGCCCCACACTGCTGAGCCAGTGCCCTGAGATCGTCTGCCTGAAGGTCTGGTCTATCTGGACCCCTGAGTCATCCGTCGACTGCCTGCTGCAGATGACTCTGCCACGTGCCGCCCCGCGGTGGGTCTCTGTGCTGGTGTAGACTCAGCAAGGAAGCTCTCGATCAGAAGGGCCCGCTCCAGTACTCCTGTCTGAGTCGGTATTCTGAGGGAGATCAGCGATTCCCTGATCTCGTGTCTCAAACCGTGCTCGAAGGTCCGGGCCCGGAAGAATGGGTCCCGTACCATGTCGGTCGAGTAGCGCGAGAGATCGGTAAATCTCGCCGAGTACTGAGCGACCGTCATGCTGCCCTGCCGCAGCTGTAGAAGCTCCTGGATACGCACCGCACGAAGGGTGGCTGGGACGAACTCCGAGCGGAAAAGGCTCTCAAATTCCGTCCAAAGAAGAGATGCCTCATCGTGCACCTGGAGCATCAAGCTCCACCATCATCCTGCTGCTGCATGTAGTAGGCTCGCAGCGAGGATCACCATGAGGTCTGCTGGTGTCCTCACTAGCCTAAACACTCGAACCACTGCCTCCAGCCAGTCCTCTGCTGCCTGGGGATCCGTCTCCCCACGAAACCTGGGCGGTCGCTGGCGCTGAAACTCATGCAGTGCGCTGAGGCGACGTGCATCGTCAGCGGCTGCTGCTGGAAGCATCGGGGGCTCGGCGGGTAAAGCTACCGCCGGTGCCACTACTGGCAAAGGGCCCTGCACCGAGGCCTCGTCGCTCGGTGGGCTGTCGTCTCGCTCGACTATCGGAACCCTAGCTGGCTGTCGTCGTGGGGCCATCCTGAAAAGGAAACAGGTGCGCCACGGTTAGAACAGTATACCTGGTGAGCTGATATAAGTAATCACAAAGAAAACTTTGAAACACACACGCAAACAATATTTTCGTGCATTAAGTCGGAAATCAGAAGTCAGGGTCCTGGTGTACGGATACGTCGGCCGCCGCACCAACACTGGACTCCCTGGACTGATAACCGCACTCAATACGCTAAACATTATTGCTTCACATAGAAAAGATCAGAGTTCGCGGTAGAACCGATATCCTCTGATACCAATTTGTCACGACCCGCCCTCGGGGTCCGTGCCATGACTACCCCAAGCCCGCCTTCCATAGGCCAGGGGCTGGCGACTAGCACCAAGGCGTAAATCCCGGTAAAAAGGGAAGGCATTGCCTTTGAAAAGTAACAAACACCACAGAGTAAGCAAGCGGAAAGTAAACACTAAACAAAGTAGAGTACAACTGAAAGTGCGGAAAAGTAAATGGGCTAGTATACAAACCCAAACTAAAAGTAAAGTACAACTCGAAAGGGAAAACAGCAACTGAAAAGTAAAAGCCGCTACACCGAGCTGTCCACTGGAAATCCCACCTGAAGGGTGGGTACAGATAGCTCCTCTGCTCTACGGGTCCCGCCGTCCGCTCCGTGCACGTCCCGCCCAGTGGTCCACCTCCGGGTACCATCCCGCTCTGCAAGCCTCAACTAAGGTCAACGCTGTCCGTCGTCTGCAACCAACACAACGTAGTGCGGGCAAAGCCCGTGCAGGGGTGAGTATAAGCTACTCAGTAGGGACCCCGAGACCCCTGAAGGTCTCTCAAATCCACAAAGGATAAACCACGAAGAAAAGTAACAATCACGAAGTAATAACCGACACTGCTTAGGTATATGCCCATACATATACCTAAGTCATCAATTCAAATACGCTCTAACCTCCGAGCCCAAGTACAACTCAGTCCACACAGGAAAGTAAACGTATTCCACACAGGAAAGCAAAACGTAATCCACATAGGATTGCACAACACAATCCACACAAGAAAGCAATAGGATTCAGCTCACACAGGTATACTTCTTCAGAGGACGATAAAGATGATCACTGATCCATCTAAGTCGTCGGACCCACGAAGGATCGATAGGTAACTAACCCCCTCAATGACCCACACAGGATCGGGCCCACACAGGACCTGTAGGCGCTGGCTCACACAGAACCGCTGAGCGCAAGGACCCACACAGGATCGGCCCACACAGGACCTGTAGCACTGATCCACGTAGGATCGCTGAGTGCTGAAGTCGTCGTCGTCGAATCCACACAGGATCTCTGTACTGTCGTCGTCGCAGTCACAGTAGCAGTAGTAGTCGTAGCAGTAGAACAGTCGCAGCCAGCACTAGGGTTCCCGCACATAGCAAGCTCGTTCGGAGGGTCCGCTCCACGAGCCGAGAGGCTGATACATCAACTTTCACGAAGACCAGAGTTGATGTATCCAAAAGTTCCGTATCGTCAACAGGAACTCAACGCAACAGACGGCGCGTCGATCGGACGCCCGGTCTGAGAGTTATTGGCATTTTCGTCTCCGGGGCCCGGTTGGTTTTTAAGGCAAAACCAACTCGACCGTACTCCACCTGCATCCAAACATCGGGCGGAGTATGCCAAAAGATTCTTCTCACTAAGAGGGACACAACACAGCTGACGGCACGTCAATCGGACGTCCGTAGCTCAAGATATGAGCGTTTCCGCTCCGAAGGCCCGGTTGGTTTCGTGAACGAACCAACCCGGCCGAACTCAAAGTAAACCGAAACCTTGAGTGCGATATACCGAAAGGACCGTCTCGATCCAAGGATCGCGTTGCCGCAGACGGTTCGTCATTCGGAGGTCCGAGGCTCAAGATATGGCCAAAAGACCGGAACTGGTTCGAAACGGGGGGGTCCGGGTCCGGGCCGACCCGGCCCGACCCCCCCCTGGGGCGGCCCGGCCGGACGGCCGGCCGGCGGTGCGGCGGCGCGGCGGCCTGGCGCCTGGCGCCGCACGAGGTGGGCACGCGGGGGGCTAAGCCCCCGCTGATTGAGAGGCGGCGCGGCCTTTGTGCCGCGCCTTTGCAACAAAACGGCCCCCACGTGGGGGCCGGTTTTGGAGAAGTAAACCGGGGGGGCTGCTGCCCCCCCCCCCCCTTCATGGAACCGCCCCCGTCTTAAAGAGGGGGGTTTTATACGCTGGCCGGGGGATTAATTCCCCGGGTTTAACGTCATCCGGCCGGCCAGCTGGCCGGCCGGTTTTCTCCAACGGGACCGGAAATTCCGGTCCCCTCTTCGGCTTCCGACGCCGGCGGCCCGGCCGCCGGTCTTCTCATCCCGCCGCGGCCCGGAACCGGCCGCGGTCTCCTCGTCCCTCCGCGGCCCGGAACCGGCCGCGGTGTTCGTCGTCCGGCACGGTGCGACGGCACCGCGCCCCTTCGCCGTGCCTTGATTCCTTTTAACGTGGCGCGACGGCGTCGCGTTCTTGAAGATTCTTCCTCGGCGTGGCGCGACGGCGCCGCGCAAAATATTTGCACGATTATCCGCGTGGTGCGACGGCACCACGCCACTTGCTTCCACCCGCAAGAATAAACAAGAACGATGGAGGGGGTTCGGCCGTGTTCGTGCGGTCCGGCCCCCTCACGTTAAAATAATAACGCAACTTTAAATAATTCAAAGCCACACGTTAGACTTGCTAAATTCACGATCAAGAATAAAATAATTAAACCAAAAATAAATCAACAACCCCTACCTTGGTATAAGGTTCGAAGATTTGTCTACGTTCCGCGGAAGACGACGTCGCGGAGGTCGGGCGTCGCGGTCGTCGTTCGTCAAATCCGTTGACGAAGGGATGCGTCCGATGCGATACGTCGTTGGCGAAACTTCTCAAGTCGACGAAGGAAAACCGAGGAGGAAGCGATGTCTCCCTTTCTTTGATGTGGAGAGAAGATAGAACGGCGTGTCGGTGTTCTTCGCGTTCTTCAAGGAGGAAGATGAAGTTCTTCAAAGTGTAGAACTCTTATTCTCTCAAATCTCCACACAACACAGCAACTCCCAAAATAAAATAAGCTACACCTTATTTTATTTTCACTTTGCCAACCTTTCAAAATTCAAAAGTTGAATTCATTACATTAATTAAAATCTAGCGTTGTCAAAAAAATTAAATCAAGAGATAAGTTGGCAAGAATTAATGTAGGGGAGAGCCACATAATTTAAGAGGGGGTTTAGAGGGGTTAGGGAATTTGAAAAGGTGGGGGCTCGTGTGGGCCCCACCTCCCTCATAACCACACATTGGAAGTTGGGTGGTTGTGGGCCCCACCAACAACTTCCCATGAGAGAGTCTAACCACCACGAATAAAATAAAATTCACACACAATTTTATTTTACTTATCTTTTAATCCCCAAAACTAAATTTCAACCCGAAACAAACGCAACTTCCGAAAAGGTCTCAATTAGCGAATTTCGACGCTGCGAGTTCATCGGTGCCCTCGGATTTCAATTCCGAGCACCGGATCAAAAGTTAGGAAAACTCGCTCGTTCGTTCACTGAACGTACCCGAGCCAAAATTCGGAAATTGATTCCGGGCACTCCGGGCCTCGGAATCAGGTGCCGTCTGAAACCGCGCTCTTGTAAAATTCTAAAGAAAATTAAGAAAAAATTTCCCTTGAATTTTACGGGACTTTACAATAACATTCTTACGTAGGGAGTAACCCTCTTGGTTACGTTTGGAATAACCATCACAGTATATTCCCTAAATCTCTTCGGAGAAACCTTAACATTTCACTCCTTCATGTTACCCAATGCATTGGAGAGCTATAACGGGCTCACCCGCCCTTAGATTATCACGGAACCACCCGTCTTCATAATAATTCCCAAGAACCATAACATAATCATATCACATAAAACATGCATAAAAGAAACATAAAATTTCCACATTTCAATCATGAGATATCAATACAACAAATTGATATAAAAATATTATGAAAACCATTTTCAATACCAAAATAAAAGAAAAGTAAAACATGGTATTTATTTTTCTTTTAAAAGAAGGTATGACTTGTAGAGGACGCCGAAACTCAAATAACGGCCACGACGGCGGAGAAGTCGTTGTCGCCGCATACGTACGACAAAAACATTCCCTTTTGTCGTTTAGTAAATGCTTCGTATAAAAAAGATTACTTTTGAATAAATGTAAAAGTCAAAGTGGTTTATATACCGTATAAAAGAAAGTTGTGTATAAAATAAAATATGCCTCAACGAAAGGAGATTGAGACGAAGTCCCATACCTCGTATCCGACTTGACCCGACCGTTCTTTAATCTCCTGAATAATAAACTTGAGTTAATCTATACTTTCTTATGAATCTTTTTCAAGTTCATTATTCCTTTTATACCATGTTATTAACATCATGTAATCAGTTAAGTTAATAATGTTAATTTTGTCGGTATTTGGTTCTTAAGTCAAAAATAGACTTCTTACACTTACATGTTGTTAATTTGGTCATAGGTTCGTTATTTCCAGAATTATATTAATGATTTGGATAACATATATATCATATATATTCATCATATACATGTATTTATAATATTACATCACATTTAGAGGTAATAAATGAAATGCACCGTTCATGGAGACGGTAAACCGTACGTACCCATGAACGCTACTTCCATTTCTATTTCATATTTTCTGGAATGTAATCATAATGATATAAGAGTATATTATAATTCAAGTATAATAACATATATAATATCATTAACTTTATCCTTTACACATCCCACATATGGCATTAACGAATCACATCACTTTTAGGGGGCGGTAGTCCGCACTTCCTAAAATGAAGATAGCGTGTTTACCCATAATGGAAACCATAAAGGTATACCCAAAATGAAAAAAAACAGAATCTTAAGGAAAACATAAACATATTATATATCATATATAAAAATAGTGACATCATAATGGCCACATTTGAAGGTGTTAAATGAGTATTGAACAATCATCGTTTCGGGAGGCAGAATTTCGCCATCCACGGAAACCGTATGTTATTTAACCATTTGATGTAGTTGTGTGAGTGTGTAGCTCAAATATATCCTATAACAACATCCTAGTATATTGAAGATGCTGGTTTTGTTACTAAAGAAGTAAGTAAAAAGAGTTTAGGGGGTTGGAGATGCAAAATAAAACAAATGAACATGAGAGAATGAATTACCTTTAAAAGTGTAACTCCTTTTGATTTGAGCCTAAAGGCTTCCTTTAAAAGGATTCTGCCCAAAGGGAATCCTCTAGGATGAGTAGAGGGATGTGGAGAGAGTAAATGGGCAGGGGTTGGCCGAGCCAAAGGCTTGAGGAGTGTGTGAAATGAGGTAGAGGTGGGGGCCTTTTATAAGAGGAGAGGAGGGGCACTTTTGGAAAGTAAAGAAATATTACTTTATTTGAAATTGTGTTTCTGTTTTAAAAGGTCCCACATTGATATAATTCGTGGATAAGGTGATTAGGGTTCGAAATCCACTCATCCAATTGGTTTTGGACATGTGTAGTTCATAGATTTTACATTATCTTTCCATTTTATTTAAATCGTCAAATAATGATGTCATCGCTGCATCATTATTTTTAAGTACACTCTTTTATGTCATTTATTTTAAGCTCATATTTCTTATGATTGGGATGTTCTTTTATATGAAATTTACTGTAATTTTTATGTTCATGTGATGAGAGACCCTATTCTCTCTCATCAATCCATTTTGGAAGTTTTGAGTGGCGCCGTTAGGCTGCCGAACTTTCGTAAGAGATCTAACCTCTCTCTTTCTTTTTAAGTACTCTCCTTTATGTCACTTCTTTTAAACTCCTCCTTGCAATGTTGGGGGATTTTCTTTTATATTCCATTTTCTGTAAATTCTATTGTAATATGATGGGATACTCTATTTGATCTCATCAATCCATATTCGGAAGTTTTATGTGGCGCTGTTAGGCTGCCGAGTTTTCGTAAGGGATTTTTCATCTCACTTTTATTCCCGTGAGATTTATGCTACATTTGCCACAAATTCCATTGAGTGATGTATGTACTTCCCATTATTATACTCTTTGTGTAATATACTTTTGTTTATGAGTATTTACATCAATGATCTATTGTCCTTCTTTCATGGGGTGTATGTTTTGAAAGATACCCAAGTCGGTAAGGGAACCTTTCACCCTCCTCTTTTTTAAAAGACTTCTTTTGTTGGGTCTTTTAATTTACATATTTTTATGTTGGGATATGTTCTCATATATCCTTATTGATTTAAAGTTTATGTCCAAGTGATGAGATACAATTTTTATCTCTCATCAACTCATTTTGATGTGACGTCGTTAGGCTGTCAAGGGAACTTCTTAACCCAATTTCGATTTCTTTGGGTTCAACATGTAGTCATTGAATATGTCATCCATTGAATATGTGTGAATGAACTTTTATTGTTTTACACTTAATATCCACTTATATTGGGTGTATTTATATTTGTCACACATATTTTGAGATTGATTTGTCCTTAATTTAAGGATACCTTCTTTATAAGGGATTTCATCACATTTGACATTTCTATTGAGGGTTCATTGTTGTTATGCACCAATTCACTCTTATATGGTGTATATACTGTCCTTTGGAGTATTATATCATGAATCCTTTTATTCTCATGATATTATAAAGTTATGACTAAATGTTATTCCTCGATTATTGTATTCAAGTGTCTCTAATTTTGGTAAAACCCCTTTAACCAAAATATCGTTTTAAATGTTTTAATTATTTGTTCTTATTAATATCCATGTTTTCAAAATGGTTTTAAGGATTTATTTATATGGATATTAATGGTTTAAAATGTTAAAAGCTTCAAGGTGGTATGGGAAACTTTGATTCAAAAATCTCTTTATTAAATGTTTTAAATGGTTTTGGAAATGGTTTCTTTTTGAATGGATTCATTATTTCAATATCCTAAAATGTTATAATGTGATTGAAATGTGGAAATATTATGTTTCCTTTATTCATGTTTTATGTGATACGATTATGTTATGGTTCTTGGGCATTGTTATGAAGAACAGGTGGTTTTGTGATAAACTAAGGGCGGGTGAGCTCGTAATAGCTCTCCAATGCATTGGGTAACGCGAAGGAGTGAAACGTTAAGGTTTCTCCGAAGAGATTTAGGGAATATACTGTGATGGGTATTCCGAACGTAACCAAGAGGGTTACTCCCTATGTAAGAATGTTATGAATGCCTCAAGTTACCTTTATGTCTTATGTTTTCTATGATTTATTCATGGTTTGATGAGGTATGTTAAAGTGCCTATGTTTTATGGGTAAAGTATGATTTTATTCTTATGTATATATGAACTCATGTTTCCTTTCCTTATTTTTATAACCCTTACTGAGCTTTTTATGCTCATCCCAAGTTTTTGAAATGTTTTTCACAGGTCAAGGGAAAGGTACATGATGTGATGATAGTGTCAAGGATGTGTCAAGAAAGAATCCTTGTTTTATTTTCAATATGTTTCCGTTGATGGGAAGAATGAATACTGTCTTTTTGTAACCACTTTGTTTAAATGTGGAAATAGAAATGGAAGTAGCGTTCATGCGTACGTACGGCTTACCGTCTCCATGAACGGTGCATTTCATTTCTTACCTCTAAATTATTATGTAATATTATAAATGCATGTATGTACTGGATATATATGACATATAATCTTGAGTTATTACAAGATTACACATTGAGGATCTTTTCGGGTTTAGAGTTTTAGAGAATTAGATCATAAAAATTGCCTTACATTCCACATATAAACAAAGAGGTTACATAAAGATAGTATTCTTCATTCCCATCAATGGAAACACATTTAAAATAAAACATGGATTATTTCTTGACACATCCTTGACTCTATCATCTTATCATGTACCTTTCCCTTGACCTGTGAAAAACATTTCAAAAACTTGGGATGAGCATAAAAACTCTGTATGAGTTATAAAAACATGGAAAGGAAACATGGGTACATACATACATAAGAGTGAAATCATACTTTACCCATAAAACATAATCACTTTAACATACCTCATAAAATCATGAATAAATCATAGAAATAATAAGTCATAAAGTTAACTTGAGGCATTCATAACATTCTTACGTAGGGAGTAACCCTCTTGGTTACGTTTGGAATACCCATCACAGTATATTCCCTAAATCTCTTCGGAGAAACCTTAACGTTTCACTCCTTCGCGTTACCCAATGCATTGGAGAGCTATATCGGGCTCATCCGCCCTTAGTTTATCACGGAACCACCCGTCTTCATAATAATGCCCAAGAACCATAACATAATCGTATCACATAAAACATGCATAAAGGAAACATAACATTTCCACATTTCAATCACAAGATATCAATACAACACAAAAACATTGTGAAAACCATTTTCAATACTAAAATAAAAGAAAAGTAAAACATGGTATTTATTTTTCTTTTGAAAAAGAAGGTATGGCTTGTAGAGGAAGCCGAAACTCAAATAACGGTCACGACGACGGAGAAGTCGTTGTCGCCGCATACGTACGACAAAAACATTCCCTTTTGTCATTTAGTAAACGCTTCGTATAAAAAATATTCCTTTTGAATAAATGTAAAGTTCAAAGGGGTTTATACACCGTATAAAAGAAAGTTGTGTATAAAATAAAATATGCCTCAAAGAAAGGAGATTTAGACGAATTCCCATACCTCGTATCTGACTTGACCCGACCATTCTTTAATCTCCTGAATAATAAACTTGAGTTAATCTCCACTTTCTTAAGAATCTTTTTCAAGTTCATTATTCCTTTTATACCATGTTATGAACATCATGTAACCATTTAAGTTAATAATGTTCATTTTGTCGATATTTGGTTCTCAAGTCAAAATAGACTTCTTACACTTACATGTTGTTAATTTGGTCATAGGTTCATTATATCCAGAATGATATTAATGATTTGGATAGCATATATATCATATATATTCATCATATACATGTATTTATAATATTACATCACATTTAGAGGTAATAAATGAAATGCACCGTTCATGGAGACGGTAAGCCGTACGTACGCATGAACGCTACTTCCATTTCTATTTCATATTTTCTAGAATGGAATCATAATGATATATAAGTATATTATAATTCCAGTATAATAACATATATAATATCATTAACTTTATCCTTTACACATCCCACATATGGTATTAACGAATCAAATCACTTTCAGGGGGCGGTAGTCCGCACTTCCTAAAATGAAGATATCGTGTTTACCCATAATGGAAACCATAAAGGTATGCCCAAAATGAAAAAAACAGAAGCTTAAGGAAAACATAAACATATCATATATCATATACAAAAATAGTGACATCATAATGGACACCTTTGAAGGTGTTAAATGAGTATTGAACAATCATCGTTTCGGGAGGTAGAATTTCGCCATGCACGGAAACCGTATGTTCTTTAACCATTTGATGCAGTTGTGTGAGAGTGTAGCTCAAATAAATATTATAACAACATCCTAGTATATTTAATATACTGGTGTTGTTACAAAAAAGTAAATAAAAAGAGTTTAGGGGGTCGGAGAAGTAAAATAAAACAAATGAACATGAGAGAATGAATTACCTTTAAAAGTGTAACTCTTTTTTATTTGAGCCTAAAGGCTTCCTTTGAAAGGATTATGCCCAAGTGGAATCCTCTAGGATGAGGAGAGGGATGTGGAGAGAGTAAATGGGTATGGGTTGGCCGAGCCAAAGGATTGAGGAGTGTGTGAAATGAGGTAGAGGTGGGGGCCTTTTATAAGAGGAGAGGAGGGGCACTTTTGGAAAGTAAAGAAATATTACATTATTTGAAAATGTGTTTCGGTTTTAAAAGGTCCCACATTGATATAATTCGTGGATAATGTGATAAGGATTAGAAATCCACTCATCCAATCCCCAGCCTTAAACCTTACTTAATATTGAATTAAATGAATAATTCACATTGAGGATCTTTTCAGGTTTAGAGTTTTAGAGAATTAGAACATAACTATTACATCTTAAAAGATTACAAATTAGACACTTCTACTATGTCTCCATAAAATAAAAACTCTTAAAAAGAAAGATGTCTAAATTCCATGTTTTAGATAGCATGAAATTCCCTTGATCCCATCCTTGACCTTATTCCACTTTAAGTCCTGTGAAAAACATTTCGAAAAAACTTGGGGTGAGCATAAAAAGCTCAGTAAGGGATACAAAAATAATGAAAACTGTTAGTTTTTCAAACATCAAGTAAACCATGTATGCTATATCAAAGTAATACCTTCACCTTCATGAAGTAGTAAAAAAAATCTTCACTAAATAAAGTATCATTACTTACCTTTTTGTAACCAAAGGATTACCATAAAACCCATATAAAGAACACATAGAATATATAAAGGTAACTTGGGACATAAACATACTTAAGTGGAATAACCATACGGTCGACTTCCACACATATCACTTAATGGAATAGCCATACGGCCAATTTCCATACATACTTAATGGAATAGCCATACGGCCGACTTCCATACCCAATGCATTGGAGGTTATAACGTAACCACCCGTCCTGGTATTCACGGCACCACCCGTCATATGGTTTATAACGTAACCACCCGTTAAAATGTCCAAGTACCAATATAAAATCATAAAACATAAAACCAATATAAAGGAATGATAACATTTCCACATTTCAATCACAATATATCATAAATATATTGACATAATAGAATCCTTTTTCAAAACCATTTTCAATACCAAAATACATAAAAGAGTATATGGTATTTATTTTATTCTAAAAACATTACGGCTTGTTGAGGAAGCCAAAGACCAAATAATACTCGCGGCGGCAGAAAAGGTCGTTGTCGCCGCGTACGTTAAAAGAAACATTCCTTTTTGTCGTTTTGTAAAACGCTTCGTAGAAAAAGATTCCTTTTGAATCAAAGTAAAAGTCAAAGGGGTTTATACACCGTAGAAATGAAAGTTGTGTATAAAACGAAATATTCCTCAATGAAAGGAGATTGAGACGAAGTCCCTTACCTCGGGTCCGACTTGACTCGATCGTTCTTTAACGTCCTGAATAATAAACTTGAGTTAATTTATACTTGATTAAGAACATTTTTAAAGTTCATTATTCCTTTTATATCACTTATTTCCATGTTATAAACATTATGTAACCATTTAAGTTAATAATGTTTGTTTTGTCAATATTTGGTTCTTAAGTCGAAAGTTGACTTCTTACAATTACATCTTGTTCGTGTGGTCAAAAGTTCTTTATATCCAGAATGAAATTCATGATTTAGATATATATCATATATATCCATCATATACATGTATTTATAATATTACATAATCATTTATAGGTAAGAAATGAAATGCACCGTTCATGGAGACGGTAAGCCGTACGTACGCATGAACGCTACTTTCATTTCTTTGTCATATTGATGGAATTAAAACTAAATGAGAGGTATGTATATTTTAATTCCAGAATTATATTAATCATTTATATATATATCATTAATTACATATATCCATTATATACATGTACTTTTAATAGTACATTACATTTAGGGATAAGAAATGAAATGCACCGTTCATGAAGACGGTAAGCCGTACGTACGCATGAACGCTACTTTCATTTCTATCTAATACTTTAATGGAAAGAAATAATAATGATATAGAGGTATATTATAATTCCAGTATAACATCATATATAATAACTTTAAATCCATCATTTACACATCCCACATATGGCATTAACGAATCACATCACTTTGAGGGGGCGGTAGTCCGCACTTCCTTAAATGAAGATATCGTGTTTACCCATAATGGAAACCATGAAGGTATGCCAAAAATGAAAAATGAAGAAGCTTAAAGAAAACATAAACATATTATATATCATATATAAAAATAGTGACATCATAATGGCCACCTTTGAAGGGTTTAAATGAGTGTTGAACAATCATCGTTTCGGGAGGCAGAATTTCGCCATCCACGGAAACCGTATGTTCTTTAACCATTTGATGTAGTTGTGTGAGAGTGTAGCTCAAATAAATCTTATAACAACATCCTAGTATATTTAATATACTGTTGTTGTTACAAAAGGAGTAGATAAAAAGAGTTTAGGGGGTTGGAGAAGCAAAATAAAACAAATGAACATGAGAGAATGAATTACCTTAAAAAGTGTAACTCCTATTGATTTGAGTTTAAAGGATTCCTTTGAAAGGATTATGCCCAAAGGGAATCCTCTAGGATTATGAGAGGGATTTGGAGAGAGTAAATGGGCAGGGGTTGGCCGAGCCAAAGGCTTGAGAAGTGTGTGAAATGAGGTAGAGGTGGGGGCCTTTTATAAGAGGAGAGGAGGGGCACTTTTGGAAAGTAAAGAAATATTACTTTATTTGAAAATGTGTTTCGGTTTCAAAAGGTCCCACATTGATATAATTCGTGGATAAGGTGATAAGGCTTCGAAATCCACTCATCCAATTGGTTTTGGCCTTGTTTAGTTTATAGATTTTACATTATCTTTCCATTTTATTTAAATCGTCAAATAATGATGTCATCGCTGCATCATTATTATGTCATAAATAATTTAATTTATTTAATGTATAAAAATCATAAAAAAATACAATGATGTAGGAAATCTTTTTAGATTTCCAATGACTATTTATAATCAAAAATTTGATCTTTATAACCCCATGTAAAAATTGTTTTCGTAAAACATCTCTTGTTTGTGTCATTTTTACTTTAACATTTAATAAAAAGTTATTTATGTCATTTCCAAACCAAAGTGTCTCCATGGGGTCCCCAAGTTGACCCATGACTTGTCTTGGTCGGAAATGACACAACCAATAAGGTTGGGACATGTGTCTAAGTCATTTCCTATTATTAAAGCATTATTTATACCTTAAACTACCCTAATTACCACTAATCACGATTAAGAACTTAATAAGTTACTATTCACCAAAAAATTATTATAATCTCATTGAACCACATTTTACTTCTTAATGTCAACCATGTATGTCGGATTTTCAAAATTAAATACACATTAGTGGTAAACCTTCATTTAACTGAAAAATCAGTTTGCTTGATTACCACTTAGTGGTTTCACTATTCATCAAAAATTGAAGTTTTTCAGAAAATTACCAAAAATTCACCCTAAGCTATATTTGATATTCTGAATTCAAAAATGAAGTCTATTTTAAAAAATTAAAATCATATAAGTCACATTAACTAATTTAATAATTAATTCCCGCTGCCAGAGCAAAATAGCGTGTTTTTACAAAACAATAAGTATCAAAAGATTGACACCAGTTTAAGTCTAATTTCAAAGTGAAATTGATTCCAATGACCACCATTGGATAAAATGGTAAAAATATATTCATATTACACATTAAGAACAATTCAAAAGATAATCTAATCATATAAATATATTAGATTAAAAAGCAGTTTTGATGTAAAATGCAGTATTTTTCACTATTCATTAAAAAAATGAACATTGTCAGAAAAATACCAAAAATTCACACAAGGTAAATTTTGATGTCCCAATAATAAAGAATAAGTTTATTTTGAAAAATATAGTTTATAAAATTTTCAAAATATAGATTCAAAAATGGTTTGCCATCAAAAGGCAGTAAAACAATCTTTTAAGAATATTAGTGTATTCCATGCATAAGATTGTATTTATTTTCATTTTAAGCCTCTATGACACTATCTTAATCCCCGGAATAATAAACTTGAGTTAATATCTACTTGATTAAGAACCTTTTTCAAGTTCATTATTCCTTTTATACCATGTTATGGACATCATGTAATCAGTTAAGTTAATAATGTTCATTTTGTCGGTATTTGGTTCTTAAGTCAAAAATAGACTTCTTACACTTACATGTTGTTAATTTGGTCAAAGGTTCATTATATACATAATGATATTAATTATTTGGATAACATATACATCATATATATTCAGCATATAGATGTATTTATAATATTACATCACATTTAGTGGTAAGAAATGAAATGCACCGTTCATGGAGACGGTAAGCCGTACGTACGCATGAACGCTACTTTCATTTCTATTTCGTATTTTATAGAATGGAATCATAATGATATAAAGGTATATTATAATTCCAGTATAATATCATATATAATATCATAGTTCCATCCTTTATATGTCCCATATATGGTATTTAACGAATCAAATCACTTTGAGGGAGAGATAGTTCGCATTTCCTAAAATGAAGATATCGTGTTCACCCATAATGGAAACCATAAAGGTAAGCCCAAAATGAAAAAAACAGAAGCTTAAGGAAAACATAAACATATTATATATCATATATAAAAACAGTGACATCATAATGGCCACCTTTGAAGGTGTTAAATGAGTATTGAACAATCATCGTTTCGGGAGGTAGAATTTCGCCATCCATGGAAACCGTATGTTCTTTAACCATTTGATGTAGTTGTGTGAGTGTGTAGCTAAAATATATCTTATAACAAAATCCTAGTATATTTAAGATGATGGTGTTGTTACAAAAGAAGTAAATAAAAAGAGTTTAGGGGGTTGGAGAAGCAAAATAAAACAAATGAACATGAGAGAATGAATTACCTTTAAAAGTGTAACTCCTTTTGATTTGAGACTAAAGGCTTCCTTTGAAAGGATTATTCCCAAATGGAATACTCTAGGATGAGGAGAGGGATGTGGAGAGAGTAAATGGGCAGGGTTTGGCTGAGCCAAAGGCTTGAGGAGTGTGTGAAATGAGGTAGAGGTGGGGGCCTTTTATAAGAGGAGAGGAGGGGCACTTTTGGAAACTAAAGAAATATTACTTTATTTGAAAATGTGTTTCGGTTTTAAAATGTCCCACATTGATATAATTCTTGGATAAGGTGATAAGGGTTCGAAATCCACTCATCCAATTGGTTTTGGCCATGTGTAGTTCATATATTTTACATTGTCTTTCCATTTTATTTAAATCGTCAAATAATGATGTCATCGCTGCATCATGATTATGTCATTAATAATTTAAATTATTTAATGTCTAAAAATCATAAAAAAATACTATGATGTAGGAAATATTTTTAGATTTCCAATGACTATTTATAATTAAATATCTGATCTTTATAACCCCATGTAAAAATTGTTTTCGTAAAACATATTATGTTTGTGTCATTTTTACTTTTACATTAAATAAAAAGTTATTTATGTCATTTCCCAACCACAATGTCTCCATGGGGTCCCCAAGTTGACCCATGGCTTGTCTTGGTCGGCCATGACACAACCAATAAGGTTGGGACATGTGTCTAGGTCATTTCATATTATTAAAGCATTATTTATACCTTAAACTACACTAATCACCACTAATCGCGATTAAAAACTTAATAAGTTACTATTCACCAAAAAATTATTTTAATCTCATTGAACCACATTTTACTTCTTAATGACAACCATGTATTTCGGATTTTCAAAATTAAATACACATTAGTGGTAAACTTTCATTTAACTGAAAAATCAGTTTTCTTGATTACCACTTAGTGGTTTCTTGGGAATCTTACGTTGCACTCTAATAATAAAATAATATTATTTTAAATGGTAATTAACATGTAGCCGTTGTAATGGAGGGAATGGATATAAATAACTAAAATATGATTATATATGTTCTTAAATATTTTTACATTTATACAATAAAAGATAAAGGCTTAAAATACGGAAAGAATTCAATTTTAGGCGTATATGCCCTAGTTTTCACTAAAGGTTCACTTACCACCTTTTGATGGAGAACCGTCATTAAATATAGTTTTGTTCACTCTTAAACATTCTTTTGGACCAAATAAAACTCTTATTAAGAATCGGGACATCAAAATTTACTTTGTGTAAATTTTTGGTTTCTTTCCGATAAAGTTCATTTTTTTGATGAATAGTGTAAAATTTTGTATTTTAATTCAAAACCACTTTTTAATCTAATTTATTTATATGATTAGATTATATTTTTAATTGGTTTTAAAGTGAAATTAGAAAATATTTTTACCATTAAATCCAATAGTGGTCGTTGGAATCAATTTCACTTTGAAATCAGACTTAAACTAGTGTCAATCTTTTGATACTTATTGTTTCATAAAACACGCTATTTGTCATGACAGCGGGAATTAATTATTAAATTAATTAATGTGACTTATATGTTTTGAATTTTATAAAACGGACTTCATTTTTGAATTCAGAATATCAAATATAGCTTAGGGTGAATTTTTGGGATTTTTCTGAAAAACTTCAATTTTTGATGAATAGTGAAACCACTAAGTGGTACTTATAAAAACTGATTTTCCGTTTAAATGAAATTTTGCCATCATTGTGTTTTGATTTTCAAAAATCCGACATAAATAGTTGTCATTAAGAAGTAAAATGTGGTTCAATGAGATTAAAATAATTTTTTGGTGAATAGTAACTTATTAAGTTTTTAATCGCGATTAGTGGTAATTAGTGTAGTTTAAGGTAAAAATAATGCTTTAATAAAATGAGATGAGCTTGAAACATGTATTACCCTCATTGGTTGTATCATGGCCGACCAAGACAAGCCATGAGTCAACTTGGGGACCCCATGGATCCACTTTGGTTGGGAAATGACATAAATAACATTTTATTTAATGTAAAAGTAAAATTGACACAAACATGATATGTTTTACTAAAACACTTTTTAAGTGGGGTTATACAAGTCATCTTTTTGATTATAAATATTAATTGGAAAGCTAAAAAGATTTCCTACATCATAGTATTTTGTTTATAATTTTTAGACATTAAATAAATTAAATTAGTTATGACATAATAATGATGCAGCGATGACATCATTATTTGACGATTTAAATAAAATGGAAAGATAATGTAAACTATATGAACTAAACATGTCCAAAACTTATTGGATGAGTGTATTTATAATAATTATCACCTTATCCACGAATTATATCAATGTGAGACCTTTTGAAACCGAAACACATTTTCAAATAAAGTAATATTTCTTTACTTTCCAAAAGTGCCCCTCCTCTCCTCTTATAAAAGGCCCCCACCTCTACCTCATTTAACACACTCCTCAAGCCTTTGGCTCGGCCAACCCCTGCCCATTTACTCTCTCAACATCCCTATCCTCATCCTAGAGGATTCCCTTTGGGCAGAATCCCTTCAAAGGAAGCCTTTAGTCTCAAATCAAAAGGAGTTACACTTTTAAAGGTAATTCACTCTCTCATGTTCATTTGTTTTATTTTGCTTCTCCAACCCCCTAAACTCTTTTTATTTACTTCTTTTGTAACAACACCAGTATCTTAAATATACTAGGATGTTGTTATAAGATTTATTAGAGCTACACTCTCACACAACTACATAAAATGGTTAAAGAACATAGGGTTACCGTGGATGGTGAAATTCTGCCTCCCGAAACGATGATTGTTCAATACTCATTTAACACCTTCAAAGGTGGCCATTATGATGTCTCTATTTTTATATATGATATATAATATGTTTATGTTTTATTTATTCTTCTGTATTTTTCATTTTTGTCTTACCTTTATCGCTTCCATTATGGGTATACGCGATATCTTCATTTAAGGAAGTGCGGACTACCGCCCCCTCAAAGTGATTTGATTCGTTAAATACCATATTTGGGATGTATAAAGGATGGAAATATGATATTATATATGATATTATACTGGAATTATAATATACCTTTATATCATTATTATTCCATTCTATAAAATACGAAATAGAAATGAAAGTAGCGTTCATGCGTACGAACGGCTTACCGTCTCCATGAACGGTGCATTTCATTTCTTACCTCTAAACGATTATGTAATGTTATAAATTCATGCATGTACTGGATATATATGAAATATATGATATCTACATAATTAATACAATTCTGTATATAATAAACATTTGGCCACACGAACAACATGTAATTGTAAGAAGTCCACTTTTGACTTAAGAACAAAATATCGGCAAAAAAAATATTATTAACATAAATGATTACATAATGTTTATGACATGGTAATAAGTGGTATAAAAGTAATAATGAACTTGAAAAAAGTTCTTAAGGAATTAGAAATTAACTCAAGTTTATTATTCAGGAGATTAAAGAACGATCGAGTCAAGTCGGACTCGAGGTAAGGGATCCTACAACTCTCTTTCTTTTTAAGTACACTCTTTTATGTCATTTATTTTAAGCTCATCTTTCTTATGATTGGGATGTTATTTTATATTACATTTACTGTAATTTTTATGTTCATGTGATGAGAGACCCTATTCTCTCTCATCAATCCATTTTGGAAGTTTTGAGTGGCGCTGTTAGGCTGCTGAACTTTCGTAAGAGATCTAACCTCTCTCTTTCTTTTTAAGTACTCTCCTTTATGTCACTTCTTTTAAACTCCTCCTTGCAATGTTGGGGGATTTTCTTTTATATTCCACTTGCTGTAAATTATATTGTAATATGATGTGATACTCTATTTGATCTCATCAATCCATATTCGGAAGTTTTATGTGGCGCTGTTAGGCTGCCGAGTTTTCGTAAGGTATTTTTCATCTCACTTTTATTCCCGTGAGATTTATGCTACATTTGCCACAAATTCCATTGAGTGGTGTATGTACTGCCCATTATTCTACTCTTTGTGTAATATACTTTCGTTTATGAGTATTTACATCAATGACCTATTGTCTTTCTTTCATGGGGTGTATGTTTTGAAAGATACCCAAGTCGGTAAGGGAACCTTTCACCCTCCTCTTTTTTAAAAGACTTCTTTTATTGGGTCTTTTAATTTACATATATTTATGTTGGGATATGTTCTCATACATCCTTATTGATGTAAATTTTATGTCCAAGTGATGAGATACTCTTTTTATCTCTCATCAACTCTTTTTGATGTGATGCCGTTAGGCTGTCAAGGGAACTTTTTAACCCAATTTCGATTTCTTTGGGTTCAACATGTAGTCATTGAATATGTCATCCATTGAATATGTGTGAATGACCTTTTATTGTTTTACACTTAATATCCACTTATATTGGGTGTATATATATTTGTCACACAAATTAATTATTAAATTAATTAATGTGAGTTATATAATTTTAATTTTGTAAAATAGACTTCATTTTTGAATTCGGAATATCAAATATAGCTTAGGTTGAATTTTTGGTAATTTTCTGAAAAACTTCAATTTTTGATGAATAGTGAAACCACTAAGTGGTAATCAAGCAAACTGATTTTTCAGTTAAATGAAAGTTTACCACTAATGTGTATTGAATTTTGAAAATCCAACATACATGGTTTTCATTAAGAAGTAAAATGTGGTTCAATGAGATTAAAATAATTTTTTGGTGAATAGTAACTTATTAAGTTTTTAATCGCGATTAGTGGTGATTAGTGTAGTTTAAGGTATAAATAATGCTTTAATAATATGAAATGACCTATAAACATGTCCCAACCTTATTGGTTGTGTCATGGCCGACCAAGACAAGCCATGGGTCAACTTGGGGACCCCATGGAGACATTTTGGTTGGGAAATGACATAAATAACTTTTTATTTAATGTAAAAGTAAAAATGACACAAACATAATATGTTTTACGAAACCAATTTTTACATGGGCTTATAAAGATCATATTTTTGATTATAAATAGTCATTGGAAAGATAAAAAGATTTCCTACATCATAGTATTTTTTTTTATAATTTTTAGACATTAAATAAATTAAATTATTAATGACATAATCATGATGCAGTGATGACATCATTATTTGACGATTTAAATAAAATGGAAAGACAATGTAAAATCAATGAACTAAACATGGAAAAAACCAATTGTATGAGTGGATTTAGAACCCTTATCACCTTATCCACGAAATATATCAATGTGGGACCTTTTAAAACCGAAACACATTTTAAAATAAAGTAATATTTCTTTACTTTCCAAAAGTGCCCCTCCTCTCCTCTTATAAAAGGCCCCCACCTCTACCTCATTTCACACACTCCTCAAGCCTTTGGCTCGGCCAAACCCTGCCCATTTACTCTCTCCACATCCCTCTCCTAATCCTAGAGGATTCCCTTTGGGCAGAATCCTTTAAAAGGAAGCCTTTAGGCTCAAATCAAAAGGAGTTACACTTTTTAAGGTAATTCATTCTCTCATGTTCATTTGTTTTATTTTGCTTCTACAACCCCATAACTCTTTTTATTTAATTCTTTTGTAACAACACCAGTATCTTCAATATACTAGGATGTTGTTATAAGATTTATTTGAGCTACACTCTCACACAACTGCATCAAATGGTTAAATAACATACGGTTTCCGTGGATGGCGAAATTCTGCCTCCCGAAACGATGATTGTTCAATACTCATTTAACACCTTCAAAGGTGGCCATTATGATGTCACTATTTTTATATATGATATATAATATGTTTATGTTTTCCTTAAGCTTCTGTTTTTTTCATTTTTGGTATACCTTTATGGTTTCCATTATAGGTGAACACGATATCTTCATTTTAGGAAGTGCGGACTACCGCCCCCTGAAAGTGATTTGATTCGTTAATACCATATGTGGGATGTGTAAAGGATAAAGTTAATGATATTATATATGTTATTATACTGGAATTATAATATACTCTTATATCATTATGATTCCATTCCAGAAAATATGAAATAGAAATGGAAGTAGCGTTCATGCGTACGTACGGCTTACCGTCTCCATGAACGGTGCATTTCATTTCTTACCTCTAAATGTGATGTAATATAATAAATACATTTATATGATGAATATATATGATATATATTCTATCAAAATCATTAATATCATTCTGGATATAACGAACCTTTGACCAAATTAACAACATGTAAGTGTAAGAAGTCTATTTTTGACTTAAGAACCAAATACCGACAAAATGAACATTATTAACTTAAATGATTACATGATGTCCATAACATGGTATAAAAGGAATAATGAATGTGAAAAAGGTTCTTAAGCAATTATAGATTAACTCAAGTTTATTATTCAGGAGATTAGAGAATGGTCGGGTCAAGTCGGATACGAGGTATGGGACTTCGTCTCAATCTCCTTTCATTGAGGCATATTTTATTTTATACACAACTTTATTTTATACGGTGTATAAACCCCTTTTACTTTTATGTTTATTCAAAAGGAATCTTTTTTATACGAAGCATTTACTAAACGACAAAAGGGAATGTTTTTGTCGTACGTATGCGGCGACAACGACTTCTCCGCAGTCGTGACCGTTATTTGAGTTTCGGCTTCCTCTACAAGCCATACCTTCTTTTTAAAAGAAAAATAAATACCATGTTTTACTTTTCTTTTATTTTGGTATGGAAAATGGTTTTCACAATGTTTTTGTGTTGTATTGATATCTTGTGATTGAAATGTGGAAATGTTCTGTTTCCTTTATGCATGTTTTATGTGATATGATTATGTTATGGTTCTTGGGCATTATTATGAAGACTGGTGGTTCCGTGATAAACTAAGGGCGGGTGATCCCTTTATAGCTCTCTAATGCATTGGGTAATGCGAAGGAGTGAAACGTTAAGGTTTCTCCGAAGAGATTTTAGGGAATATACTGTGATGGGTATTCCAAACGTAACCAAGAGGGTTACTCCCGACGTAAGAATGTTATGAATGCCTCAAGTTACCTTTATGTCTTATGATTTCTATGATTTATTCATTATTTTATGAGGTATGTTAAAGTGCCTATGTTTTATGGGTAAAGTATGATTTCATTCTTATGTATGTATGAACTCATGTTTCCTTTCCATGTTTTTTTTAACCCATACTGAGTTTTTATGCTCATCCCAAGTTTTTGAAATGTTTTTCACATATCAAGGGAAAGGTACATGATAAGATGATAGAGTCAAGGATGTGTCAAGAAATAATCCATGTTTTATTTTAAACGTGTTTCCATTGATGGGAATGAAGAATACTATCTCTCTGTAACCACTTTGTTTATATGTGGAATGTAATGCAAGTTTTATGATCTAATTCTCTAAAACTCTAAACCTGAAAAGATCCTCAACGTGTAATCTTGTAATAACTCAAGATTAAGTATGGTTTAAGGCTGGGGCCTTATAGTTGACTCTATCATCTTATCATGTACCTTTCCCTTGACCTGTGAAAAACATTTCAAAAACTAGGGATGAGCATAAAAAACTCAGTATGGGTTATACAAAAAACATGGAAAGGAAAAATGAGTTCATATATACATAAGAATGAAATCATACTTTACCCATAAAACATTGGCACTTTAACATACCTCATAAAATGATGAATAAATCATAGAAATCATAAGACATAAAGGTAACTTGAGGCATTCATAACATTCTTACGTAGGGAGTAACCCTCTTGGTTACGTTTGGAATACCCATCACAGTATATTCCCTAAATATATTCGGAGAAACCTTAACGTTTCACTCCTTCGCGTTACCCAATGCATTGGAGAGCTATAATGGGCTCACCCGCCCTTAGTTTATCACGGAACCACCCGTCTTCATAATAATGCCCAAGAACCATAACATAATCATATCACATAAAACATGCATAAAGGAAACATAACATTTCCACATTTCAATCACGAGATATCAATACAACACATTGATATAATAAAAACATTATGAAAACCATTTTCAATACCAAAGTAAAACATGGTGTTTATTTTTCGTTTTAAAAAAAAGTATGGCTTGTAGAGGAAGCCGAAACTCAAATAACGGTCACAACGGTGGAGAAGTCATTGTCGCCGCATACATACGACAAAAACATTCCCTTTTGTCGTTTAGTAAACGCTTCGTATAAAAAATATTCCTTCTGAATAAACGTAAAAGTCAAAGTGGTTTATACACCATATAAAAGAAAGTTGTGTATAAATAAAATATGCCTCAATGAAAGGAGATTGAGACGAAGTCCCATACCTCGTATCCGACTTGACCCGACCATTCTTTAATCTCCTGAATAATAAACTTTTGTTAATCTCTACTTGCTTATGAATCTTTTTCACGTTCATTATTCCTTTTATACCATGTTATGAACATCATGTAATCAGTTAAGTTAATAATGTTCATTTTGTCGGTATTTGGTTCTTAAGTCAAAAATAGACATCTTACACTTACATGTTGTTAATTTGGTCATAGGTTCATTATATCCAGAATGATATTAATGATTTAGATAACATATATATCATATATATTCATGATATACATGTATTTATAATATTACATCACAGTTAGAGGTAAGAAATGAAATGCACCGTTCATGGAGACAGTATGCCGTACGTACGCATGAACGCTACTTCCATTTCTATTTCATATTTTCTGGAATGGAATCATAAATATATAAGATTATATTATAATTCAAGTATAATAACATATATAATATCATTAACTTTATACTTTACACATCCCACATATGGTATTAACGAATCAAATCACTTTCAGGGGGCGGTAGTCCGCACTTCCTAAAATGAAGATATCGTGTTTACCCATAATGGAAACCATAAAGGTATTCCCAAAATGAAAAAAACAGAAGCTTAAGGAAAACATAAACATATTATATATCATATATAAAAATAGTGACATCATAATGGCCACCTTTGAAGGTGTTAAATGAGTATTGAACAATCATCGTTTCGGGAGGCAGAATTTCGCCATCCACAGAAACCGTATGTTCTTTAACCATTTGATGTAGTTGTGTGAGAGTGTAGATAAAATAAATCTTATAACAACATCCTAGTATATTGAAGATACTGTTGTTGTTACAAAATAAGTAAATAAAAAGAGTTTAGTGGGTTGGAGAAGCAAAATAAAACAAATGAACATTAGAGAATGAATTACCTTTAAAAGTGTAACTCCTTTTGATTTGTGCCTAAAGGCTTCATTTGAAAGGATTCTGTCCAAAGGGAATCCTCTAGGATGAGGAGAGGGATGTGGAGGGAGTAAATGGGCAGGGGTTGGCCGAGCCAAAGGCTTGAGGAGTGTGTGAAATGAGGTAGAGGTGGGGGCCTTTTATAAGAGGAGAGGAGGGGCACTTTTGGAAAGTAAAGAAATATTACTTTATTTGAAAATGTGTTTCGGTTTTAAAAGGTCCCACATTGATATAATTCGTGTATAAGGTGATAAGGGTTCGAAATCCACTCATCCAATTGGTTTTGGCCATGTGTAGTTCATAGATTTTACATTGTCTTTCCATTTTATTTAAATCGTCAAATAATGATGTCATCGCTGCATCATGATTATGTCATTAATAATTTAATTTATTTAATGTCTAAAAATCTTAAACAAAATACTATGATGTAGAAAATCTTTTTATCTTTCCAATGACTATTTATAATAAAATATCTGATATTTATAACCCCATGTAAAAATTGTTTTCTTAAAACATATTATGTTTGTGTCATTTTTACTTTTACATTAAATAAAAAGTTATTTATGTCATTTCCCAACCAAAATGTCTCCATGGGGTCCCCAAGTTGACCCATGGCTTGTCTTGGTCGGCCATGACACAACCAATAAGTTTGGGACATGTTTCTAGGTCATTTCATATTATTAAAGCATTATTTATACCTTAAACTACACTAATCACCACTAATCGCGATTAAAAACTTAATAAGTTACTATTCACCAAAAAATTATTTTAATCTCATTGAACCACATTTTACTTCTTAATGACAACCATGTATGTCGGATTTTCAAAATTCAATACACATTAGTGGTAAACTTTCATTTAACTGAAAAATCAGTTTGCTTGATTACCACTTAGTGGTTTCACTATTCATCAAAAATTGAAGTTTTTCAGAAAATTACCAAAAAATCACCCTAAGCTATATTTGATATTCCGAATTCAAAAATGAAGTCTATTTTACAAATTTAAAATCATATAAGTCACATTAATTAATTTAATAATTAATTCCCGCTGCCAGAGCAAATAGCGTGTTTTTACAAAACAATAAGTATCAAAAGATTGACACCAGTTTAAGTCTCATTTCAAAGTGAAATTGATTCCAATGACCACCATTGGATAAAATGGTAAAAATATATTCTAATTTCACTTCAAAACCAATTCAAAACATAATCTAATCATATAAATAAATTAGATTAAAAAGCAGTTTTGATGTAAAATGTAGTATTTTTCACTATTCATTAAAAAATGAACATTGTCAGAAAAATACCCAAAATTCACACAAGGTAAATTTTGATGTCCCAATCATAAAGGATAAGTTTATTTTGAAAAACATAGTTTATAAAATTTTCAAAATATAGATTCAAAAATGGCTTGCCATCAAAAGGCAGTAAAACAATCTTTTAAGAATATTAGTGTATTCCATGCATAAGATTGTATTTATTTTCATTTTAAGCCTCTATAACACTATCTTAATCATTAATAATCATAGATAAAAATATCTATTATTCATTACTTACTTGGGATGTTACATCCTTCCCCCCTTTAGAAAATTGCGTCCCCGAAATTTATTTACTTATCAAATAAATGGTGGTACTTATCCCTCATTGCATTTTCAGATTCCCATGTTGCCTCTTCAATCATGTGGTTTTTCCACAAAACCTTACCTGATGAATAACCTTATTCTGTAACACTTGCTCCCTGTGGTCAAGAATCTGGACCGGTTGTTCCTCATAAGATAAGTTCTCTTCCAGCTGAACTACCTCTGGACTCAAAACATGAGATGGATCTGGAATATACTTTCTCAACATCGAAATGTGAAAAACATTGTGTACCTGAGATAAAATCGGAGGTAAAGCCACTCGGTATGCAATTGATCCAACTCTCTCCAGAATTTCGTATGGTTCAATGAACCTTGGACTCAACTTTCCTTTCTTACCAAATCTCATCACAATTTTCCAAGGAGAAACCTTGAGAAAAACATGATCACCTACCTCGAAAGATAGATCCTTCCTCCGGTTATCCGCATAACTCTTCTGCCTGCTCTGAGCTGTTCTCGTGTGTTTCTGAATCAGCTGAACTTTTTCAGCCATCTCTTCTACCAATTCTGGTCCCATCAACTTCCTTTCACCCACTTCATCCCAGAAAGCTGGAGTTCGACACCGCTTCCCATATAATGCCTGAAATGGTGCCATCTGTATACTAGAATGAAAACTGTTATTATATTAAAACTCAACCAAAGAAAGATGTTGGTCCCAACTTCCCTGATAATCCATAGAACAAGCTCGTAGCATATCCTCCAATGTCTGAATTTTTCGTTCTGACTGCCAATCTGATTGAGGATGAAAAGCTGTACTAAAATTTAATTCAGTACCCAACGACTTCTGAAGGCCTTTCCAAAAGTTAGAAGTAAACCTGGGATCACGATCCGATACAATGGAGAGAGGAACTCTATGTAACCTGACTATCTCTTTAAGATACAAACGGGAAAGTTGATCAAGAGAGAAAGTATCTCGTATAGCAAGGAAATGAGCAGATTTGGTCAAGCGATCAACAATAACCCAGATTGCATTATTACCTCAAGATGTCTTCGGTAATCCAACAACAAAGTCCATGGATATATTCTCCCATTTCTACTCTGGCACTGGTAAAGGCTGAAGCATCCCTTTCGGTAACTGACGCTCTTCTTTAACCTGCTGACAAGTCAAACACTTCACAGTAAAATCAGCAATATCTCTTTTCATTCCATCCCACCAGTAATACTCCCGCAGATCTCTATACATCTTATTACTACCCAGATGAGCTGAAAACGGAGAACTATGGGCTTCACATAACAACTCTCTCTTCAACTGTGAATCACAAGGCACACACAATCTCTTCCCATATCTCAAAACGCAATCATTATCAATGTTTAATTCAGGCAACTTACCTTTCTGAACCAGCTCTACCTTTTTCTGCAACTCACTATCTTGCTTCTGTGCTTGCTTGATTCTATCTGATAGAGATGATCTCACTAATACCTGAAACAAAACAGAAGGACTTCCTGCACCATCAACTTCTATGCCAAAGTTCATCAAATCCTTAACCAAAGGATCACGTTCCAAACGCAACATTGTTAATGAAGCATTACTTTTTCGACTCAAAGCATCAGCCACTTTATTTGCTTTTCCCGGATGGTAATGAATTGTACAATCATAATCCTTGATTAATTCCAGCCATCTCCTTTGCCTCATATTGATGATTTGTTTGATCAGCTCCAGGGAGCTCAGTTTTTTTCAAAGATTGACTAGAGATCGGGGTACCATCAGCTGAAGGTAAAGGAGGCAGATATTCCGAAGACCGCGTTCCGTACGAGATATGGCCATTATGAATTTGTAGTAATGCCTTTTGGGCTAACCAATGCACCTGCTGTATTCATGGACTTAATGGATAGAATTTTCCATGAGTTCTTGGATAAGTTTGTGGTGGTTTTAATTGATGATATTTTGGTGTTTTCTAAAAGTAAAGAGGAGCATGAAAAACATTTAATGGTTATCTTTCAAACCTTAAAAGAAAAGAAACTGTATGGGAAATTCAGCAAGTGTGAGTTTTGGTTGCAACAAATTTCCTTCCTTGGTCACATTGTTTCTAAATATGGAATAACTGTTGATCCTGCAAAAACAAAAGTTGTGGAAGAATGGCCAAGACCCACAAATGTAACCGAGATTCGTAGATTCCTTGGTTTGGCGGGCTATTACCGAAGGTTTTTTAGAAATTTTTCACGGTTATCTAGTCCAATGACTAAGCTAACTCGGAAGGGTGTTAAGTTTATCTGGAAAAAAGAATGTGATGATTGTTTTCAGGAATTGAAAAGAAGATTGGTGAATGCTCCAGTTTTGGCACTACCTTCCAGGAATGGTGGGTTTGTTATATACAGTGATGCTTCATTGAAAGGAATTGGTTGCATCCTAATGCAGAATGATTAGGTAATTGCTTATGCTTCATGATAGTTGAAAACTCATGAGGTAAATTACCCTAACCATGATTTGGAACTAGCTTCTGTTGTTTTTGCTTTAAAAATTTGGAGGCATCATTTGTATGGAGTAAAGTGCGAAATATATACCGATCACAAAAGTTTAAAGTATATATTCACTCAGAAAGAGTACAACATGAGACAAAGGAGATGGATGGAATTAATCAAGGATTACGATTGTACAATTCATTACCATCCGGGAAAAGCAAATAAAGTGGCTGATTCTTTGAGTCGAAAAAGTAATGATTCATTAACAATGTTGCGTTTGGAACGTGATCCTTTGGTTAAGGATTTGATGAACTTTGGAATAGAAGTTGTTGGTGCAGGAAGTCCTTCTGTTTTGTTTCAGGTATCAGTGAGATCATCTCTATCAGATAGAATCAAGCAAGCACATAAGCAAGATAGTGAGTTGCAGAAAAAGGTAGAGCTGGTTAAGAAAGGTAAGTTTCCTGAATTCAACATTGATAATGATTGTGTTTTGAGATTTGGGAAGAGATTGTGTGTGCCTTGTGATTCACAGTTGAAGAGAGAGTTGTTATGTGAAGCTCATAGTTCTCCGTTTTCAGTTCATCCGGGCAATACTAAGATGTATAGAGATCTGCGAGAGTATTACTGGTGGGATGGAATGAAAAGAGACATTGCTGATTTTACTGTGAAGTGTTTGACTTGTCAGCAGGTTAAAGCAGAATGGCAGTTACCAAAAGGGATGCTTCAGCCTTTACCAGTGCCAGAGTGGAAATGGGAGAATATATCCATGGACTTTGTTGTTGGATTACCGAAGACATCTCGAGGTAATAATGCAATCTGGGTTATTGTTGATCGCTTGACTAAATCTGCTCATTTCCTTGCTATACGAGATACTTTCTCTCTTGATCAACTTTCCCGTTTGTATCTTAAAGAGATAGTCAGGTTACATGGATTTCTTCTCTCCATTGTATCGGATCGTGATCCCAGGTTTACTTCTAACTTTTGGAAAGGCCTTCAGAAGTCGTTGGGTACTGAATTAAATTTTAGTACAGCTTTTCATCCTCAATCAGATGGGCAGTCAGAACGAAAAATTCAGACATTGGAGGATATGCTACGAGCTTGTTCTATGGATTATCAGGGAAGTTGGGACCAACATCTTTCTTTGGTTGAATTTTCATATAATAACAGTTTTCATTCCAGTATACAGATGGCACCATTTCAGGCATTATATGGGAAGCGATGTCGAACTCCAGCTTTCTTGGATGAAGTGGGTGAAAGGAAGTTGATGGGACCAGAATTGGTAGAAGAGATGGCAGAAAAAGTTCAGCTGATTCCGAAACACATGAGAACAGCTCAGAGCAGGCAGAAGAGTTATGCGGATAACCAGAGGAAGGATCTATCTTTCGAGGTAGGTGATCATGTTTTTCTCAAGGTTTCTCCTTGGAAAAGTGTGATGAGATTTGGTAAGAAAGGAAAGTTGAGTCCAAGGTTCATTGGACCATACGAAATTTTGGAGAGAGTTGGATCAGTTGCATACCGAGTGGCTTTACCTCCGAGTTTATCTCAGGTACACAATGTTTTTCACATTTCGATGTTGAGAAAGTATATGCCAGATCCATCTCATGTTTTGAGTCCAGAGGTAGTTCAGCTGGAAGAGAACCTATCTTATGAGGAACAACCGGTCCAGATTCTTGACCACAGGGAGCAAGTGTTACGGAATAAGGTGATTCACCAGGTAAAGGTTTTGTGGGAAAACCACATGATTGAAGAGGCAACATGGGAATCTGAAAATGCAATGAGGGATAAGTACCCCCATTTATTTGATAAGTAAATAAATTGCGGGGACGCAATTTTCTAAAGGGGGGAAGGATGTAACATCCCAAATAAGTAATGAATAATAGATATTTTTATCTATTTCTATTAATGATTAAGATAGTGTTATAGAGGCTTAAAATGAAAATAAATACAATCTTATGCATGGAATACACTAATATTCTTACAAGATTGTTTTACTGCCTTTTGATGGAAAACCATTTTTGAATCTATATTTTGACAATTTTATAAACTATGTTTGTAAAAATAAACTTATTCTTTATGATTGGGACATCAAAATTTACTTTGTGTGAATTTTTGGTATTTTTCTGACAATGTTCATTTTTTAATTAATAGTGAAAAATACTGCATTTTACATCAAAACTGCTTTTTAATCTAATTTATTTATATTATTAGATTATCTTTTGAATTGGTCTTAATGTGTAATATGAATATATTTTTACAATTTAATCCAATGGTGGTCATTGGAATCAATTTCACTTTGAAATTGGACTTAAACTGGTGTCAATCTTTTGATACTTATTGTCTTGTAAAAACACGCTATTTGCTCTGGCAGCGGGAATTAATTATTAAATTAATTAATGTGACTTATGTGATTTGAATTTTGTAAAATAGACTTCATTTTTTGAATTTGGAATATCAAATATAGCTTAGGGTGAATGTTTGGTAATTTTCTGAAAAACTTCAATTTTTGATGAATAGTGAAACCACTAAGTGGTAATCAAGTAAACTGTTTTTTCAGTTAAATGAAAGTTTACCACTAATGTGTATTGAATTTTGAAAATTCGACATACATGGTCGTCATTAAGAAGTAAAATTTGGTTCAATGAGATTATAATAATTTTTTGGTGAATAGTAACTTATTAAGTTCTTAATCGCGATTAGTGGTAATTAGGGTAGTTTAAGGTATAAATAATGCTTTAATAATATGAAATGGCCTAGACACATGTCCCAACCTTATTGGTTGTGTCATGGCCGACCAAGAAAATCCATGGGTAAACTTGGGGACCCCATGGATCCACTTTTGTTGGGAAATGACAAAAATAACTTTTTATTTAATGTAAAAGTAAAAATGACACAAACATAATATGTTTTACGAAAACAATTTTTACATGGGCTTATAAAGACCATATTTTTGATTATAAATAGTCATTGGAAATATAAAAAGATTTCCTACATCATAGTATTTTTTTTATAATTTTTAGACATTAAATAAATTAAATTATTTATGACATAATAATGATGCAGTGATGACATCATTATTTGACGATTTAAATAAAATGGAAAGACAATGTAAAATCTATGAACTAAACATGGCCAAAACCAATTGGATGAGTGGTTTTCGAACCCTTATCACCTTATCCACGAATTATATCAATGTGGGACCTTTTAAAACCGAAACACATTTTCAAATAAAGTAATATTTCTTTACTTTCCAAAAGTGCCCCTCCTCCCCTCTTATAAAAGGCCCCCACCTCTACCTCATTTCACACACTCCACAAGCCTTTGGCTCGGCCAACCCCTGCCCATTTACTCTATCCACATCCCTCTCCTCATCCTATACGATTAACTTTGGGAATAATCCTTTCAAATGAAGCCTTTAGGCTCAAATAAAAAGGAGTTACACTTTTAAAGGTAATTCATTCTCTCATGTTCATTTGTTTTATTTTGTTTTCCAACCCCCTAAACTCTTTTTATTTACTTCCTTTGTAACAAAACCAGTATCTTCAATATACTAGGATGCTGTTATAAGATTTATTTGAGCTACACTCTCACAAAACTACATCAAATGGTTAAAGAACATACGGTTTCCGTGGATGGAGAAATTCTGCCTCCCGAAATGATGATTGTTCAATACTCATTTAACACCTTCAAAAGGTGGCCATTATGATGTCACTATTTTTATATATGATATATAATATTTTTATGTTTTCCTTAAGCTTCTGTTTTTTTCATTTTGGGCATACCTTTATGGTTTCCATTATGGGTAAACACGATATCTTCATTTTAGGAAGTGCGGACTACCGCCCCCTGAAAGTGATTTGATTCGTTAATACCATATGTGGGATGTGTAAAGGATAAAGTTAATGATATTATATATGTTATTATACTGGAATTATAATATACTTATATATCATTATGATTCCATTCTAGAAAATATGAAATAGAAATGGAAGTAGCGTTCATGCGTACGTACGGCTTACCGTCTCCATGAACGGTGCATTTCATTTCTTACCTCTAAATGTGATGTAATATTATAAATACATGTATATGATGAATATATATGATATATATGCTATCCAAATCATTAATATCATTCTGGATATAACGAACCTATGACCAAATTAACAACATGTAAGTGTAAGAAGTCTATTTTGACTTGAGAACCAAATACCGACAAAATGAACATTATTAACTTAAATGATTACATGATGTTCATAACATGGTATAAAAGTAATAATGAACTTGAAAAATATTCTTAAGAAAGTGGAGATTAACTCAAGTTTATTATTCAGGAGATTAAAGAACGGTTGGGTCAAGTCGGATACGAGGTATGGGACTTCGTCTCAATCTCCTTTCATTGAGGCATATTTTATTTTATACACAACTTTCTTTTATACGATGTATAAACCACTTTTACTTTTGCATTTATTCAAAAGGAATCTTTTTTTATACGAAGCGTTTACTAAACGACAAAAAGGGAATGTTTTTGTCGTGCGTATGCGGCGACAACGACTTCTCCGCCGTCGTAACCGTTATTTGATTTTCGGCTTCCTCTACAAGACATACCTTCTTTTTTAAAGAAAAATAAATACCATCCTTTACACGTCCCACATATGGCATTAACGAATCACATCACTTTTAGGGGGCGGTAGTCCGCACTTCCTTAAATGAAGATATCGTGTTTACCCATAACGGAAACCATAAAGGTATGCCAAAAATGAAAAATACAGAAGCTTAAAGAAAACATAAACATATTATATATCATATATAAAAATAGTGACATCATAATGGCCACCCTTTAAGGTGTTAAATGAGTATTGAACAATCATCGTTTCGGGAGGCAGAATTTCGCCATCCACGGGAGCCGTATGTTCTTTAACCATTTGATGTAGTTGTGTGAGAGTGTAGCTCAAATAAATATTATAACAACATCCTAGTATATTGAATATACTGGTGTTGTTAAAAAAATAAGTAAATAAAAAGAGTTTAGAGGGTTGGAGAAGCAAAATAAAACAAATGAACAAGAGAGAATGAATTACCTTTAAAAGTGTAACTCCCTTTTGATTTGAGGCTAAAGGCTTCCTTTGAAAGGATTCTTCCCAAAGGGAATCCTCTAGGATGAGGAGAGGGATGTGGAGAGAGTAATTGGGTAGGGGTTGGCCGAGCCAAAGGCATGAGAAGTGTGTGAAATGGGGTAGAGGTGGGGGCCTTTTATAAGAGGAGAGGAGGGGCACTTTTGGAAAGTAAAGAAATATTACTTTATTTGAAAATGTGTTTCGGTTTTAAAAGGTCCCAAATTGATATAATTCGTGGATAAGGTGATAAGGCTTCGAAATCCACTCATCCAATAAGTTTTGGCCAAGTTTAGTTCATAGATTTTACATTGTCTTTCCATTTTATTTAAATCGTCAAATAATGATGTCATCGCTGCATCATTATTATGTCATAAATAATTTAATTTATTTAATTTCTAAAAATCATAAAAAAATACTATGATGTAGGAAATATTTGTAGCTTTCCAATGACTATTTATAATCAAATATCTGATCTTTATAACCCCATGTAAAAATTGTTTTCGTGAAACATCTCTTGTTTGTGTCATTTTTACTTTAACATTTAATAAAAAGTTATTTATGTCATTTCCAAACCAAAGTGTCTCCATGGGGTCCCCAAGTTGACCCATGGTTTGTCTTGGTCGGCCATGACACAACCAATAAGGTTGGGACATGTGTCTAGGCCATTTTCTATTATTAAACCATTATTTATACCTTAAACTACCCTAATTACCACTAATCGCGATTAAGAACTTAATAAGTTACTATTCACCAAAAAAAATTATAATCTCATTGAACCACATATTACTTCTTAATGACAACCATGTATGTCAGATTTTCAAAATTCAATACACATTAGTGGTAAACTTTCATTTAACTGAAAAATCAGTTTGCTTGATTACCACTTAGTGGTTTCACTATTCATAAAAAATTGAAGTTTTTCAGAAAATTACCAAAAATTCACCCTAAGCTATATTTGATATTCCGAATTCAAAAATGAAGTCCATTTTACAAAATTCAAAACATATAAGTCAAATAAATTAATTTAATAATTAATTTCCGCTGTCATGACAAATAGCGTGTTTTTGTGAAACAATAAGTATCAAAAGATTGACACCAGTTTAAGTCCAATTTCAAAGTGAAATTGATTCCAATGACCACCATTGGATTAACTGGTAAAAATATTTTCTAATTTCACTTTAAAACCAATTAAAATAATAATCTAATCATATAAATAATTTAGATTAAAAAGAGGTTTTGAATTAAAATACAACATTTTACACTATTCATAAAAAAATGAACTTTATCAGAAAGGTACCAAAAATTTACACAAAGTAAATTTTGATGTCCCGATTCTAAAGAAGAGTTATATTTGGTCCAAAATAAAGTATAAGAGTGATCAAAACTATATTTAAGGATGGTTCTCTGTCAAAAGGTGATAAGTGGACCTTTCGTGAAAATTAGGGTATAACTGCCTAAAATTGAACTCTTTCTGTATTTTAAGCCTTTATCTTTTATTGGGTAAATGTAAAAACATTTAAAAACATATCTAATCATATTTTAGTTATTTCTATCCATTCCTGCCAGTACAACGGCTACTTGTTAACTAACATTTAAAATAATATTATTTTATTTCTAGTGTGCTACGTATGTTTCAAAGAAACTCATCGTTGCGTATCGGGTACGCTATCGAACATAGAAACCCCTTTAAAATAAAATTAATATTTAATTCGTAAATATTAATAAATATGAAAATTCTTTATTCTTTATTTACCTGGGATGTTACATCCTTCCCCCCTTTTGGGAATTGCGTCCTCGCAATTTTATTCACTTATCAAAATAAGTGGGGGTATTTATCCCTCATAGCATTTTCAGATTCCCATGTTGCCTCTTCAATCACATGGTTTTTCCACAAAACCTTTACCTGATGAATCACCTTATTCTGTAACACTTGCTCCCTATGGTCAAGAATCTGGACCGGTTGTTCCTCATAAGATAGGTTCTCTTCCAGCTAAACTACCTCTGGACTCAAAACATGAGATGAATCTGGAATATACTTTCTCAACATTGAAACGTGAAAAACATTGTGTACCTGAGATAAACTCGGAGGTAAAGCCACTCGGTATGCAACTGATCTAACTCTTTCCAGAATTTTGTATGGTCCAACCAACCATGGACTCAACTTTACTTTCTTACCAAATCTCATCACACTTTTCCAAGGAGAAACCTTGAGAAAAGCATGATCACCTACCTCAAAAGATAGATCCTTCCTCTGGTTATCTGCATAACTCTTCTGCCTGCTCTGAGCTGTTCTCATGTGTTTTCTGAATCAACTGAACTTTTTTTGCCATCTCTTCTACCAATTCTGGTCCCATCAGCTTCCTTTCGCCCACTTCATTCCAAAATGCTGGAGTTCGACACCGCTTCCCATATAATGTCTCAAATAGTGCCATCTGTATACTGGAATGAAAGCTGTTATTATAAGAAAATTCAACCAAAGAAAGATGTTGGTCCCAACTTCCCTGATAATCCATAGAACAAGCTCGTAGCATATCCTCCAATGTCTGAATTGTTCGTTCTGACTGCCCATCTGATTGAGGATGAAAAGTTGTACTAAAATTTAATTCAGTACCCAACGACTTCGGAAGGCCTTTCCAAAATTTAAAAGTAAACCTGGGATCACGATCCGATACAATGGAGATAGGAACTCCATGTAACCTGACTATCTCTTTAAGATACAGACGGGAAAGTTGATCAAGAGAGAAAGTATCTCGTATAGAAAGGAAATGAGCAGATTTGGTCAAGCGATCAACAATAACCCAGATTGCATTATTACCTCAAGATGTCCTCGGTAATCCCACAACAAAGTCCATGGATATGTTTTCCCATTTCCACTCTGGCACTGGTAAACTATGTTTGTCAAAATAAAATTATCCTTTATGATTGGGACATCAAAATTTACCTTGTGTGAATTTTTGGTATTTTTCTGACAATGTTCATTTTTAATGAATTTTGAAAAATACTGCATTTTACATCAAAACTGCTTTTTAATCTAATTTATTTATATGATTAGATTATGTTTTGAATTGGTTTTGAAGTGAAATTATAATATATTTTTACCATTTTATCCAATGGTGGTCATTGGAATCAATTTCACTTTGAAATTAGACTTAAACTGGTGTCAATCTTTTGATACTTATTGTTTTGTAAAAACACGCTATTTGCTCTGGCAGCGGGAATTAATTATTAAATTAATTAATGTGACTTATATGATTTTAACTTTGTAAAATAGACTTCATTTTTGAATTCGGAATATCAAATATAGCTTAGGGTGAGTTTTTGGTAATTTTCTGAAAAACTTCAATTTTTGATTAATAGTGAAACCACTAAGTGGTAATCAAGCAAACTGAATTTTCAGTTAAATGAATGTTTACCACTAATGTGTATTGAATTTTGAAAATCCGACATACATGGTTGTCATTAAGAAGTAAAATGTGGTTCAATGAGATTAAAATAATTTTTTGGTGAATAGTAACTTATTAAGTTCTTAATCACGATTAGTGGTAATTAGGGTAGTTTAAGGTATAAATAATACTTTAATAAAATGAAATGACCTAGACACATGTCCCAACCTAATTGGATGTGTCATGGCCGACCATGAAATGCCATGGGTCAACTTGGGGACCCCATGGATCCACTTTTGTTGGGAAATGACATAAATTACTTTTTATTTAATGTTAAAGTGAAAATGACACAAACATAATATGTTTTACGAAAACAATTTTTAAGTGGGGTTATACAAGTCCAAATTTTGATTATAAATAGTCATTGGAAATATAAAAAGATTTCCTATATCATAGTATTTTTTTAATAATTGTTAGACATTAAATAAATTAAATTATTTATGACATAATAATGATGCAACGATGAAATCATTATTTGACGATTTAAATAAAATGGAAAGACAATGTAAAATATATGAACTACACATGGACAAAACCAATTGGATGAGCGTATTTAGAACCCTTATCACCTTATCCACGAATTATATCAATGTGGGACCTTTTAAAACAGAAACACATTTTCAAATAAAGTAATATTTCTTTACTTTCCAAAAGTGCCCCTCCTCTCCTCTTATAAAAGGCCCCCACCTCTACCTCATTTCACACACTCCTCAAGCCTTTGGCTCGGCCAAAACCTGACCATTTACTCTCTACACATCCCTATACTCATCCTAGAGGATTCCCCTTGGGAAGAATCCTTTCAAAGGAAGCCTTTAGGCTCAAATCAAAAGGAGTTACACTTTTAAAGGTAATTCTTTCTCTCATGTTCATTTGTTTTATTTTGCTTCTCCAACCCCCTAAACTCTTTTTATTTACTTCATTTGTAACAACACCAGTATCTTAAATATACTAGGATGTTGTTATAATATTTATTTGAGCTACACTCTCACACAACTACATCAAATGGTTAAAGAACATATAGTTTCCGTGGATGGCGAAATTCTGCCTCCCGAAACGATGATTGTTCAATACTCATTTAACACCTTCAAAGGTGGCCATTATGATGTCACTATTTTTATATATGATATATAATATGTTTATGTTTTCCTTATGCTTCTTTTTTTCATTTTGGGCATACCTGTATGGTTCCCATTATTGGTAAACACGATATCTTCACTTTAGGAAGTGCGGACTACCGCCCCCTGAAAGTGATTTGATTCGTTAATATCATATGTGGGATGTGTAAAGGATAAAGTTAATGATATTATATATGTTATTATACTGGAATTATAATATACTCTAATATCATTATGATTCCATTCCAGAAAATACGAAATAGAAATGGAAGTAGCGTTCATGCGTACGTACGGCTTACCGTCTCCATGAACGGTGCATTTCATTTCATACCTCTAAATGTGATGTAATATTATAAATACATGTATATGCTGAATATATATGATATATATGTTATCAAAAACATTAATATAATTTTGGATATAATGAAACTTTGACCAAATTAACAACATGTAAGTGTAAGAGGTCTATTTTTGACTTAAGAACCAAATACCGACAAAATGAACATTATTAACTTAAATGAGTACATGATGTTCATAACATGGTATAAAAGGAATAATGAACTTGAAAAAGGTTCATAAGCAAGTAGAGATTAACTCAAGTTTATTATTCAGGACATTAAAGAACGATCGAGTCAAGTCGGATACGAGGTATGGGACTTCGTCTCAATCTCCTTTCATTGAGGCATATTTTATTTTATACACAACTTTATTTTATACGGTGTATAAAACCCTTTGATTTTTACGTTTATTCAAAAGGAATATTTTTTATACGAAGCTTTTACTAAATGACAAAATGGAATGTTTTTTCGTACGTATGCGGCGACAATGACTTCTCCGCCGTCGTGACCGTTATTTGAGTTTCAGCTTCCTCTACAAGACATACCTTCTTTTTAAAAGAAAAATAAATACCATGTTTTACTTTTCTTTTATTTTAGTATTGAAAATGGTTTTCATAATGTTTTTATATCAATGTGTTGTATTGATATCTCGTGATTGAAATGTGGAAATTTTATGTTTCCTTATGCATGTTTTATGTGATATGATTATGTTATGGTTCTTGGGAATTATTATGAAGACGGGTGGTTCCATGATAAACTAAGGGCGGGTGAGCCTGTTATAGCTCTCCAATGCATTGGGTAACGCGAAGGAGTGAAACGTTAAGGTTTCTCCGAAGAGATTTTAGGGAATATACTGTGATGGGTATTCCAAACGTATCCAAGAGGGTTACTCCCTACGTAAGAATGTTATCAATGCCTCAAGTTACCTTTATGTCTTATGATTTCTATGATTTATTCATGATTTTATGAGGTATGTTAAAGTGCCTATGTTTTATGGGTAAAGTATGATTTCATTCTTATGTATGTATGAACTCATGTTTCCTTTCCATGTTTTTTTTAACCCATACTGAGTTTTTATGCTCATCCCAAGTTTTTGAAATGTTTTTCACAGGTCAAGGGAAAGGTACATCTGACCCTGTGCTAGCTGAAGGGTGGATTAAAGCACTGGAGAAGATTTTTGATGTCATGGGGTGTTCAGACAATCAAAAGGTTAGTCTTGCTATTTACCGTTTGGAGGCATCATTTGTATGGAGTAAAGTGTGAAATATATACCGATAACAAAAGTTTAAAGTATATATTCACTCAGAAAGAGTTAAACATGAGACAAAGGAGATGGATGGAATTAATCAAGGATTATGATTGTACAATTCATTACCATCCGGGAAAAGCAAATAAAGTGGCTGATGCTTTGAGTCGAAAAAGTAATGCTTCATTAACAATGTTGCGTTTGGAACGTGATCCTTTGGTCAAGGATTTGATGAACTTTGGCATAGAAGTTGTTGGTGCAGGAAGTCCTTCTATTTTGTTTCAGGTATCAGTGAGATCTTCTCTATCAGATAGAATCAAGAAAGCACAGAAGCAAGACAGTGAGTTGCAGAAAAAGGTAGAGCTGGTTCAGAAAGGTAAGTTGCCTGAATTCAACATTGATAATGATTGTGTTTTGAGATTTGGGAAGAGATTGTGTGTGCCTTGTGATTCACAGTTGAAGAGAGAGTTGTTATATAAAGCTCATAGTTCTCCGTTTTCAGTTCATCCAGGCAGAACTAAGATGTATAGAGATCTGCGGGAGTATTACTGGTGGGATGGAATGAAAAGAGATATTGCTGATTTTACTGTGAAGTGTTTGACTTGTCAGCAGGTTAAAGCAGAGTGGCAGTTACCGAAAGGGATGCTTCAGCCTTTACCAGTGCCAGAGTGGAAATGAGATAATATATCCATGGACTTTGTTGTTGGATTACCGAAGAAATCTCGAGGTAATAATGCAATCTGGGTTATTGTTGATCGCTTGACCAAATATTTTCATTTCCTTGCTATACGAGATACTTTCTCTCTTGATCAAATTTCTCGTTTGTATCTTAAAGAGATAGTCAGGTTACATGGAGTTCCTCTCTCCATTGTATCGGATCGTGATCCCAGTTTTACTTCTAACTTTTGGAAAGGCCTTCAGAAGTCGTTGGGTACTGAATTAAATTTTAGTACAGCTTTTCATCCTCAATCAGATGGGCAGTCAGAACGAACAATTCAGACATTGGAGGATATGCTACGAGCTTGTTCTATGGATTATCAGGGAAGTTGGGACCAACATCTTTCTTTGGTTGAGTTTTCATATAACAACAGTTTTCATTCCAGTATACAGATGGCACCATTTCAGGAATTATATGGGAAGCGGTGTCGAACTCCAGCTTTCTGGGATGAAGTGGGTGAAAGAAATTTGATGGGACCAGAATTGGTAGAAGAGATGGCAAAAAAAGTTCAGCTGATTCAGAAACACATGAGAACAGCTCAGAGCAGGCAGAAGAGTTATGCGGATAACCGGAGGAAGGATCTATCTTTCGAGGTAGGTGATCATGTTTTTCTCAAGGTTTCTCCTTGGAAAAGTGTGATGAGATTTGGTAAGAAAGGAAAGTTGAGTCCAAGGTTCATTGGACCATACAAAATTCTGGAGAGAGTTGGATCAGTTGCATACCGAGTGGCTTTACCTCCGAGTTTATCTCAGGTACATAATGTTTTTCACATTTCGATGTTGAGAAACTATATGCCAGATCCATCTCATGTTTTGAGTCCATAGGTAGTTCAGCTGGAAGAGAACTTATCTTATGAGGAACAACCGGTCCAGATTCTTGACCACAGGGAGCAAGTGTTACGGAATAAGGTGATTAAGCAGGTAAAGGTTTTGTGAAAAAACCACATGATTGAAGTGGCAACGTGGGAATCTGAAAATGCTATGAGGGATAAATACCCCCACTTATTTTGATAAGTGAATAAAATTGTGAGGACGCAATTCCCAAAAGGGGGTAAGGATGTAACATCCCAGGTAAATAAAGAATAAAGAATTTTCATATTTATTAATATTTATGAATTAAATATTAATTTTATTTTAAAGGGGTTGCTATGTTCGATAGCGTACCCGATACGCAACGATGAGTTTCTTTGAAACTTACGTAGCACACTAGTAATAAAATAATATTATTTTAAATGTTAGTTAACGAGTAGCCATTGTACTGGTGGGAATAGATAGAAATAACTAAAATATGATTATATATGTTTTTAAATGTTTTTACATTTACCCAATAAAAGATAAAGGCTTAAAATACGGAAAGAGTTCAATTTTAGGGCATATATACTCTAATTTTCACTAAAGGTTCACTTATCACCTTTTAATGGTGAACCGTCATTAAATATAGTTTTGATCACTCTTATACTTTATTTTGGACCAAATATAACTCTTCTTTAGAATCGGGACATCAAAATTTACTTTGTGTAAATTTTTGGTACCTTTCTGATAAAGTTCATTTTTTTATGAATAGTGTAAAATGTTGCATTTTAATTCAAAACCTCTTTTTAATATAATTTATTTATATGATTAGATTATTATTTTAATTGGTTTTAAAGTGAAATTAGAAAATATTTTTACCAGTTAATCCAATGGTGGTCATTGGAATCAATTTCACTTTGAAATTGGACTTAAACTGGTGTCAATCTTTTGATACTTATTGTTTCACAAAAACACGCTATTTGTCATGACAGCGGGAATTAATTATTAAATTAATTAATTTGACTTATATGTTTTGAATTTTGTAAAATGGACTTCATTTTTGAATTCAGAATATCAAATATAGCTTAGGGTGAATTTTTGGTAATTTTCTGAAAAACTTCAATTTTTGATGAATAGTGAAACCACTAAGTGGTAATAAAGCAAACTGATTTTTCAGTTAAATGAAAGTTTACCACTAATGTGTACTGAATTTTGAAAATCCGACATACATGGTTGTCATTAAGAAGTAAAATGTGGTTCAATGATATTAAAATAATTTTTTGGTGAATAGTAACATTTTTTCATTAATCGCGATTAGAGGTAATTAGTGTAGTTTAAGGTAAAAATGATATTATAAGAATGTGAAAACACCATGAAACTTGTCCTAAACCTATTGGGTGAGTCATGGCCGACCAATACAAGCCCTGGTCCAACTTGGGGACCCCATGGAGCCACTTTAGTTGGAAAATGACATTAATATATTTTTATTTAATGTTAAAGTGAAAATGACACTAACATAAATTGTTTTACTAAAATAATTTTTGAGTGGGGTTATACAAGTCCAAATTTTGATTATAAATAGTCATTGAAAATCTAAAAAGATTTCCTACATCATAGTATTTTTTTTAATAATTTTTAGACATTAAATAAATTAAATTATATATGACATAATAATGATGCAGCGATGACATCATTATTTGACGATTTAAATAAAATGGAAAGATAATGAAACATATAAAACCTACACATGTCCAAAACCAATTGTATGAGTGGATTTCGAACCCTTATCACCTTATACACGAATTATTTCAATGTGGGACCTTTTAAAACCGAAACACATTTTCAAATAAAGTAATATTTCTTTACTTTCCAAAAGTGCCCCTCCTCTCCTCTTATAAAAGGCCCCCACCTCTACCCCATTTCACACACTTCTCAAGCCTTTGGCTCAGCCAACCCCTGCCCAAGTACTCTCTCCACACACCTCTCCTCATCCTAGTGGATTCCCTTTGGGAAGAATCCTTTCAAAGGAAGCCTTTAGGCTCAAATCAAAAGGGAGTTACACTTTTAAAGGTAATTCATTCTCTCTTGTTCATTTGTTTTATTTTGCTTCTCCAACCCTCTAAACTCTTTTTATTTACTTCTTTTGTAACAAAAAAAGTATCTTAAATATACTAGGATGTTTTTATAATATTTATTTGAGCTACACTCTCACACAACTACATCAAATGGTTAAAGAACATACGGTTTCCGTGGATGGCGAAATTCTGCCTCCCGAAACGATGATTGTTCAATACTCATTTAACACCTTCAAGGGTGGCCATTATGATGTCACTATTTTTATATATGATATATAATATGTTTATGTTTTCTTTAAGCTTCTGTATTTTTCATTTTTGGCATACCTTTATGGTTTCCATTATGGGTAAACACGATATCTTCATTTAAGGAAGTGCGGACTACCGCCCCCTAAAAGTGATGTGATTCGTTAATGCCATATGTGGGACGTGTAAAGGATGGATTTAAAGTTATTATATATGATGTTATACTGGAATAATAATATAACTCTATATCATTATTATTTCTTTCCATTAAAGTATGAGATAGAAATGAAAGTAGCATTCATGCGTACGTACGGTTTACCGTCTCCATGAACGGTGCATTTCATTTCTTATCCCCAAATGTAATGTACTATTAAAATTACATGTATATAATGTATATATATAATTAATGATATATCTAAATGATGAATATAATTCTGGAATTAAAATATACATACCTCTCATTTAGTTTTAATTCCACTAATATGACAAAGAAATGAAAGTAGCGTTCATGCGTACGTACGGCTTACCGTCTCCATGAACGGTGCATTTCATTTCTTACCTCTAAATGATTATGTAATATTACAAATACATGTATATGCTAGATATATATGATACATATTATATCCAAATCAGGAATTTTATTCTGTATATAAAGAACGTTTGACCACACGAACAACATGTAATTGTAACAAGTCCACTTTCGACTTAAGAACCAAATATTGACAAAACAAACATTATTAACTTAAATGGTTGCATAATGTTTACAACATGGCAATAAGTGATATAAAAGGAATAATGAACTTTAAAAATGTTCTTAATCAATTATAAATTAACTCAAGGTTATTATTCAGGGCGTTAAAGAACGATCGAGTCAAGTCGGACCCGAGGTAAGGGACTTCGTCTCAATCTCCTTTCATTGAGGCATATTTCATTTTATACACAACTTTCTTTTATACGGTGTATAAACTCCTTTGTCTTTTACTTTTATACAAAAGGAATCTTTTTCTACGAAGCGTTTTACTAAACGACAAAAAGGAATGTTTTTTTTAACGTATGCGGTGACAACGACCTTTTCTGCCGCCGCGAGTATTATTTGATCTTTGGCTTTCTCAACAAGCCATAATGTTTTTAGAATAAAATAAATACCATATACTCTTTTATGTATTTTGGTATTGAAAATGGTTTTGAAAAAGGATTCTATTATGTCAATATATTTATGATATATTGTGATTGAAATGTGGAAATGTTATCATTCCTTTATATTGGTTTTATGTTTTATGATTTTATACTGGTACTTGGACATTTTAACGGGTGGTTACGTTATAAACCATATGACGGGTGGTGCCGCGAATACCAGGACGGGTGGTTACATTATAACCTCCAATGCATTGGGTATGGAAGTCGGCCGTATGGCTATTCCATTAAGTATGTATGGAAACACGTTTAAAATATAACATGGATTATTTCTTGACACATCCTTGACTCTATCATCTTATCATGTACCTTTCCCTTGACCTGTGAAAAACATTTCAAAAACTTGGGATGAGCATAAAAACTAAGTATGAGTTAAAAAAACATGGAAAGGAAACATGAGTTCATACATACATAAGAATGAAATCATACTTTACCCATAAAACATAGGCACTTTAACATACCTCATAAAATCATGAATAAATCATAGAAATCATAAGACATAAAGGTAACTTGAGGCATTCATAACATTCTTACGTAGGGAGTAACCCTCTTGGTTACATTTGGAATACCCATCACAGTATATTCCCTAAAATCTCTTCGGAGAAACCTTAACGTTTCACTCCTTCGCGTTACCCAATGCATTGGAGAGCTATAACGGGCTCACCCGCCCTTAGTTTATCACGGAACCACCCGTCTTCATAATAATGCCCAAGAACCATAACATAATCATATCACATAAAACATGCATAAAGGAAACATAACATTTCCACATTTCAATCACGAGATATCAATACAACACATTGATATAATAAAAACATTATGAAAACCATTTTCAATACCAAATTAAAACATGGTATTTATTTTTCTTTTAAAAAAAGAAGGTATGGCTTGTAGAGGAAGCCGAAACTCAAATAACGGTTACAACGGCGGAGAAGTCGTTGTCGCCGCATACGTACGAGAAAAACATTCCCTTTTGTCATTTAGTAAACGCTTCGTATAAAAATATTCCTTTTGAATAAACGTAAATGTCAAAGGGGTTTATACACCGTATAAAATAAAGTTGTGTATAAAATAAAATATGCCTCAATGAAAGGAGATTGAGACGAAGTCTCATACCTCATATCCGACTTGACCCGACCGTTATTTAATATCGTGAATAATAAACTTGAGTTAATCTCTACTTGCTTATGAATCTTTTTCAAGTTCATTATTCCTTTTATACCATGTTATGAACATCATGTAATCAGTTAAGTTAATAATGTTCATTTTGTCGGTATTTGGTTCTTAAGTCAAAAATAGACTTCTTATACTTAAATGTTGTTAATTTGGTCAAAGGTTCATTATATCCAGAATGGTATTCATGATGTAGATATCATATATGTCATATATATCCAGTACATACTTGCATTTATAATATTACATAATCATTTAGAGGTAAGAAATGAAATGCACCGTTCATGGAGACGGTAAGTCGTACGTACGCATGAACGCTACTTTCATTTCTATTACGTATTTTATAGAATGGAATCATAATGATATAAAGGTATATTATAATTCCAGTATAATATAATATATAATATCATAGTTCCATCCTTTATATGTCCCACATATGGTATTTAACGAATCAAATCACTTTGAGGGGGCTGTAGTCCGCACTTCCTAAAATGAAGATATCGTGTTCACCCATAATGGAAACCATAAAGGTATGACCAAAATGAAAAAACAGAAGCTTAAAGAAAACATAAACATATTATATATCATATATAAAAATAGTGACATCATAATGGCCACCTTTGAAGGTGTTAAATGAGTATTGAACAATCATCGTTTCGGGAGGCAGAATTTCACCATCCACGGAAACCGTATGTTCTTTAACCATTTGATGTAGTTGTGTGAGTGTGTAGATCAAATATATCTTATAAAAACATCCTAGTATATTGAAGATGATGGTGTTGTTACAAAAGAAGTAAATAAAAAGAGTTTAGGGGGTTGGAGAAGCAAAATAAAACAAACGAACATGAGAGAATGAATTACCTTTAAAAGTGTAACTCCTTTTGATTTGAGCCTAAACGCTTCCTTTGAAAGGATTATGCCCAAAGGGAATCCTCTAGGATGAGGAGAGGGATTTGGAGAGAGTAAATGGGCAGGGGTTGGCCGAGCCAAAGGCTTGAGGAGTGTGTGAAATGAGGTAGAGGTGGGGGCCTTTTATAAGAGGAGAGGAGGGTCACTTTTGGAATGTAAAGCAATATTACTTTATTTGAAAATGTGTTTCGGTTTTAAAAGGTCCCACATTGATATAATTCGTGTATAAGGTGATAAGGGTTCGAAATCCACTCATCCAATTGGTTTTGTCCATGTGTAGTTCATAGATTTTACATTGTCTTTCCATTTTATTTAAATCGTCAAATAATGATGTCATCGCTGCATCATGATTATGTCATTAATAATTGAATTTATTTAATGTCTAAAAATCATAAACAAAATACTATGATGTAGGAAATCTTTTTATCTTTCCAATGACTATTTATAATCAAATATCTGATCTTTATAACCCCATGTAAAATTTTTTTTCGTAAAACATATTATGTTTGTGTCATTTTTACTTTTACATTAAATAAAAAGTTATTTATGTCATTTCCCAACCAAAATTTCTCCATGGGGTCCCCAAGTTGACCCATTTCCTTTTGTATAAAAGTAAAAGTCAAAGGAGTTTATACACCGTATAAAAGAAAGTTGTGTATAAAACGAAATATGCCTCAATGAAAGGAGATTGAGACGAAGTCCCTTACCTCGGGTCCGACTTGACTCGATCGTTCTTTAACGCCCTGAATAATAAACTTGAGTTAATTTATACTTTATTAAGAACCTTTTTAAAGTTCATTATTTCTTTTATATCACTTATTTCCATGTTATAAACATTATGTGACCATTTAAGTTAATAATGTTTGTTTTGTCAATATTTGGTTCTTAAGTCGAAAGTGGACTTGTTACAATTACATGTTGTTCGTGTGGTCAAAAGTTCTTTATATCCAGAATGCAATTCCCGATTTGGATATAATATGTATCATATATATCCAGCATATACATGTATTTATAATATTACATAATCATTTAGAGGTAAGAAATGAAATGCACCGTTCATGGAGACGGTAAGCCGTACGTACGCATGAACGCTACTTTCATTACTTTGTCATATTAGTGGAATTAAAACTAAATGAGAGGTATGTATATTTTAATACCAGAATTATATTCATCATTTAGATATATCATTAATTATATATATACATTATATACATGTAATTTTAATAGTACATTACATTTGGGGATAAGAAATGAAATGCATCGTTCATGGAGACGGTAAGCCGTACGTACGCATGAACGCTACTTTCATTTCTATCTCATACTTTAATGGAAAGAAATAATAATGATATAGAGGTATATTATAATTCCAGTATAAAATCATATATAATATCTTTAAATCCATCCTTTACACATCCCACATATGGCATTAACGAATCACATCACTTTTAGGGGGCGGTAGTCCGCACTTCCTTAAATGAAGATATCGTGTTTACCCATAATGGAAACCATAAAGGTATGCCAAAAATGAAAAATACAGAAGCTTAAAGAAAAAATAAACATATTATATATCATATATAAAAATAGTGACATCATAATGGCCACCCTTGAAGGTGTTAAATGAGTATTGAACAATCATCATTTCGGGAGGCAGAATTTCGCCATCCACGGAAACCGTATGTTCTTTAACCATTTGATGTAGTTGTGTGAGAGTGTAGCTCGAATAAATCTTATAACAACATCCTAGTATATTTAAGATACTGTTTTTGTTACAAAATAAGTAAATAAATAGAGTTTAGGGGGTTGGAGAAACAAAATAAAACAAATGAACATGAGAGAATGAATTACCTTTAAAAGTGTAACTCTTTTTGATTTGAGCCTAAAGGCTTCCTTTGTAAGGATTATTCCCAAAGGGAATCCTCTAGGATGAGGAGAGGGATGTGGAGAGAGTAAATCTGCAGGGGTTGGCTGAGCCAAAGGCTTGATGAGTGTGTGAAATGAGGTAGAGGTGGGGGCCTTTTATAAGAGGAGATGATGGGCACTTTTGGAAAGTAAAGAAATATTACTTTATTTGAAAATGTTTTTCGGTTTTAAAAGGTCCCAAATTGAAATAATTCGTGGATAAGGTGATAATGTTTCTAAATCCACCCATCCAATAAGTTTTGGACATGTGTAGTTCATAGATTTTACATTATCTTTCCATTTTATTTAAATCGTCAAATAATGATGTCATCACTGCATCATTATTATGTCATAAATAATTTAATTTATTTAATGTCTAAAAATTATAAAAAAATACTATGATGTAGTAACTATTTTTATCTTTCCAATGACTATTTATAATCAAAAATATGACTTGTATAACCCCATTTAAAAATTGTTTTAGTTAAACATAACATGTTTGTGTCATTTTTACTTTTACATTAAATAAAAAGTTATTTATGTCATTTCCCAACCAAAGTGTCTCCATGGGGTACCAAAGTTGACCCATGGCTTTTCATGGTCGGCCATGACACAACCAATAATGTTGGGACATGTTTCTAGGTCATTTCATATTATTAAAGCATTATTTATACCTTAAACAACACTAATTACCACTAATCGCGATTAAGAACTTAATAAGTTACTAATCACCAAAAAATTATTATAATCTCATTGAACCAAATTTTACTTCTTAATGAAAACCATGTATGTCGGATTTTTGAAATTCAAAACACAATGATGGCAAAATTTCATTTAAACGGAAAAATCAGTTTTTATAAGTACCACTTAGTGGTTTCACTATTCATCAAAAATTGAAGTTTTTCAGAAAATTACCAAAAATTCACCCTAAGCTATATTTGATATTACGAATTCAAAAATGAAGTCTATTTTAAAAAATTCAAAACATATAAGTCACATTAATTAATTTAATAATTTATTCCCACTGTGAGAGAAAATAGCGTGTTTTTATGAAACAATAAGTATCAAAAGATTGACACTAGTTTAAGTCCGATTTCAAAGTGAAATTAATTCCAACGACCACTATTGGATTTAATGGTAAAAATATTTTCTAATTTCACTTCAAAACCAATTAAAAGGATAATCTAATCATATAAATAAATTAGATTAAAAAGAGGGTTTGAATTAAAATGCAACATTTTACACTATTCATTAAAAAATGAACTTTATCAAAAAGGTACCAAAAATTTACACAAAGTAAATTTTGATGTCCCGATTCTAAAGAAGAGTTATATTTGGTCCAATAGAATTTATAAGATCGATCAAAACTATATTTAATGACGGTTCTCCGTCAAAAGGTGATAAGTGGACCTTTCATGAAAATTAGGGTATAAATGCCTAAAATTGAACTCTTTCCGTATTTTAAGCCTTTATCTTTTATTGGGTAAATGAAAAAAACATTTAAAAACATATATAATCATATTTTAGTTATTTCTATCCATTCCCAGCAGTACAACGGCTACTCGTTAACTAACATTTAAAATAATATTATTTTATTACTTGTGTGCAACGTAAGTTTTTAAAGAAACTCATCGTTGCGTACCGAATACGCTATCGAACGTAGAAACCCCTTTTAATTAAAATTAATATTTAATTCGTAAATATTAAGAAATATGAAAATTCTTTATTCTTTATTTACCTGGGATGTTACATCCTTCCCCCCTTTTGGGAATTGCGTCCTCGCAATTTTATTCACTTATCAAAATAAGTGGGGGTATTTATCCCTCATAGCATTTTCAGATTCCCACGTTGCCTCTTCAATCACATGGTTTTTCCACAAAACCTTTACCTGATGAATCACCTTATTCCATAACACCTGCTCCCTGTGGTCAAGAATCTGGACCGGTTGTTCCTCATAAGATAGGTTCTCTTCCAGCTAAACTACCTCTTGACTCTATCATCTTATCATGTACCTTTCCCTTAACCCGTGAAAAACATTTCAAAAACTTGGGATGAGAATAAAAACTCAGTATGGGTTAAAAAAAACATGGAAAGGAAACATGAGTTCATACATACATAAGAATGAAATTATACTTTACCCATAAAACATAGGCACTTTAACATACCTCATAAAATCATGAATAAATCATAGAAATCATAAGACATAAAGGTAACTTGAGGCATTCATAACATTCTTACATAGGGAGTAACCCTCTTGGTTACGTTTGGAATACCCATCACAATATATTCCCTAAAATCTCTTCGGAGAAACCTTAACGTTTCACTCCTTCGCGTTACCCAATGCATTGGAGAGCTATAATGGGCTCACCCGCCCTTAGTTTATCACGGAACCACCCGTCTTCATAATAATTCCCAAGAACCATAACATAATCATATCACATAAAACATGCATAAAGGAAACATAACATTTCCACATTTCAATCACGAGATATCAATACAACACATTGATATAACAAAAACATTATGAAAACCATTTTCAATACCAAAGTAAAACATGGTATTTATTTTTCTTTTAAAAAAAGAAGGTATGGCTTGTAGAGGAAGCCGAAACTCAAATAACAGTTACGACGGCGGAGAAGTCGTTGTCGCCGCATACGTACGACAAAAACATTCCCTTCTGTCGTTTAGTAAACGCTTCGTATAAAAAGATTCCTTTTGAATAAACGTAAAAGTCAAAGGGGTTTATACACCGTATAAAAGAAAGTTGTGTATAAAATAAAATATGCCTCAATGAAAGGAGATTGAGACGAAGTCCCATATAGTTTCTTTTCTTTTAAGGTTTGCAAGATAACCCTTAAATGTTTTTCATGCTCCTCTTTACTTTTAGAAAACACCAAAATATCATCAATGAAAACCACCACAAACTTATCCAAGAACTCATGGAAAATTCTATTCATTAAGTCCATGAATACAGCAGGTGCATTGGTTATCCCAAAAGGCATTACTAAAAATTCATAATGGCCATATCTCGTATGGAACGCGGTCTTCGGAATATCTGCCTCCTTTACCTTCAGCTGATGGTACCCCGATCTCAAGTCAATCTTTGAAAAAAACTGAGCTCCCTGGAGCTGATCAAACAAATCATCGATATGAGGCAAAGGATATTTGTTCTTATCAGTGATATTATTCAAGGCTCTATAATCAATGAAAAGTCTCATAGAACCATCTTTCTTTTTAACAAATAAAACAGGAGCACCCCATGGTGATGTGCTAGGTCTAATGAAACCTTTCTCTAATAAATCTTGCAATTGCTCCTTCAACTCTAAAAGTTCAATTTGTGCCATTCGATAAGGGGGTTTTGAAATTGGATTAGCATCAGGAACTAAGTCAACAGTAAACTCAACTTCCCGATCTGGTATTATTCCAGGCAACTCATCAGGAAAAACATCAGGATACTCATTTACCACTGGCACATCATTAATCTGAATAGTTCCTTTATTTTCAACGACGTGTGCAAGGTAACATTCATTTCCATCTTTTACAAGTTTCTCGGCCTCTTGATATTTTATCAAAATTAAGGGTTCATTCCTATAAACAAACTGAAAGTCTTTCTGAAAAGAAACTTCTTTAGCTCTACAGTCAATCTTAGCATGGTAAATAGAGAGCCAATCCATACCCAGGATAACATCAAACTCTACTAGAGGTAGAACAATAAGGTTTGCAAGTAGGTTCTTTCCACAGATAAGGATAGGAAGATTCTTATAAATTCTTTTTGCCTCAACACTTCCCCCAGGTGTTTTTACCAAAAGTTCAGGAGTCATTTCTTGAGATGGTATTCCCATTTTACTAGAAAAGGTTTCAGAGATGAAAGAATGTGTAGACCCCGAATCAAACAACACACTGGCATAATCTGAAAAAACAAACAAAGTACCTGATACAACTTCATTTGATGGCCCGACATCTGCTGAAGTAGTTTCAAAGGATTTCACCACCCCTTTCTGCTTGTAGTCTAACTGCTTCCCATCACTCAAGCTCCTTGTCGGACACTCATTTTCATAGTGACCCATCTCATTGCACTTATAACATTTCACTAACTGTAAATCAAATTTGTTCTTACCTTCACCTTGATAGTAAAATCAATCGTTTTTACTCAGGATTAAAGCCAAAATATCGAAGGGCATTAGCTTCTCATGAGTTTAAAAGTTATGAAAATCTTGTTCGATGTGCTGAGAAGGTGGAAATGGAGTTTGCCGATGACCAAGTTTTCTATAACAACCAGCAGAAGAAGAGACCGAGGTGGCAGGAGAAAGGTAAGAATTCTTCAAAAAAGTCTGATGGTAAGAGAACTAAGTTTCCAGTTTGTGATAAATGTGGCAAAAGGCATGCTGGGGAATTTCTTCTGAATTTTGGAAAGTGCTACCAATGTGGGAATATGGGACATAAGGCTCATGATTGCACTGAAAAGGATCAAGGTGAACTAAGAACAAATTTGATTTACAGTTAGTGAAGTGTTGTAAGTGCAATGAGATGGGTCACTATGCAAACGAGTGTCCGACAAAGAGCTTGAGTGATGGGAAGCAGTTAGACTACAAGAAGAAAGGGGTGGTGAAATCCTTTGCAACTACTTCAGCAGATGTCGGGCCATCAAATGAAGTTTTATCAGGTACTTTGTTTGTTTTTTCAGATTATTCCAGTGTGTTGTTTGATTCGGGGTCTACACATTCTTTCATCTCTGAAACCTTTTCTAGTAAAATGGGAATACCATCTCAAGAAATGACTCCTGAACTTTTGGTAAAAACACCTGGGGGAAATGTTGAGGCAAAAAGAATTTATAAGAATCTTCCTATCCTTATCTATGGAAAGAACCTGCTGGCAAACCTTATTGTTCTACCTCTAGTAGAGTATGATGCTATCCTGGGTATGGATTGGCTCTCTATTTACCATTCTAAGATTGACTGTAGAGCTAAAGAAGTTTTTTTTCAGAAAGACTTTCAGTTTGTTTACAAGAATGAACCCTTACTTTTGATAACATATCAAGAGTCCGAGAAACTTGTAAAAGATGGAAATGAATGTTACCTTGCACACGTCGTTGAAAATAAAGGAACTGTTTAGAGTAATGATGTTCCAGTGGTAAATGAGTATCCTGATGTTTTTCCTGATGAGTTGCCTGGAATAATACCAGATCAGGAAGTTGAGTTTACTGTTGACTTAGTTCCTGATGCTAAGCCAATTTCAAAACCTCCTTATCGAATGGCACAAATTGAACTTTTAGAGTTGAAGGAGGAATTGCAAGATTTATTAGAGAAAGGTTTCATTAGACCTAGCACATCACCATGGGGTGCTCCTGTTTTGTTTGTTAAGAAAAAAGATGGTTCTATGAGACTTTGCATTGATTATAGAGCCTTGAATAATATCACTGTTAAGAACAAATATCCTTTGCCTCATATCGATGATTTGTTTGATCATCTCTAGGGAGCTCCATTTTTTTCAAAGATTGACCTGAGATCGGGGTACCATTAGCTGAAGGTAAAGGAGGCAGATATTCCGAAGACCGCGTTCCGTACGAGATATGGCCATTATGAATTTGTAGTAATTCCTTTTGGGCTAACCAATGCACCTGCTGTATTCATGGACTTATTGAATAGAATTTTCCCTGAGTTCTTGGATAAGTTTGTGGTGGTTTTCATTGATAATATTTTGGTGTTTTCTAAAAGTAAAGAGGAGCATGAAAAACATTTAAGGGTTATCTTTCAAACCTTAAAAGAAAATAAACTGTATGGGAAATTCAGAAAGTGTGAGTTTTGGTTGCAACAAATTTCTTTCCTTGGTCACATTGTTTCTAAAGATGGAATAACTATTGATCCTGAAAAAACAAAAGTTGTGGAAGAATGGCCAAGACCCACAAATGTAACCGAGATTTGTAGCTTCCTTGGTTTGGCGGGCTATTACCGAAGGTTTGTTAGAAATTTTTCACGGTTATCTAGTCCAATGACTAAGCTAACTCGGAAGGGTGTTAAGTTTATCTGGACAAAAGAATGTGATGATTGTTTTCAGGAATTGAAAAGAAGATTGGTGAATGCTCCAGTTTTGGCACTACCTTCTAGGAATGGTGAGTTTGTTATATACAATGATGCTTCATTGAAAGGACTTGGTTGCATCCTAATGCATAATGATCAGGTAATTGCTTATTCTTCACGACAGTTGAAAACTCATGAGGTAAATTACCGTACACATGATTTGGAACTAGCTGCTGTTGTTTTTGCTTTAAAAATTTGGAGGCATCATTTGTATGGAGTAAAGTGTGAAATATATACCGATCACAAAAGTTTAAAGTATATATTTACTCAGAAAGAGTTAAACATGAGACAAAGGAGATGGCTGGAATTAATCAAGGATTATGATTGTACAATTCATTACCATCCGGGATAAGCAAATAAAGTGGTTGAAGCTTTGAGTCGAAAAAGTAATGCTTCATTAACAATGTTGCGTTTGGAACGTGATCCTTTGGTTAAGGATTTGATGAACTTTGGCATAGAAGTTGTTGGTGCAGGAAGTCCTTCTGTTTTGTTTCAGGTATTAGTGAGATCATCTCTATCAGATAGAATCAAGCAAGCACAGAAGCAAGATAGTGAGTTGCAGAAAAAGGTAGAGCTGGTTCAGAAAGGTAAGTTGCCTGAATTCAACATTGATAATGATTTCGTTTTGAGATATGGGAAGAGATTGTGTGTGCCTTGTGATTCACAGTTGAAGAGAGAGTTGTTATGTGAAGCCCATAGTTCTCCGTTTTCAGCTCATCCAGGCAGTACTAAGATGTATAGAGATCTGCGGGAGTATTACTGGTGGGATGGAATGAAAAGAGATATTGCTGATTTTACTGTGAAGTGTTTGACTTGTCAGCAGGTTAAAGCAGAGCGTCAGTTACCGAAAGGGATGCTTCAGCCTTTACCAGTGCCAGAGTGGAAATGGGAGAATATATCCAAGGACTTTGTTGTTGGATTACCGAAGACATCTCGAGGCAATAATGCAATCTGGGTTATTGTTGATCGCTTGACCAAATCTGCTCATTTCCTTGCTATACGAGATACTTTCTCTCTTGATCAACTTTCCCGTTTGTATCTTAAAGAGATAGTCAGGTTACATGGAGTTCCTCTCTCCATTGTATCGGATCGTGATCCCAGGTTTACTTCTAACTTTTGGAAAGGCCTTCAGAAGTCGTTGGGTACTGAATTAAATTTTAGTACAACTTTTCATCCTCAATCAGATGGGCAGTCAGAACGAACAATTCAGACATTGGAGGATATGCTACGAGCTTGTTCTATGGATTATTAGGGAAGTTGGGACCAACATCTTTCTTTGGTTGAGTTTTCATATAATAACAGTTTTCATTCCAGTATACAGATGGCACCATTTCAGGCATTATATGGGAAGCGGTGTCGAACTCCAGCTTTCTGGGATGAAGTGGGTGAAAGAAAGTTGATGGGACCAGAATTGGTAGAAGAGATGGCAGAAAAAGTTCAGCTGATTCAGAAACACATGAGAACAGCTCAGAGCAGGCAGAAGAGTTATGCGGATAACTGGAGGAAGGATCTATCTTTCGAGGTAGGTGATCATGTTTTTCTCAAGGTTTCTCCTTGGAAAAGTGTGATGAGATTTGGTAAGAAAAGAAAGTTGAGTCCAAGGTTCATTGGACCATACGAAATTCTGGAGAGAGTTGGATCGGTTGCATACCGAGTGGCTTTACCTCCGAGTTTATCTCAGGTACACAATGTTTTTCACATTTCGATGTTGAGAAAGTATATGCCAGATCCATCTCATGTTTTGAGTCCAGAGGTAGTTCAGCTGGAAGAGAAACTATCTTATGAGGAACAGCCGGTCCAGATTCTTGACCACAGGGAGAAAGTGTTATGGAATAAGGTGATTCACCAGGTAAAGGTTTTGTGAAAAAACCACATGATTGAAGAGGCAACATGGGAATCTGAAAATGCAATGAGGGATAATTACCCCCATTTATTTGATAAGTAAATAAATTGCGGGGACACAATTTTCTAAAGGGGGGAAGGATGTAACATCCCAAGTAAGTAATGAATAATAGATATTTTTATCTATGTCTATTAATGATTAAGATAGTGTTATAGAGGCTTAAAATGAAAATAAAAACAATCTTATGCATGAAATACACTAATATTCTTAAAAGATTGTTTTACTGCCTTTTGATGGCAAACCATTTTTGAATCTATATTTTGACAATTTAATAAACTATGTTTGTCAAAATAAACTTATCCTTTATGATTGGGACATCAAAATTTACCTTGTGTGAATTTTTGGTATTTTTCTGACAATGTTCATTTTTTAATGAATAGTGAAAAATACTGCATTTTACATCAAAACTGATTTTTAATCTAATTTATTTATATGATTGGATTATGTTTTGAATTGTTTTTGAAGTGAAATTAGAATATATTTTTACCATTTTATCCAATGGTGGTCATTGGAATCAATTTCACTTTGAAATTAGACTTAAACTGGTGTCAATCTTTTGATACTTATTGTTTTGTAAAAACACGCTATTTGCTCTGGCAACGGGAATTAATTATTAAATTAATTAATGTGACTTATATGATTTTAATTTTGTAAAATAGACTTCATTTTTGAATTCGGAATATCAAATATAGCTTAGGGTGAATTTTTGGTAATTTTCTGAAAAACTTCAATTTTTGATGAATAGTGAAACCACTAAGTGGTAATCAAGCAAACTGATTTTTCAGTTAAATGAAATTTTACCACTAATGTGTATTGAATTTTGAAAATCCGACATACATGTTTGTCATTAAGAAGTAAAATGTGGTTCGATGAGATTAAAATAATTTTTTGGTGAATAGTAACTTATTAAGTTTTTAATCGCGATTAGTGGTGATTAGTGTAGTTTAAGGTATAAATAATGCTTTAATAATATGATATGACCTAGACACATGTCCCAACCTTATTGGTTGTGTCATGGCCGACCAAGACAAGCCATGGGTCAACTTGGGGACCCCATGGAGACATTTTGTTTGGGAAATGACATAAATAACTTTTTATTTAATGTAAAAGTAAAAATGACACAAACATAATATGTTTTACGAAAACAATTTTTACATGGGGTTATAAAGATCCGATATTTGATTATAAGTATTCATTGGAAAGCTAAAACGATTTCCTACATCATAGTATTTTTTTTATGATTTTTAGACATTAAATAACTTAAATTATTAATGACATAATCATGATGCAGCGATGACATCATTATTTGATGATTTAAATAAAATGGAAAGACAATGTAAAATATATAAACTACACATGGCCAAAACCAATTGGATGAGTGTATTTCGAACCCTTATCACCTTATCCACGAATTATATCAATGTGGGGCCTTTTAAAACCGAAACACATTTTCAAATAAAGTAATATTTCTTTACTTTCCAAAAGTGCCCCTCCTCTCCTCTAATAAAAGGCCCCCACCTCTACCTCATTTCACACAATCCTCAAGCCTTTGGCTCGGCCAAACCCTGCCCATTTACTCCCTACACATCCCTATCCTCATCCTAGAGGATTCCCTTTGGACAGAATCCTTTCAAAGGAAGCCTTTAGGCTCAAATCAAAAGGAGTTACACTTTTAAAGGTAATTCATTCTCTCATGTTCATTTGTTTTATTTTGCTTCTCCAACCCCCTAAACCCTTTTTATTTACTTCTTTTGTAACAACACCAGTATATTAAATATACTAGGATGTTGTTATAAGATTTATTTGAGCTACACTCTCACACAACTACATAAAATGGTTAAAGAACATACGGTTTCTGTGGATGGCGAAATTCTGCCTCCCGAAACGATGATTGTTCAATACTCATTTAACACCTTCAAAGGTGGCCATTATGATGTCAATATTTTTATATATGATATATAATATGTTTATGTTTTCCTTAAGCTTCTGTTTTTTTCATTTTGGTCATAACTTTATGGTTTCCATTATGGGTAAACACGATATCTTCATTTTAGGAAGTGCGGACTACCGCCCCCTGAAAGTGATTTGATTCGTTAATACCATATGTGGGATGTGTAAAGGATAAAGTTAATGATATTATATATGTTATTATACTGGAATTATAATATACTCTTATATCTTCATGATTCCATTCCAGAAAATATGAAATAGAAATGGAAGTAGCGTTCAAGCGTACGTACGGCTTACCGTCTCCATGAACGGTGCATTTCATTTCTTACCTCTAAATGTGATGTAATATTATAAATACATGTATATGATGAATATATATGATATATATGTTATCCAAATCATTAATATTATTCTGGATATAACGAACCTATGACCAAATTAACAACATGTAAGTGTAAGATGTCTATTTTTGACTTAAGAACCAAATACCGACAAAATGAACATTATTAACTTAACTGATTACATGATGTTCATAACATGGTATAAAAGGAATAGTGAACTTGAAAAAGATTCATAAGAAAGTAGAGATTAACTCAAGTTTATTATTAAGGAGATTAAAGAACGGTCGGGTCAAGTCGGATATGAGGTATGGGACTTCGTCTCAATCTCCTTTCATTGAGGCCTATTTTATTTTATACACAACTTTCTTTTATACGGTGTATAAACCCCTTTGACTTTTACGTTTATTCAAAAGGAATCTTTTTTATACGAAGCGTTTACTAAACGACAAAAGGGAATGTTTTTGTCGTACGTATGCGGCGACAACGACTTCTCCGCCGTCGTAACCGTTATTTGAGTTTCGGCTTCCTCTTCAAGCCATACCTTTTTTTAAAATAAAAATAAATACCATGTTTTACTTTGGTATTGAAAATGGTTTTCATAATGTTTTTATTATATCAATGTGTTGTATTGATATCTCGTTATTGAAATGTGGAAATGTTATGTTTCCTTTATGCATGTTTTATGTGATATGATTATGTTATGGTTCTTGGGCATTATTATGAAGACGGGTGGTTCCGTGATAAACTAAGGGCGGGTGAGCCCGTTATAGCTCTCCAATGCATTGGGTAACGTGAAGGAGTGAAACGTTAAGGTTTCTCCGAATATATTTAGGGAATATACTGTGATGGGTATTCCAAACGTAACCAAGAGGGTTACTCCCTACGTAAGAATGTTATGAATGCCTCAAGTTTCCAATCTTAAGCATGTAATACACTAATATACTTAAAAGATTGTTTTACTGCCTTATGATGGGAAACCCTTTTTTAATATATATTTTGACAATTTTATAAACTATGTTTTTCAAAATAAACTTATCCTTTATGATTGGGACATCAAAATTTACCTTGTGTGAATTTTTGGTATTTTTCTGACAATGTTCATTTTTTAATGAATAGTGAAAACTACTGCATTTTACATCAAAACTACTTTTTAACCTAATTTATTTATATGATTATATTATGTTTTGAATTGGTTTTGAAGTGAAATTAGAATATATTTTTACCATATTATCCAATGGTGGTCATTGGAATCAATTTCACTTTGAAATTAGACTTAAACTGGTGTCAATCTTTTGATACTTATTGTTTTGTAAAAACACGCTATTTGCTCTGGCAGTGGGAATTAATTATTAAATTAATTAATGTGACTTATATGATTTGAATTTTTTAAAATAGACTTCATTTTTGAATTTGGAATATCAAATATAGCTTAGGGTGAATTTTGGTAATTTTCTGAAAAACTTCAATTTTTGATGAATAGTGAAACCACTAAGTGGTAATCAAGCAAACTGATTTTTCAGTTAAATGAAAGTTTACCACTAATGTGTATTGAATTTTGAAAATCCGACATACATGGTTGTCATTAAGAAGTAAAATTTGGTTCAATGAGATTATAATAATTTTTTGGTGAATAGTAACTTATTAAGTTTTTAATCGCGATTAGTGGTAATTAGTGTAGTTTAAGGAATAAATAATGTTTTAATAATATGAAATGACCTAGAAACATGTACCAACCTTATTGGTTGTGTCATGGTCGACGAAGACAAGCCATGGGTCAACTTGGGGACCCCATGGAGAAACTTTGGTTTGGAAATGACATAAATAACTTTTTATTAAATGTTAAAGTAAAAATGACACAAACAAGATATGTTTTACGAAAACAATTTTTAAATGGGGTTATAAAGATCAGATTTTTGATTATAAATAGTCATTGGAAAGATAAAACGATTTTCTACATCATAGTATTTTCTTTATGATTTTTAGACATTAAATAAGTTAAATTATTTATGACATAATAATGATGCAGCGATGACATCATTATTTGACGATTTAAATAAAATGGAAAGATAATGTAAAATATATGAACTACACATGGCCAAAACCAATTGGATGAGTGTATTTAGAAGCCTTATCACCTTATCCACGAATTATATCAATGTGGGACCTTTTAAAACCGAAACGCATTTTCAAATAAAGTTATATTTCTTTACTTTCCAAAAGTGCCCCTCCTCTCCTCTTATAAAAGGCCCCCACCTATAACTCATTTCACACACTTCTCAAGCCTTTGTCTTGGACAACCCCTGCCCATTTACTCTCTCCACATCTCTCTCCTCATTCTAGAGGGTTCACGTTGGGCAGAATCCTTTCAAAGGAAGCCTTTAGGCTCAAATCAAAAGGAGTTACACTTTTTAAGGTAATTCATTCTCTCATGTTCATTTGTTTTATTTTGCTTCTCCAACCCCCTAAACTCTTTTTATTTACTCCTTTTGTAACAAAAAAATTATATTAAATATACTAGGATTTTGTTATATGATTTATTTGAGCTACACTCCCACAAAACTACATCAAATGGTTAAAGAACATACGGTTTCCGTGGATGGCGAAATTCTGCCTCCCGAAACGATGATTGTTCAATACTCATTTAACACCTTCAAAGGTGGCCATTATGATGTCACTATTTTTGTATATGATATATGATATGTTTATGTTTTCCTTAGTCTTCTGTGTTTTTCATTTTGGGCATACCTTTATGGTTTCCATTATGGGTAAACACGATATCTTCATTTTAGGAAGTGCGGACTACCGCCCCCTCAAAGTGATTTGATTCGTTAAATACCATATGTGGGACATATAAAGGATGGAACTATGATATTATATATGATATTATACTGGAATTATAATATACCTTTATATCATTATGATTCCATTCTATAAAATACTATATATAAATGAAAGTAGCGTTCATGCGTACGTACAGCTTACCGTCTCCATGAACGGTGCATTTCATTTCTTACCTCTAAATGTGATGTAATATTATAAATACATGTATATGATGAATATATATGATATATATGTTATCCAAATCATTAATATCATTCTGGATATAATGAACCTATGACCAAATTAACAACATGTAACTGTAAGAAGTCTATTTTGACTTAAGAACCAAATACCGACAAAATGAACATTATTAACTTAAATGATTACATGATGTTCATAACATGGTATAAAAGGAATAATGAACTTGAAAAATATTCTTAAGCAAGTGGAGATTAACTCAAGTTTATTATTCAGGAGATTAAAGAACGGACGGGTCAAGTCGGATACGAGGTATGGGACTTCGTGTCAATCTCCTTTCGTTGAGGCATATTTTATTTTATACACAACTTTCATTTATACGGTGTATAAACCCCTTTGACTTTTACGTTTATTCAAAGGGAATCTTTTTTATACGAAGCGTTTACTAAACGACAAAAAGGGAATGTTTTTGTCGTACGTATGCGGCGACAACGACTTCTCCGCCGTCATGACCGTTATTTGAGTTTCGGCTTCCTCTACAAGCCATACCATCTTTTTAAAAGAAAAATGAATACCATGTTTTACTTTTCTTTTATTTTGGTATTGAAAATGGTTTTCACAATGTTTTTGTGTTGTATTGATATCTTGTGATTGAAATGTGGAAATGTTATGTTTCCTTTATGCATGTTTTATGTGATATGATTATGTTATGGTTCTTGGGCATTATTATGAAGACGGGTGGTTCCGTGATAAACTAAGGGCGGGTGAGCCCGATATAGCTCTCTAATGCATTGGGTAACGCGAAGGAGTGAAACGTTAAGGTTTCTCCGAAGAGATTTAGGGAATATACTGTGATGAGTATTCCAAAATTAACCAAGAGGGTTACTCCCTACGTAAGAATGTTATGAATGCCTCAAGTTACCTTTATGTCTTATGATTTCTATGATTTATTCATGATTTGATGAGGTATGTTAAAGTGATTATGTTTTATGGGTAAAGTATGATTTCACTCTTATTTTTGTATGTACCCATGTTTCCTTTCTATGTTTTTATAACCCATACTGAGTTTTTATGCTCATCCCAAGTTTTTGAAATGTTTTTCACAGGTCAAGGGAAAGGTACATGATAAGATGATGGAGTCAAGGATGTGTCAAGAAATAATCCATGTTTTATTTTTAATGTGTTTCCATTGATGGGAATGAAAAATACTATCTTTATGTAACCACTTTGTTTATATGTGGAATGTAATGCAAGTTTTATGATCTAATTCTCTAAAACTCTAAACCCGAAAAGATCTTCAATGTGTAATCTTGTAATAACTCAATGGGACATAAACATACTTAAGTGGAATAACCATACGGTCGACTTCCACACATATCACTTAATGGAATAGCCATACGGCCAATTTCCATACATACTTAATGAAATAGCCATACGGCCGACTTCCATACCCAATGCATTGGAGGTTATAACGTAACCACCCGTCCTGGTATTCACGGCACCACCCGTCGTATGGTTTATAACGTAACCACCCGTTAAAATTTCCAAGTACCAATATAAAATCATAAAACATAAAACCAATATAAAGGAATGATAACATTTCCACATCACAATATATCATAATAGAATCCTTTATCAAAACCATTTTCAATACCAAAATACATAAAAGAGTATATGGTATTTATTTTATTTTAAAAACATTACGGCTTGTTGAGGAAGCCAAAGACCAAATAATACTCGCGGTGGCGGAAAAGGTCGTTGTCACCGCGTACGTTAAAAAACATTCCTTTTTGTCGTTTAGTAAAACGCTTCGTAGAAATATATTCCTTTTGTATAAAAGTAAAAGTCAAAGAGGTTTATACACCATATAAAAGAAAGTTTTGTATAAAATGAAATATTCCTCAATGAAAGGAGATTGAGACGAAGTCCCATACCTCGTATCCGACTTGACCCGACCGTTCTTTAATCTCCTGAATAATAAACTTGAGTTAATCTCTACTTGCTTAAGAACCTTTTTCAAGTTCATTATTCCTTTTATACCATGTTATGGACATCATGTAATCATTTAAGTTAATAATGTTCATTTTTTCGGTATTTGGTTCTTAAGTCAAAAATAGACTTCTTACACTTACATGTTGTTAATTTGGTCAAAGGTTCATTATATCCAGAATGATATTAATGATTTGGATAACATATACATCATATATATTCAGCATATACATGTATTTATAATATTACATCACATTTAGAGGTAAGAAATGAAATGCACCGTTCATGGAGACGGTAAGCCGTACGTACGCATGAACGCTACTTCCAAAAATATTTCATATATTTTTTTGGAATGGAATCATAATTATATAAGAGTATATTATAATTACAGTATAATAACATATATAATATCATTAACTTTATCCTTTACACATCCCACATATGGTATTAACGAATCAAATCACTTTCAGGGGGCGGTAGTCCGCACTTCCTAAAATGAAGATATCGTGTTTACCCATAATGGAAACCATAAATTTATGCCCAAAATGAAAAAAACAGAAGCTTAAGGAAAACATAAACATATCATATATCATATACAAAAATAGTGACATCGTAATGGCCACCTTTGAAGGTGTTAAATGAGTATTGAACAATCATCATTTTGGGAGGCAGAATTTCGCCATCCACGGAAACCGTATGTTCTTTAACCATTTGATGTAGTTGTGTGAGAGTGTAGCTCAAATAAATCTTATAAAAACATCCTAGTATATTGAAGATACTGGTGTTGTTACAAAAGAAGTAAATAAAACGAGTTTAGGGGGTTGGAGAAGCAAAATAAAACAAATGAACATGAGAGAATGAATTACCTTTAAAAGTGTAACTCCTTTTGATTTGAGCCTAAAGGCTTCCTTTGAAAGGATTCTGCCCAAAGGGAATCCTCTAGGATGAGGATAGGGATGTGGAGAGAGTACATGGGAAGGGTTTGGCCGAGCCAAAGGCTTGAGGAGTGTGTGAAATGAGGTAGAGGTGGGGGCCTTTTATAAGAGGAGATGAGGGGCACTTTTGGAAAGTAAAGAAATATTACTTTATTTGAAAATGTGTTTCGGTTTTAAAAGGTCCCACATTGATATAATTCGTGGATAAGGTGATAAGGTTTCGAAATCCACCCATCCAATAAGTTTTGGACATGTGTAGTTCATAGATTTTACATTATATTTCCATTTTATTTAAATCGTCAAATAATGATGTCATCGCTGCATCATTATTATGTCATAAATAATTTAATTTATTTAATGTCTAAAAATTATAAAAAAAATACTATGATGTAGTAAAGCTTTTTATAATTCCAATGACTATTTATAATCAAAAATCTGACTTGTATAACCCCATTTAAAAATTGTTTTAGTTAAACATATCATGTTTGTGTCATTTTTACTTTTACATTAAATAAAAAGTTATTTATGTCATTTCCCAACCAAAGTGTCTCCATGGGGTCCCCAAGTTGACCCATGGCTTGTCTTGGTCGTCCATGACACAACCAATATGGTTGGGACATGTTTCTAGGTCATTTCATTTTATTAAATTATTATTTATACCTTAAACTACCCTAATTACCACTAATCGTGATTAAGAACTTAATAAGTTACTATTCACCAAAAAATTATTATAATCTCATTGAACCACATTTTACATACTAATTACAACCATGTATGTCGGATTTTCAAAATTCAATACACATTAGTGGTAAACTTTCTTTTAACTGAAAAATCAGTTTTCTTGATTATCACTTAGTGGTTTCGCTATTCATCAAAAATTGAATTTTTTCAGAAAATTACCAAAAATTCACCCTAAGATATATTTGATATTCCGAATTCAAAAATGAATTCTATTTTAAAAAATTCAAAACATATAAGTCACATTAATTAATTTAATAATTTATTCCCACTGTCAGAGAAAATAGCGTGTTTTTATGAAACAATAAGTATCAAAAGATTGACACTAGTTTAAGTCCGATTTCAAAGTGAAATTAATTCCAACGACCACTATTGGATTTAATGGTAAAAATATTTTCTAATTTCACTTCAAAACCAATTCAAAAGATAATCTAATCATATAAATAAATTAGATTAAAAAGAGGGTTTGAATTAAAATGCAACATTTTACACTATTCATTAAAAAAATGAACTTTATCAGAAAGGTACCAAAAATTTACACAAAGTAAATTTTGATGTCCCGATTCTAAAGAAGAGTTATATTTTGTCCAATAGAATTTATAAGATCGATCAAAACTATATTTAATGACGGTTCTCCGTCAAAAGGTGATAAGTGGACCTTTCATGAAAATTAGGGTATAAATGCCTAAAATTGAACTCTTTCCGTATTTTAAGCCTTTATCTTTTATTGGGTAAATGAAAAAACATTTAAAAACATATATAATCATATTTTAGTTATTTCTATCCATTCCCGCCAGTACAACGGCTACTCGTTAACTAACATTTAAAATAATATTATTTTATTACTTGTGTGCAACGTAAGTTTTTAAAGAAACTCATCATTGCGTACCGGATACGCTATCGAACGTAGAAACCCCTTTTAATTAAAATTAATATTTAATTCGTAAATATTAATAAATATGAAAATTATTTATTCTTTATTTACCTGGATGTTACATCCTTCCCCCCTTTTGGGAATTGCGTCCTCGCAATTTTATTCACTTATCAAAATAAGTGGGGGTATTTATCCCTCATAGCATTTTCAGATTCCCACGTTGCCTCTTCAATCACATGGTTTTTCCACAAAACATTTACCTGATGAATCACCTTATTCCACAACACCTGCTCCCTATGGTCAAGAATCTGGACCGGTTGTTCCTCATAAGATAGGTTCTCTTCCAGCTGAACTACCTCTGGACTCAAAACATGAGATGGATCTGGCATATACTTTCTCAACATTGAAACATGAATAACATTGTGTACCTGAGATAAACTCGGAGGTAAAGCCACCCGGTATGCCACTGATCCAACTCTCTCCAGAATTTCATATGGTCCAATAAACCTTGGACTCAGATTTCCTTTCTTACCAAATCTCATCACACTTTTCCAAGGAGAAACCTTGAGAAAAACATGATCACCTACCTCGAAAGATAGATCCTTCCTCCGGTTATCCGCATAACTCTTCTGCCTGGTCTGATCTGTTCTCAAGTGCTTCTGAATCAACTGAACTTTTTCTACCATCTCTTCTACCAATTCTGGTCCCATCAGCTTCCTTTCACCCACTTCATTCCAAAATGCTGGAGTTTGACACTGCTTCCCATATAATGCCTCAAATCGTGCCATCTGTATACTGGAATGAAAACTGTTATTATAAGAAAACTCAACCAAAGAAAGATGTTGGTCACAACTTCCCTGATAATCCATCGAACAAGCTCGTAGAATATCCTCCAATGTCTGGATTTTTCGTTCTGACTACCCATCTGATTGAGGACGAAAAGCTGTACTAAAATTTAATTCAGTACCCAATGACTTCTGATGGTCTTTCCAAAAGTTAGAAGTAAACCTGGGATCACGATCCGATACAATGGAGAGAGGAACTCCATTTAACCTGACTATCTCTTTAAGATACAAACGGGAAAGTTGATCAAGAGAGAAAGTATCTCGTATAGCAAGGAAATGAGCAGATTTGGTCAAGCGATCAACAATAACCCAGATTGCATTATTACCTCGAGATGTCTTCGGTAATCCAACAACAAAGTCCATGGATATATTCTCCCATTTCCACTCTGGCACTGGTAAAGGCTGAAGCATCCCTTTCGGTAACTGCCGCTCTGCTTTAACCTGTTGACATGTCAAACACTTCACAGTAAAATCAGCAATGTCTCTTTTCATTCCATCCCACCAGTAATACTCTCGCAGATCTCTGTACATCTTAGTACTGCCAGGACGAACTGAAAACGGGGAACTATGAGCTTCACATAACAACTCTCTCTTCAACCGTGAATCACAAGGCACACACAATCTCTTCCCAAACCTCAAAACACAAACACAAACTTATCCAAGAACTCATGGAAAATTCTATTCATTAATTCCATGAATACAGCTGGTGCATTGGTTATCCCAAAAGGCATTACTACAAATTCATAATGGCCATATCTTGTACGGAACGCGGTCTCCGGAATATCTGCCTCCTTTACCTTCAGCTGATGGTACCCCCGATCTCAAGTCAATCTTTGAAAAAAACTGAGCTCCCTCGAGCTGATCAAACAAATCATCGATATGAGGCAAAGGATATTTGTTGTTAACAGTGATATTATTCAACGCTCTATAATCAATGAAAAGTCTCATAGAACCATCTTTCTTTTTAACAAATAAAACAGGAGCACCCCATGGTGATGTGCTAGGTCTAATGAAACCTTTCTCTAATAAATCTTGCAATTGCTCTTTCAACTCTAAAAGTTCAATTTGTGCCATTCGATAAGGGGGTTTTGAAATTGGATTAGCATCAGGAACTAAGTCAACAGTAAACTCAACTTCCCGATCTGGTATTATTCCAGGAAACTCATCAGGAAAAACATCAGGATACTCATTTACCACTGGCACATCATTAATCTGAACAGTTCCTTTATTTTCAACGATGTGTGCAAGGTAACATTCATTTCCATCTTTTACAAGTTTCTCGGCCTCTTGATATGTTATCAAAAGTAAGGGTTCATTCCTATAAACAAACTGAAAGTATTTCTGAAAAGAAACTTCTTTAGCTCTACAGTCAATCTTAGCATGGTAAATAGAGAGCCAATCCATACCCAGGATAACATCAAACTCTACTAGAGGTAGAACAATAAGGTTTGCAAGTAGGTTCTTTCCATAGATAAGGATAGGAAGATTCTTATAAATTCTTTTTGCCTCGACACTTCCCCCAGGTGTTTTTACCAAAAGTTCAGGAGTCATTTCTTGAGATGGTATTCCCGTTTTACTAGAAAAGGTTTCAGAGATGAAAGAATGTGTAGACCCCGAATCAAACAACACACTGGCATAATCTGAAAAAAAAAACAAAGTACCTGATACAACTTCATTTGATGGCCCGACATCTGCTGAAGTAGTTGCAAAGGATTTCACCACCCCTTTCTGCTTGTAGTCTAACTGCTTCCCATCACTCAAGCTCCTTGTCGGACACTCGTTTGCATAGTGACCCATCTCATTGCACTTATAACATTTCATTAACTGTAAATCAAATTTGTTCTTACCTTCACCTTGATAGTAAAATCAATCGTTTTTACTCAGGATTAAAGCCAAAATATCGAAGGGCATTAGCTTCTCGTGAGTTTAAAAGTTATGAAAAGCTTGTTCGATGTGCTGAGAAGGTGGAAATGGAGTTTGCCGATGACCAAGTTTTCTATAACAACCAGCTGAAGAAGAGACCGAGGTGGCAGGAGAAAGGTAAGAATTCTTCAAAAAAGTCTGATGGTAAGAGAACTAAGTTTCCAGCTTGTGATAAATGTGGAAAAAGGCATGCTGGGGAATGTCTTCTAAATTCTGGAAAGTGCTACCAATGTGGGAATATGGGACATAAGGCTCGTGATTGCACTGAAAAGGATCAAGGTGAAGGTAAGAACAAATTTGATTTACAGTTAGTGAAGTGTTATAAGTGAAATGAGATGGGTCACTATGCAAACGAGTGTCCGACAAAGAGCTTGAGTGATGGGAAGCAGTTAGACTACAAGAAGAAAGGGGTGGTGAAATCCTTTACAACTACTTCAGCAGATGTCGGGCCATCAAATGAAGTTGTATCAGGTACTTTGTTTGTTTTTTCAGATTATTCCAGTGTGTTGTTTGATTCAGGGTCTACACATTCTTTCATCTCTGAAACCTTTTCTAGTAAAATGGGAATACCATCTCAAGAAATGACTCCTGAACTTTTGGTAACAACACCTGGGGGAAATGTTGAGGCAAAAAGAATTTATAAGAATCTTCCTATCCTTATCTATGGAAAGAACCTGCTTGCAAACCTTATTGTTCTACCTCTAGTAGAGTATGATGTTATCCTAGGTATGGATTGGCTCTCTATTTACCATGCTAAGATTGACTGTAGAGCTAAAGAAGTTTTTTTTCAGAAAGACTTTCAGTTTGTTTACAAGAATGAACCCTTACTTTTGATAACATATCAAGAGGCCGAGAAACTTGTAAAAGATGGAAATGAATGTTACCTTGCACACGTCGTTGAAAATAAAGGAACTATTCAGATTAATGATGTGCCAGTGGTAAATGAGTATCCTGATGTTTTTCCTGATGAGTTGCCTGGAATAATACCAGATCGGGAAGTTGAGTTTACTGTTGACTTAGTTTCTGATGCTAAGCCAATTTCAAAACCCCCTTATCGAATGGCACAAATTGAACTTTTAGAGTTGAAGGAGCAATTGCAAGATTTATTAGAGAAAGGTTTCATTAGACCTAGCACATCACCATGGGGTTCTTCTGTTTTGTTTGTTAAGAAAAAAGATGGTTCTATGAGACTTTGCATTGATTATAGAGCCTTGAATAATATCACTGTTAAGAACAAATATCCTTTGCCTCATATCGATGATTTGTTTGATCAGATCCAGGGAGCTCCGTTTTTTTCAAAGATTGACCTGAGATCGGGGTACCATCAGCTGAAGGTAAAGGAGGCAGATATTCCGAAGACCGCGTTCCGTACGAGATATGGCCATTATGAATTTTTAGTAATGCCTTTTGGGCTAACCAATGCACCTACTGTATTCATGGACTTAATGAATAGAATTTTCCATGAGTTCTTGGATAAGTTTGTGGTGGTTTTCATTGATGATATTTTGGTGTTTTCTAAAAGTAAAGAGGAGCATGAAAAACATTTAAGGGTTATCTTTCAAACCTTAAAAGAAAAGAAACTGTATGGGAAATTCAGCAAGTGTGAGTTTTGGTTGCAACAAATTTCTTTCCTTGGTCACATTATTTCTAAACATGGAATAACTATTGATCCTGCAAAAACAAAAGTTGTGGAAGAATGGCCAAAACCCACAAATGTAACCGAGATTCGTAGCTTCCTTGGTTTGTCGGGCTATTACCGAAGGTTTGTTAGAAATTTTTCACGGTTATCTAGTCCAATGACTAAGCTAACTCGGAAGGGTGTTAAGTTTATCTGGACAAAAGAATGTAATGATTGTTTTTAGGAATTGAAAATAAGATTGGTGAATGCTTCAGTTTTGGCACTACCTTCCAGGAATGGTGAGTTTGTTATATACAGTGATGCTTCATTTAAAGGACTTGGTTGCGTCCTAATGCAGAATGATCAGGTAATTGCTTATGCTTCACGACAGTTGAAAACTCATGAGGTAAATTACCCTACACATGATTTGGAACTAGCTGCTGTTGTTTTTGCTTTAAAAATTTGGAGGCATCATTTGTATGGAGTAAAGTGTGAAATATATACCGATCACAAAAGTTTAAAGTATATATTTACTCAGAAAGAGTTAAACATGAGACAAAGGAGATGGCTGGAATTAATCAAGGATTATGATTGTACAATTCATTACCATCCGGGAAAAGAAAATAAAGTGGTTGATTCTTTGAGTCGAAAAAGTAATGCTTCATTAACAATGTTGCGTTTGGAACGTGATCCTTTGGTTAAGGATTTGATGAACTTTGGCATAGAAGTTGTTGGTGCACGAAGTCCTTCTGTTTTGTTTCAGGTATCAGTGAGATCATCTCTAACAGATAGAATCAAGCAAGCACAGAAGCAAGATAGTCAGTTTCAGAAAAAGGTAGAGCTGGTTCAGAAAGGTAAGTTGCCTGAATTCAACATTGATAATGATTGCGTTTTGAGATATGGGAAGAGATTGTGTGTGCCTTGTGATTCACAGTTGAAGAGAGAGTTGTTATGTGAATCCCATAGTTCTCCATTTTCAGCTCATCCGGGCAGTACTAAGATGTATAGAGATCTGCAGGAGTATTAATGGTGGGATGGAATGAAAAGAGATATTGCTGATTTTACTGTGAAGTGTTTGACTTGTCAGAAGGTTAAAGCAGAGCGTCAGTTACCGAAAGGGATGCTTCAGCCTTTACCAGTGCCAGAGTGGAAATGGGAGAATATATCCATGGACTTTGTTGTTGGATTACCGAAGACATCTCGAGGTAATAATGAAATCTGGGTTATTGTTGATCGCTTGACCAAATCTGCTCATTTCCTTGCTATACGAGATACTTTCTATCTTGATCAACTTTCCCATTTGTATCTAAAAGAGATAGTCAGGTTACATGGAGTTCCACTCTCCATTGTATCGGATCGTGATCCCAGGTTTACTTCTAACTTTTGGAAAGGCCTTCAGAAGTTGTTGGGTACTGAATTAAATTTTAGTACAACTTTTCATCCTCAATCAGATGGGCAGTCAGAACGAACAATTCAGACATTGGAGGATATTCTACGAGCTTGTTCTATGGATTATCAGGGAAGTTGGGACCAACATCTTTCTTTGGTTGAGTTTTCATATAATAACAGTTTTCATTCCAGTATACAGATGGCACCATTTCAGGAATTATATGGGAAGCGGTGTCGAACTCCAGCTTTCTGGGATGAAGTGGGTGAAAGAAAGTTGATGGGACCAGAATTGGTAGAAGAGATGGCAGAAAAAGTTCAGCTGATTCAGAAACACATGAGAACAGCTCAGAGCAGGCAGAAGAGTTATGCGGATAACCGGAGGAAGGATCTATCTTTCGAGGTAGGTGATCATGTTTTTCTCAAGGTTTCTCCTTGGAAAAGTGTGATGAGATTTGGTAAGAAAGGAAAGTTGAGTCCAAGGTTCATTGGACCATATGAAATTCTGGAGAGATTTGGATCAGTTGCATACCGAGTGGCTTTACCTTCGAGTTTATCTCAGGTACACAATGTTTTTCACATTTTGATGTTGAGAAAGTATATGCCAGATCCATCTCATGTTTTGAGTCCAGAGGTAGTTCAGCTGGAAGAGAAACTATCTTATGAGGAACAGCCGGTCCAGATTCTTGACCACAGGGAGCAAGTGTTACAGAATAAGGTGATTCACCAGGTAAAGGTTTTGTGGAAAAACCACATGATTAAAGAGGCAACATGGGAATCTGAAAATGCAATGAGGGATAAGTACCCCCATTTATTTGATAAGTAAATAAATTGCGGGGACGCAATTTTCTAAAGGGGGGAAGGATGTAACATCCCAAGTAAGTAATGAATAATAGATATTTTTATCTATGTCTATTAATGATTAAGATAGTGTTATAGAGGCTTAAAATGAAAATAAAAACAATCTTATGCATGGAATACACTAATATTCTTAAAAGATTGTTTTACTGCCTTTTGATGGCAAACCATTTTTGAATCTATATTTTGACAATTTTATAAACTATGTTTGTCAAAATAAACTTATCCTTTATGATTGGGACATCAAAATTTACCTTGTGTGAATTTTTGGTATTTTTCTGACAATGTTCATTTTTTAATGAATAGTTAAAAATACTGCATTTTACATCCAAACTGCTTTTTAATCTAATGTATTTATATGATTATATTATGTTTTGAATTGGTTTTGAAGTGTAATTAGAATATATTTTTACCATTTTATCCAATGGTGGTCATTGAAATCAATTTCACTTTGAAATTAGACTTAAACTGGTGTCAATCTTTTGATACTTATTGTTTTGTAAAAACACGCTATTTACTCTGGCAGCGGGAATTAATTATTAAATTAATTAATCTGACTTATATTATTTTAATTTTTTAAAATAGAATTCATTTTTGAATTCGGAATATCAAATATAGCTTAGGGTGAATTTTTGGTAATTTTCTGAAAAACTTCAATTTTTGATGAATAGTGAAAGCACTAAGTGGTAATCAAGCAAACTGATTTTTCAGTTAAATGAAAGTTTACCACTAATGTGTATTTAATTTTGAAAATCCGACATACATGGTTGTCATTAAGAAGTAAAATGTGGTTCAATGAGATTAAAATAATTTTTTGGTGAATAGTAACTTATTAAGTTTTTAATCGGGATTAGTGGTGATTAGTGTAGTTTAAGGTATAAATAATGCTTTAATAATATTAAATTACCTAGACACATGTCCCAACCTTATTGGTTGTGTCATTGCCGACCAAGAAAAGCCATGGGTCAACTTGGGAACCCCATGGAGACATTTTGGTTGGGAAATGACATAAATAACTTTTTATTTAATGTAAAAGTAGAAATGACACAAACATAATATGTTTTACGAAAACAATTTTTACATGGGGTTATAAAGATCAGATATTTGATTATAAATAGTCATTGGAAAGCTAAAAAGATTTCCTAAATCATAGTATTTGTTTTATGATTTTTATACATTAAATAAATTAAATTATTAATGACATAATCGTGATGCAGCGATGACATCATTATTTGACGATTTAAATAAAATGGAAAGACAATGTAAAATCTATGAACTACACATGGGAAAAACCAATTGGATGAGTGGATTTTGAACCCTTATCACCTTATCCACGAATTATATCAATGTGGGACCTTTTAAAACCGAAACATATTTTCAAATAAAGTAATATTTCTTTACTTTCCAAAAGTGCCCCTCCTCTCCTCTTATAAAAGGCCCCCAGCTCTACCTCATTTCACACACTCCTCAAGCCTTTGGCTCGGCCAACCCCGGCCCATTTATTCCCTCCACATCCCTCTCCTCATCCTAGAGGATTCCCTTTGGACATAATCCTTTCAAAGGATGCCTTTAGGCTCAAATCAAAAGGAGTTACACTTTTAAAGGTAATTCATTCTCTCATGTTCATTTGTTTTATTTTTCTTCTCCAACCCCCTAAACTCTTTTTATTTACTTCTTTTGTAACAACACCAGTATCTTCAATATACTAGGATGTTGTTATAATATTTATTTGAGCTACACTCTCACAAAACTACATCAAATGGTTAAAGAACATACGGTTTCTGTGGATGGCGAAATTCTGCCTCCCGAAACGATGATTGTTCAATACTCATTTAACACCTTCAAAGGTGGCCATTATGATGTCACTATTTTTATATATGATATATAATATGTTTATTTTTTCCTTAAGCTTCTGTTTTTTTCATTTTGGGAATACCTTTATGGTTTCCATTATGGGTAAACACGATATCGTCATTTTAGGAAGTGCGAACTACCGCCCCCTGAAAGTGATTTGATTCGTTAATACCATATGTGGGATGTGTAAAGGATAAAGTTAATGATATTATATATGTTATTATACTGGAATTATAATATACTCTTATATCTTTATGATTCCATTCCAGAAAATATGAAATAGAAATGGAAGTAGCGTTCATGCGTACGTACGGCTTACCGTCTCCATGAACGGTGCATTTCATTTCTTACCTCTAAATGTGATGTAATATTATAAATACATGTATATGATGAATATATATGATATATATGTTATCCAAATCATTAATATTATTCTGTATATAACGAACCTATGACCAAATTAACAACATGTAAGTGTAAGATGTCTATTTTTGACTTAAGAACCAAATACCGACAAAATGAACATTATTAACTTAACTGATTACATGATGTTAATAACATGGTATAAAAGGAATAATGAACCTGAAAAAGATTCATAAGAAAGTAGAGATTAACTCAAGTTTATTATTAAGGAGATTAAAGAACGGTCGGGTCAAGTCGGATACGAGGTATGGGACTTCGTCTCAATCTCCTTTCATTGAGGCCTATTTTATTTTATACACAACTTTCTTTTATACGGTGTATAAACCCCTTTGACTTTTACGTTTATTCAAAAGGAATCTTTTTTATACGAATCGTTTACTAAACGACAAAAGGGAATGTTTTTGTCGTACGTATGCGGCGACAACGACTTCTCTGTCGTCGTAACCGTTATTTGAGTTTCGGCTTCCTCTTCAAGCCATACCTTTTTTTTAAAAGAAAAATAAATACCATGTTTTACTTTGGTATTGAAAATGGTTTTCATAATGTTTTTATTATATCAATGTGTTGTATTGATATCTCGTGATTGAAATGTGGAAATGTTATGTTTCCATTATGCATGTTTTATGTGATATGATTATGTTATGGTTCTTGGGCATTATTATGAAGACGGGTGGTTCCGTGATAAACTAAGGGCGGGTGAGCCCGTTATAGCTCTCCAATGCATTGGGTAACACGAAGGAGTGAAAAGTTAAGGTTTCTCTGAATATATTTAGGGAATATACTGTGATGGGTATTCCAAACTTAACCAAGAGGGTTACTCCCTACGTAAGAATGTTATGAATGTCTCAAGTTTCCAATCTTAAGCATGTAATACACTAATATTCTTAAAAGATTGTTTTACTGCTTTATGATGGGAAACCCTTTTTGAATCTATATTTTGACAATTTTATAAACTATGTTTTTCAAAATAAACTTATCCTTTATGATTGGGACATCAAAATTTACCTTGTGTGAATTTTTGGTATTTTTCTGACAATGTTCATTTTTTAATGAATAGTGAAAAATACTGCATTTTACATCAAAACTTCTTTTTAACCTAATTTATTTATATTATTAGATTATGTTTTGAATTGGTTTTTAAGTAAAATTAGAATATATTTTTACCATATTATCCAATGGTGGTCATTGCAATCAATTTCACTTTGAAATTAGACTTAAACTGGTGTCAATCTTTTGATACTTATTGTTTTGTAAAAACACGCTATTTTCTCTGGCAGTGGGAATTAATTATTAAATTAATTAATGTGACTTATATGATATGAATTTTGTAAAATAGACTTCATTTTTGAATTCGTAATATCAAATATAGCTTAGGGTGAATTTTTGGTAATTTTCTGAAAAACTTCAATTTTTGATGAATAGTGATACCACTAAGTGGTAATCAAGCAAACTGATTTTTCAGTTAAATGAAAGTTTACCACTAATGTGTATTGAATTTTGAAAATCCGACATACATGGTTGTCATTAAGAAGTAAAATGTGGTTCAATGAGATTATAATTATTTTTTGGTGAATAGTAACTTATTATGTTTTTAATCGCGATTAGTGGTAATTAGTGTAGTTTAAGGTATAAATAATGTTTTAATAATATGAAATTACCTAGACACATGTCCCAACCTTATTGGTTGTGTCATGTCCGACCAAGACAAGCCATGGGTAAACTTGGGGACCCCATGGAGACACTTTGGTTTGGAAATGACATAAATAACTTTTTATTAAATGTTAAAGTAAAAATGACACAAACAAGATATGTTTTACAAAAACAATTTTTACATGGGGTTATAAAGATCATATTTTTTATTATAAATAGTCATTGGAAAGCTAAAAAGATTTCCTACATCATAGTATTTGTTTTATGATTTTTATACATTAAATAAATTAAATTATTTAAGACATAATAATGATGAAGCGATGACATCATTATTTGACGATTTAAATAAAATGGAAAGATAATGTAAAATCTATGAACTAAACATGGCCAAAACAAATTGGATGAGTGGATTTAGAAGCCTTATCACCTTATCCACGAATTATATCAATGTGGGACCTTTTAAAACCGAAACACATTTTCAAATAAAGTTATATTTCTTTACTTTCCAAAAGTTCCCCTCCTCTCCTCTTATAAAAGGCCCCCACCTCTACCTCATTTCACACACTTCTCAAGCCTTTGGCTCGGGAAACCACTACCAATTTACTCTCTCAACATCCCTCTCCTCATCCTAGAGGATTCACTTTGGGATGAATCCTTTCAAAGGAATCCTTTAGGCTCAAATCAAAAGGAGTTACACTTTTTAAGGTAATTCATTCTCTCATGTTCATTTGTTTTATTTTGCTTCTCCAACCCCCTAAACTCTTTTTATTTACTCCTTTTGTAACAAAACCAGTATATTCAATATACTAGGATGTTGTTATAAGATTTATTTGAGCTACACTCTCACACAACTACATCAAATGGTTAAAGAACATACGGTTTCCGTGGATGGCAAAATTCTGCCTCCCGAAACGATGATTGTTCAATACTCATTTAACACCTTCAAAGGTGGCCATTATGATGTCACTATTTTTGTATATTATATATGATATGTTTTCCTTAATCTTCTGTTTTTTTCTTTTTGGGCATACCTTTATGGTTTCCATTATGGGTAAACACGATATCTTCATTTTAGGTACTGCGGACTACCGCCCCCTCAAAGTGATTTGATTCGTTAAATACCATATGTGGGACATATAAAGGACGAAACTATGATATTATATATGATATTATACTGGAATTATAATATACCTTTATATCATTATGATTCCATTCTATAAAATACGATATAGAAATGAAAGTAGCGTTCATGCGTACGTACGGCTTACCGTCTCCATGAACGGCGTATTTCATTTCTTACCTCTAAATGTGATGTAATATTATAAATACATGTATATGATGAATATATATGATATATATGTTATCCAAATCATTAATATCATTCTGGATATAACGAACCTATGACCCAATTAACAACATGTAAGTGTAAGAAGTCTATTTTGACTTAAGAACCAAATACCGACAAAATGAACATTATTAACTTAAATGATTACATGATGTCCATAACATGGTATAAAAGGAATAATGAACTTGAAAAAGATTCTTAAGCAAGTGGAGATTAACTAAAGTTTATTATTCAGGAGATTAAAGAACGGTCGGGTCAAGTCAGATACGAGGTATGGGACTTCGTCTCAATCTCCTTTCGTTGAGGCATATTTTATTTTATACACAACTTTAATTTATATGGTGTATAAACCCCTTTGACTTTTACATTTATTCAAAGGGAATATTTTTTATACGAAGCGTTTACTAAACGAAAAAAAGGGAATGTTTTTGTCTTACGTATGCGGCGACAACGACTTCTCCGCCGTCATGACTGTTATTTGAGTTTCGGCTTCCTCTACAAGCCATACCTTCTTTTTAAAAGAAAAATGAATACCATGTTTTACTTTTCTTTTATTTTGGTATTGAAAATGGTTTTCACAATGTTTTTGTGTTGTATTGATATCTTGTGATTGAAATGTGGAAATGTTATGTTTCCTTTATGCATGTTTTATGTGATACGATTATGTTATGGTTCATGGGCATTATTATGAAGACGGGTGGTTCCGTGATAAACTAAGGGCGGGTGAGCCCGATATAGCTCTCCAATGCATTGGGTAACGCGAAGAAGTGAAACGTTAAGGTTCCTCCGAAGAGATTTAGGGAATATTCTGTGATGGGTATTCCAAACGTAACCAAGAGGGTTACTCCCTACGTAAGAATGTTATGAATGCCTCAAGTTACCTTTATGTCTTATGATTTCTATGATTTATTCATGATTTGATGAGGTATGTTAAAGTGATTATGTTTTATGGGTAAAGTATGATTTCACTCTTATGTATGTATGTACCCATGTTTCCTTTCTATGTTTTTATAACCCATACTGAGTTTTTATGCTCATCCCAAGTTTTTGAAATGTTTTTCACAGGTCAAGGGAAAGGTACATGATAAGATGATAGAGTCAAGGATGTGTCAAGAAATAATCCATGTTTTATTTTTAATGTGTTTCCATTGATGGGAATGAAGAATACTATCTTTATGTAACCACTTTGTTTATATGTGGAATGTAATGCAAGTTTTATGATCTAATTCTCTAAAACTCTAAACCCGAAAAGATCCTCAATGTGTAATCTTGTAATAACTCAATGGGACATAAACATACTTAAGTGGAATAACCATACGGTCGACTTCCACACATATCACTTAATGGAATAGCCATACGGCCAATTTCCATACATACTTAATGGAATAGCCATACGGCCGACTTCCATACCCAATGCATTGGAGGTTATAACGTAACCACCCGTCCTGTTATTCACGGCACCACCCGTCATATGGTTTATAATGTAACCACCCGTTAAAATGTCCAAGTACCAATATAAAATCATAAAACATAAAACCAATATAAAGGAATGATAACATTTCCAAATCACAATATATCATAATAGAATCCTTTATCAAAACCATTTTCAATACCAAAATACATAAAAGAGTATATGGTATTTATTTTATTTTAAAAACATTACGTCTTGTTGAGGAAGCCAAAGACCAAATAATACTCGCGGTGGCGGAAAAGGTCGTTGTCACCGCGTACGTTAAAAAACATTCCTTTTTGTCGTTTAGTAAAACGCTTCGTAGAAATAGATTCCTTTTGTATAAAAGTAAAAGTCAAAGGGGTTTATACACCATATAAAAGAAAGTTGTGTATAAAATGAAATATTCCTCAATGAAAGGAGATTGAGACGAAGTCCCATACCTCGTATCCGACTTGACCCGACCGTTCTTTAATCTCCTGAATAATAAACATGAGTTAATCTCTACTTGCTTAAGATCCTTTTTCAAGTTCATTCTTACTTTTATACCATGTTATGGACATCATGTAATCATTTAAGTTAATAATGTTCATTTTGTCGGTATTTGGTTCTTAAGTCAAAAATAGACTTCTTACACTTACATGTTGTTAATTTGGTCAAAGGTTCATTATATCCAGAATGATATTAATGATTTGGATATCATATACATCATATATATTCAGCATATACATGTATTTATAATATTACATCACATTTAGAGGTAAGAAATGAAATGCACCGTTCATGGAGACGGTAAGCCGTACGTACGCATGAACGCTACTTCCATTTCTATTTCGTATTTTTTTTGGAATGGAATCATAATTATATAAGATTATATTATAATTATAGTATAATAACATATATAATATCATTAAATTTATCCTTTACACATACCACATATGGTATTAACTAATCAAATCACTTTCAGGGGGCGGTAGTCCGCACTTCCTAAAATGAAGATATCGTGTTTACCCATAATGGAAACCATAAAGTTATGCCCAAAATGAAAAAAACAGAAGCTTAAGGAAAACATAAACATATCATATATCATATACAAAAATAGTGACATCATAATGGCCACCTTTGAAGGTGTTAAATGAGTATTGAACAATCATCGTTTCGGGAGGCAGAATTTCTCCATCCACGAAAACCATATGTTCTTTAACCATTTGATGTAGTTGTGTGATAGTGTATCTCAAATAAATATTATAACAACATCCTAGTATATTGAAGATACTGTTGTTGTTACAAAAGAAGTAAATAAAAAGAGTTTAGGGGGTTGGAGAAGCAAAATAAAACAAATGAACATGAGAGAATGAATTACCTTTAAAAGTGTAACTCCTTTTGATTTGAGCCTAAGGGCTTACTTTGAAAGGATTCTTCCCAAAGGGAATCCTATAGGATGAGGAGAGGGATGTGGAGAGAGTAAATGGGCAGGGTTTGGCCTAGCCAAAGGCTTGAGGAGTGTGTGAAATGAGGTAGAGGTGGGGGCCTTTTATAAAAGGAGATGAGGGGCACTTTTGGAAAGTAAAGAAATATTACTTTATTTGAAAATGTGTTTCGGTTTTAAAAGGTCCCACATTGATATAATTCGTGGATAAGGTGATAATGTTTCGAAATACACCCATCCAATAAGTTTTGGACATGTGTAGTTCATAGATTTTACATTATCTTTCCATTTTATTTAAATCGTCAAATAATGATGTCATCGCTGCATCATTATTATGTCATAAATAATTTAATTTATATAATGTATAAAAATTATAAAAAAACTACTATGATGTAGTAAATCTTTTTATCTTTCCAATTACTATTTATAATCAAAAATCTGACTTGTATAACCCCATTTAAATTTTTTTTAGTTAAACATATCATGTTTGTGTCATTTTTACTTTTACATTAAATAAAAAGTTATTTATGTCATTTCCCAACCAAAGTGTCTCCATGGGGTCCCCAAGTTGACCCATGGATTTTATTGGTCGTCCATGACAGAACCAATAAGGTTGGGACATGTGTCTAGGTCATTTAAGTTTATTAAAGTATTATTTATACCTTAAACTACCCTAATTACCACTAATCGTGATTAAGAACTTAATAAGTTACTATTCACCAAAAAATTATTATAATCTCATTGAACCACATTTTACATACTAATGACAACCATGTATGTTGGATTTTCAAAATTCAATACACATTAGTGGTAAACTTTCATTTAACTGAAAAATCAGTTTGCTTGATTATCACTTAGTGGTTTCACTATTCATCAAAAATTGAAGTTTTTCAAAAAATTACAAAAAATTCACCCTAAGATATATTTGATATTCCGAATTCAAAAATGATGTCTATTTTAAAAAATTCAAAACATATAAGTCACATTAATTAATTTAATAATTTATTCCCACTGTCAGAGCAAATAGCGTGTTTTTATGAAACAATAAGTATCAAAAGATTGACACTAGTTTAAGTCTGATTTCAAAGTGAAATTAATTCCAACGACCACTATTGGATTTAATGGTAAAAATATTTTCTAATTTCACTTCAAAACCAATTCATAAGATAATCTAATCATATAAATAAATTAGATTAAAAAGAGGGTTTGAATTAAAATGCAACATTTTACACTATTCATTAAAAAAAATGAACTTTATCAGAAAGGTACCAAAAATTTACACAAAGTAAATTTTGATGTCCCGATTCTAAAGAAGAGTTATATTTGGTCCAACAGAATTTATAAGATCGATCAAAACTATATTTAATGACGGTTCTCCGTCAAAAGGTGATAAGTGGACCTTTCATGAAAATTTTGAACTCTTTCCGTATTTTAAGCCTTTATCTTTTATTGGGTAAATGAAAAAACATTTAAAAACATATATAATCATATTTTAGTTATTTCTATCCATTCCCTCCAGTACAACGACTACTCATTAACTAACATTTAAAATAATATTATTTTATTACTTGTGTGCAACGTAAGTTTTTAAAGAAACTCATCGTTGCGTACCGAATACGCTATCGAACGTAGAAACCCCTTTTAATTAAAATTAATATTTAATTCGTAAATATTAATAAATATGAAAATTCTTTATTCTTTATTTACCTGGGATGTTAAATCCTTCCCCCCTTTTGGGAATTGGGTCCTCGCAATTTTATTCACTTATCAAAATAAGTGGGGGTATTTATCTCTCATAGCATTTTCAGATTCCCACGTTGCCTCTTCAATCACATGGTTTTTCCACAAAACCTTTACCTGATGAATCACCTTATTCCATAACACCTGCTCCCTGTGGTCAAGAATCTGGACCGGTTGTTCCTCATAAGATAGGTTCTCTTCCAGCTGAACTACCTCTGGACTCAAAACATGAGATGGATCTGGCATATACTTTCTCAACATTGAAACATGAAAAACATTGTGTACCTGAGATAAACTCGGAGGTAAAGCCACCCGGTATGCCACTGATCCAACTCTCTCCAGAATTTCATATGGTCCAATAAACCTTGGACTCAGCTTTCCTTTCTTACCAAATCTCATCACACTTTTCCAAGGAGAAACCTTGAGAAAAACATGATCACCTACCTCGAAAGATAGATCCTTCCTCCGGTTATCCGCATAACTCTTCTGCCTACTCTGATCTGTTCTCAAGTGCTTCTGAATCAACTGAACTTTTTCTACCATCTCTTCTACCAATTCTGGTCCCATCAGCTTCCTTTCACCCACTTCATTCCAAAATGCTGGAGTTCGACACCGCTTCCCATATAATGCCTCAAATCGTGCCATCTGTATACTGGAATGAAAACTGTTATTATAAGAAAACTCAACCAAAGAAAGATGTTGGTCCCAACTTCCCTGATAATCCATCGAACAAGCTCGTAGAATATCCTCCAATGTCTGGATTTTGCGTTCTGACTACCCATCTGACTGAGGACGAAAATCTGTACTAAAATTTAATTCAGTACCCAATGACTTCTGAAGGTCTTTCCAAAAGTTAGAAGTAAACCTGGGATCACGATCCGATACAATGGAGATAGGAACTCCATGTAACCTGACTATCTCTTTAAGATACAAACGGGAAAGTTGATCAAGAGAGAAAGTATCTCATATAGCAAGGAAATGAGAAGATTTGGTCAAGCGATCAACAATAACCCAGATTGCATTATTACCTCGAGATGTCTTCGGTAATCCAACAACAAAGTCCATGGATATATTCTCCCAGTTCCACTCTGGCACTGGTAAAGGCTGAAGCATCCCTTTCGGTAACTGCCTCTCTGCTTTAACCTGTTGACATGTCAAACACTTCACAGTAAAATCAGCAATGTCTCTTTTCATTCCATCCCACCAGTAATACTCCCGCAGATCTCTGTACATCTTAGTACTGCCAGGATGAACTGAAAACGGGGAACTATGAGCTTCACATAACAACTCTCTCTTCAACCGTGAATCACAAGGCACACACAATCTCTTCCCAAACCTCAAAACACAAACACAAACTTATCCAAGAACTCATGGAAAATTATATTCATTAAGTCCATGAATACAGCAGGTGCATTGGTTAGCCCAAAAGGCATTACTACAAATTCATAATGGCCATATCTCGTAAGGAACGCGGTCTTCAGAATATCTGCCTCCTTTACCTTCAGTTGATGGTACCCCGATCTCAAGTCAATCTTTGAAAAAAACTATGCTCCCTGGAGCTGATCAAACAAATCATCGATATGAGGCAAAGGATATATGTTCTTAACAGTGATATTATTCAAGGCTCTATAATCAATGAAAAGTCTCATAGAACCATCTTTCTTTTTAACAAATAAAATAGGAGCACCCCATGGTGATGTGCTAGGTCTAATGAAACCTTTCTCTAATAAATCTTGCAATTGCTACTTCAACTCTAAAAGTTCAATTTGTGCCATTCGATTAGGGGGTTTTGAAATTGGCTTAGCATCAGGAACTAAGTCAACAATAAACTCAACTTCCCGATCTGGTATTATTCCAGGCAACTCATCAGGAAAAACATCAGGATACTCATTTACCACTGGCACATCATTAATCTGAACAGTTCCTTTATTTTCAACGACGTGTGCAAGGTAACATTCATTTCCATCTTTTACAAGTTTCTCGGCCTCTTGATATGTTATCAAAAGTAAGGGTTCATTCCTATAAACAAACTGAAAGTCTTTTTGAAAAGAAACTTCTTTAGCTCTACAGTCAATCTTAGTATGGTAAATAGAGAGCCAATCCATACCCAGGATAACATCAAACTCTACTAGAGGTAGAACAATAAGGTTTGCAAGTAGGTTCTTTCCACAGATAAGGATAGGAAGATTCTTATAAATTCTTTTTGCCTCGACACTTCCCCCAGGTGTTTTTACCAAAAGTTCAGGAGTCATTTCTTGAGATGGTATTCTCATTTTACTATAAATGGTTTCAGAGATGAAAGAATGAGTAGACCCCGAATCAAACAACACACTGGCATAATCTGAAAAAACAAACAAAGTACCTGATACAACTTCATTTGATGGCCCGACATCTACTGAAGTAGTTGCAAAGGATTTCACCACCCCTTTCTGCTTGTAGTCTAACTGCTTCCCATCACTCAAGCTCCTTGTCGGACACTCGTTTTCATAGTGACCCATCTCATTGCACTTATAACATTTCACTAACTATAAATCAAATTTGTTCTTACCTTCACCTTGATAGTAAAATCAATCGTTTTTACTCAGGATTAAAGCCAAAATATCAAAGGGCATTAGCTTCTCGTGAGTCTAAAAGTTATGAAAAGCTTGTTCGATGTGCTGAGAAGGTGGAATTGGAGTTTGCCGATGACCATGTTTTCTATAACAACCAGTAGAAGAAGAGACCGAGGAGGCAGGAGAAAGGTAAGAATTCTTCAAAAAAGTATGATGGTAAGAGAACTAAGTTTCCAGTTTGTGATAAATGTGGAAAAAGGCATGCTGGGGAATGTCTTCTGAATTCTAGAAAGTGCTACCAATGTGGGAATATGGGACATAAGGATCGTGATTGCACTGAAAAGGATCAAGGTGAAGGTAAGAACAAATTTGATTGACAGTTAGTGAAGTGTTATAAGTGTAATGAGATGGGTCACTATGCAAACGAGTGTCCGAAAAAGAGCTTGAGTGATGGGAAGCAGTTAGACTACAAGAAGAAAGGGGTGGTGAAATCCTTTGCAACTACTTCAGAAGATGTCGAGCCATCAAATGAAGTTGTATCAGGTACGTTGTTTGTTTTTTCAGATTATTCCAGTGTGTTGTTTGATTCGGGGTCTACACATTCTTTCATCTCTGAAACCTTTTCTAGTAAAATGGGAATACCATCTCAAGAAATGACTCCTGAAATTTTGGTAAAAACACCTGGGGGAAATGTTGAGGCAAAAAGAATTTATAAGAATCTTCCTATCCTTATCTATGGAAAGAACCTTCTTGCAAACCTTATTGTTCTACCTCTAGTAGAGTATGATGTTATCCTGGGTATAGATTGGCTCTCTATTTACCATGCTAAGATTGACTGTAGAGCTAAAGAAGTTTCTTTTCAGAAAGAATTTCAGTTTGTTTACAAGAATGAACCCTTACTTTTGATAACATATCAAGAGGCCGAGAAACTTGTAAAAGATGGAAATGAATGTTACCTTGCACACGTCGTTGAAAATAAAAGAACTGTTCAGATTAATGATGTGCCAGTGGTAAATGAGTATCCTGATGTTTTTCCTGATGAGTTGCCTGGAATAATACCAGATCGGGAAGTTGAGTTTTCTGTCGACTTAGTTCCTGATGCTAATCCAATTTCAAAACCCCCTTATCGAATGGCAAAAATTGAACTTTTAGAGTTGAAGGAGCAATTGCAAGATTTATTAGAGAAAGGTTTCATTAGACCTAGCACATCACCATGGGGTTCTTCTGTTTTGTTTGTTAAGAAAAAAGATGGTTCTATGAGACTTTGCATTGATTATAGAGCCTTGAATAATATCACTGTTAAGAACAAATATCCTTTGCCTCATATCGATGATTTGTTTGATCAGCTCTAGGGAGCTCCGTTTTTTTCAAAGATTGACCTGAGATCAGGGTACCATCAGCTGAAGGTAAAGGAGGCAGATATTCCGAAGACCGCGTTCCGTACGAGATATGGCCATTATGAATTTGAAGTAATGCCTTTTGGGCTAACCAATGCACCTGCTGTATTCATGGACTTAATGAATAGAATTTTCCATGAGTTCTTGGATAAGTTTGTGGTGGTTTTCATTGATGATATTTTGGTGCTTTCTAAAACTAAAGAGGAGCATGAAAAACATTTAAGGGTTATCTTTCAAACCTTAAAAGAAAATAAACTGTATGGGAAATTCAGCAAGTGTGAGTTTTGGTTGCAACAAATTTTTTTCCTTGGTCACATTGTTTCTAAAGATGGAATAACTATTGATCCTGCAAAAACAAAAGTTGTGGAAGAATGGCCAAAACCCACAAATGTAACCGAGATTCGTAGCTTCCTTGGTTTGGCGGGCTATTACCGAAGGTTTGTTAGAAAACTTTCACGGTTATCTAGTCCAATGACTAAGCTAACTCGGAAGGGTGTTAAGTTTATCTGGACAAAAGAATGTGATGATTGTTTTCAGGAATTGAAAAGAAGATTGGTGAATGCTCCAGTTTTGGCACTACCTTCCAGGAATGGTGAGTTTGTTATATATAGTGATGCTTCATTGAAAGGACTTGGTTGCGTCCTAATGCAGAATGATCAGGTAATTTCTTATGCTTCATGACAGTTGAAAACTCATGAGGTAAATTACCCTACACATGATTTGGAACTAGCTTCTGTTGTTTTTGCTTTAAAAATTTGGAGGCATCATTTGTATGGAGTAAAGTGTGAAATATATACCGATCACAAAAGTTTAAAGTATATATTTACTCAGAAAGAGTTAAACATGAGACAAAGGAGATGGCTGGAATTAATCAAGGATTATGATTGTACAATTCATTACCATCCGGGAAAAGCAAATAAAGTGGTTGATGCTTTGAGTCGAAAAAGTAATGCTTCATTAAAAATGTTGCGTTTGGAACGTGATCCTTTGGTTAAGGATTTGATGAACTTTGGCATAGAAGTTGTTGGTGAAGGAAGTCCTTCTGTTTTGTTTCAGGTATCAGTGAGATCATCTCTTTCAGATAGAATCAAGAAAGCACAGAAGCAAGATAGTGAGTTGCAGAAAAAGGTAGAGCTGGTTCAGAAAGGTAAGTTGCCTGAATAAAAAATTGATAATGATTGCGTTTTGAGATATGGGAAGAGATTGTGTGTGCCTTTTGATTCACAATTGAAGAGAGAGTTGTTATGTGAAGCCCATAGTTCTCCGTTTTCAGCTCATCCGGGCAGTACTAAGATGTATAGAGATCTGTAGGAGTATTACTGGTGGGATGGAATGAAAAGAGATATTGCTGATTTTACTGTGAAGTGTTTGACTTGTCAGCAGGTTAAAGCAGAGAGTCAGTTACGGAAAGGGATGCTTCAGCCTTTACCAGTGCCAGAGTGGAAATGGGAGAATATATCCATGGACTTTGTTGTTGGATTACCGAAGACATCTCGAGGTAATAATGCAATCTGGGTTATTGTTGATCGCTTGACCAAATCTGCTCATTTCCTTGCTATACGAGATACTTTCTCTCGTGATCAACTTTCCCGTTTGTATCTTAAAGAGATAGTCAGGTTACATGGAGTTCCTCTCTCCATTGTATCGGATCGTGATCCCAGGTTTACTTCTAACTTTTGGAAAGGCCTTCAGAAGTCTTTGGGTACTGAATTAAATTTTAGTACAACTTTTCATCCTCAATCAGATGGGCAGTCAGAACGAACAATTCAGAAATTGGAGGATATGCTACGAGCTTGTTCTATGGATTATCAGGGAAGTTGGGACCAACATCTTTCTTTGGTTGAGTATTCATATAATAACAGTTTTCATTCCAGTATACAGATGGCACCATTTCAGGCATTATATGGGAAGCGGTGTCGAACTCCAGCTTTCTGGGATGAAGTGGGTGAAAGAAAGTTGATGGGACCAGAATTGGTAGAAGAGATGGCAGAAAAAGTTCAGCTGATTCAGAAACACATGAGAACAGCTCAGAGCAGGCAGAAGAGTTATGCAGATAACCGGAGGAAGGATCTATCTTTCGTGGTAGGTGATCATGTTTTTCTCAAGGTTTCTCCTTGGAAAAGTGTGATGAGATTTGGTAAGAAAGGAAAGTTGAGTCCAAGGTTCATTGGACCATACGAAATTCTGGAGAGGGTTGGATCAGTTGAATACCGAGTGGCTTTACCTCCAAGTTTATCTCAGGTACACAATGTTTTTCACATTTCGATGTTGAGAAAGTATATGCCAGATCCATCTCATGTTTTGAGTCCAGAGGTAGTTCAGCTGGAAGAGAAACTATCTTATGAGGAACAGCCGGTCCAGATTCTTGACCACAGGGAGCAAGTGTTACGGAATAAGGTGATTCACCAGGTAAAGGTTTTGTGGAAAAACCACATGATTGAAGAGGCAACATGGGAATCTGAAAATGCAATGAGGGATAAGTACCCCCATTTATTTGATAAGTAAATAAATTGCGGGGACACAATTTTCTAAAGGGGGGAAGTATGTAACATACCAAGTAAGTAATGAATAATAGATATTTTTATCTATGTCTATTAATGATTAAGATAGTGTTATAGAGGCTTAAAATGAAAATAAAAACAATCTTATGCATGGAATACACTAATATTCTTAAAAGATTGTTTTACTGCCTTTTGATGGCAAACCATTTTTGAATCTATATTTTGACAATTTTATAAACTATGTTTGTCAAAATAAACTTATCCTTTATGATTGGGACATCAAAATTTACCTTGTGTGAATTTTTGGTATTTTTCTGACAATGTTCATTTTTTAATGAATAGTGAAAAATACTGCATTTTACATCAAAACTGATTTTTAATCTAATTTATTTATATGAATAGATTATGTTTTGAATTGGTTTTGAAGTGAAATTAGAATATATTTTTACCATTTTATCCAATGGTGGTCATTGGAATCAATTTCACTTTGAAATTAGACTTAAACTGGTGTTAATCTTTTGATACTTATTGTTTTGTAAAAACACGTTATTTGCTCTGGCAGCGGGAATTAATTATTAAATTAATTAATGTGACTTATATGATTTTAATTTTGTAAAATAGACTTCATTTTTGAATTCGGAATATCAAATATAGCTTAGGGTGAATTTTTGGTAATTTTCTGAAAAACTTCAATTTTTGATGAATAGTGAAACCACTAAGTGGTAATCAAGCAAACTGATTTTTCAGTTAAATGAAAGTTTACCACTAATGTGTATTGAATTTTGAAAATACGACATACATGATTGTCATTAAGAAGTAAAATGTGGTTCAATGAGATTAAAATAATTTTTTGGTGAATAGTATCTTATTAAGTTTTTAATCGCGATTAGTGGTGATTAGTGTAGTTTAAGGTATAAATAATGCTTTAATAATATGAAATGACCTAGACACATGTCCTAACCTTATTGGTTGTGTCATGGACGACCAAGACAAGCCATGGGTCAACTTGGGGACCCCATGGAGACATTTTGGTTGGTAAATGACATAAATAACTTTTTATTTAATGTAAAAGTAAAAATGACACAAACATAATATGTTTTACGAAAACAATTATTACATGGGGTTATAAAGATAAGATATTTGATTATAAATAGTCATTGGAAAGATAAACATATTTCCTACATCATAGTATTTTGTTTATTATTTTTAGACATTAAATAAATTAAATTATTAATGACATAATCATGATGCAGCGATGACATCATTATTTGACGATTTAAATAAAATGGAAAGACAATGTAAAATCTATGAACTACACATGGCCAAAACCAATTTTATGAGTGGATTTCGAACCCTGATCACCTTATCCACGAATTATATCAATTTGGGACCTTTTAAAACCGAAACACATTTTCAAATAAAGTAATATTTCTTTACTTTCCAAAAGTGCCCCTCCTCTCCTCTTATAAAAAGCCCCCACCCTACCTCATTTCACACACTCCTCAAGACTTTGGCTCGGCCAACACCTGCCCATTTACTCCCTCCACATCCCTCTCCTCATCCTAGAGGATTCCCTTTTGACAGAATCCTTTCAAATGAAGCCTTTAGGCTCAAATCAAAAGGAGTTACACTTTTAAAGGTAATTCATTCTCTCATGTTCATTTGTTTTATTTTGCTTCTCCAACCCCCTAAACTCTTTTTATTTACTTATTTTGTAACAACACCAGTATCTTCAATATACTAGGATGTTTTTATAAGATTTATTTGAGCTACACTCTCACACAACTACGTCAAATGGTTAAAGAACATACGGTTTCTGTGGATGGCGGAATTCTGCCTCCCGAAACGATGATTGTTCAATACTCATTTAACACCTTCAAAGGTGGCCATTATGATGTCACTATTTTTATATATGATATATAATATGTTTATGTTTTCCTTAAGCTTCTGTTTTTTTCATTTTGGGAATACCTTTATGGTTTCCATTATGGGTAAACACGATATCTTCATTTTAGGAAGTGCGGACTACCGCACCCTGAAAGTGATTTGATTCGTTAATACCATATATGGGATGTGTAAAGGATAAAGTTAATGATATTATATATGTTATTATTCTGGAATTATAATATACTCTTATATCTTTATGATTCCATTCCAGAAAATATGAAATTGAAATGGATGTAGCGTTCATGCGTACGTACGGCTTACCGTCTCCATGAACGGTGCATTTCATATCTTACCTCTAAATGTGATGTAATATTATAAATACATGTATATGATGAATATATATGATATATATGTTATCCAAACCATTAATATCATTCTGGATATAATGAACCTATGACCAAATTAACAACATGTAAGTGTAAGATGTCTATTTTTGACTTAAGAACCAAATACCGACAAAATGAACATTATTAACTTAACTGATTACATGATGTTCATAACATGGTATAAAAGGAATAATGAACTTGAAAAAGATTCATAAGCAAGTAGAGATTAACTCAAGTTTATTATTCAGGAGATTAAAGAACGGTCGGGTCAAGTCGGATACGAGGTATGGGACTTCGTCTCAATCTCCTTTCATTGAGGCCTATTTTATTTTATACACAACTTTCTTTTATACGGTGTATAACCCCCTTTGACTTTTACGTTTATTCAAAAGGAATCTTTTTTATACGAAGCGTTTACTAAATGACAAAAGGGAATGTTTTTGTCGTACGTATGCGGCGACAACAACTTCTCCGCCGTCGTAACCGTTATTTGAGTTTCGGCTTCCTCTTCAAGCCATACCTTTTTTTTAAAAGAAAAATAAATACCATGTTTTACATTGGTATTGAAAATGGTTTTCATAATGTTTTTATTATATCAATGTGTTGTATTGATATCTCGTGATTGAAATGTGGAAATGTTATGTTTCCTTTATGCATGTTTTATGTGATATGATTATGTTATGGTTCTTGGGCATTATTATGAAGACGGGTGGTTCCGTGATAAACTAAGGGCGGGTGAGCCCGTTATAGCTCTCCAATGCATTGGGTAACGTGAAGGAGTGAAACGTTAAGGTTTCTCCGAATATATTTAGGGAATATACTGTGATGGGTATTCCAAACGTAACCAAGAGGGTTACTCCCTACGTAAGAATGTTATGAATGCCTCAAGTTTCCAATCTTAAGCATGTAATACACTAATATTCTTAAAAGATTGTTTTACTGCCTTATGATGGGAAAACCTTTTTGAATCTATATTTTGACAATTTTATAAACTATGTTTTTCAAAATAAACTTATCCTTTATGATTGGGACATCAAAATTTTCCTTGTGTGAATTTTTGGTATTTTTCTGACAATGTTCATTTTTTAATGAATAGTGAAAAATACTGCATTTTACATCAAAACTACTTTTTAACCTAATTTATTTATATGATTAGATTATGTTTTGAATTGGTTTTGAAGTGAAATTAGAATATATTTTTACCATATTATCCAATGGTGGTCATTGGAATCAATTTCACTTTGAAATTAGACTTAAACTGGTGTCAATCTTTTGATACTTATTGTTTTGTAAAAACACGCTATTTGCTCTGGCAGTGGGAATTAATTATTAAATTAATTAATGTGACTTATATGATTTGAATTTTGTAAAATAGACTTCATTTTTGAATTCTAAATATCAAATATAGCTTAGGGTGAATTTTTGGTAATTTTCTGAAAAACTTCAATTTTTGATGAATAGTGAAACCACTAAGTGGTAATCAAGCAAACTGATTTTTCAGTTAAATGAAAGTTTACCACTAATGTGTATTGAATTTTTAAAATCCGACATACATGTTTGTCATTAAGATGTAAAATGTGATTCAATGAGATTATAATAATTTTTTGGTGAATAGTAACTTATTAAGTTTTTAATCGCGATTAGTGGTAATTAGTGTAGTTTAAGGTATAAATAATGTTTTAATAATATGAAATGACCTAGACACATGTACCAACCTTATTGGTTGTGTCATGTACGACCAAGACAAGCCATGGGTCAACTTGGGGACCCCATGGAGACAGTTTGTTTTGGAAATGACATAAATAACTTTTTATTAAATGTTAAAGTAAAAATGACACAAACAAGATATGTTTTACGAAAACAATTTTTACATGGGGTTATAAAGATCAGATTTTTGATTATAAATAGTCATTGGAAATATAAAAAGATTGCCTACATCATAGTATTTTTTTTATGATTTTTAGACATTAAATAAATTAAATTATTTATGACATAATAATGATGCAGCGATGACATCATTATTTGACGATTTAAATAAAATGGAAAGATAATGTAAAATCTATGAACTACACATGGCCAAAACCAATTGTATGAGTGGATTTCGAAGACTTATCACCTTATCCACGAATTATATCAATGTGGGACCTTTTAAAACCGAAACACATTTTCAAATAAAGTTATATTTCTTTACTTTCCAAAAGTGCCCCTCCTCTCCTCTTATAAAAGGCCCCCACCTCTACCTCATTTCACACACTTCTCAAGACTTTGGCTCGGCAAACCCCTGCCCATTTACTCTCTCCACATCCCTCTCCTCATCCTAGAGGATTACCTTTGGGAATAATCCTTTCAAAGGAAGCCTTTAGGCTCAAATCAAAAGGAGTTACACTTTTTAAGGTAATTCATTCTCTCATGTTCATTTGTTTTATTTTGCTTCTCCAACCCCCTAAACTCTTTTTATTTACTCCTTTTGTACCAAAAACAGTATATTCAATATACTAGGATGTTGTTATAAGATTTATTTGAGCTACACTCTCACACAACTACATCAAATGGTTAAATAACATACGGTTTCCGTGGATGGCGAAATTCTGCCTCCCGAAACGATGATTGTTCAATACTCATTTAACACCTTCAAAGGTGGCGATTATGATGTCAATATTTTTGTATATGATATATGATATGTTTATGTTTTCCTTAAGATTCTGTTTTTTTCATTTTGGGAATACCTTTATGGTTTCCATTATGGGTAAACACGATATCTTCATTTTAGGAAGTGCGGACTACCGCCCCCTCAAAGTGATTTGATTCGTTAAATACCATATGTGGGACATATAAAGGATGGAACTATGATATTATATATGATATTATACTGGAATTATAATATACCTTTATATCATTATGATTCCATTCTATAAAATACGATATAAAAATGAAAGTAGCGTTCATGCGTACGTACGGAACGCGGTCTTCGGAATATCTGCCTCCTTTACCTTCAGCTGATGGTACCCCGATCTCATGTCAATCTTTGAAAAAAACGGAGCTCCCTGGAGCTGATCAAACAAATCATTGATATGAGGCAAAGGATATTTTTTCTTAACCGTGATATTATTCAAGGCTCTATAATCAATGAAAAGTCTCATAGAACCATCTTTCTTTTTAACAAATAAAACAGGAGCACCCCATGGTGAAGTGCTAGGTTTAATGAAACCATTCTCTAATAAATCTTGCAATTTCTCCTTAAACTCTAAAAGTTCAATTTGTGCCATTCGATAAGGGGGTTTTTGAAGTTGGCTTAGCATCAGGAACTAAGTCAACAGTAAACTCAACTTCCCGATCCGGTATTATTCCAGGCAACTCATCAGGAAAAACATCAGGATACTCATTTACCACCGACACATCATTAATCTGAACAGTTTCTTTATTTTCAACGACATGTGCAAGGTAATATTCATTTCCATCTTTTACAAGTTTTTTGGCCTCTTGATATGTTATCAACAGTAAGGGTTCATTCCTGTAAACAAACTGAAATTCTTTCTGAAAAGAAACTTCTTTATCTCTACAGTCAATCTTAGCATGGTAAATAGAGAGCCAATCCATACCCAGGATAACATCAAACTCTACTAGAGGTAGAACAATAAGGTTTGCAAGTAGGTTCTTTCCACAGATAAGGATAGGAAGATTCTTATAAATTCTTTTTGCCTCAACATTTCCCCCAGGTGTTTTTACCAAAAGTTCAGGAGTCATTTCTTGAGATGGTATTCCCATTTTACTAGAAAAGGTTTCACATTGAGGATCTTTTCAGGTTTATAGTTTTAGAGAATTATAACATAACTATTAAATCTTAAAAGATTACAAAGTAGACACTTCTACTAAGTCTCCATAAAATAAAAATTCTTGAAAAGAAAGATGTCTAGATTCCATGTTTTAGATAGCATGAAATTCCCTTGATCCCATCCTTGACCTTATTCCACTTTAAGTCCTGTGAAAAACATTTCAAAAAACGTGGGGTGAGCATAAAAAGCTCAGTAAGGGATACAAAGAGAATGAAAACTGTTAGTTTTTCAAACATCAAGTAAACCATGTATACTAGACGGTAAGCCGTACGTACTCATGAACGCTACTTTCATTTCTATCTCATACTTTAATGGAAATAAATAATAATGATATAGAGGTATATAATAGTTCCAGTATAACATCATATATAATAACATTAAATCCATCCTTTATACGTCCCACGTATGGCATTAACGAATCACATCACTTTGAGGGGGCGGTAGTCCGCACTTCCTAAAATGAAGATATCGCATATACCCATAATGGAAGCCATAAAGGTAATCCACAAATAAAAAATACAGAAGCATTAGTAAATAATAAACATATTATATATCATATATAAAAATAGTGACATCATAATGGCCACCTTTGAAGGTGTTAGATGAGTATTGAACAATCATCGTTTCGGGAGGCAGAATTTCGCCATCCACAGAAACCGTATGTTCTTTAACCATTTGATGTAGTTGTGTGGGAGTGTAGCTAGAATAAATCTTATAACAACATCCTAGTATATTGAATATACTGGTGTTGTTACAAAATAAGTAAATAAAAAGAGTTTAGGGGGTTGGAGAAGCAAAATAAAACAAATGAACATAAGAGAATGAATTACCTTTAAAAGTGTAACTCTTTTTGATTTGAGCCTAAAGGCTTCCTTTGAAAGGATTATGCCCAAAGGGAATCCTCTAGGATGAGTAGAGAGATGTGGGGAGAGTAAATGGGTAGGGTTTGGCCGAGCCAAAGGCTTGAGGAGTGTGGGAAAAGAGGTAGAGGTGGGGGCCTTTTATAAGAGGAGAGGAGGGGTACTTTTGGAAAGTAAGAAATATTACTTTATTTGAAAATGTGTTTCGGTTTCAAAAGGTCACACATTGATATAATTCGTGGATAAGGTGATAAGGCTTCGAAATCCACTCATCCAATTGGTTTTGACCATGTGTAGTTCATAGATATTACATTATATTTCCATTTTATTTTAATCGTTAAATAATGATGTCATCACTGCATCATTATTATGTCATAAATAATTTAATTTATTTAATGTCTAAAAATTATAAAAAAATTACTATGATGTAGGAAATCTTTTTATATTTCCAATGACTATTTATAATCAAAATTTGGACTTGTATAACCCCACTTAAAAATTATTTTAGTAAAACAATTTATGTTAGTGTCATTTTCACTTTAACATTAAATAAAAAGTAATTTATGTCATTTCCCAACTAAAGTGACTCCATGGGGTCCCCAAGTTGTCCCATGGCTTGTCTTGGCCGGCCATGACGCACCCAATGGGTGTAGGACAAGTTTCAAGGTGTTTTCACATTCTTATAATATCATTTTTACCTTAAACGACACTAATTACCACTAATTGCGATTAAAAACTTAATAAGTTACTATTCACCAAAAAATTATTTTTATCCCATTTAACCACATTTTACTTCTTAATGACAACCATGTATGTCAGATTTTTGAAATTCAAAACACAATGATGGCAAAATTTCATTTAAACGGAAAATTAGTTTTTATAAGTACCACTTAGTGGTTTCACTATTCATCAAAAATTGAAGTTTTTCAGAAAAATCCCAAAAATTCACCCTAAGCTATATTTGATATTCCAAATTCAAAAATGAAGTCCGTTTTACAAAATTCAAAACATATTAGTCACATTATTCAATTTAATAATTAATTCCCGCTGTCAGAGCCCCGACCTTAAACCTTACTTAATATTGAATTAAATGAATAATTCACGTTGAGGATCTTTTCAGGTTTAGAGTTTTAGAGAATTAGAACATAACTATTACATCTCAAAAGATTACAAAGTAGTCACTTCTACTAAGTTTCCATAATAAAAAAAACTCTTAAAAAGAAACGTGTCTAGTTCCATGTTTTATATAGGATGACATTCCCTTGATCCCATCCTTGACCTTATTCCACATTAAGTCCTGTGAAAACATTTCAAAAAAAAACTTTGGGTGAGCATAAAAAGCTCAGTAAGGGATACAGAAAGAATGAAAACTATTAGTTTTTCAAACATCAAATAAACCATATATACTCTATCAAAGTAATACCTTCACCTTCATGAAGTAGTAAAAACTCTTCACTGAATAAAGTATCATTACTTACCTTTTTGTAACCAAAGGATTACCATAAAATCCATAAAAAGAACACATAACATATATAAAGGTAACTTGGGACATAAATATACTTAAGTGGAATAACCATACGGTCGACTTCCACACATATCACTTAATGGAATAGCCATACGGCCAATTTCCATACATACTTAATGGAATAGCCATACGGCCGACTTCCATACCCAATGCATTGGAGGTTATAACGTAACCACCCGTCCTGGTATTCACGGCACCACCCGTCATATGGTTTATAATGTAACTACCCGTTAAAATGTCCAAATACCAATATAAAATCATAAAAAATAAAACCAATATAAAGGAATGATAACATTTCCACATTTCAATCACAATATATCATAAATATATTGACATAATAGAATCATTTCAAAGGAAGCCTTTAGGCTCAAATCAAAAGTAGTTACACTTTTAAAGGTAATTCATTCTCTCTTGTTCATTTGTTTTATTTTGCCTCTCCAACCCTCTAAAATCTTTTTATTTGCTTCTTTTGTAACAACACCAGTATATTCAATATACTAGGATGTTGTTATAATATTTATTCGAGCTACACTCTCACACAACTACATCAAATGGTTAAAGAACATACGGTTTCCGTGGATGGCGAAATTCTGCCTCCCGAAACGATGATTGTTCAATACTCATTTAACACCTTCAATGGTGGCCATTATGATGTCACTATTTTTGTATATGATATATAATATGTTTAGTTTTTTCTTTAAGCTTCTGTATTTTTCATTTTGGGCATACCTTTATGGTTTCCATTATGGGTAAACACGATATCTTCATTTAAGGAAGTGCAGACTACCGCCCCCTCAAAGTGATGTGATTCGTTAATGCCATTTGTGGGACATGTAAAGGATGGATTTAAAGTTATTATATATGATGTTATACTGTAATTATAATATACCTCTATATCATTATTATTTCTTTCCATTAAAGTATGAGATAGAAATGAAAGTAGCGTTCATGCGTACGTACGGCTTACCGTCTCCATGAACGGTGCATTTCATTTCTTATCCCCAAATGTAATGTACTATTAAAAGTACATGTATATAATGGATATATGTAATTAATGATATATCTAAATGATGAATATAATTCTGGAATTAAAATATACATACCTCTCATTTAGTTTTAATTCCATTAATATGACAAAGAAATGAAAGTAGCGTTCATGCGTACGTACGGCTTACCGTCTCCATGAACGGTGCATTTCATTTCTTACCTCTAAATTACATAAAGATAGTATTCTTCATTCCCATCAATGGAAACACATTAAAAATAAAACATGGATTATTTCTTGACACATCCTTGACTCTATCATCTTATCATGTACCTTTCCCTTGACCTGTGAAAAACATTTCAAAAACTTGGGATGAGTATAAAAACTCAGTATGGGTTATAAAAACATAGAAAGGAAACATGGGTACATACATACATAAGTGTGAAATCATACTTTACCCATAAAACATAATCACTTTAACATACCTCATCAAATCATGAATAAATCATAGAAATCATAAGACATAAAGGTAACTTGAGGCATTCATAACATTCTTACATAGGGAGTAACCCTCTTGGTTACGTTTGGAATACCCATCACAGTATACTCCCTAAAATCTCTTCATAGAAACCTTAACGTTTCACTCCTTCACATTACCCAATGCATTGGAGAGCTATATCGGGCTCACCCACCCTTAGTTTATCACGGAACCACCCGTCTTCATAATAATGCCCAAGAACCATAACATAATCGTATCACATAAAACATGCATAAAGGAAACATAACATTTCCACATTTCAATCACAAGATATCAATACAACACAAAAAAATTCTGAAAACCATTTTCAATACCAAAATAAAAGAAAAGTAAAACATGGTATTTATTTTTCTTTTAAAAAGAAGGTATGGCTTGTAGAGGAAGCCGAAACTCAAATAACGGTCATGACGGCGGAGAAGTCGTTGTCGCCGCATACGTACGACAAAAATATTCCCTTTTTGTCGTTTAGTAAACGCTTCATATAAAAAATATTCCCTTTGAATAAACGTAAAATTCAAAGGGGTTTATACACCGTATAAAAGAAAGTTGTGTATAAAATAAAATATGCCTCAACGAAAGGAGATTGAGACGAAGTCCCATACCTCGTATCCGACTTGACCCGACCGTTCTTTAATCTCATGAATAATAAACTTGAGTTAATCTCCACTTGCTTAATAATCTTTTTCAAGTTCATTATTCCTTTTATACCATGTTATGAACATCATGTAATCATTTGAGTTAATAATGTTCATTTTGTCAGTATTTGGTTCTTAAGTCAAAATAGACTTCTTACACTTACATGTTATTAATTTGGTCATAGGTTCGTTATATCCAGAATGATATTAATGATTTGGATAACATATATGTCATATATATTCATCATATACATGTATTTATAATATTACATCACATTTAGAGGTAAGAAATGAAATTCACCGTTCATGGAGACGGTAAGTCGTACGTACGCATGAATGCTACTTTCATTTCTATTTCGTATTTTATAGAATGGAATCATAATGATATAAAGGTATATTATAATTCCAGTATAATATCATATATAATATCATAGTTCCATCCTTTATATGTCCCACATATGGTATTAACGAATCAAATCACTTTCAGGGGGCGGTAGTCCGCACTTCCTAAAATGAAGATATCGTGTTTACCCACAATGGAAACCATAAAGGTATGCCCAAAATGAAAAAAACAGAAGCTTAAGGAAAAAATAAAAATATTATATATCATATATAAAAATAGTGACATCATAATGGCCACCTTTGAAGGTGTTAAATGAGTATTGAACAATCATCGTTTCGGGAGGCAGAATTTCGCCATCCACAGAAACCGTATGTTCTTTAACCATTTGATGTAGTTGTGTGTGAGTGTAGATCTAATAAATCTTATAAAAACATCCTAGTATATTTAATATACTGGTGTTGTTACAAAAGAAGTAAATAAAAAGAGTTTAGGGGGTTGGAGAAGCAAAATAAAACAAATGAACATGAGAGAATGAATTACCTTCAAAAGTGTAACTCCTTTTGATTTGAGACTAAAGGCTTCCTTTGAAAGGATTCTGCCCAAAGGGAATCCTCTAGGATGAGGAGATGGATGTGGAGAGAGTAAATGGGCAGGGGTTGGCCGAGCCAAAGGCTTGAGTAGTGTGTGAAATGAGGTAGAGGTGGGGGCCTTTTATAAGAGGAGAGGAGGGGCACTTTTGGAAAGTAAAGAAATATTTCTTTATTTGAAAATGTGTTTTGGTTTTAAAAGGTCCCACATTGATATAATTCGTGGATAAGGTGATAAGGGTTCGACATACACTCATCCAACTGGTTTTGGACATGTTTAGTTCATATATTTTACATTATCTTTCCATTTTATTTAAATCTTCAAATAATGATGTCATCACTGCATCATTATTATGTCATAAATAATTTACTTTATTTAATGTCTAAAAATTATAAAAAAAATACTATGATGTAGGAAATCTTTTTAGATTTCCAATGACTATTTATAATCAAAAATATGATCTTTATAAGCCCATGTAAAAATTGTTTTCGTAAAACATATTATGTTTGTGTCATTTTTTACTTTTACATTAAATAAAAAGTTATTTTTGTCATTTCCCAACAAAAGTGGATCCATGGGGTCCCCAAGTTGACCCATGGATTCTATTGGTCGGACATGACACAACAAATAAGGTTGGGACATGTGTCTAGGTCATTTAATATTATTAAAGCATTATTTATACCTTAAACTACCCTAATTACCACTAATCGCGATTAAAAACTTAATAAGTTACTATTCACCAAAAAATTATTTTAATCCCATTGAACCACATTTTACTTCTTAATGACAACCATGAATGTCGGATTTTTGAAATTCATAACACAAAAGTGGCAAAGTTTCATTTAAACGAAAAATCAGTTTCTTTAACTACCACTTAGTGGTTTCACTATTCATCAAAAATTGAAGTTTTTCAGAAAATTACCAAAAATTCACCCTAAGCTATATTTGATATTCCGAATTCAAAAATGAAGTCCATTTTACAAAATTCAAATTTATATAAGTCACATTAATTAATTCAATAATTAATTCCCGCTGCCAGAGCAAAGAGCGTGTTTTTACAAAACAATAAGTATCAAAAGATTGACACCAGTTCAAGTCTAATTTCAAAGTGAAATTGATTCCAATGACCACCATTGGATAATATGGTAAAAATATATTCTAATTTCACTTCAAAACCAATTCAAAACATAATCTAATCATATAAATAAATTAGGTTAAAAAGCAGTTTTGATGTAAAATGCAGTATTTTTCACTATTCATTAAAAAATGAACATTGTCAGAAAAATACCAAAAATTCACACAAGGTAAATTTTGATGTCCCAATCATAAAGGATAAGTTTATTTTGACAAACATAGTTTATAAAATTGTCAAAATATAGATTCAAAAAGGGTTTCCCATCATAAGGCAGTAAAACAATCTTTTAAGAATATTAGTGTAATTTAAGGTAAAAATGATATTATAAGAATGTGAAAACACCATGACACTTGTCCTACACATATTGGGTGAGTCATGGCCGACCAAGAAAAGACATGGGACAACTTGGGGACCCCATGGAGACACTTTGGTTGGGAAATGACATAAATAACTTTTTATTTAATGTTAAAATTAAATTGACACAAACATGAGTTGTTTTACTAAAACAATTTTTAAGTAGGGTTAAACAGGTCCAAATTTTGATTATAAATAGTAATTGGAAAGATAAAAAGATTTCCTACATCATAGTATTTTTTAATAATTTTTAGACATTAAATAAATTAAATTATTTATGACATAATAATGATGAAGCGATGACATCATTATTTGACAATTTAAATAAAATGGAAAGATAATGAAAAATCTAAAACCTACACATGTCCAAAAACAATTTGATGAGTGGATTTCGAACCCTTATCACCTTATCCACGAATTATTTCAATGTGGAACCTTTTAAAACCGAAACACATTTTCAAATAAAGTAATATTTCTTTACTTTCCAAAAGTGCCCCTCCTCTCCTCTTATAAAAGGCCCCCCACCTCTACCCCATTTCACACACTTCTCAAGCCTTTGTCTCGGCCAACCCCTACCCAATTACTCTCTCCACATCCCTATCCTCATCCTAGAGGATTCCCTTTGGGCAGAATCCTTTCAAAGGAAGCCTTTAGGCTCAAATCAAAAGGAGTTACACTTTTAAAGGTAATTCATTCTCTCTTGTTCATTTGTTTTATTTTGCTTCTCCAACCCTCTAAACTCTTTTTATTTAATTCTTTTGTAACAAAACCAGTATATTCAATATAATAGGATGTTGTTATAAGATTTATTTGAGCTACACTCTCACACAACTGCATCAAATGGTTAAAGAACATACGGTTTTCGTGGATGGAGAAATTCTGCCTCCCGAAACGATGATTGTTCAATACTCATTTAACACCTTCAAAGGTGGACATTATGATGTCACTATTTTTATATATGATATATAATATGTTTATGTTTTCTTTAAGCTTCTTTATTTTTCATTTTTGGCATACCTTCATGGTTTCCATTATGGGTAAACACGATATCTTCATTTAAGGAAGTGCGGACTACCGCCCCCTCAAAGTGATGTGATTCGTTAATGCCATATGTGGGACGTGTAAAGGATGGATTTAAAGTTATTATATATGATGTTATACTGGAATTATAATATACCTCTATATCATTATTATTTCTTTCCATTAAAGTATTAGATAGAAATGAAAGTAGCGTTCATGCGTAAGTACGACTTACCGTCTCCATGAACGGTGCATTTCATTTCTTATCCCCAAATGTAATGTACTATTAAAAGTACATGTATATAATGGATATATGTAATTAATGATATATATAAATGATGAATATAATTCTGTAATTAAAATATACATACCTCTCATTTAGTTTTAATTCCATTAATATGACAAAGAAATGAAAGTAGCGTTCATGCATACGTACGACTTACCGTCTCCATGAACGGTGCATTTCATTTCTTACCTCTAAATGATTATGTAATATTATAAATACATGTATATTCTGGATATATATGATACATATTATATCCAAATCGGGAATTTCATTCTGGATATAAAGAACTTTTGACCACACGAACAATATGTAATTGTAACAAGTCCACTTTCGACTTAAGAACCAAATATTGACAAAACAAACATTATTAACTTAAATGGTTAAATAATGTTTATAACATGGAAATAAGTGATACAAAAGGAATAATTAACTTTAAAAAGGTTCTTAATCAAGTATAAATTAAATCAAGTTTATTATTCAGGGCGTTAAAGAACGATCGAGTCAAGTCGGACCCGAGGTATGGGACTTCGTCTCAATCTCCTTTCATTGAGGAATATTTTATTTTATACACAACTTTCTTTTATACGGTGTATAAACCACTTTGACTTTTAAGTTTATTAAAAAGGAATATTTTTTTATATGAAGCCTTTACTAAACGACAAAAGGGAATGTTTTTGTCGTACGTATGCGGCGACAACGACTTCTCCGCCGTCGTGACCCTTACCTCGGGTTCGACTTGACTCGATCGTTCCTTAATCTCCTGAATAATAAACTTGAGTTAATTTCTACTTGATTAAGAACCTTTTTATTCTTCTATGGTCATAGAATTTGATGTTACACTCTGCCCACTAAAAATCATTGCAACGAGTTTGGTATAAAAATAATAGAGGATTTCTTCATATTAACATAACCCTTAAATACATATCCTTTTAATGCAAGTTTAAAACAGTCAAGGGCATATCCTTTTGAAAAAAACACAAATCATTTCAAGGGAGACTTTAATCAAGTTCATTGGAGTACCCTTAGTTACAGAAATATAAAAGAACATATACAAGTACTAAAATTCTACATGCATAGAAATATTAATAACCATTTCTTGAAACTAGGGTTTTCAGATATTAATCTTAAAAACACATACATACATAGGGTTATATATACACAATGTATATAAATAGGGCTTCTCATAAATTAAACATGGTTCACTTGAAATCTAAATCCTCTAACAATCTATCATTTATTCAGTTTAAAAAAAATGAACAAAACCTTATGGGTTTTTAGTGTTCAAGAAACTGTAAATATATATAAAAATTCGACTTCAACTATTACATGTTTGCACTTAAAACAAAGACCTGGTTCATATCTAATATTTTTCATAGACAAAGTAAAAATCAAAAAACTGATTTTCATTGAAATACATAACTAATAAAATTATATAATTACATATGTATATAAGTCTTACAAAAATATTGTACACGTTAGGACTTGTTTTAAAATACCCCTTTCAAAGGTATAATTCTTATCATAAAATACTGAATTATAAGGAAAATCCTAGAAACATAATTTTGTATGGTTTGCATGGAATATATATATATATAAAGTTATATATATACCTTTAACCATTAGGTGTATATATATATAAACTCATGTATATAAAAACATGAACCTGGAAGCATGGGTGGGGGAAAAAAACACACAGCCGTGGCACCCTTACCTTGCTGTGGAGGACACTCGGACTCAGAGAGGCCTACTGGTTAAGCTGGAGAGATCGGGAGGAGTTTGGGTACCGGAGGAGGTCCGTGAGGAGAGGGATTATATAGAGTATTTTGGTGCACCTAGGAGGTTTAGTTCCAAGTGTCGAAGTTTTAAAGATTGCAAGTGTTTATTATTTTTATACCAAGCATTCCGTAGTAATTATTAGCGGATGGAGATTTGATGCAAGTACTATGACCTGTGAAGTACAATAGTTAATGCCAAGTAGTTCTTTTCCATGTACTAGAATTTTAGAAACTCATCATTTAATACCCCTTGGGATCAAGTCTCACACATTCATCATCTTATGTGCTTAAATAATTGTTCTATGCACATAGTATGCTTGCTTAACCATGCCTGCTTTTATTCCATATTTTCCATTTTATCTGCCGTAACATGTATTTGTAAACCAATTATATAATTGTTTCCTTATTCATATTGTTCATGCATAAGACTCAACATGATAATGAACTAAAAACTAAAATTACCCAAAGTGGTATGGGACACCTTGGGTAATGAGAAATGAAAATGGTATTACCCAAAGTGGTATGAGACACCTTGGGTAATATGAGATGAAAATTAAATATTCAAAGTGGTATGGGACACCTTGAATATCTGACCCTATCAACATGTGAGAAAATGTATGGGACTACCCGGAATGGGGTCCAGTAAGAAGAAAACCCTCCTGGTTGGGGACTGGTTAAAGTAGGCCCTCCGGGTTGGAGACCGGTAAAAGTAAGCTCCTCGATGCATCGATAGTTCTCGAGATAGTCAGATTGGGTTTTTACCCTTAGGTCATTGCACAAGGCCTTGACACAGAGACCATGAGTCCTTCAGCATGCATTTCTTTGATTATGACCAACCTAGTGATTATTCCGATTAGAGGAATAACCTTGGTTATAGAACCTTACCTATGAGTATCAGATTTAAAGAAAATATACAAGACATATGATATGGAAATGTTGATGCATGTCCAGTTTCTTCTCAGGATTTTTATTACAAATGTTTCATTACATTTATCATGTCATGATGTGTTTTTTTAGATAATACACTTGTGCGCAACTCTGATAATGTTTACCACTTGTTGTTCATGCACACCTTTCTTGTTTATGGACACTTTACTTCATGCAACCCATGCCTTTTTATTATTATGCTTATCTTGTTTACTAAGTGAGTTGACGCTAAGTGTTTTAGTGCATACGTATGAAGTAATTTAACTCTGATATATCAACCTTTGTTTAGTCTCGAAGTTTTTCTTTTAAAACTTTCTAAGTATGGAAAAGTATTTTTTTTCAACGTAGTTTTCAAAAGATGTATTTAAGTATTTTCAAAAACCCCTTACTGAGTATTTCAATGCTCACCCTATGTTTTATGTTAAATTTTTACAGGTTGATAGAGCCTTTCCTAGACTTGGATGTTTGTTCCTAGCTCAGAAAGTAAAGAAGAAAAGTTGTTGTCTCTGATTCTCCAGGATCTAAATCAGAAAGTTCCTCCTGATGGGTTATGATGTGTGACTTATTTGTTTCATTTGTGCGAAATAAATTGCACACCATAACCATAGCACTGGCTCTGGTCTACTGGGGTCGGGGCGTCATAGTTGGTATCAGAGGACGGTTTAGACAACTTTAGGAGTTTGAAAAGTGTTAAATTATAATATGATTGAAATGATATAGCATTTACGGATTACCATGTTGCTTCGCCTAAGATATTTCTGTGTTCAGAATGGTTTTCCGCAGAGGAAACAAAGCAGCTATGTTGGGACGACATCAGGAGGAAGATAACCTTCCAAATCAGCAACCTGAGATGGTCGGAATCGGAACTGAATAGTTTGTTGCAGTAATGGCACAGTTGACTCAGGCTATAAACGGTGGTGGTATCCATGCACGAGATCAGCCAGATCAACCGCAGAGGAACATGTCAGTGGTGGAACATTTCATGAGGCAACATCCCCCATCATTCAGAGGATCTTCTGACCCTGTGCTAGCTGAAGGGTGGATTAAAGCACTGGAGAAGATTTTTGATGTCATGGGGTGTTCAGAACATCAAAAGGTTAGTCTTGCTGTTTACCGTTTTGAAGGTGAAGCTGATCAGTGGTGGTCGATGGTGAAAAATATAAGGGATAGTGATGAGATTGAGGATCTTCACTGGGACGAATTCAAAGGTATGTTTCTTGAGAAATATTTTCCTAAGGTGGTTCGTCTTAGGATGGAAAAACAGTTCCTAGAATTGAGGCAGGAGGATGATTCAGTGGCTGCTTATGAAGAAAAGTTCACTCGATTGGCAAGGTATGCTCCAAACATCATACGAGATCTTGATAGTAAAATAAACCATTTTTACTCAGGGTTAAAGCCAAAGTATCGAAGGGCTTTAGCTTCTCGCGAATTCAAAAGTTATGAAAAACTTGTTCGATGTGCGGAGAAGGTAGAAATGGAGTTTGCCGATGATCAGGTGTTCTATGAAAAACAACAGAATAAGAGGTCTAGTTGGTAGGCAAAGGGGAAGAATTCATCAAAGAAGCAAGGAGGTAAGAAAACCAAATATCCATCCTGTGAGAAGTGTGGTAAAATGCATCCTGGAGAATGTTTATCCAAGTCTGGTAAGTGCTTTCGGTGTGGTAAGTCTGGTCATATTGCTCGTAACTGTAAGGAAGATGATCAAGCAGGAAATGAAAAGCCAACAGTAAGATGTTTTAAGTGTAATGAAATAGGTCATTATGCAAACGAGTGTCCAACGAAGAACTCAACTGGGGAAAAGAAGTTATACTACAAGAAGAAAGGGGTGGTGAAAACCTTTGCAACAACTTCAGCAGATGTTGGTCCATCGAATGAAGTGGTATCAGATCCAGGGAGCTCAGTATTTTTCGAAGATTGACTTGAGGTCGGGGTACCATCAGTTGAAAGTAAAAGAAGCAGACGTTCCGAAGACTGCGTTCCGTACTAGATATGGCCATTATGAATTTGTAGTTATGCCTTTTGGGTTAACCAATGCACCTGCTGCATTCATGGACCTTATGAATAAAATTTTCCATGAGTTCTTGGATAAGTTTGTGTTTGTATTTTGAGGTTTGTGAAGAGGTTATGTGTGCCTTGTGATTCACAGTTGAAGAATGAGTTGTTTTTTGAGGCTCATAGTTCCCTGTTTTCAATTCATCCTGGCAGTACTAAGATGTACAGAGATCTGCGGGAGTATTACTGGTGGGATGAAAAGAGACATTGCTGATTTTACTGTGAAGTGTTTGACATGTCAACAGGTTAAAGAAGAGCAGAAGTTACCGAAAGGGATGCTTCAGCCTTTACCAGTGCCAGAGTGGAAATGGGAAAACATATCCATGGACTTTGTTGTGGGATTACCGAGGACATCTCGAGGTAATAATGCAATCTGGGTTATTGTTGATCGCTTGACCAAATCTTCTCATTTCCTTTCTATACGAGATACTTTCTCTTTTGATCAACTTTCCCGTCTGTATCTTAAAGAGATAGTCAGGTTACATGGAGTTCCTCTCTCCATTGTATCGGATCGTGATCCCAGGTTTACTTTTAAATTTTGGAAAGCTAAAAAGATTTCCTACATCATAGTATTTTTTTTATAATTTGTAGACATTAAATAAATTAAATTATATATGACATAATAATGATGCAGCGATGAAATCATTATTTGACGATTTAAATAAAATGGAAAGATAATGAAAAATCTAAATCCTACACATGTCCAAAACCAATTGGATGAGTGTATTTCGAACCCTTATCACCTTATCCACGAATTATTTCAATGTGGGACCTTTTAAAACCGAAACACATTTTCAAATAAAGTAATATTTCTTTACTTTCCAAAAGTGCCCCTCCTCTCCTCTTATAAAAGGCCCCCACCTCTACCCCATTTCACACACTTCTCAAGCCTTTGGCTCGGCCAACCCCTGCCCAATTACTCTCTCCACATCCCTCTCCTCATCCTAGAGGATTCCCTTTGGGCAGAATCCTTTCAAAGAAAGCCTTTAGGCTCAAATCAAAAGGGAGTTACACTTTTAAAGGTAATTCATTCTCTCTTGTTCAATTGTTTTATTTTGCTTCTCCAACCCTATAAACTCTTTTTATTTACTTCTTTTGTAACAACACCAGTATCTTAAATATACTAGGATGTTGTTATAATATTTATTTGAGCTACACTCTCACACAACTACATCAAATGGTTAAAGAACATACGGTTTCCGTGGATGGCGAAATTCTGCCGCCCAAAACGATGATTGTTCAATACTCATTTAACACCTTCAAGGGTGGCCATTATGATGTCAATATTTTTATATATGATATATAATATGATTATGTTTTCTTTAAGCTTCTGTATTTTTCATTTTTGGAATACCTTTATGGTTTCCATTATGGGTAAACCCGATATCTTCATTTAAGGTAGTGCGGACTACCGCCCCCTAAAAGTTATGTGATTCGTTAATGCCATATGTGGGACGTGTAAAGGATGGATTTAAAGTAATTATATATTATGTTATAATGGAATTATAATATACCTCTATATCATTATTATTTCTTTCTATTAAAGTATGAGATAGAAATGAAAGTAGAGTTCATGTGTACGTACGGCTTACCGTCTCCATGAACGGTGCATTTCATTTCTTATCCCCAAATGTAATGTACTATTAAAATTACATGTATATAATATATATATAATTAATGATATATCTAAATGATGAATATAATTATGGAATTAAAATATACATACCTCTCATTTAGTTTTAATTCCACTAATATGACAAAGAAATGAAAGTAGCGTTCATGCGTACGTACGGCTTACCGTCTCCATGAACGGTGTATTTCATTTATTACCTCTAAATGATTATGTAATATCATAAATACATGTATATGCTGGATATATATGAAACATATTATATCCAAATCGGGAATTTCATTCTGGATATAAAGAACTTTTGACCACACGAACAACATGTAATTGTAACAAGTCCACTTTCGACTTAAGAACCAAATATTGACAAAACAAACATTATTAACTTAAATGGTTACATAATGTTTATAACATGACAATAAGTGATATAAAAGGAATAATGAACTTTAAAAAGGTTCTTAATCAAGTATAAATTAACTCAAGTTTATTATTCAGGGCGTTAAAGAACGATCGAGTCAAGTCGGACCCGAGGTAAGGGACTTCGTCTCAATCTCTTTTCATTGAGGCATATTTTGTTTTATACACAACTTTCTTTTATATGGTGTATAAACTAATTTCAATTTTACTTTTATACAAAAGGAATCTTTTTCTACGAAGTGTTTTACTAAACGACAAAAAGGAATGTTTTTTTTAACGTACGCGGTGACAACGACCTTTTCCGCCGCCGCGAGTATTATTTGATCTTTGGCTTTCTCAACAAGCCGTAATGTTTTTAGAATAAAATAAATACCATATACTCTTTTATGTATTTTGGTATTGAAAATGGTTTTGAAAAAGGATTCTATTATGTCAATATATTTATGATATATTGTGATTGAAATGTGTAAATGTTATCATTCCTTTATATTGGTTTTATGTTTTATGATTTTATACTGGTACTTGGACATTTTAACGGGTGGTTACGTTATAAACCATATGATGGGTGGTGCCGTGAATACCAGGACGGGTGGTTACGTTATAACCTCCAATGCATTGGGTATGGAAGTCGGCCGTATGGCTATTCCATTAAGTATGTATGGAAATTGGCCGTATGGCTATTCCATTAAGTGTTATGTGTGGAAGTCAACCGTATGGTTATTCCACTTAAGTATGTTTATGTCCCAAGTTACCTTTATATATTCTATGTGTTCTTTATATGGGTTTTATGGTAATCCTTTGGTTACAAAAAGGTAAGTAATGATACTTTATTCAGTGAAGATTTTTTTTTACTACTTCATGAAGGTGAAGGTATTACTTTGATATAGTATACATGGTTTACTTGATGTTTGAAAAACTAACAGTTTTCAAAACATCCAAAATGGATTGATGAGAGAGAATAGGGTCTCTCATCACATGAAAATAAAAGTTACAGTAAGTTTAATATAAAATATCATCCCAACAACAAGAAAGATGATCTTTAAAAGTAATGACATAAAAGAGTGTACTTAAAAAGAAAGAGAGGAGTAAGATCCCTTACCTCGGGTCCGACTTGACTCGATCGTTCTTTAATCTCCTGAATAATAAACTTGAGTTAATTTCTAATTCCTTAATAACCTTTTTCAAGTTCATTATTACTTTTATACCACTTATTACCATTTCATAAACATTATGTAATCATTTAAGTTAATAATATTTGTTTTGCCGATATTTGGTTCTTAAGTCGAAAGTGGACTTCTTACAATTACATGTTGTTCGTGTGGCCAAATGTTTATTATATCCAGAATTGTATTCATTATTTAGATATAATATATGTAATATATATCGAGTACATGCATGCATTTATAACATTACATAATCATTTAGATGTAAGAAATGAAATGCACCGTTCATGGAGACGGTAATCCGTACGTACGCATGAACGCTACTTTCATTTCTATTTCGTATTTTATAGAATGGAATCATAATGATATAAAGGAATATTATATTTCCAGTATAATATCATATATAATATCATAGTTCCATCCTTTATACGTCCCACATATGGTATTTAACGAATCAAATCACTTTGAGGGGGCGGTAGTCCGCACTTCCTTAAATGAAGATATCGGGTTTACCCATAATGGAAACCATAAAGGTATGCCCAAAATGAATGAAACAGAAGCTTAAGGTAACATTAACATATTATATATCATATATAAAAATAGTGACATCATAATGGCCACCTTTGAAGGTGTTAAATGAGTATTGAACAATCATCGTTTCGGGAGGCAGAATTTCACCATCCACGGAAACCGTATGTTCTTTAACCATTTGATGTAGTTGTGTGAGAGTGTAGCTCGAATAAATCTTATAACAACATCCTAGTATATTGAAGATACTAGTGTTGTTACAAAAGAAGTAAATAAAAAGATTTTAGGGGGTTGGAGAAGCAAAATAAAACAAATGAACATGAGAGAATGAATTACCTTTAAAAGTGTAACTCCTTTTGATTTGAGCCTAAAGGCTTCCTTTGAAAGGATTCTGCCCAAAGGGAATCCTCTAGGATGAGGAGAGGGATGTGGAGAGAGTAAATGGGCAGGGGTTGGCCGAGCCAAAGGCTTGAGGAGTGTGTTAAATGAGGTAGAGGTGGGGGCCTTTTATAAGAGGAGAGGAGGGGTACTTTTGGAAAGTAAAGAAATATTACTTTATTTGAAAATGTTTTTCGGTTTCAAAAGGTCCCACATTGATATAATTCGTGGTTAAGGTGATAAGCGGGAATTAATTATTAAATTAATTAATGTGACTTATATGTTTTGAATTTTGTAAAATAGACTTCATTTTTGAATTTGTAATATCAAATATAGCTTAGGGTGAATTTTTGGTAATTTTCTGAAAAACTTCAATTTTTGATGAATAGTGAAACCACTAAGTGGTACATATAAAGACTGATTTTCCGTTTAAATGAAATTTTTCCATCATTGTGTTTTGAATTTCAAAAATCCGACATACATGGTTGTCATTAAGAAGTAAAATGTGGTTCAATGAGATTGTAATAATTTTTTGGTGAATAGTAACTTATTAAGTTCTTAATCGCGATTAGTGGTAATTAGTGTAGTTTAAGGTATAAATAATGCTTTAATAATATGAAATGACCTAGACACATGTCCCAACCATATTGGTTGTGTCATTGCCGACCAAGACAAGCCATGGGTCAACTTGGGGACCCCATGGAGACATTTTGGTTGGGAAATGACATAAATAACTTTTTATTTAATGTAAAAGTAAAAATGACACAAACATAATATGTTTTACGAAAAAATTTTTTACATGGGGTTATAAAGATCAGATTTTTGATTATAAATAGTCATTGGAAAGCTAAAAATATTTCCTACATCATAGTATTTTTTTTATGATTTTTAGACATTAAATAAATTAAATCATTTATGACATAATAATGATGCAGTGATGACATCATTATTTGACGATTTAAATAAAATGGAAAGATAATGTAAAATCTATGAACTAAACATGGCCAAAACCAATTGGATGAGTGGATTTCGAACCCTTATCACCTTATACACGAATTATATCAATGTGGGACCTTTTAAAACCGAAACACATTTTCAAATAAAGTAACAATTCTTTACTTTCCAAAAGTGCCCCTCCTCTCCTCTTATAAAAGGCCCCCACCTCTACCTCATTTCACACACTCCTCAAGCCTTTGTCTCGGCCAAACCCTACCCATTTACTCTCTCCACATCCCTCTCCTAATCCTAGAGGATTCCACTTGGGCATAATCCTTTCAAAGTAAGCCTTTAGGCTCAAATAAAAAGGAGTTACACTTTTAAAGGTAATTCATTCTCTCATGTTCATTTGTTTTATTTTGCTTCTCCGACCCCCTAAAATCTATTTATTTACTTCTTTTGTAACAACACCAGTATCTTCAATATACTAAGATGTTTTTATAAGATTTATTTGAGCTACACTCTCACACAACTACATCAAATGGTTAAAGAACATACGGTTTCCGTGGATGGCGAAATTCTGCCTCCCGAAACGATGATTGTTTAAATACTCATTTAACACCTTCAAAGGTGGCCATTATGATGTCACCATTTTTATATATGATATATAATATGTTTATGTTTTCATTAAGCTTCTGTTTTTATCATTTTGGGCATACTTTTATGGTTTCCATTATGGGTAAACAGGATATCTTCATTTTAGGAAGTGCGGACTACCGCCCCCTGAAAGTGATTTGATTCGTTAATACCATATGTGGGATGTGTAAAGGATAAAGTTAATGATATTATATATTTTATTATACTGGAATTATAATATAATATTATATCATTATGAATCCATTCCAGAAAATACAAAATAGAAATGGAAGTAGCATTCATGCGTACGTACGACTTACCATCTCCATGAACGGTGCATTTCATTTCTTAACTCTAAATGTGATGTAATATTATAAATACATGTATATGCTGAATATATATGATATATATGTTATCCAAATCATTAATATTATTCTGGATATAATGAACCTTTGACCAAATTAACAACATGTAAGTGTAAGAAGTCTATTTTTGACTTAAGAACCAAATACTGACAAAATGAACACTATTAACTTAAATGATTACATGATGGTATAAAAGGAATAATGAACTTGAAAAAGGTTCATAAGAAAGTAGATATTAACTCAAGTTTATTATTCAGGAGATTAAAGAACGGTCGGGCCAAGTCGGATACGAGGTATGGGACTTCGTCTCAATCTCCTTTCATTGAGGCATATTTTATTTTATACACAACTTTCTTTTATACGGTGTATAAACCCCTTTCACTTTTACGTTTATTCAAATGGAATATTTTTTATACGAAGCGTTTACTAAACGACAAAAGGGAATGTTCTTGTCATACGTATGCGGCGACAACGACTTCTCCGCCGTCGTGACCGTTATTTGAGTTTCGGCTTCCTCTACAAGTCATACCATCTTTTTAAAAGAAAAATAAATACCATGTTTTACTTTTCTTTTATTTTGGTATTGAAAATGGTTTTCATAATGTTTTTATATCAATGTACCGTATTGATATCTCGTGATTGAAATGTGGAAATTTTATGTTTCCTTTATGCATGTTTTATGTGATATGATTATGTTATGGTTCTTGGGAATTATTATGAAGACGGGTGGTTCCGTGATAAACTAAGGGCGGGTGAGCCCGTTATAGCTCTCCAATGCATTGGGTAACGCGAAGGAGTGAAACGTTAAGGTTTCTCCGAAGAGATTTTAGGGAATATACTGTGATGGGTATTCCAAACGTAACCAAGAGGGTTACTCCCTACGTAAAAATGTTATGAATGCCTCAAGTTACCTTTATGTCTTATGATTTCTATGATTTATTCATGATGTTATGAGGTATGTTAAAGTGCATATGTTTTATGAGTAATGTATGATTTCATTCTTATGTATATATGAACTCATGTTTCCTTTCCATGTTTTTTTATAACCCATACTGAGTTTTTATGCTCATCCCAAGTTTTTGAAATTTTTTTCACAGGTCAAGGGAAAGGTACATGATAAGATGATAGAGTCAAGGATGTGTCAAGAAATAATCCATGTTTTATTTTTAAATGTGTTTCCATTGATGGGAATGAAGAATAAAACTTGCATTACATTCCACATATAAACAAAGTGGTTACAGAAAGATAGTATTCTTCATTCCCATCAATGGAAACACGTTTAAAATAAAACATGGATTATTTCTTGACACATCCTTGACTCTATCATCTTATCATGTACCTTTCCCTTGACCTGTGAAAAACATTTCAAAAACTTGGGATGATCATAAAAACTCAGTATGGGTTAAAAAAAACACGGAAAGGAAACATGGGTTCATACATACATAAGAATGAAATCATACTTTACCCATAAAACATAGGCACTTTAACATACCTCATAAAATCACGAATAAATCATAGAAATCATAAGACATAAAGGTAACTTGAGGCATTCATAACATTCTTACGTAGGGAGTAACCCTCTTGGTTACGTATGGAATACCCATCACAGTATATTCCCTAAAATCTCTTCGGAGAAACCTTAACGTTTCACTCCTTCGCCTTACCCAATGCATTGGAGAGCTATAACGGGCTCACCCGCCCTTAGTTTATCACGGAACCACCCGTCTTCATAATAGTTCCCAAGAACCATAACATAATCATATCACATAAAACATGCATAAAGGAAACATAACATTTCCACATTTCAATCATGAGATATCAATACAACACATTGAAATAATAAAAAAATTATGAAAACCATTTTCAATACCAAAGTAAAACATGGTATTTATTTTTCTTTTAAAAAAAAGGTATGGCTTGAAGAGGAAGCCGAAACTCAAATAACAGTTACGACGGCGGAGAAGTCGTTGTCGCCGCATACGTACGACAAAAACATTCCCTTTTGTCGTTTAGTAAATGCTTCGTATAAAAAAGATTCCTTTTGAATAAACGTAAAAGTCAAAGGGGTTTATACACCGTATAAAAGAAAGTTGTGTATAAAATAAAATATGCCTCAATGATAGGAGATTGAGACGAAGTCCTTTACCTCGGGTCCGACATGACTCGATCGTTCTTTAACGTCCTGAATAATAAACTTGAGTTAATTTATACTTGATTAAGAACCTTTTTAAATTTCATTATTCCTTTTATATCACTTATTGCCGTGTTATAAACATTATGTAACCATTTAAGTTAATAATGTTTGTTTTGTCAATATTTGGTTCTTAAGTCGAAAGTTGACTTCTTACAATTACATGTTGTTCGTGTGGTCAAACGTTCTTTATATCCAGAATGAAATTCATGATTTGGATATCATATATATCATATATATCCAGAATATACATGTATTTATAATATTACATAATCATTTAGAGGTAAGAAATGAAATGCACCGTTCATGGAGACGGTAAGCCGTACGTACGCATGAACGCTACTTTCATTTCTTTGTCATATTAATGGAATTAAAACTAAATGAGAGGTATGTATATTTTAATTCCAGAATTATATTCATCATTTAGATATATCATTAATTATATATATCCATTATATACATGTACTTTTAATAGTACATTACATTTGGGGATAAGAAATGAAATGCACCGTTCATGGAGACGGTAAGCCGTACGTACGCATGAACGCTACTTTCATTTCTATCTCATACTTTAATGGAAATAAATAATAATGATATATAATTATATTATAATTCCAGTATAACATAATATATAATAACTTTAAATCCATCCTTTACACGTCCCACATATGGCCTTAACGAATCACATCACTTTGAGGGGGCGGTAGTCCGCACTTCCTTAAATGAAGATATCGTGTTCACCCATAATGGAAACCATAAAGGTATGCCCAAAATGAAAAAACAGAAGCTTAAGGAAAACATAAACATATTATATATCATATATAAAAATAGTGACATCATAATGGCCACCTTTGAAGGTGTTAAATGAGTATTGAACAATCATCGTTTCGGGAGGCAGAATTTCGCCATCCACGGAAACCGTATGTTCTTTAACCATTTGATGTAGTTGTGTGAGTGTGTAGCTCAAATATATCTTATAAAAACATTCTAGTATATTTAATATTCTGGTGTTGTTACAAAATAAGTAAATAAAAAGAGTTTAGGGGGTTGGAGAAACAAAATAAAACAAATGAACATGAGAGAATGAATTACCTTTAAAAGTGTAACTCCTTTTGATTTGATCCTAAAGGCTTCCTTTGTAAGGATTACTCCCAAAGGGAATCCTCTAGGATGAGGAGAGGGATGTGGAGAGAGTAAATGGGCAGGGGTTGGCCGAGCCAAAGGCTTGAGGAGTGTGTGAAATGAGGTAGAGGTGGGGGCCTTTTATAAGAAGAGAGGAGGGACACTTTTGGAAAGTAAAGAAATATTACTTTATTTGAAAATTTGTTTCGGTTTTAAAAGGTCCCACATTGATATAATTCGTGGATAAGGTGATAAGGGTTCAAAATCCACTCATCCAATTGGTTTTGGCCATGTGTAGTTCATATATTTTACATTGTCTTTCCATTTTATTTAAATCGTCAAATAATGATGTCATCGCTGCATCATGATTATGTCATTAATAATTTAATTTATTTAATGTCTAAAAATCATAAAAAAAATACTATGATGTAGGAAATATTTTTATATTTCCAATTACTATTTATAATCAAATATATGATCTTTATAACCCCATGTAGAAATTGTTTTCGTAAAACATATTATGTTTGTGTCATTTTTACTTTTACATTAAATAAAAAGTTATTTATGTCATTTTCCAACCAAAATGTCTCCATGGGGTCCCCAAGTTGACCCATGGCTTGTCTTGGTCGGACATGACACAACCAATAAGGTTGGGACATGTGTCTAGGTCATTTCATATTATTAAAGCATTATTTATACCTTAAACTACACTAATCACCACTAATCGCGATTAAAAACATAATAAGTTACTATTCACCAAAAAATTATTTTAATCTCATTGAACCACATTTTACTTCTTAATGACAACCATGTATGTCGGATTTTCAAAATTAAATACACAGTAGTGGTAAACTTTCATTTAACTGAAAAATCAGTTTGCTTGATTACCACTTAGTGGTTTCACTATTCATCAAAAATTGAAGTTTTTCAAAAAATTACCAAAAATTCACCCTAAGCTATATTTGATATTCCGAATTCAAAAATGAAGTCTATTTTACAAAATTAAAATCATATAAGTCACATTAATTAATTTAATAATTAATTCCGGCTGCCAGAGCAAATAGCGTGTTTTTACTTCCTCTGCGGTTGTTCTGGCTGATCTCGTGCATGGATACCACCGCCATTTATCGCTTGAGTCAACTGCGCCATTACTGCAACAAACTGTTCAGTTCCAATTCCGACCATTTCTGGATGCTGATTCGGAAGGTTATTTCCTTCTTTATGCCTTCCTAGCACTGCTTCCCTGTTTCCTCTGCGGAAAACCATTCTGAACAAACATGTCTTAGATGAAGCAACATGGTAATCTTTAAATGCTATATCATTTCGAAAAAAAATATTTTTGGATAATAATTTAATAGAATTTTAACTTCTAAAGTTATCTAAACCGACCTTTGATACCAACTATAAGGCCCCAGCCTTAAACCTTACTTAATCTTGAGTTATTACAAGATTACACATTGAGGAACTTTTCGGGTTTAGAGTTTTAGAGAATTAGATCATAAAACTCACATTACATTCCACATATAAACAAAGTGGTTACATAGAGATAGTATTCTTCATTCCCATCAATGGAAACACATTTAAAATAAAACATGGATTATTTCTTGACACATCTTTGACTCTATCATCTTATCATGTACCTTTCCCTTGACCTGTGAAAAACATTTCAAAAACATGGGATGAGCATAAAAACTCAGTATGGGTTATAAAAAAAACATGGAAAGGAAACATGAGTTCATATATACATAAGAATGAAATCATAATTTACCCATAAAACATAGGCACTTTAACATACCTCATAAAATCATGAATAAATCATAGAAATCATAAGCCATAAAGGTAACTTGAGGCATTCATAACATTATTACGTAGGGAGTAACCCTCTTGGTTACGTTTGGAATACCCATCATAGTATATTCCCTAAAATCTCTTCGGAGAAACCTTAACATTTCACTCCTTCGCGTTACCCAATGCATTGGAGAGCTATAACGGGCTCACCAGCCCTTAGTTTATCACAGAACCACCCGTCTTCATAATAATGCCCAAGAACCATAACATAATAATATCACATAAAACATGCATACAGAAAACATAACATTTCCACATTTCAATCACGAGATATCAATACAACAAATTGATATAATAAAAACATTATGAAAACCATTTTCAATACCAAATTAAAACATGGTATTTATTTTTCTTTAAAAAAAAAAAGAAGGTATGGCTTGTAGAGGAAGCCGAAACTCAAATAACGGTTACGACGGTGGAGAAGTCGTTGTCGCCGCATACGTACGACAAAAACATTCCCTTTTGTCGTTTAGTAAATGCTTCGTATAAAAAAGATTCATTTTGAATAAATGTAAAAGTAAAAGGGGTTTATACACCGTATAAAATAAAGTTGTGTATAAAATAAAATATGCCTCAATGAAAGGAGATTGAGACGAAGTCCCATACCTCGTATCTGACTTGACCCGACCATTCTTTAATCTCCTGAATAATAAACTGGAGTTAATCTCTACTTGCTTATGAATCTTTTTTCAAGTTCACTATTACTTTTATACCATGTTATGAACATCATGTAATCAGTTAAGTTAATAATGTTCATTTTGTCGGTATTTGGTTCTTAAGTCAAAAATAGACTTCTTACACTTACATGTTGTTAATTTGGTCAAAGGTTCATTATATCCAGAATGGTATTCATGATGTAGATATCATATATGTAATATATATCCAGTACATACTTGCATTTATAATATTACATAATCATTTAGAGATAAGAAATGAAATGCACCGTTCATGGAGACGGTAAGCCGTACGTACGCATGAACGCTACTTTCATTTCTATTTCGTATTTTATAGAATGGAATCATAATGATATAAAAGGAATATTATAATTCCAGTATAATATCATATATAATATCATAGTTCCATCCTTTATATGTCCCACATATGGTGTTTAACGAATCAAATCACTTTGAGGGGGCGGTAGTCCGCACTTCCTAAAATGAAGATATCGTGTTTACCCATAATGGAAACCATAAAGGTATGCCCAAAATGAAAAAAACAGAAGCTTAAGGAAAACATAAACATATTATATATCATATATAAAAATAGTGACATCATAATGGCCACCTTTGAAGGTGTTAAATGAGTGTTGAACAATCATCGTTTCGGGAGGCAGAATTTCGCCATCCACGGAAACCGTATGTTCTTTAACCATTTGATGTAGTTGTGTGAGAGTGTAGCTCAAATAAATATTATAAAAACATCCTTGTATATTTAATATACTGGTGTTGTTACAAAATAAGTAAATAAAAAGAGTTTAGGGGGTTGGAGAAGCAAAATAAAACAAATGAACATGAGAGAATGAATTACCTTTAAAAGTGTATCTCCTTTTGATTTGAGTCTAAAGGCTTCCTTTGATAGGATTCTGCCCAAAGGGAATCCTCTAGGATGAGTAGAGGGATTTGGATAGAGTAAATGGGCAGGGGTTGGCCGAGCCAAAGGCTCGAGTAGTGTGTGAAATGAGGTAGAGGTGGGGGCCTTTTATAAGAGGAGAGGAGGGACACTTTTGGAAAGTAAAGAAATATTACTTTATTTGAAACTTTGTTTCGGTTTTAAAAGGTCCCACATTGATATAATTCGTGGATAAGATGATAAGGCTTAGAAATCCACTCATACAATTGGTTTTTGCCATGTGTAGTTCATAGATGTTACATTATCTTTCCATTTTATTTAAATCGTCAAATAATGATGTCATCGCTGCATCATTATTATGTCATAAATAATTTAATTTATTTATTGTCTAAAAATCATAAAAAAATACTATGATGTAGGAAATTTTTTTAGCTTTCCAATGACTATTTATAATCAAAAATCGGATCTTTATAACCCCATGTAAAAATTGTTTTTGTAAAACATCTCTTGTTTGTGTCATTTTTACATTAACATTTAATAAAAAGTTATTTATGTCATTTCCAAATCAAAGTGTCTCCATGGGGTCCCCAAGTTGACCCATGGCTTGTCTTGGTCGGCCATGACACAACCAATAAGGTTGGGACATGTGTCTAGGTCATTTCATATTATTAAAGCATTATTTATACCTTAATCTATACTAATTACCACTAATCGTGATTAAAAACTTAATAAGTTACTATTCACCAAAAAATTATTTTAATCTCATTGAACCACATTTTACTTATTAATGACAACCATGTATGTCGGATTTTCAAAATTCAATACACATTAGTGGTAAACTTTCATTTAACTGAAAAATCAGTTTGCTTGATTACCACTTAGTGGTTTCACTATTCATCAAAAATTGAAGTTTTTCAGAAAATTACCAAAAATTCACCCTAAGCTATATTTGATATTCCGAATTCAAAAATGAAGTCTATTTTACAAAATTCAAATCATATAAGTCACATTAATTAATTTAATAATTAATTCCCGCTGCCAGAGCAAATAGCGTGTTTTTACAAAACAATAAGTATCAAAAGATTGACACCAGTTTAAGTCTAATTTCAAAGTGAAATTGATTCCAATGACCACCATTAGATAAAATGGTAAAAATATATTCTAATTTCACTTCAAAACAAATTCAAAACATAATCTAATCATATAAATAAATTAGATTAAAAAGCAGTTTTGATGTAAAATGCAGTATTTTTCACTATTCATTAAAAAATGAACATTGTCAGAAAAATACCAAAAATTCACACAAGGTAAATTTTGATGTCCCAATAATAAAGGATAAGTTTATTTTGACAAACACAGTTTATAAAATTGTCAAAATATAGATTCAAAAATGGTTTTCCATCAAAAGGCACTAAAACAATCTTTTAAGAATGTTAGTGTATTCCATGCATAAGATTGTATTTATTTTCATTTTAAGCCTCTATAACACTATCTTAATCATTAATAGACATAGATAAAAATATCTATTATTCATTACTTACTTGGGATGTTACATCCTTCCCCCCTTTAGAAAATTGCGTCCCTGCAATTTATTTACTTATCAAATAAATGGGGGTACTTATCCCTCATTGCATTTTCAGATTCCCATGTTGCCTCTTCAATCATGTGGTTTTTCCACAAAAACTTTACCTGATGAATCACCTTATTCCGTAACACTTTCTCCCTGTGGTCAAGAATCTGGACCGGTTGTTCCTCATAAGATAGGTTCTTTTCCAGTTGAACTACCTCTGGACTCAAAACATGAGATGGATCTGGCATATACTTTCTCAACATCGAAATGTGAAAAACATTGTGTACCTGAGATAAACTCGGAGGTAAAGCCACTCGGTATGCAACTGATCCAACTCTCTCCAGAATTTCGTATGGTCTAATGAACCTTGGACTCAACTTTCCTTTCTTACCAAATATCATCACACTTTTCCAAGGAGAAACCTTGAGAAAAACATGATCACCTACCTCGAAAGATAGATCCTTCCTCCGGTTATCCGCATAACTCTTCTGCCTGCTCTGAGCTGTTCTCCTGTGTTTCTGAATCAGCTGAATAATAGACTTGAGTTAATCTCTACTTTATTAAGAACCTTTTTCAAGTTCATTATTCCTTTTATACCATTTTATGGACATCATGTAATCATTTAAGTTAAAAATGTTCAATTTGTCTGTATTTGGTTCTTAAGTCAAAAATAGACTTCTTACACTTACATGTTGTTAATTTGGTCAAAGTTTCGTTATATCCAGAATGATATTAATGATTTGGATAACATATACATCATATATATTCAGCATATACATGTATTTATAATATTACATCACATTTAGAGGTGAGAAATGAAATGCACCGTTCAGGGAGACGGTAAGCCGTACGTACGCATGAACGCTACTTCCATTTCTATTTCGTATTTTATGGAATGGAATCATAATTATATAAGAGTATATTATAATTCCAGTATAATAACATATATAATATCATTAACTGTATCCTTTACACATCCCACATATGGTATTAACGAATCAAATCACTTTCAGGGGGCGGTAGTCCGCACTTCCTAAAATGAAGATATTGTGTTTACCCATAATGGAAACCATAAAGTTATGCCCAAAATGAAAAAAAAAAACAGAAGCTTAAGGAAAACATAAACATATCATATATCATATATAAAAATAGTGACATCATAATGGCCACCTTTGAAGGTGTTAAATGAGTATTGAACAATCATCGTTTCGGGAGGCAGAATTTCGCCATCCACGGAAACCGTTTGTTCTTTAACCATTTGATGTAGTTGTGTGAGAGTGTAGCTCGAATAAATCTTATAAAAACATCCTAGTATATTGAAGATACTGGTGTTGTTACAAAATAAGTAAATAAAAAGAGTTTAGGGGGTTAGAGAAACAAAATAAAACAAATGAACATGAGAGAATGAATTACCTTTAAAAGTGCAACTCCTTTTGATTTGAGCCTAAAGGCTTCCTTTGTAAGGATTCTTCCCAAAGGGAATCCTCTAGGATGAGGAGAGGGATGCGGAGAGAGTAAATGGGCAGGGGTTGGCCGAGCCAAAGGCTTGAAGAGTGTGTGAAATGAGGTAGAGGTGGGGGACTTTTATAAGAGGAGAGGAGGGGCACTTTTGGAAAGTAAAGAAATATTACTTTATTTGAAAATGTGTTCCGGTTTCAAAAGGTCCCACATTGATATAATTCGTGGATAAGGTGATTAGGTTTCGAAATCCACCCATCCAATAAGTTTTGGACATAAGACATAAAGGTAACTTGAGGCATTCATAACATTCTTACGTGGGGAGTAACCCTCTTGGTTACATTTGGAATACCCATCACAATATATTCCCTAAATCTCTTCGGAGAAACCTTAACGTTTCACTCCTTCGCGTTACCCAATGCATTGGAGAGCTATATCGGGCTCACCCGCCCTTAGTTTATCACGGAACCACCCGTTCTTCATAACAATGCCCAAGAACCATAACATAATCGTATCACATAAACATGAATAAAGGAAACATAACATTTCCACATTTCAATCACAATATAACATTTTAGGATATTGAAATAATGAATCCATTCAAAAAGAAACCATTTCCAAAACCATTTAAAACATTTAATAAAGAGATTTTTGAATCAAAGTGTCCCATACCACCTTGAGGCTTTTAACATTTTAAACCATTAATATCCATATAAATAAATCCTTAAAAACCATTTTTAAAACATGGATATTAATAAGAACAAATAATTAAAACATTTAAAACGATATTTTGGTTAAAGGGGTTTTACCAAAATTAGAGACACTTGAATACAATAATCGAGGAATAACATTTAGTCAGAACTTTATAATATCATGAGAATAAAAGGATTCATGATATAATACTCCAAAGGACAGTATATACACCATATAAGAGTGAATTGGTGCATAACAACAATGAACCCTCAATAGAAATGTCAAATGTGATGAAATCCCTTATAAAGAAGGTATCCTTAAATTAAGGACAAATCAATCTCAAAATATGTGTGAAAAATATAAATACACCCAATATGAGTGGATATTAAGTGTAAAACAATAAAAGGTCATTCACACATATTCAATGGATGACATATTCAATGAATACATGTTGAACCCAAAGAAATCAAAATTGGGTTAAGAAGTTCCCTTGACAGCCTAACGGCGTCACATCAAAATGAGTTGATGAGAGATAAAAAGTGTATCTCATCACTTGGACATAAAATTTACATCAATAAGGATATATGAGAACATATCCCAATATAAAAATATTTAAATTAAAAGACCCAACAAAAGAAGTCTTTTAAAAAAGAGGAGGGTGAAAGGTTCCCTTACCGACTTGGGTATCTTTCAAAACATACACCCCATGAAAGAAGGACAATAGATCATTGATGTAAATACTCATAAACGAAAGTATATTACACAAAGATTATAATAATGGGCAGTACATACACCACTCAATGGAATTTGTGGCAAATGTAGCATAAATCTCACGGGAATAAAAGTGAGATGAAAAATCCCTTACGAAAACTCGGCAGCCTAACGACGCCACATAAAACTTCCGAATATGGATTGATGAGATCAAATAGAGTATCCCATAATATTACAATAGAATTTACAGAAAGTGGAATATAAAAGAAAATCCCCCAACATTGCAAGGAGGAGTTTAAAATAAGTGACATAAAGGAGAGTACTTAAAAAGAAAGAGAGAGGTTAGATCTCTTACGAAAGTTCGGCAGCCTAACGGCGCCACTCAAAACTTCCAAAATGGATTGATGAGAGAGAATAGGGTATCTCATCAGATGAAAATAAAAATTACAGTAAATTTAATATAAAAGAACATCCCAATCATAAGAAAGATGAGCTTAAAATAAATGATATAAAAGAGTGCACTTAAAAAGAAAGAGAGTTGTAGGATCCCTTACCTCGGGTACGACTTGACTCGATCGTTCTTTAACCTCCTGAATAATAAACTTGAGTTAATTTCTACTTGATTAAGAACCCTTTTTCAAGCTTATTATTCCTTTTATATCACTTATTTCCATGTCATAAACATTATGTAATCATTTAAGTTAATAATATTTGTTTTGCCGATATTTGGTTCTTAAGTCGAAAGTGGACTTCTTACAATTACATGTTGTTCGTGTGGCCAAATGTTTATTATATCCAGAATTGTATTCATTATGTAGATATCATATATGTCATATATATCCAGTACATGCATGAATATATAACATTACATAATCATTTAGAGGTAAGAAATGAAATGCACCGTTCATGGAGACGGTAAGCCGTACGTACGCATGAACGCTACTTTCATTTCTATTTCGTATTTTATCGAATGGAATGATATAAAGGTATATTATAATTCCAGTATAATTTCATATATAATATCATATTTCCATCCTTTATACATCCCACATATGGTATTTAACGAATCAAATCACTTTGAGGGGGCGGTAGTCCGCACTTCCTTAAATGAAGATATCGCGTATACCCATAATGGAAGCCATAAAGGTAAGACAAAAATGAAAAATACAGAAGCATAAATAAAACATAAACATATTATATATCATATATAAAAATATGTACATCATAATGGCCGCATTTGAAGGTGTTAAATGAGTATTGAACAATCATCGTTTCGGGAGGCAGAATTTCACCATCCACAGAAACCATATGTTCTTTAACCATTTGATGTAGTTGTGTGAGAGTGTAGCTCGAATAAATCTTATAACAACATCCTAGTATATTGAAGATACTGGTGTTGTTACAATAGAAGTAAATAAAAAGAGTTTAGGGGGTTGGAGAAGCAAAATAAAACAAATGAACATGAGAGAATGAATTACCTTTAAAAGTGTAACTCCTTTTGATTTGAGCCTAAAGGCTTCCTTTGAAAGGATTCTTCCCAAAGGGAATACTCTATGATGAGGAGGGTGATTTTTATAGAGTAAATGGGCAGGGGTTGGCCGAGCCAAAGGCTTGAGGTTTGTGTTAAATGAGGTAGAGGTGGGGGCCTTTTATAAGAGGAGAGGAGGGGTACTTTTGGAAAGTAAAGAAATATTACTTTATTTGAAAATGTGTTTCGGTTTCAAAAGGTCCCACATTGATATAATTAGTGTATAAGGTGATAAGGCTTCGAAATCCACTCATCCAATAAGTTTTGGACATGTGTAGTTCATAGATTTTACATTATCTTTCCATTTTATTTAAATCGTCAAATAATGATGTCATCGCTGCATCATTATTATGTCATAAATAATTTAATTTATTTAATGTCTAAAAATTATAAAAAATTACTATGATGTAGGAAATCTTTTTAGATTTCCAATGAATATTTATAATGAAAAAGATGACTTGTATAACCCCACAAACTATAAGGCCCCAGCCTTAAACCTTACTTAATCTTGAGTTATTACAAGATTACACATTGAGGATCTTTTCGGGTTTAGAGTTTTAGAGAATTAGATCATAAAACTTGCATTACATTCCATATATAAACAAAGTGGTTACATAAAGATAGTATTATTCATTCCCATCAATGGAAAAACATTTAAAATAAGACATGGATTATTTCTTGACACATCCTTGACTCTATCATCTTATCTTGTACCTTTCCCTTGACCTGTGAAAAACATTTCAAAAACTTGGGATGAGCATAAAAACTCAGTATGTGTTATAAAAAAAAGACATGGAAAGGAAACATGAGTTCATATATACATAAGAATGAAATCATACTTTACCCATAAAACATAGGCACTTTAACATACCTCATAAAATCATGAATAAATCATAGAAATCATAAGACATAAAGGTAACTTGAGGCATTCATAACATTCTTACATAGGGAGTAACCCTCTTGGTTACGTTTGGAATACCCATCACAGTATATTCCCTAAAATCTATTCGGAGAAACCTTAACGTTTCACTCCTTCGCGTTACCCAATGCATTGGAGAGCTATATCGGGCTCACCCGCCCTTAGTTTATCACGGAACCACCCGTCTTCATAATAATGCCCAAGAACCATAACATAATCGTATCGCATGAAACATGCATAAAGGAAACATAACATTTCCACATTACAATCACTAGATATCAATACAACACAAAAACATTGTGAAAACCATTTTCCATACCAAAATAAAAGAAAATTAAAACATGGTATTTATTTTTCTTTTAAAAAAGAAGGTATGGCTTGTAGAGGAAGCCGAAACACAAATAACGGTCACGACGGCGGAGAAGTCGTTTTCACCGCATACGTACGACAAAAACATTCCCTTTTGTCGTTTAGTAAACGCTTCGTATAAAAAAGATTCCTTTTGAATAAATGTAAAAGTCAAAGGGGTTTATACACCATATAAAAGAAAGTTGTGTATAAAATAAAATATGCCTCAATGAAAGGAGATTGAGACGAAGTCCCATACCTCGTATCCGACTTGACCCGACCGTTCTTTAATCTCCTGAATAATAAACATGAGTTAATCTCTACTTGCTTAAGAACCTTTTTCAAGTTCATTATTCCTTTTATACCATGTTATGGACATCATGTAATCATTTAAGTTAATAATGTTCATTTTGTCGGTATTTGGTTCTTAAGTCAAAAATAGACTTCTTACACTTACATGTTGTTTATTTGGTCAAAGATTCATTATATCCAGAATGAAATTCCCGATTTGGATATAATATGTATCATATATATCCATAAAATACATGTATTTATAATATTACATAATCATTTAGAGGTAAAAAATGGAATGCACCGTTCATGGAGACGGTAAGCCGTACGTACGCATGAACACTACTTTCATTTCTTTGTCATATTAGTGGAATTAAAACTAAATGAGAGGTATGTATATTTTAATTCCAGAATTATATTCATAATTTAGATATATCATTAATTATATATATACATTATATACATGTAATTTTAATAGTACATTACATTTGGGGATAAGAAATGAAATGCACCGTTCATGGAGACGGTAAGCCGTACGTACACATGAACGCTACTTTCATTTCTATCTCATACTTTAATGGAAAGAAATAATAATGATATAGAGGTATATTATAATTTCAGTATAACATCATATATAATAACTTTAAATCCATCCTTTACACGTCCCACATATGGCATTAACGAATCACATCACTTTTAGGGGGCGGTAGTCCGCACTTCCTTAAATGAAGATATCGTGTTTACCCATAATGGAAACCATAAAGGTATGCCAAAAATGAAAAATACAGAAGCTTAAAGAAAACATAAACATATTATATATCATATATAAAAATAGTGACATCATAATGGCCACCCTTGAAGGTGTTAAATGAGTATTGAACAATCATCTTTTCGGGAGGCAGAATTTCACCATCCACGGAAACCGTATGTTCTTTAACCATTTGATGTAGTTTTGTGAGAGTGTAGCTCAAATAAATATTATAACAACATCCTAGTATATTGAAGATACTGGTGTTGTTACAAAAGAAGTAAATAAAAAGAGTTTAGAGGATTGGAGAAGCAAAATAAAACAAATGAACAAGAGAGAATGAATTACCTTTAAAAGTGTAACTCCCTTTTGATTTGAGCCTAAAGGCTTCCTTTGAAAGGATTCTGCCCAAAGGGAATCCTCTAGGATGAGGAGAGGGATGTGGAGAGAGTAAATGGGCAGGGGTTGGCCGAGCCAAAGGCTTGAGGTGTGTGTGAAATGAGGTAGAGGTGGGGGCCTTTTATAAGAGGAGAGGAGAGGCACTTTTGTAAAGTAAAGAACTATTACTTTATTTGAAAATGTGTTTCAGTTTTAAAAGGTCCCACATTGATATAATTCGTGGATAAGGTGATAAGGGTTCGAAATCCACTCATCCAATTGGTTTTTTCCATGTGTAGTTCATAGATTTTACATTGTCTTTCCATTTTATTTAATTCGTCAAATAATGATGTCATCGCTGCATCATTATTTTATCACTATAAGGCCCCAGCCTTAAACCTTACTTAATCTTGAGTTATTACAAGATTACACATTGAGGATCTTTTCGGGTTTAGAGTTTTAGAGAATTAGATCATAAAACTTGCATTACATTCCATATATAAACAAAGTGGTTACATAAAGATAGTATTATTCATTCCCATCAATGGAAACACATTTAAAATAAGACATGGATTATTTCTTGACACATCCTTGACTCTATCATCTTATCATGTACCTTTCCCTTGACCTGTGAAAAACATTTCAAAAACTTGGGATGAGCATAAAAACTCAGTATGGGTTATAAAAAAAAGACATGGAAAGGAAACATGAGTTCATATATACATAAGAATGAAATCATACTTTACCCATAAAACATAGGCACTTTAACATACCTCATAAAATCATGAATAAATCATAGAAATCATAAGACATAAAGGTAACTTGAGGCATTCAAAACATTCTTACATAGGGAGTAACCCTCTTGGTTACGTTTGGAATTCCCATCACAGTATATTCCCTAAAATCTCTTCGGAGAAACCTTAACGTTTCACTCCTTCGTGTTACCCAATGCATTGGAGAGCTATATCGGGCTCACCCGCCCTTTGTTTATCACGGAACCACCCGTCTTCATAATAATGCCCAAGAACCATAACATAATCGTATCACATAAAACATGCATAAAGGAAACATAACATTTCCACATTTCAATCACAAGAGATCAATACAACACAAAAACATTGTGAAAACCATTTTCCATACCAAAATAAAATAAAAGTAAAACATGGTATTTATTTTTCTTTTAAAAAAGAAGGTATGGATTGTAGAGGAAGCCGAAACTCAAATAACGGTCACGACGGCGGAGAAGTCGTTGTCGCCGCATACGTACGACAAAAAAATTCCCTTTTGTCGTTTAGTAAACGCTTCGTATAAAAAAGATTCCTTTTGAATAAATGTAAAAGTCAAAGGGGTTTATACACCGTATAAAAGAAAGTTGTGTATAAAATAAAATATGCCTCAATGAAAGGACATTGAGACGAAGTCCCATACCTCGTATCCGACTTGACCCGACCGTTCTTTAATCTCCTGAATAATAAACTTGAGTTAATCTTCACTTTCTTATGAATCTTTTTCAAGTTCATTATTCCTTTTATACCATGTTATGAACATCATGTAATCAGTTAAGTTAATAATGTTCATTTTGTCGGTATTTGGTTCTTAAGTCAAAAATAGACTTCTTACACTTACATGTTGTTTATTTGGTCAAAGGTTAATTATATCCAGAATGATATTAATGATTTAGATAACATATACATCATATATATTCAGCAAATACATGTATTTATAATATTACATCACATTTAGAGGTAAGAAATGAAATGCACCGTTCATGGAGACGGTAAGCCGTACGTACGCATGAACGCTACTTCCATTTCTATTTCGTATTTTTTTTGGAATGGAATCATAATTATATAAGAGTATATTATAATTCCAGTATAATAACATATATAATATCATTAACTTTATCCTTTACACATCCCACATATGGTATTAACGAATCAAATCACTTTCAGGGGGCGGTAGTCTGCACTTCCTAAAATGAAGATATCGTGTTTACCCATAATGGAAACCATAAAGGTATGCCCAAAATGAAAAAAAACAGAAGCTTAAGGAAAACATAAACAAATCATATATCATATACAAAAATAGTGACATCATAATGGCCACCTTTGAAGGTGTTAAATGAGTATTGAACAATCATCGTTTCGGGAGGCAGAATTTCGCCATCCACAGAAACCGTATGTTCTTTAACCATTTGATGTCGTTGTGTGAGAGTGTAGCTCAAATAAATCTTATAACAACATCCTAGTATATTGAAGATACTGGTGTTGTTACAAAAGAAGTAAATAAAAAGATTTTAGGGGGTTGGAGAAGCAAAATAAAAAAAATGAACATGAGAGAATGAATTACCTTTAAAAGTGTAACTCCTTTTGATTTGAGCCTAAAGGCTTCCTTTGATTGGATTCTGCCCAAATGGAATCCTCTAGGATGAGGAGAGGGATGTGGAGTGAGTAAATGGGCAGGGTTTGGCCGAGCCAAAGGCTTGAGGAGTGTGTGAAATGAGGTAGAGATGGGGGCCTTTTATAAGAGGAGAGGAGGGGCACTTTTGGAAAGTAAAGAAATATTACATTATTTGAAAATGTGTTTCGGTTTTAAAAGTTCCCACATTGCTATAATTCGTGGATAAGGTGATAAGGGTTCTAAATCCACTCATCCAATAAGTTTTGGACATGTGTAGTTCATAGATTTTACATTGTCTTTCCATTTTATTTAAATCGTCAAATAATGATGTCATCGCTGCATCATTATTATGTCATAAATAATTTAATTTATTTAATGTCTAAAAACTATAAAAAAACTACTATGATGTAGGAAATATTTTTATCTTTCCAATGAATATTTATAATCAAAATTTTTACTTGTATAACCCCACTCAAAAATTATTTTAGTAAAACAATTTATGTTAGTGTCATTTTCACTTTAACATTAAATAAAAATATATTAATGTCATTTTCCAACTAAAGTGGCTCCATGGGGTCCCCAAGTTGGGCCATGGCTTGTCTTGGTCGGCCATGACTCACCCAATAGGTGTAGGACAAGTGTCATGGTGTTTTCACATTCTTATAATATCATTTTTACCTTAAACTACACTAATTACCTCTAATTGCGATTAAAAACTTAATAAGTTACTATTCACCAAAAAATTATTTTAATCTCATTGAACCACATTTTACATACTAATGACAACCATGTATGTAGGATTTTCAAAATTCAATACACATTAGTGGTAAACTTTCATTTAACTGAAAAATCAGTTTGCTTGATTACCACTTAGTGGTTTCACTATTCATCAAAAATTGATGTTTTTCAGAAAATTACCAAAAATTCACCCTAAGCTATATTTGATATCCCGAATTCAAAAATGAAGTCTATTTTACAAAATTCAAAACATATAAGTCACATTAATTAATTTAATAATTAATTCCCGCTGTCAGAGCAAATAGCGTGTTTTTATGAAATAATAAGTATGAAAAGATTGACACTGGTTTAAGTCCGATTTCAAAGTGAAATTAAATCCAACGACCACTATTGGATTTAATGGTAAAAATATTTTCTATTTTTACTTTAAAACCAATTCAAAAGATAATATAATAATATAAATAAATTAGATTAAAAAGAGGTTTTGAATTAAAATACAACCTTTTACACTATTCATAAAAAAATGAACTTTATCAGAAAGGTACCAAAAATTTACACAAAGTAAATTTTGATGTCCTGATTCTAAAGAAGAGTTATATTTGGTCCAAAATAAAGTATAAGAGTTATCAAAACTATATTTAATGATGGATCACCATTAAAAGGTGATAAGTGAACTTTTAGTGAAAATTAGAGTATATATGCCTAAAATTGAACTCTTTCCGTATTTTAAGCCTTTATCTTTTATTGGGTAAATGTATAAACATTTAAAAACATATCTAATCATATTTTAGTTATTTCTATACTTTCCCGCCAGTACAACGGCTACTTGTTAACTAACATTTAAAATAATATTATTTTATTACTAGTGTGCTACGTAAGTTTCAAAGATACTCATCGTTGCGTATCGGGTACGCTATCGAACATAGAAACCCCTTTAAAATAAAATTAATATTTAATTCGTAAATATTAATAATTATGAAAATTCTTTATTCTTTATTTACCTGGGATGTTACATCCTTCCCCCCTTTTGGGAATTGCTTCCTCGCAATTTTATTCACTTATCAAAATAAGTGGGGGTATTTATCCCTCATAGCATTTTCAGATTCCCACGTTGCCTCTTCAATCATGTGGTTTTTCCACAAAACCTTTACCTGCTTAATCACCTTATTCCGTAACACTTGCTCCCTGTGGTCAAGAATCTGGACCGGTTGTTCCTCATAAGATAGGTTCTCTTCCAGCTGAACTACCTCTGGACTCAAAACATGAGATGGATCTGGCATATACTTTCTCAACATCGAAACGTGAAAAACATTGTGTACCTGAGATAAACTCGGAGGTAAAGACACTCGGTATGCAACTGATCCAACTCTCTCAATAATTTCGTATGGTCCAATGAACCTTGGACTCAACTTTCCTTTCTTACCAAATCTCATCACACTTTTCTAAGGAGAAACCTTGAGAAAAACATGATCACCTACCTTGAAAGATAGATCCTTCCTCCGGTTATCCGCATAACTCTTCTGCCTGCTCTGAGCTGTTCACATGTGTTTCTGAATCAGCTGAACTTTTTCTGCCATCTCTTCTACCAATTCTGGTACCATCAACTTCCTTTCACCCACTTCATCCCAGAAAGCTGGAGTTCGACACCGCTTCCCATATAATGCCTGAAATGGTGCCATCTGTATACTGGAATGGAAACTATTATTATATGAAAACTCAACCAAAGAAAGATGTTGGTCCCAACATCCCTGATAATCCATAGAACAAGCTCGTAGCATATCCTCCAATGTCTGAATTGTTCGTTCTGACTGCCCATCTGATTGAGGATGAAAAGCTGTACTAAAATTTAATTCAGTACCCAACGACTTCTGAAGGCCTTTCCAAAAGTTAGAAGTAAACCTGGGATCACGATCCGATACAATGGAGAGAGGAACTCCATGTAACCTGACTATCTCTTTAAGATACAGATGGGAAAGTTTATCAAGAGAGAAAGTATCTCGTATAGAAAGGAAATGGGCATATTTGGTCAAGAGATCAACAATAACCCAGATTGCATTATTACCTCGAGATGTCCTCGGTAATCCCACAACAAAGTCCATGGATATGTTTTCCCATTTCCACTCTTGCACTGGTAAAGGATGAAGCATCCCTTTCGGTAACTGCTGCTCTGCTTTAACCTGTTGACATGTCAAACACTTCACAGTAAAATCAGCAATGTCTCTTTTCATCCCACCAGTAATACTCCCGCAGATCTCTGTACATCTTAGTACTGCCAGGATGAACTGAAAACAGGTAACTATGAGCCTCACATAACAACTCATTCTTCAACTGTGAATCATAAGGCACACATAACCTCTTCACAAACCTCAAAATACAAACACAAACTTATCCAAGAACTCGTGGAAAATTTTATTCATAAGGTCCATGAATACAGCAGGTGCATTGGTTAACCCAAAAGGCATAACTACAAATTCACAATGGCCATATCTAGTACGGAACACAGTCTTTGGAACGCCTGCTTCTTTTACTTTCAACTGATGGTACCCCGACCTCAAGTCAATCTTCAAAAAATACTGAGCTCCCTGGAGCTGATACCACTTCATTCAATGGCCCAACATCTGCTGAAGTTGTTGCAAAGGATTTCGCCACCCCTTTCTGCTTGTAGTCTGGCTGCATTCCCCCAGTTGAGTTCTTCGTTGGACACTCGTTTGCATAATGACCCATTTCATTACACTTAAAACATCTTACCGTTGGCTTTTCATTTCCTGCATGATCATCTTCCTTACAGTTACGAGCAATATGACCAGACTTACCACACCAAAAGCACTTACCAGACTTGGATAAACATTCTCCAGGATGCATTTTACCAGACTTCTCACAGGATGGATATTTGGTCTCCTTTCTTCTTTGATGAATTCTTCCCCTTTGCCTGCCAACTAGACCTCTTATTCTGTTGTTTGTCATAGAACACCTGATCATCGGCAAACTCCATTTCCACCTTCTCCGCACATCGAACAAGTTTTTCATAACTTTTGAACTCACGAGAAGCTAAAGCCCTTCGATACATTGGCTTTAACCCTGAGTAAAAAAGGTTTATTTTACCATCAAGATCTCGTATGAAGTTTGGAGCATACCTTGCCAATCGAGTGAACTTTTCTTCATAAGAAGCCACTGAATCATCCTCCTGCCTCAATTCTAGGAACTGTTTTTCCATCCTAAGACGAACCACCTTTGGAAAATATTTCTCAAGAAACATACCTTTGAATTCATCCCAGTGAAGATCCTCAATCTCATCGGCGTCCCTGATATTTTTAACCATAGACCACCACTGATCTACTTCACCCTCCAAAACGGTAAATAGCAAGACTAACCTTTTGATGTTCTGAACACCCCATGACATAAAAAATCTTCTCCAGTTCTTTAATCCACCCTTCAGCTAGCATAGGTTCAGATGATCCTCTGAATGATGGGGGATGTTTCCTCATGAAGTGTTCCACCACTGACATGTTCCTCTGTGGTTTATCTGGCTGATCTCATGCATGTATACCACCACCATTTGTAGCCTGAGTCAACTGTTCCATCACTGCAACAAACTGTTCAGTTCCGATTCCGACCATCTCAGGTTGCTGATTTGGAAGGTTATCTTCCCCCTGATGTCATCCCAACATAGCTGCTTTGTTTCCTCTGCGGAAAACCATTCTGGACACAGAAATATCTTAGGTGAAGCAATATGGTAATCCGTAAATGCTATATCATTTCAATCATATTATAATTTAACACTTTTCTAACTCATAAATTTGTCTAAACCGTCCATTGATACCAACTATAAGGCCCCAGCCTTAAACCTTACTTAATCTTGAGTTATTACAAGATTACACATTGAGGATCTTTTCGGGTTTAGAGTTTTAGAGAATTAGATCATAAAACTTGCATTACATTCCATATATAAACAAAGTGGTTACATAAAGATAGTATTATTCATTCCCATCAATGGAAACACATTTAAAATAAGACATGGATTATTTCTTGACACATCCTTGACTCTATCATCTTATCATGTACCTTTCCCTTGACCTGTGAAAAACATTTCAAAAACTTGGGATGAGCATAAAAACTCAGTATGGGTTATAAAAAAAAGACATGGTAAGGAAACATGAGTTAATATATACATAATAATGAAATCATACTTTACCCATAAAACATAGGCATATCAAATCATGAATAAATCATAGAAAACATATGACAAAAAGGTAACTTGAGGCATTCATAACATTCTTACGTAGGGAGTAACCCTCTTGGTTACGTTTGGAATACCCATCACAGTATATTCCCTAAATCTCTTCGGAGAAACCTTAACGTTTCACTCCTTCATGTTACCCAATGCATTGGAGAGCTATATCGGGCTCACCCACCCTTTGTTTATCACGGAACCACCCGTCTTCATAATAATGCCCAAGAACCATAACTTAATCGTATCACATAAAACATGCATAAAGGAAACATAACATTTCCACATTTCAATAAAAAGATATCAATACAACACATCGATATAATAAAAACATTATTAAAACCATTTTTAATACCAAAGTAAAACCTGGTATTTATTTTTCGTTTTAAAAAAAAGTATGGCTTGTAGAGGAAGCCGAAACTCAAATAACGGTCACGACGGCGGAGAAGTCGTTGTCGCGGCATACATACGACAAAAACATTCCCTTTTGTCGTTTAGTAAACTCTTCGTATAAAAAAAGATTCCTTTTGAATAAACGTAAAAGTCAAAGGGGTTTATACACCGTATAAAAGAAAGTTGTGTATAAAATAAAATATGCCTCATTGAAAGGAGATTGAGACGAAGTCTCATACCTCGTATCCGACTTGACCCGACCGTTCTCTAATCTCCTGAATAATAAACTTGAGTTAATCTCTACTTGATAATGAATCTTTCTCAAGTTCATTATTCATTTTATACCATGTTATGAACATCATGTAATCAGTTAAGTTAATAATGTTCATTTTGTCGGTATTTGGTTCTTAAGTCAAAAATAGACTTCTTACACTTACATGTTGTTAATTTGGTCAAAGGTTCATTATATCCAGAATGATATTAATGATTTGGATAACATATATATCATATATATTCATCATGTACATGTATTTATAATATTACATCACATTTTAGAGGTAAGAAATGAAATGCACCGTTCATGGAGACGGTAAGCCGTACGTACGCATGAACGCTACTTCCATTTCTATTTCGTATTTCTGGAATGGAATCATAATGATATAAGAGTATATTGTAATTCCAGTATAATAACATATATAATATCATAGTTCCATCCTTTATATGTCCCACATATGTTATTTAACGAATCAAATCACTTTCAGGGGGCGGTAGTCCGCACTTCCTAAAATGAAGATATCGTGTTTACCCATAATGGAAACCATAAAGGTATGCCCAAAATGAAAAAAACAGAAGTTTAAGGAAAACATAAACATATTATATATCATATATAAAAATAGTGACATCATAATGGCCACCATTGAAGGTATTAAATGAGTATTTAACAATCATCGTTTCGGGAGGCATAATTTCGCCATCCACGGAAACCGTATGTTCTTTAACCATTTGATGTAGTTGTGTAAGAGTGTAGCTCAAATAAATCTTATAACAACATACTAGTATATTGAAGATACTGGTGTTGTTACAAAAGAAGTAAATAAAAAGAATTTAGGGGGTTGGAGAAGAAAAATAAAACAAATGAACATGAGAGAATGAATTACCTTTAAAAGTGTATCTCCTTTTGATTTGAGTCTAAAGGCTTCCTTTGAAAGGATTATGCCCAAAGGGAATCCTCTAGGATGAGGAGAGGTATGTGGAGAGAGTAAATGGGCAGGGGTTGGCCGACCCAAAGGCTTGAGGAGTGTGTGAAATGAGGTAGAGGTGGGGGCCTTTTATAAGAGGAGAGGAGGGGCACTTTTGGAAAGTAAAGAAATATTTCTTTATTTGAAAATGTGTTTTGGTTTTAAAAGGTCCCACATTGATATAATTCGTGGATAAGGTGATAAGGGTTCTCCATCCACTCATCCAATTGGTTTTGGACATGTTTAGTTCATAGATTTTACATTATCTTTCCATTTTATTTAAATCTTCAAATAATGATGTCATCACTCCATCATTATTATGTCATAAATAATTTACTTTATTTAATGTCTAAAAATTATAAAAAAATACTATGATGTAGGAAATATTTTTATCTTTCCAATGACTATTTATAATCAAAAATATGATCTTTATAATCCCATGTAAAAATTGTTTTCGTAAAACATCTCTTGTTTGTGTCATTTTTACTTTAACATTTAATAAAAAGCTATTTATGTCATTTCCAAACCAAAGTGTCTCCATGGGGTCCCCAAGTTGACCCATTGCTTGTCTTGGTCGGCCATGACACAACCAATAAGGTTGGTACATGTTTCTAGGTCATTTCATATTATTAAAACATTATTTATACCTTAAACAACACTAATTACCACTAATCGCGATTAAAAACTTAATAAGTTATTATTCACCAAAAAATTATTATAATCTCATTGAACCACATTTTACTTCTTAATGACAACCATTTATGTCGGATTTTCAAAATTCAGTACACATTAGTGGTAAACTTTCATTTAACTGAAAAATCAGTTTGCTTGATTACCACTTAGTGGTTTCACTATTCATCAAAATTGAAGTTTTTCAGAAAATTACCAAAAATTCACCCTAAGCTATATTTGATATTCCAAATTCAAAAATGAAGACTATTTTACAAAATTCAAATCATATATGTCACATTAATTAATTTAATAATTAATTCCCGCTGTCAGAGCAAATAGCGTGTTTTTATGAAACAATAAGTATCAAAAGATTGACACTAGTTTAAGTCCGATTTCAAAGTGAAATTAATTCCAACGACCACTATTGGATTTAATGGTAAAAATATTTTCTAATTTCACTTCGAAACCAATTCAAAAGATAATCTAATCATATAAATAAATTAGACTAAAAAGAGGGTTTGAATTAAAATGCAACATTTTACACTATTCATTAAAAAAATGAACTTTATCAGAAAGGTACCAAAAATTTACACAAAGTAAATTTTGATGTCCCGATTCAAAAGAAGAGTTATATTTTTTCCAATAGAATTTATAAGATCGATCAAAACTATATTTAATGACGGTTCTCCGTCAAAAGGTGATAAGTGGACCTTTCATGAAAATTAGGGTATAAATGCCTAAAATTGAACTCTTTCCGTATTTTAACCCATTATCTTTTATTGGTTAAATGAAAAAAAATTTAAAAACATATATAATCATATTTTAGTTATTTCTATCCATTCCCGCCAGTACAATGGCTACTCGTTAACTAACATTTAAAATAATATTATTTTATTACTTGTGTGCAACGTAAGTTTTTAAAGAAACTCATCGTTGCGTACCGAATACGCTATCGAACATAGAAACCCCTTTTAATTAAAATTAATATTTAATTCGTAAATATTAATAAATATGAAAATTCTTTATTCTTTATTTACCTGGGTATGGGACTTCGTCTCAATCTCCTTTCATTGAGGCATATTTTATTTTATACACAACTTTCTTTTATACGGTGTATAAACCCCTTTAACATTTACGTTTATTCAAAAGGAATCTTTTTTATACGAAGCGTTTACTAAACGACAAAAGGGAATGTTTTTTTCGTACGTATGCAGCGACAACGACTTCTCCGCCGTCGTAACCGTTATTTGAGTTTCGGCTTCCTCTTCAAGCCATACCTTCTTTTTTTAAAAGAAAAATAAATACCATGTTTTACTTTGGTATTGAAAATGGTTTTAATAATGTTTTTATTATATCAATGTGTTGTATTGATATCTCGTGATTGAAATGTGGAAATGTTATGTTTCCTTTATGCATGTTTTATGTGATATGATTATGTTATGGTTCTTGGGCATTATTATGAAGACGGGTGGTTCCGTGATAAACTAAGGGCGGGTGAGCCCGTTATAGCTCTCCAATGCATTGGGTAACGCGAAGGAGTGAAATGTTAAGGTTTCTCCGAAGAGATTTTAGGGAATATACTGTGATGGGTATTCCAAACGTAACCAAGAGGGTTACTCCCTACGTAAGAATGTTATGAATGCCTCAAGTTACCTTTATGTCTTATGATTTCTATGATTTATTCATGATTTTATGAAGTATGTTAAAGTGCCTATGTTTTATGGGTAAAGTATGATTTCATTCTTATGTATATATGAACTCATGTTTCCTTTCCATGTTTTTTTTATAACCCATACTGAGTTTTTATGCTCATCCCATGTTTTTGAAATGTTTTTCACAGGTCAAGGGAAAGGTACATGATAAGATGATAGAGTCAAGGATGTGTCAAGAAATAATCCATTTTTTATTTTAAATGTGTTTCCATTGATGGGAATGAAGAATACTATCTTTATGTAACCACTTTGTTTATATGTGGAATGTAATGCGAGTTTTATGATCTAATTCTCTAAAACTCTAAACCCGAAAAGATCATTTATTACCTCTAAATGATTATGTAATATTATAAATACATGTATATGCTGGATATATATGATATATATGATATCCAAATCAGGAATTTCATTCTGGATATAAAGAACTTTTGACCACACGAACAACATGTAATTTTAAGAAGTCAACTTTCGACTTAAGAACCAAATATTGACAAAACAAACATTGTTAACTTAAATGGTTACATAATGTTTATAACATGGCAATAAGTGATATAAAAGGAATAATGAACTTTAAAAAGGTTCTTAATCAAGTATAAATTAACTCAAGTTTATTATTCAGGACGTTAAAGAACGATCGAGTCAAGTCGGACCCGAGGTAAGGGACTTCGTCTCAATCTCCTTTCATTGAGGCATATTTCGTTTTATACACAACTTTCTTTTATACGGTGTATAAATCCTTTTGAATTTTACTTTTATACAAAAGGAATCTTTTTCTACGAAGCGTTTTACTAAACAACAAAAAGGAATGTTTTTTAACGTACGCGGTGACAACGACCTTTTCCGCCACCGCGAGTATTATTTGGTCTTTGGCTTCCTCAACAAGCCGTAATGTTTTTAAAATAAAATAAATACCATATACACTTTTATGTATTTTGGTATTGAAAATGGTTTTGATAAAGGATTCTATTATGATATATTGTGATGTGGAAATGTTATCATTCCTTTATATTGGTTTTATGTTTTATGATTTTATATTGGTACTTGGACATTTTAACGGGTGGTTACGTTATAAACCATATGACGAGTGGTGTCGTGAATACCAGGATGGGTGGTTACGTTATAACCTCCAATGCATTGGGTATGGAAGTCAGCCGTATGGCTATTTCATTAAGTATGTATGGAAATTGGCCGTATGGCTATTCCATTAAGTGATATGTGTGGAATTCGACCATATGGTTATTCCACTTAAGTATGTTTATGTCCCAAGTTACCTTTATATATGTTATGTGTTCTTTATATGGGTTTTATGGTAATACTTTGGTTAGAAAAAGGTAAGTAATGATACTTTATTCAGTGAAGAGTTTTTACTACTTCATGAAAGTGAAGGTATTACTTTGATAGAGTATACATGGTTTACTTGATTTTGAAAAACTAACAGTTTTCATTCTTTGTGTATCCCTTACTGAGCTTTTTATGCTCACCCCAAGTTTTTCGAAATGTTTTTCACAGGACTTAAAGTGGAATAAGGTCAAGGATGGGATCAAGGGAATGTCATGCTATATAAGACATGGAACTAGACATGTTTCTTTCAATATTTTTTTTATTATTATGGAAACTTAGTATAAGTGACTACCAGTATAAAATCATAAAACATAAAACCAATATAAAGGAATGATAACATTTCCACATTTCAATCACAATATATCATAAATATATTGACATAATAGAATCCTTTTTCAAAACCATTTTCAATACCAAAATACATAAAAGAGTATATGGTATTTATTTTATTCTAAAAACATTACGGCTTGTTGAGAAAGCCAAAGATCAAATAATACTCGTGGCGGCAGAAAAGGTCGTTGTCACCGCGTACGTTAAAAAAACATTCCTTTTTGTCGTTTAGTAAAAAGCTTCGTAGAAAAAGATTCCTTTTGTATAAAAGTAAAATTCAAAGGATTTTATACACCGTATAAAAGAAAGTTGTGTATAAAACGAAATATGCCTCAATGAAAGGAGATTGAGACGAAGTCCCTTACCTCGGGTCCAACTTGACTCGATCGTTCTTTAACGCCCTGAATAATAAACTTGAGTTAATTTATACTTGATTAAGAACCTTTTTAAAGTTAATTATTCCTTTTATATCACTTATTGCCATGTTATAAACATTATTTAACCATTTATGTTAATAATGTTTGTTTTGTCAATATTTGGTTCTTAAGTCGAAAGTGGACTTGTTACAATTACATGTTGTTCGTGTGGTCAAAAGTTCTTTATATCCAGAATGAAATTACTGATTTGGATATAATATGTATCATATATATCCAGAATATACATGTATTTATAATATTACATAATCATTTAGAGGTAAGAAATGAAATGCACCGTTCATGGAGACGGTAAGCCGTACGTACGCATGGACGCTACTTTCATTTCTTTGTCATATTAGTGGAATTAAAACTAAATGAGAGGTATGTATATTTTAATTCCAGAATTATATTCATCATTTAGATATATCATTAATTATATATATACATTATATACATGTAATTTTAATAGTACATTTCATTTGGGGATAAGAAATGAAATGCACCGTTCATGGAGACGGTAAGCCGTACGTATGCATGAACGCTACTTTCATTTCTATCTCATACTTTAATGGAAAGAAATAATAATGATATATAGGTATATTATAATTCCAGTATAACATCATATATAATAACTTTAAATCCATCCTTTACACGTCCCACATATTGCATTAACGAATCACATCACTTTTAGGGGGCGGTAGTCCGCACTTCCTTAAATGAAGATATCGTGTTTACCCATAATGGAAACCATAAAGGTATGCCAAAAATTAAAAATACAGAAGCTTAAAGAAAACATAAACATATTATATATCATATATAAAAATAGTGACATCATAATGGCCACCCTTGAAGGTGTTAAATGAGTATTGAACAATCATCGTTTCGGGAGGCAGAATTTCGCCATCCACGGAAACCGTATGTTCTTTAACCATTTTATGTAGTTGTGTGAGAGTGTAGCTCAAATAAATATTATAACAACATCCTAGTATATTGAAGATACTGGTTTTGTTACAAAAGAAGTAAATAAAAAGAGTTTAGAGGGTTGGAGAAGCAAAATAAAACAAATGAACAAGAGAGAATGAATTACCTTTAAAAGTGTAACTCCCTTTTGATTTGAGCCTAAAGGATTCCTTTGAAAGGATTCTGCCCAAAGGGAATCCTCTAGGATGAGGAGAGGGATGTGGAGAGAGTAATTGGGTAGGGGTTGGCCGAGCCAAAGGCTTGAGAAGTGTGTGAAATGGGGTAGAGGTGGGGGCCTTTTATAAGAGGAGAGGAGGGGCACTTTTGGAAAGTAAAGAAATATTACTTTATTTGAAAATGTGTTTCGGTTTTAAAAGGTCCCACATTGAAATAATTCGTGGATAAGGTGATAAGGGTTCGAAATCCACTCATCCAATTGGTTTTGGACATGTGTAGGTATTAGATTTTTCATTATCTTTCAATTTTTTTTAAATCCTCAAATAATGATGTCATCACTGCATCATTATTATGTCATATATAATTTAATTTATTTAATGTCTAAAAATTATAAAAAAAATACTATGATGTAGGAAATATTTTTATATTTCCAATGACTATTTATAATAAAAATTTGGACTTGTATAACCCCACTAAAAAATTATTTTATTAAAACAATTTATGTTAGTGTCATTTTCACTTTAACATTAAATAAAAATATATTAATGTCATTTTCCAACTAAAGTGGCGTCATGGGGTCCCCAAGTTGGCCCATGGCTTTTCTTGGTCGGCCATGACTCACCCAATAGGTGTAGGACAAGTGTCATGGTGTTTTCACATTCTTATAATATCATTTTTACCTTAAACTACACTAATTACCTCTAATCGCGATTAATGGATCTTTTCAGGTTTAGAGTTTTAGAGAATTAGAACATAACTATTACATCTTAAAAGATTACAAAGTAGACACTTCTACTAAGTCTCCATAAAATAAAAACTCTTAAAAAGAAAGATGTCTAGATTCCATGTTTTAGATAGCATGAAATTCCCTTGATCCCATCCTTGACCTTATTCCACTTTAAGTCCTGTGAAAAACATTTCGAAAAACTTGGGGTGAGCATAAAAAGCTCAGTAAGGGATACAAAGAGAATGAAAACTGTTAGTTTTTCAAACATCAAGTAAACCATGTATACTATATCAAAGTAATACCTTCACCTTCATGAAGTAGTAAAAAAAATCTTCACTGAATAAAGTATCATTACTTACCTTTTTGTAACCAAAGGATTACCATAAAACCCATATAAAGAACACATAGAATATATATAGGTAACTTGGGACATAAACATACTTAAGTAGAATAACCATACGGTTGACTTCCACACATATCACTTAATGGAATAGCCATACGGCCAATTTCCATACATACTTAATGAAATAGCCATATGGCCGACTTCCATACCCAATGCATTGGAGGTTATAACGTAACCACCCGTCCTGGTATTCACGGCACCACCCGTCGTATGGTTTATAACGTAACCACCCGTTAAAATGTCCAAGTACCAGTATAAAATCATAAAACATAAAACCAATATAAAGGAATGATAACATTTCCACATTTCAATCACAATATATCATAAATATATTGACATAATAGAATCCTTTTTCAAAACCATTTTCAATACCAAAATACATAAAAGAGTATATGGTATTTATTTTATTCGAAAATCATTACGGCTTGTTGAGAAAGCCAAAGATCAAATAATACTCGCGGCGGCGGAAAAGGTCGTTGTCACCGCGCACGTTAAAAAAAACATTCCTTTTTGTCGTTTAGTAAAATGCTTCGTAGAAAAAGATTCCTTTTGTATAAAAGTAAAAGTTAAAGGAGTTTATACACCGTATAAAAGAAAGTTGTGTATAAAACGAAATATGCCTCAATGAAAGGATATTGAGACGAAGTCCCTTACCTCGGGTCCGACTTGACTCGATCGTTCTCTAACGCCCTGAATAATAAACTTGAGTTAATTTATACTTGATTAAGAAGCTTTTTAAAGTTCATTATTCCTTTTATATCACTTATTTCAATGTTATAAACATTATGTAACCATTTAAGTTAATAATGTTTGTTTTGTCAATATTTGGTTCTTAAGTCGAAAGTGGACTTGTTACAATTACATGTTGTTCGTGTGGTCAAAAGTTCTTTATATCCAGAATGAAATTCCCGATTTGGATATAATATGTATCATATATATCCAGCATATAAATGTATTTATAATATTACATAATCATTTAGAGGTAATAAATGAAATGCACCGTTCATGGAGACGGTAAGCCGTACGTACGCATGAACGCTACTTTCATTTCTTTGTCATATTAGTGGAATTAAAACTAAATGAGAGGTATGTATATTTTAATTCCAGAATTATATTCATCATTTAGATATATCATTAATTATATATATACATTATATACATGTAATTTTAATAGTACATTAAATTTGGGGATAAGAAATGAAATGCACCGTTCATGGAGACGGTAAGCCATACGTACGCATGAACGCTACTTCCATTTCTATTTCGTATTTTCTGGAATGGAATCATAATGATATAAGAGTATATTATAATTCCAGTATAATAACATATATAATATCATTAACTTTATCCTTTACACATCCCACATATGGTATTAACGAATCAAATCACTTTCAGGGGGCGGTAGTCTGCACTTCCTATAATGAAGATATCGTGTTTACCCATAATGGAAACCATAAAGGTATGCCCAAAATGAAAAAAAACAGAAGCTTAAGGAAAACATAAACATATTATATATCATATATAAAAATAGTGACATCATAATGGCCACCTTTGAAGGTGTTAAATGAGTATTGAACAATCATCGTTTCGGGAGGCAGAATTTCGCCATCCACGGAAACCGTATGTTCTTTAACCATTTGATGTAGTTGTGTGAGAGTGTAGCTCAAATAAATCTTATAACAACATCCTAGTATATTGAAGATACTGGTGTTGTTACAAAAGAAGTAAATAAAAAGAGTTTAGGGGGTTGGAGAAGAAAAATAAAACAAATGAACATGAGAGAATGAATTACCTTAAAAAGTGTAACTCCTTTTGATTTGAGGCTAAAGGCTTACTTTGAAAGTATTCTGCCCAAATGTAATCCTCTAGGATGAGGAGAGGTATGTGGAGAGAGTAAATGGGAAGCGGTTGGCCGAGCCAAAGGCTTGAGGAGTGTGTGAAATGAGGTAGAGGTGGGGGACTTTTATAAGAGGAGAGGAGGGGCACTTTTGGAAAGTAAAGAAACATTACTTTATTTGAAAATGTGTTTCGGTTTTAAAAGGTCCCACATTGATATAATTCGTGGATAAGGTGATAAGGGTTCGAAATCCACTCATCCAATTGGTTTTGGCCATGTGTAGTTCATAGATTTTACATTGTCTTTCCATTTTATTTAAATCGTCAAATAATGATGTCATCGCTGCATCATTATTATGTCATAAATAATTTAATTTATTTAATGTCTAAAAATTATAAAAAAAATACTATGATATAGGAAAACTGATTTTTCAGTTAAATGAAAGTTTACCACTAATGTGTATTAAATTTTGAAAATCTGACATACATGGTTATCATTAAGAAGTAAAATGTGGTTCAATGAGATTAACATAATTTTTTGGTGAATAGTAACTTATTAAGTTTTTAATCGCGATTAGTGGTGATTAGTGTAGTTTAAGGTATAAATAATGCTTTAATAAAATGAAATGACCTAGACACATGTCCCAACCTTATTGGTTGTGTCATGGCCGACCAAGACAAGCCATGGGTCAACTTGGGGACCCCATGGAGACATTTTGGTTGGGAAATGACATAAATAACTTTTTATTTAATGTAAAAGTAAAAATGACACAAACATAATATGTTTTACGAAAACAATTTTTACATGGGGTTATAAAGATCAGATATTTGATTATAAATAGTCATTGGAAAGCTAAAACGATTTCCTACATCATAGTATTTTTTTATGATTTTTAGACATTCAATAAATTAAATTATTAATGACATAATCATGATGCAGCGATAAAATCATTATTTGACGATTTAAATAACTTGGGGACCCCATGGATCCACTTTGGTTGGGAAATGACATAAATAACATTTTATTTAATGTAAAAGTAAAATTGACACAAACATGATATGTTTTACTAAAACAATTTTTAAGTGGGGTTATACAAGTCATCTTTTTGATTATAAATATTAATTGGAAAGTTAAAAAGATTTCCTACATCATAGTATTTTTTTTATAATTTTTAGACATTCAATAAATTAAATTATTTATGACATAATAATGATGCAGCGATGACATCATTATTTGACGATTTAAATAAAATGGAAAGATAATGTAAAATCTGTGAACTACACATGTCCAAAACTTATTGGATGAGTGGATTTCGAAGCCTTATCACCTTATACACGAATTATATCAATGTGGGACCTTCTGAAACAGAAACAAATTTTCAAATAAAGTAATATTTCTTTACTTTCCAAAAGTGCCCCTCCTCTCCTCTTATAAAAGGCCCCCACCTCTACCTCATTTAACACACTCCTCAAGCCTTTGGCTCGGCCAACCCCTACCCATTTACTCTCTCCACATCCCTCTCCTCATCCTAGAGGATTCCCTTTGGGCAGAATCCTTTCAAAGGAAGCCTTTAGGCTCAAATCAAAAGGAGTTACACTTTTAAAGGTAATTCATTCTCTCATGTTCATTTGTTTTATTTTTCTTCTCCAACCCCCTAAACTCTTTTTATTTACTTCTTTTGTAACAACACCAGTATCTACAATATACTAGGATGTTTTTATAAGATTTATTCGAGCTACACTCTCACACAACTACATCAAATGGTTAAAGAACATACGGTTTCCGTGGATGGTGAAATTCTGCCTCCCGAAACGATGATTGTTCAATACTCATTTAACACCTTCAAAGGTGGCCATTATGATGTCACTATTTTTATATATGATATATAATATGTTTATGTTTTCCTTAAGCTTCTGTTTTTTTCATTTTGGGCATACCTTTATGGTTTCCATTGTGGGTAAACACGATATCTTCATTTTAAGAAGTGCGGACTCCCGCACATATAAACAAAGTGGTTACATAAAGGTAGTATTCTTCATTCCCATCAATGGAAACACATTTAAAATAAAACATGGATTATTTCTTGACACATCCTTGACTCTATCATCTTATCATGTACCTTTCCCTTGACCTGTGAAAAACATTTCAAAAACTTGGGATGAGCATAAAAATTCAGTATGGGTTATAAAAAAAACATGGAAAGGAATCATGAGTTCATATATATATAAGAATGAAATCATACTTTACCCACAAAACATAGGCACTTTAACATACCTCATAAAATCATGAATAAATCATAGAAATCATAATACATAAAGGTAACTTGGGGTACTCATAACATTCTTACGTAGGGAGTAACCCTCTTGGTTACGTTTGGAATACCCATCACAGTATATTCCTTAAATCTCTTCGGAGAAACCTTAACGTTTCACTCCTTCACGTTAACCAATGCATTGGAGAGCTATAACGGGCTCACCCACCCTTAGTTTATCACTGAACCATCCGTCTTCATAATAATGCCCAAGAACCATAACATAATTATATCACATAAAAAATGCATAAAGGAAACATAAAATTTCCACATTTCAATCACGAGATATCAATACAACACATTGATATAAAAACATTATGAAAACCATTTTCAATACCAAAATAAAAGAAAAGTAAAACATGGTATTTATTTTTCTTTTAAAAAGAAGGTATGGCTTGTAGAGGAAGCCGAAACTCAAATAACGGTCACGACGGCGGAGAAGTCGTTTTCGCCGCATACGTACGACAAAAAAACATTCCCTTTTGTCATTTAGTAAACGCTTCGTATAAAAAAGATTCCTTTTGAATAAATGTAAAAGTCAAAGGGGTTTATACACCGTATAAAAGAATGTTGTGTATAAAATAAAATATGCCTCAATGAAAGGAGATTGAGACGAAGTCCCATACCTCGTATCCGACTTGACCCGACCGTTCTTTAATCTCCTGAATAATAAACGTGAGTTAATCTCTACTTGCTTATGAATCTTTTTCAAGTTCATTATTCCTTTTATACCATTTTATGAACATCATGTAATCATTTAAGTTAATAATGTTCATTTTGTCGGTTTTTGGTTCTTAAGTCAAAAATAGACTTCTTACACTTACATGTTGTTAATTTGGTCATAGGTTCGTTATATCCAGAATGATATTAATGATTTGGATAACATATATATCATATATATTCATCATATACATGTATTTATAATATTACATCACATTTAGAGGTAAGAAATGAAATGCACCGTTCATGGAGACGGTAAGCCGTACGTACGCATGAACGCTACTTCCATTTCTATTTCATATTTTCTGGAATGGAATCATAATGATATAAGAGTATATTATAATTCCAGTATAATAACATATATAATATCATTAACTTTATCCTTTAAACATCCCACATATGGTATTAATGAATCAAATCACTTTCAGGGGGCGGTAGTCCGCACTTCATAAAATGAAGATATCGTGTTTACCCATAATGGAAACCATAAAGGTATGCCCAAAATGAAAAAAACAGAAGCTTAAGGAAAACATAAACATATTATATATCATATATAAAAATAGTTACATCATAATGGCCACCTTTTAAGGTGTTAAATGAGTATTCAACAATCATCATTTCGGGAGGCAGAATTTCACCATCCATGGAAACCGTATGTTCTTTAACCATTTGATGTAGTTGTGTAAGTGTGTAGCTCAAATATATATTATAACAACATCCTAGTATATTGAATATACTGTTGTTGTTACAAAAGGAGTAAATAAAAAGAGTTTAGGGGGTTGGAGAAGCAAAATAAAACAAATGAACATGAGAGAATGAATTACCTTAAAAGGTGTAACTCCTTTTGATTTGATCCTAAAGGCTTCATTTGAAAGGATTCTGCCCAAATGGAATCCTCTAGGATGAGGAGAGGGATGTGGAGATAGTAAATGGGCAGGGGTTGGCCTATCCAAAGGCTTGTGGAGTGTGTGAAATGAGGTAGAGGTGGGGGCCTTTTATAAGAGGAGAGGAGGGGCACTTTTGGAAAGTAAAGAAATATTACTTTATTTGAAAATGTTTTTCGGTTTTAAAAGTTCCCACATTGATATAATTCGTGGATAAGGTGATAAGGGTTCAAAATAAACTACTACAATTGGTTTTGGCCATGTGTAGTTCATAGATTTTACATTGTCTTTCCATTTTATTTAAATCGTCAAATAATGATGTCATCGCTGCATCATTATTATGTCATAAATAATTTAATTTATTTAATGTCTAAAAATCATAAAAAAAATACAATGATGTAGGAAATATTTTTAGATTTCAAATGACTATTTATAATCAAAAATCTGATCTTTATAACCCCATGTAAAAATTTTTTTCGTAAAACATATTATGTTTGTGTCATTTTTACTTTTACATTAAATAAAAAGTTATTTATGTCATTTCCCTACCAAAGTGTCTCCATGGGGTCCCCAAGTTGACCCATGGCTTGTCTTGGTCGGCCATGACACAACCAATAAGGTTGGGACATGTGTCTAGGTAATTTCATATTATTAAAGCATTATTTATACCTTAAACTACACTAATTACCACTAATCGCGATTAACAACTTAATTAAGTTACTATTTACCAAAAAATTATTTTAATCTCATTGAACCAAATTTTACTTCTTAATGACAACCATGTATGTCGGATTTTCAAAATTCAATACACATTAGTGGTAAACTTTCATTTAACTGAAAAATCAGTTTGCTTGATTACCACTTAGTGGTTTCACTATTCATCAAAAATTGAAGTTTTTCAGAAAATTACCAAAAATTCACCCTAAGCTATACGAAATAGAAATGAAAGTAGCGTTAATGCGTACGTACGTCTTACCGTCTCCATGAACGGTGCATTTCATTTCTTACCTCTATATGTGATGTAATATTATAAATACATGTATATGCTGAATATATATGATGTATATGTTATCCAAATCATTAATATCATTCTGAATATAATGAACCTTTGACCAAATTAACAACATGTAAGTGTAAGAAGTCTATTTTTGACTTAAGAACCAAATACCGACAAAATGAACAGTATTAACTTAAATGATTACATGATGTCCATAACATGGTATAAAAGGAATAATGAACTTGAAAAAGGTTCTTAAGCAAGTAGAGATTAACTCAAGTTTATTATTCAGGAGATTAAAGAACGGTCGGGTCAAGTCGGATACGAGGTATGGGACTTCGTCTCAATCTCCTTTCATTGAGGCATATTTTATTTTATACACAACTTTCTTTTATACGGTGTATAAACCCCTTTTACTTTTACGTTTATTAAAAAGGAATCTTTTTTATACGAAGCATTTACTAAACGACAAAAGGGAATGTTTTTGTCGTATGTATGCGGCGACAACGACTTCTCCGCCGTCGTAACCGTTATTTGAGTTTCGGATTCCTCTTCAAGCCATACCTTTTTTTTAAAAGAAAAATAAATACCATGTTTTACTTTGGTATTGAAAATGGTTTTCATAATGTTTTTATTATATCAATGTGTTGTATTGTTATCTCGTGATTGAAATGTGGAAATGTTATGTTTCCTTTATGAATGTTTTATGTGATATGATTAAGTTATGGTTCTTGGGAACTATTATGAAGACGGGTGGTTCCGTGATAAACTAAGGGCGGGTGAGCCCGTTATAGCTCTCCAATGCATTGGGTAACGCGAAGGAGTGAAACGTTAAGGTTTCTCCGAAGAGATTTTAGGGAATATACTGTGATGGGTATTCCAAACGTAACCAAGAGGGTTACTCCCTACGTAATAATGTTATGAATGCCTCAAGTTACCTTTATGTCTTATGATTTCTATGATTTATTAATGATTTTATGAGGTATGTTAAAGTGCCTATGTTTTATGGGTAAAGTATGATTTCATTCTTATGTATGTATGAACTCATGTTTCCTTTCCATGTTTTTTTAACCCATATTGAGTTTTTATGCTCATCCCAAGTTTTTGAATTTTTTTTCACAGGTCAAGGGAAAGGTACATGATAAGATGAAAGAGTCAAGGATGTGTCAATAAATAATCCATGTTTTATTTTAAACGTGTTTCCATTGATGGGAATAAAGAATACTAACTTTCTGTAACCACTTTTTTATATGTGGAATGTAATGCAAGTTTTATGATCTAATTCTCTAAAACTGTAAACCTGAAAAGATCCTCAATGTGTAATCTTGTAATAACTCAAGATTAAGTATGGTTTAAGGCTGGGGACTTATAGTTGGCTTGTAGAGGAAGTCGAAACTCAAATAACGGTCACGACGGCGGAGAAGTCGTTGTCGCCGCATACGTACGACAAAAACATTCCCTTTTGTCGTTTAGTAAACGCTTCGTATAAAAAAGATTCCTTTTGAATAAATGTAAAAGTCAAAGGGGTTTATACACTGTATAAAAGAAAGTTGTGTATAAAATAAAATATGCCTCAATGAAAGGAGATTGAGACGAAGTCCCATACCTCGTATCCGACTTGACCCGACCGTTCTTTAATCTCCTGAATAATAAACTTGAGTTAATCTCTACTTGCTTATGAATATTTTTCAAGTTCATTATTCCTTTTATACCATGTTATGAACATCATGTAATCATTTAATTTAATAATGTTCATTTTGTCGGTATTTGGTTCTTAAGTCAAAAATAGACTTCTTACACTTACATGTTGTTAATTTGGTCATAGGTTCGTTATATCCAGAATGATATTAATGATTTGGATAACATATATATCATATATATTCATCATATACATGTATTTATAATATTACATCACATTTAGAGGTAAGAAATGAAATGCACCGTTCATGGAGACGGTAAGCCGTACGTATGCATGAACGCTAATTCCATTTCTATTTCATATTTTCTGGAATGGAATCATAATGATATAAGAGTATATTATAATTCCAGTATAATAACATATATAATATCATTAACTTTATCCTTTAAACATCCCACATATGGTATTAACGAATCAAATCACTTTCAGGGGGCGGTAGTCCGCACTTCCTAAAATGAAGATATCGTGTTTACCCATAATGGAAACCATAAAGGTATGCCCAAAATGAAAAAAAGAAGCTTAAGGAAAACATAAACATATTATATATCATATATAAAAATAGTGACATCATAATGGCCACCTTTGAAGGTGTTAAATGAGTATTGAACAATCATCGTTTCGGGAGGCAGAATTTCGCCATCCACGGAAACCATATGTTCTTTAACCATTTGATGTAGTTGTGTGAGAGTGTAGCTCGAATAAATCTTATAACAACATCCTAGTATATTGAATATACTGGTGTTGTTACAAAAGAAGTAAATAAAAAGAGTTTAGGGGGTTGGAGAAGCAAAATAAAACAAATGAACATGAGAGAAAACATGGTATTTATTTTTCTTTTTAAAAAAAAGAAGGTATGGCTTGTAGAGGAAGCCGAAACTCAAATAACGGTTACGACGGCGGAGAAGTCGTTGTCGCCGCATACATACGACAAAAACATTCTCTTTTGTCGTTTAGTAAACGCTTCGTATAAAAAAGATTCCTTTTGAATAAACGTAAAAGTCAAAGGGGTTTATACACCGTATAAAAGAAAGTTGTGTATAAAATAAAATATGCCTCAATGAAAGGAGATTGAGACGAAGTCCCATACCTCGTATCTGACTTGACCCGACCGTTCTTTAATCTCCTGAATAATAAACTTGAGTTAATCTCTACTTACTTATGAATCTTATTTCAAGTTCACTATTCCTTTTATACCATGTTATGAACATCATGTAATCAGTTAAGTTAATAATGTTCATTTTGTCGGTATTTGGTTCTTATGTCAAAAATAGACTTCTTACACTTACATGTTGTTAATTTGGTCAAAGGTTCATTATATCCAGAATGGTATTCATGATGTAGATATCATATATTTCATATATATCCAGTACATACTTGCATTTATAATATTACATAATCATTTAGAGGTAAGAAATGAAATGCACCGTTCATGGAGACGGTAAGCCGTACGTACGCATGAACGCTACTTTCATTTCTATTTCGTATTTTATAGAATGGAATCATAATGATATAAAGGTATATTATAATTCCAGTATAATATCATATATAAAATCATACTTCCATCCTTTATATGTCCCACATATGGTATTTAACGAATCAAATCACTTTGAGGGGGTGGTAGTCCGCACTTCCTAAAATGAAGATATCGTGTTTACCCATAATGGAAACCATAAAGGTATGACCAAAATGAAAAAAACAGAAGCTTAAGGAAAACATAAACATATTATATATCATATATAAAAATATTGACATCATAATGGCCACCTTTGAAGGTGTTAAATGAGTATTGAACAATCCTCGTTTCGGGAGGCAGAATTTCGCCATCCACGGAAACCGTATGTTCTTTAACCATTTGATGTATCTGTGTGAGAGTGTAGCTCAAATAAATCTTATAACAACATCCTAGTATATTGAAGATACTGGTGTTGTTACAAAAGAAGTAAATAAAAAGAGTTTAGGGGGTTGGAGAAGCAAAATAAAACAAATGAACATGAGAGAAAGAATTACCTTTAAAAGTGTAACTCCTTTTGATTTGAGCCTAAAGGCTTCCTTTGAAAGGATTATGCCCAAGGGGGATCCTCTAGGATTAGTATAGGGATGTGGAGAGAGTAAATGGGCAGGGGTTGTCCGAGCCAAAGGCTTGAGGAGTGTGTGAAATGAGGTAGAGGTGGGGGCCTTTTATAAGAGGAGAAGAGGGGCACTTTTGGAAAGTAAAGAAACATTACATTATTTGAAAATGTGTTTAGGTTTTGAAAGGTCCCACATTGATATAATTCGTGGATAAGGTGATAAGGGTTCGAAATCCACTCATCCAATTGGTTTTGGCCATGTGTAGTTCATAGATTTTACATTGTCTTTCCATTTTATTTAAATCGTCAAATAATGATGACATCGCTGAGGATCTTTTCAGGTTTAGAGTTTTAGAGAATTAGATCATAAAACTTGCATTACATTCCACATATAAACAAAGTGGTTACAGAAAGATAGTATTCTTCATTCCCATCAATGGAAACACGTTTAAAATAAAACATGGATTATTTCTTGACACATCCTTTACTCTAACATCTTATCATGTACCTTTCCCTTGACCTGTGAAAAACATTTCAAAAACTTGGGATGAGCATAAAAACCCAGTATGGGTTAAAAAAACATGGAAAGGAAACATGAGTTCATACATACATATGAATGAAATCATACTTTACCCATAAAACATAGGGACTTTAACATACCTCATAAAATCATGAATAAATCATAGAAATCATAAGACATAAAGGTAACTTGAGGCATTCATAACATTATTACGTAGGGAGTAACCCTCTTGGTTACGTTTGGAATAACCATCACAGTATATTCCCTAAAATCTCTTCGGAGAAACCTTAACGTTTCACTCCTTCGCGTTACCCAATGCATTGGAGAGCTATAACGGGCTCACCCGCGCTTAGTTTATCACAGAACCACCCGTCTTCATAATAATGCCCAAGAACCATAACATAATCATATCACATAAAACATGCATAAAGGAAACATAACATTTCCACATTTCAATCACGAGATATCAATACAACACATTGATATAATAAAAACATTATGAAAACCATTTTCAATACCAAAGTAAAACATGGTATTTATTTTTCTTTAAAAAAAAGGTGTGTCTTGAAGGGGAAGCCGAAACTCAAATAACGGTTACGACGGCGGAGAATTCGTTGTCGCCGCATACGTACGACAAAAACATTACCTTTTGTCGTTTAGTAAACGCTTCGTATAAAAAATATTCCTTTTGAATAAACGTAAAAGTCAAAGGGTTTTATACACCGTATAAAAGAAAGTTGTGTATAAAATAAAATATGCCTCAATGAAAGGAGATTGAGACGAAGTCCCATACCTCGTATCCGACTTGACCCGACCGTTCTCTAATCTCCTGAATAATAAACTTGAGTTAATCTCTACTTTCTTAAGAACATTTTTCATGTTCATTATTCCTTTTATACCATGTTATGGACATCATGTAATCATTTAAGTTAATAATGTTCATTTTTTCGGTATTTGGTTCTTAAGTCAAAAATAGACTTCTTACACTTACATGTTGTTAATGTTGTCAAAGGTTCGTTATATCCAGAATGATATTAATGATTTGGATAGAATATATATCATATATATTCATCATATACATGTATTTATAATATTACATCACATTTAGAGGTAAGAAATGAAATGCACCGTTCATGGAGACGGTAAGCCGTACGTACGCATGAACGCTGCTTCCATTTCTATTTCATATTTTCTGGAATGGAATCATAATGATATAAGAGTATATTATAATTCCAGTATAATAACATATATAATATCATTAACTTTATCCTTTACACATCCCACATATGGTATTAACGAATCAAATCACTTTTAGGGGGCGGTAGTCCGCACTTCCTAAAATGAAGATATCGTGTTCAACCATAATGGAAACCATAAAGGTATGACCAAAATGAAAAAACAGAAGCTTAAGGAAAACATAAACATTTTATATATCATATATAAAAATAGTGACATCATAATGGCCACCTTTGAAGGTGTTAAATGAGTATTGAACAATCATCGTTTCGGGAGGCAGAATTTCGCCATCCACGGAAACCGTATGTTCTTTAACCATTTGATGTAGTTGTGTGAGTGTGTAGCTCAAATGTATCCTATAAAAACATCCTAGTATATTGAATATGCTGGTGTTGTTACAAAAGAAGTAAATAAAAAGAGTTTAGGGGGTTAGAGAAGCAAAATAAAACAAATGAACATGAGAGAATGCATTATCTTTAAAAGTGTAACTCCTTTTGATTTGAGCCTAAAGGCTTCCTTTGAAAGGATTCTTCCCAAAGTGAATCCTCTAGGATGAGTAGAGGGATGTGGAGAGAGTAAATGGTCAGGGGTTGGCCGAGCCAAAGGCTTGAGAAGTGTGTGAAATGGGGTAGAGGTGGGGGCCTTTTATAAGAGGAGAGGAGGGGCACTTTTGGAATGTAAAGAAATATTACTTTATTTGAAAATGTGTTTCGGTTTTAAAAGGTCCCACATTGATATAATTCGTGGATAAGGTGATAAGGGTTCGAAATCCACTCATCCAATAATTTTTGGACATGTGTAGTTCATAGATTTTACATTATCTTTCCATTTTATTTAAATTGTCAAATAATGATGTCATCGCTGCATCATTATTATGTCATAAATAATTTAATTTATTTAATGTCTAAAAATTATAAAAAAAATAATATGATGTAGGAAATATTTTAGCTTTTCAATGACTATTTATAATCAAGATTTGGACTTGTATAACCCCACTCAAAAATTATTTTAGTAAAACAATTTATGTTAGTGTCATTTTCAGTTTAACATTAAATAAAAATATATTAATGTCATTTTCCAACTAAAGTGGCTCCATGGGGTCCCCAAGTTGGCCCACGGATTGTCTTGGTCGGCCATGACTCACCCAATAGGTGAAGGACAAGTTTCATGGTGTTTTCACATTCTTATAATACCATTTTTACCTTAAACTACACTAATTACCTCTAATCGCGATTAATGAAAAAAATTACTATTCACCAAAAATTATTTTAATCTCATTGAACCACATTTTACTTCTTAAAGACATCCATGTATGTCGGATTTTCAAAATTAAATACACATTAGTGGTAAACTTTCATTTAACTGAAAAATCAGTTTGCTTGATTACCACTTAGTGGTTTCACTATTCATCAAAAATTGAAGTTTTTCAGAAAATTACCAAAAATTCACCCTAAGCTATATTTGATATTCCGAATTCAAAAATGAAGTCCATTTTACAAAATTCAAAACATATAAGTCAAATTAATTAATTTAATAATTAATTCCCGCTGTCATGACAAATAGCGTGTTTTTGCGAAACAATAAGTATCAAAAGATTGACACCAGTTTAAGTTCAATTTCAAAGTGAAATTGATTCCAATGACCACCATTGGATTAAATGGTAAAAATATTTTCTAATTTCACTTTAAAACCATGACTTCATATATAAATTAGAATGAAATCACACTTTACCCATAAAATATAGGCATATCAAATCATGAATAAAAAATAGAAATCATAAGACATAAAGGTAACTTGAGTCATTCATAACATTCTTACGTAGGGAGTAACCCTCTTGGTTACGTTTGTAATACCCATCACATTATATTCCCTAAAATCTCTTTGGAGAAACCTTAACGTTTCACTCCTTCGCTTTACCCAATGCATTGGGGAGCTATATCGGGCTCACCCGCCCTTAGTTTATCACGAAACCACCCATTTTCATAACAATGCCCAAGAACCATAACATAAATGTATCACATAAAACATGCATAAAGGAAACATAACATTTACACATTTCAATCACAATATAACATTTTAGTATATTGAAATAATGAATCCATTCAAAAAGAAACCATTTCCAAAACCATTTAAAACATTTAATAAAGAGATTTTTGAATCAAATTGTCCCATACCACCTTGAAGCTTAAAATTTTAAACCATTAATATCCATATAAATAAATCCTTAAAACCATTTTGAAAACATGGATATTAATAATAACAAATAATTAAAACATTTAAAGCGATATTTTGGTTAAAGGGGTTTTACCAAAATTAGAGACACTTGAATACAATAATTGAGGAATAACATTTACTCAGAACTTTATAATATCATGAGAATAAATGGATTCATGATATAATACTACAAAGGATAGTATATACACCATATAAGAGTTAATTGGTGCATAACAACAATGAACTCTCAATAGAAATGTCAAACGTGATGAAATCCCTTATAAAGAAGGTATCCTTAAATTAAGGACAAATCAATCTCAAAAATATGTGTGACAAATATAAATACACCCAATATAAGTGGATATTAAGTGTAAAACAATAAAAGGTCATTCACACATATTCAATGGATGACATATTCAATGACTACATGTTGAACCCAAAGAAATCAAAATTGGGTTAAAAAGTTCCCTTGACAGCCTAACGGCATCACATCAAAATGAGTTGATGAGAGATAAAAAAAGTGTATCTCATCACTTGGACATAAAATTTACATCAATAAGGATATATGAGAACATATCCCAACATAACAATATGTAAATTAAAAGACCCAACAAAAGAAGTCTTTTAAAAAAAGAGGAGGGTGAAAGGTTCCCTTACCGACTTGGGTATCTTTCGAAACACACACCCCATGAAAGAAGGAAATAAATCATTGATGTAAATACTCATAAAGGAAAGTATATTACACAAAGAGTAGAATAATGGCAGTACATACACCACTCAAAGGAAATTGTGGCAAATGTAGCATAAATCTCACGGGAATAAATGTGAGATGAAAAATCCCTTACGAAAACTCGGCAGCCTAACGACGCCACATAAAACTTCCAAAAATGAATTGATGAGACAAAATAGGGTATCTCATCACATTAAAACAAAATTTTCAGCAAGAGGAATATGAAATAACATCCCCCATCATAACAAATAGGAGCTTAAAAGAAGTGACATAAAGGGGAGTACTTAAAGAGAAAGAGAGAGGTTAGATCTCTTACGAAAATTCAGCAGCCTAACGGCGCCACTCGAAACTTCCAAAATGGATTGATGAGAGAGAATAGGGTCTCTCATCATATGAACATAAAAATTACAGTAATATTGATATAAAATAACATCCCAATAACAAGAAATATGATCTTATAAGGAATGACATAAAAGAGTGTACTTAAAAAGAAAGAGAGGAGTAGGATCCCTTACCTCGAGTCCGACTTGACTCGATCGTTCTTTAATCTCCTGACTAATAAACTTGAGTTAATTTCTACTTCCTTAAGAACCTTTTTCAAGTTCATTATTCCTTTTATATCACTTATTACAATGTCATAAACATTATGTAATCATTTAAGTTAATAATATTTGTTTTGCCGATATTTGGTTCTTAAGTCGAAAGTGGACTTCTTACAATTACATGTTGTTCGTGTGGCCAAAAGTTTATTATATCTAGAATTGTATTTATGATGTAGATATCATATATGACCTATATATCCAGTACACTAGGAAAGGCTCTATCAACCTGTAAAAATTTAACATAAAACATAGGGTGAGCATTGAAATACTCAGTAAGGGGTTTTTGAAAATACTTAAATACAGCTTTTGAAAACTACGTTGAAAAAAAAATACTTTTCCATACTTAGAAAGTTTTAAAAGAAAAACTTCAAGACTAAACAAAGGTTGATATATCAGAGTTAAAGTACTTCATACGTATGCACTAAAACACTTAGCGTCAACTCACTTAGTAAACAAGATAAGCATAATAATAAAAAGGCATGGGTTGCATGAAGTAAAGTGTCCATAAACAAGAAAGGTGTGCATGAACAACAAGGGGTAAACATTATCAGAGTCACGCACAAGTGCATTATCTAAAAAAACACATCATGACATGATAAATGTAATACAACATTTGTAATAAAAATCCTGAGAAGAAACTGGACATGCATCAACATTTCCATATCATATGTCTTGTATATTTTCTTTAAATATGATACTCATAGGTAAGGTTCTATAACCAAGGTTATTCCTCTAATCGGAATAATCACTAGGTTGGTCATAATCAAAGAAATGCATGCTGAAGGACTCATGGTCTCTGTGTCAAGGCCTTGTGCCATGACCTAAGGGTAAAAACCCAATCTGACTGTCTCGAGAACTATCGATGCATCAAGGAGCTTACTTTTACCGGTCTCCAACCCGGAGGGCTTAATTTAACCAGTCCCCAACCTGGAGGGTTTTCTTCTTACCGGACCCCATTCCGGGTAGTCCCATACATTTCTCACATGTTGATAGGGTCAGATATTCAAGGTGTCCCATACCACTTTGAATATTTAATTTTCATTTCATATTACCCAAGGTGTCCCATACCACTTTGGGTAATACCATTTTCACTTCTCATTACCCAAGGTGTCCCATACCACTTTGGGTAATTTTAGTTCTTAGTTCTTTATCATGTTGAGTCATATGCATGAACAATATAAATAAGGCAAAAATTATATAATTGGTTTACAAATACATGTTACGGTAGATAAAATGGAAAATATGGAATAAAAGCAGGCAGGGTTAAGCAAGCATACTATGTGCATAGAACAATTATTTAAGCACATAAGATGATGAATGTGTGAGACTTGATCCCAAGGGGTATTAAATGATGAGTTTCTAAAATTCCAGTACATGGAAAAGAACTACTTGGCATTAACTTTTGTACTTCACAGGTCACAGTACTTGCAACAAATCTCCATCCACTAATAATTACTATGGCATGCTTGGTATAAAAATAATAAACACTTGCAATCTTTAAAATTCCGACACTTGGAAATAAACAACTTTAAAAATAATACCTGTCATTAATTATTAATCTTCACTGGTCATAGAATTTGCTGTTACACTCTGCTCACTAAAAATCATTGCTGCGAGTTCAGTATAAAAATAATAAAAGATTTCTACATATTAACATAACCCTTATATTCATATCCACTTAATGCAGGTTTAAAACAGGAAAGGGAATATCCTTTTAAATCATTTCAAGGGCGACATTGATCAAGTTCATTGGTTTACCCTTATACACAGAAATATAAAACAACATAGGCGAATGCTAAAATCCTTCATGAATAGAAATATTAATAACCATTTCTTAAAACTAGGGTTTTAAGATATTAATCTTAAAAACACATACATACATAAGGATATATATACACAAGTTATATAAATAGGTTTCCTCATAAATTAAACATGGTACACTTAAAATCTTAATTCCTCTAACTACTTATCATTTATTCAGTTTGAAATTTAAAACCTCATGGGGTTTAAATGTTCATGAAACTATAAATACGCAAATATGTAAAAACTTTGTTTTTAACTATAACATGATTGTACTTAAACCAAAAACCAAGTTCGCATTAAAAATATTTTTTCAAAAATAATTATTCATCTCTTAAACAACAAAACTGATTTCCATTCCAATAAAATACCTTACTTAAAAATATAGTTATATAAATATAAACGGCTTACATAAAATCCAACCTATTAGGAATTGATTTTAGAAAAACCCTTTTCAAAAGTATAATTCTCAGTATACAAAAAAAATACTGAATAATCTTGGGTACCCCTAAAAAAAGGGTTTGAGTGATAAATATATATATATATTTGTATGCACATATATATATATACATATATTCGAAATCGTATAAAAAAATTACACACAAACCTGAGTTTTAGGTTTGTAAAATAGGATCATTAAAACTAACTTGAAAGTGATAACCCTTTTTATATCAGGAAGGCAACACCCCATGAAAATGGTTCAAAACAGAAGAGTTTGAGTTGTATATAAATATAAAATTAAATTAATACACCCCATGTATCACACCGGTTACAAAATAAAAACTCAAAAAGAAAAAAGAAAAAAAAACCTTTACATCACATTAGAGAAACACACTTCCAAAACAACACACCCCGTTTTTTGAAATAAAGGGTGATACAAATATATATAGAATTTATATGTATATACATATATATATGTTGCATGGAACCGATTACACTTAGGGGTTTATTCTAGGTTTTCCACTACATATATATATATACAAGAAAGACAAGAAAACGGGTGTACCCCATGAGGGTAAACACCCTTGGTGTTTTCTGGTTAGTAGATCGGTTAGCATATATATATATATATACCTTTAACTATTAGGCGTATATATATATACTCATGTATATACGAACATGAACCAGGAAGCATGGGTGGGGGAAAAAACACACAGCCGTGGCACCCTTACCTTGCTGTGGAGGACACTCGGACTCAGAGAGGCCTACTGGTTCAGCTGGAGAGATCGAGAGGAGTTTGGGTACCGGAGGAGGTCCATGAGGAGAGGGATTATATAGAGGATTTTGGTGCACATAAGAGGTTTAGTTCCAGGAGTTCGGCCGAGCCTATGGCGTCCTAGGTAGGTGGGGGTGTGCGAGGGTCAACCTAGCAGTGGTGAAGGAGGCGTCTCGGGCAATCCAGGTACCGGTTCGTGGGACCTCGACGCGAGGTTGAAGACAACGTGAAGGCTGAGAAAGGAAAACCGACGGTCGGGATCTGACATCACAAGATCGGACGGCTGTGGTTGGGGGCGCGAGATGGCCTGGGTTGCGTGTTTAAAACCGAAACACATTTTCAAATAAAGTAATGTTTCTTTACTTTACAAAAGTGCCCCTCCTCTCCTCTTATAAAAGGCCCCCACCTCTACCTCATTTCACACACTCCTCAAGCCTTTGGCTCGGCCAAACCCTGCCCATTTACTCTCTCCACATCCCTCTCCTCATCCTAGAGGATTCCCTTTGGGCAGAATCCTTTCAAAGGAAGCCTTTAGGCTCAAATCAAAAGGAGTTACACTTTTAAAAGGTAATTCATTCTCTCATGTTCATTTGTTTTATTTTGCTTCTCCAACCCCTAAACTCTTTTTATTTACTTCTTTTGTAACAACACCAGTATCTTCAATATACTAGGATGTTGTTATAAGATTTATTTGAGCTACACTCTCACACAACTACATCAAATGGTTAAAGAACATACGGTTTCTGTGGATGGAGAAATTCTGCCTCCCGAAACGATGATTGTTCAATACTCATTTAACACCTTCAAAGGTGGCCATTATGATGTCACTATTTTTTTATATGATATATGATATGTTTATGTTTTCCTTAAGCTTCTGTTTTTTTTCATTTTGGGCATACCTTTATGGTTTCCATTATGGGTAAACACGATATCTTCATTTTAGGAAGTGCGGACTACCGCCCCCTGAAAGTGATTTGATTCGTTAATACCATATGTGGGATGTGTAAAGGATAAAGTTAATGATATTATATATGTTATTATAATGTAATTATAATATACTCTTATATAATTATGATTCCATTCCAAAAAAAATTACGACATAGAAATAGAAGTAGCGTTCATGCGTACGTACGGCTTACCGTCTCCATGAACGGTGCATTTCATTTCTTACCTCTAAATGTGATGTAATATTATACATACATGTATATGCTGAATATATATGATGTATATGTTATCCAAATCATTAATATCATTCTGGATATAATGAACCTTTGACCAAATTAACAACATGTAAGTGTAAGAAGTCTATTTTTGACTTAAGAACCAAATACCGACAAAATGAACATTATTAACTTAAATGATTACATGATGTCCATAACATGGTATAAAAGGAATAATGAACTTGAAAAAGGTTCTTAAGCAAGTAGATATTAACTCATGTTTATTATTCAGGAGATTAAAGAACGGTCGGGTCAAGTCGGATACGAGGTATGAGACTTCGTCTCAATCTCCTTTCTTTGAGGCATATTTTATTTTATACACAACATTCTTTTATACGGTGTATAAACCCCTTTGACTTTTAAATTTATTCAAAAGGAATCTTTTTTATACGAAGCGTTTACTAAATGACAATAGGGAATGTTTTTGTCGTACGTATGCGGCGTCAACGACTTCTCCGCCGTCGTGACCGTTATTTGAGTTTCGGCTTCCTCTACAAGCCATACCTTCTTTTTTAAAAGAAAAATAAATACCATGTTTTAATTTTATTTTATTTTGGTATGGAAGATGGTTTTCACAATGTTTTTGTGTTGTATTGATATCTTGTGATTGAAATGTGGAAATGTTATGTTTCCTTTATGCATGTTTTATGTGATACAATTATGTTATGGTTCTTGGGAATTATTATGAAGACGGGTGGTTCCGTGATAAACTAAGGGCGGGTGAGCCCGATATAGCTCTCCAATACATTGGGTAACGCGAAGGAGTGAAACGTTAAGGTTTCTCCGACGATATTTTAGGGAATATACTGTGATGGGTATTCCAAACGTAACCAAGAGGGTTACTCCCTACGTAAGAATGTTATGAATGCCTCAAGTTACCTTTATGTCTTATGATTTCTATGATTTATTCATGATTTTATGAGGTATGTTAAAGGGCCTATGTTTTATGGGTAAATTATGATTTCATTCTTAATGAGATTAAAATAATTTTTTGGTGAATAGTAACTTATTAAGTTTTTAATCGCGATTAGAGGTAATTAGTGTAATTTAATGTAAAAATTATATTATAAAAATGTGAAAACACCATGACACTTGTCCTACAACTATTGAGTGAGTCATGGCCGACCAAGACAAGCCATGTGCCAACTTGGGGACCCCATGGAGCCACATTAGTTGGAAAATGACATTAATATATTTTTATTTAATGTTAACGTGAAAATGACACTAACATAAATTGTTTTACTAAAATACTTTTTAAGTGGGGTTATACAAGTCAAAATTTTGATTATAAATAGTCATTGGAAAGATAAAAAGATTTCCTACATCATAGTAGTTTTTTTTATAATTTTTAGACATTAAATAAATTAAATTATTTATGACATAATAATGATGCAGCGATGACATCAGTATTTGACGATTTAAATAAAATGGAAAGATAATGCAAAATATAAAACCTACACATGTTTATCACGAAACCACCGTTCTTCATAGCAATTCCCAAGAACCATAACATAATCGTATCACATAAAACATGAATAAAGGAAACATAATATTTCCACATTTCAATCACAATATAACATTTTAGGATATTGAAATAATGAATCCATTCAAAAAGAAACCATTTCCAAAACCATTTAAAACATTTAATAAAGAGATTTTTGAATGAAAGTTTCCCATACCAACTTAAAGCTTTTAACATTTTAAACCATTAATATCCATATAAATAAATCCTTAAAACCATTTTGAAAACATGGATATTAATAAGAACAAATAATTAAAACATTTAAAACAATATTTTGGTTAAAGGGGTTTTACCAAAATTAGAGACACTTGAATACAATAATTGAGGAATAACATTTAGTCAGAACTTTATAATATCATGAGAATAAAAGGATTCATGATATAATACTCCAAAGGACAGTATATACACCATATAAGAGTGAATTGGTGCATAACAACAATGAACCCTCAATAGAAATGTCAAATGTGATGAAATCCCTTATAAAGAAGGAATCCTTAAATTAAGGACAAATCAATCTCAAAATATGTGTGAAAAATATAAATACACCCAATATAAGTGGATATTAAGTGTAAAACAATAAAAGGTCATTCACACATATTCAATGGATGACATATTCAATGACTGCATGTTGAACCCAAAGAAATCGAAATTGGGTTAAGAAGTTCCCTTGACAGCCTAACGGCGTCACATCAAAATGAGTTGATGAGAGATAAAAAGTGTATCTCATCACTTGGACATAAAATTTACATCAATAAGGATATATGAGAACATATCCCAACATAAAAATATGTAAATTAAAAGACCCAACAAAAGAAGTCTTTTAAAAAAGAGGAGGGTGAAAGGTTCCCTTACCGACTTGGGTATCTTTCAAAACATACACCCATTAAAGAAGGACAATAGATCATTGATGTAAATACTCATAAACAAAAGTATATTACACAAAGAGTAGAATAATGGGCAGTACATACACCACTCAATGGAATTTGTGGCAAATGTAGCATAAATCTCACGGGAATAAAAGTGAGATGAAAAATCCCTTACGAAAACTTGGCAGCCTAACGGCGCCACATAAAACATCCGAATATGGATTGATGAGATCAAATAGAGTATCACATCATATTACAATAGAATTTACCGCAAGTGGAATATAAAAGAAAATCCCCCAACATTGCAAGGAGGAGTTTAAAAGAAGTGACATAAAGGAGAGTACTTAAAAAGAAAGAGAGAGGTTAGATCTCTTACGAAAGTTCGGCAGCCTAACGGCGCCACTCAAAACTTCCAAAATGGATTTATGAGAGAGAATAGGGTCTATAATCACATGAACATAAAAATTACAGTAAATTTAATATAAAAGAACATCCCAATCATAAGAAAGATGAGCTTAAAATAAATTACATAAAAGAGTGTACTTAAAAAGAAAGAGAGTTGTAGGATCCCTTACCTCGGGTTCGACTTGACTCGATCGTTCTTTAATCTCCTGAATAATAAACTTGAGTTAATTTATACTTGATTAAGAAAATTTTTCAAGCTTATTATTCCTTTTATATCACTTATTTCCATGTCATAAACATTATGTAATCATTTAAGTTAATAATATTTGTTTTGCCGATATTTGGTTCTTAAGTCGAAAGTGGACTTCTTAAAATTACATGTTGTTCATGTGGCCAAATGTTTATTATATCCAGAATTGTATTCATTATTTAGATATAATATATATCATATATATCCAGTACATGCATGAATTTATAACATTACATAATCATTTAGAGGTAAGAAATGAAATGCACCGTTCATGGAGACGGTAAGCCGTACGTACGCATGAACGCTACTTTCATTTCTATTTCGTATTTTATAGAATGGAATGATATAAAGGTATATTATAATTCCAGTATAATATCATATATAATATCATATTTCCATCCTTTATACATCCCACATATGGTATTTAACGAATCAAATCACTTTGAGGGGGCGGTAGTCCGCACTTCCTTAAATGAAGATATCGCGTATACCCATAATGGAATCCATAAAGGTAAGACAAAAATTAAAAATAAAGAAGCATAAATAAAACATAAACATATTATATATCATATATAAAAATAGTGACATCATAATGACCACCTTTGAAGGTGTTAAATGAGTATTGAACAATCATCGTTTCGGGAGGCAGAATTTCACCATCCACCGAAACCGTATGTTCTTTAACCATTTGATGTAGTTTTGTGAGAGTGTAGCTCGAATAAATCATATAACAACATCATAGTATATTTAAGATACTGGTGTTATTACAAAAGAAGTAAATAAAAAGAGTTTAGGGGGTTGGAGAAGCAAAATAAAACAAATGAACATGAGAGAATGAATTGCCTTTAAAAGTGTAACTCCTTTTGATTTGAGCCTAAAGGATTCCTTTGAAAGGATTCTTCCCAGAGGGAATCCTCTAGGATGAGTAGAGTGATGTTTAGAGAGTAAATGGGTAGGGGTTGGCCGAGCCAAAGGCTTGAGGAGTGTGTTAAATGAGGTAGAGGTGGGGGCCTTTTATAAGAGGAGAGGAGGGGTACTTTTGAAAAGTAAAGAAATATTACTTTATTTAAAAATGTGTTTCGGTTTCAAAAGGTCCCACATTGATATAATTCGTGTATAAGGTGATAAGGCTTCGAAATCCACTCATCCAATAAGTTTTGGACATGTGTAGTTCATAGATTTTACATTATCTTTCCATTTTATTTAAATCGTCAAATAATGATGTCATCGCTGCATCATTATTATGTCATAAATAATTTAATTTATTTAATGTCTAAAAATTAAAAAAAAAATACTATGATGTAGTAAATATTTTTATCTTTCCAATGAATATTTATAATAAAAAGGATGACTTGTATATCCCCACTTAAAAATTGTTTTAGTAAAACATATCATGTTTGTGTCAATTTTACTTTTACATTAAATAAAATGTTATTTATGTCATTTCCCAACCAAAGTGGATCCATGGGGTCCCCAAGTTGACCCATGGCTTGTCTTGGTCTGCCATGAAACAACCAATAGGTGTAGGACAAGTGTCATGGTGTTTTCACATTCTTATAATATCATTTTTACCTTAAACTACACTAATTACCTCTAATCGCGATTAAAAACTTAATAAGTTACTATTCAACAAAAAATTATTTTAATCTCATTAAACCACATTTTAGTTCTTAATGACAACCATGTATGTCGGATTTTTGAAAATCAAAACACAATGATGACAAAATTTCATTTAAACGGAAAATCAGTTTTTATAAGTACCACTTAGTGGTTTCACTATTCATCAAAAATTGAAATTTTTCAGAAAAATCCCAAAAATTCACCCTAAGCTATATTTGAAATTCTGAATTCAAAAATGAAGTCCGTTTTACAAAATTAAAAACATATAAGTCACATTAATTAATTTAATAATTAATTCCTGCTGTCATGACAAATAGCGTGTTTTATGAAACAATAAGTATCAAAAGATTGACACTAGTTTAAGTCTGATTTCAAAGTGAAATTAATTCCAACGACCACTATTGGATTTAATGGTAAAAATATTTTCTAATTTCACTTTAAAAACAATTCAAAATATAATATAATCATATATATAAATTAGATTAAAAAGAGATTTTGAATCAAAACACAACATTTTACACTATTCATTAAAAAAATGAACTCTATCCGAAAAATACCAAAAAATTACACAAAGTAATATTTGATGTCCCGATTCTTAATAAGAGTTTTATTTGGTCCAAAAGAATGTATAAGGCATTCATAACATTCTTACATAGGGATTAACCCTCTTGGTTACGTTCGAAATACCCATCACAGTATATTCCCTAAATCTCTTCGGAGAAACCTTAACGTTTCACTCCTTCGCGTTACCCAATGCATTGGAGAGCTATTACGGGCTCACCCGCCCTTAGTTTATCATGAAACCACCCGTTCTTCATAACAATGCCCACGAACCATAACATAATCGTATCACATAAAACATGAATAAAGGAAACATAATATTTCCACATTTCAATCACAATATAACATTTTAGGATATTGAAATAATGAATCCATTAAAAAAGAAACCATTTCCAAAACCATTTAAAACATTTAATAAAGAGATTTTTTAATCAAAGTTTCCCATACCACCTTGAAGCTTTTAACATTTTAAACCATTAATATCCATATAAATAAATCCTTAAAACCATTTTGAAAACATGGATATTAATCAGAACAAATAATTAAAACATTTAAAATGATATTTTGGTTAAAGGGGTTTTACCAAAATTAGAGACAATTGAATACAATAATCGAGGAATAACATTTAGTCAGAACTTTATAATATCATGAGAATAAAAGGATTCATGATATAATACTCCAAAGGACAGTATATACACCATATAAGAGTGAATTGGTGCATAACAACAATGAACCCTCAATAGAAATGTCAAATGTGATGAAATCCCTTATGAAGAAGGTATCCTTAAATTAAGGACAAATCAATCTCAAAATATGTGTGACAAATATAAATACACCCAATATAAGTGGATATTAAGTGTAAAACAATAAAATTTCATTCACACATATTCAATGGATGACATATTCAATGACTACATGTTGAACCCAAAGAAATCGAAATTGGGTTAAGAAGTTCCCTTGACAGCCTAACGGCGTCACATCAAAATGAGTTGATGAGAGATAAAAAGTGTATCTCATCACTTGGACATAAAATTTACATCAATAAGAATGTATGAGAACATATCCCAACATAAAAATATGTAAATTAAAAGACCCAATAAAAGAAGTCTTTTAAAAAAGAGGAGGGTGAAAGGTTCCCTTACCGACTTTGGTATCTTTCAAAACATACACCCCATGAAAGAAGGACAATAGATCATTGATGTAAATACTCATAAACGAAAGTATATTACACAAAGAGTAGAATAATGGGCAGTACATACACCACTCAATGGAATTTGTGGCAAATGTAGCATAAATCTCACGGGAATAAAAGTGAGATGAAAAATCCCTTACGAAAATTCGGCAGCCTAACGGCGCCACTCAAAACTTCCAAAATGGATTGATGAGAGATAATAGGGTCTCTCATCACATGAACATAAAAGTTATCGTAAGTGTAATATAAAATATCATCCCAATAACAAGAAAGATGAGCTTTAAAAGTAATGACATAAAAGAGTGTACTTAAAAAGAAAGAGAGGAGTAAGATCCCTTACCTCGGGTCCGACTTGACTCGATCATTCTTTAATCTCCTGAATAATAAACTTGACTTAATTTATAATTCCTTAATAACCTTTTTCAATTTCATTATTACTTTTATACCACTTATTACCATGTCATAAACATTATGTAATCATTTAAGTTAATAATATTTGTTTTGCCGATATTTGGTTCTTAAGTCGAAAGTGGACTTCTTACAATTACATGTTGTTCGTGTGGCCAAATGTTTATTATATCCAGAATTGTATTCATTATGTAGACATCATATATGTCATATATATTCAGTACATGCATGCATTTATAACATTACATAATCATTTAGAGCTAAGAAATGAAATGCACCGTTCATGGAGACGGTAAGCCGTACGTACGCATGAACGCTACTTTCATTTCTATTTCGTATTTTATAGAATGGAATAATAATTATATAAAGGTATATTATAATTCCAGTATAATATCATATATAATATCATATTTCCATCCTTTATACATCCCACATATGGTGTTTAATGAATCAAATCACTTTGAGGGGGCGGTAGTCCGCACTTCCTTAAATGAAGATATCGCGTATACCCATAATGGAAGCCATAAAGGTAAGACAAAAATGAAAAATACAGAAGAATAAATAAAACATAAACATATTATATATCATATATAAAAATAGTGACATCATAATGGCCACATTTGAAGGTGTTAAATGACTATTGAACAATCATCGTTTCGGGAGGCAGAATTTCACCATCCACAGAAACCGTATGTTCTTTAACCATTTGATGTAGTTGTGTGAGAGTGTAGCTCGAATAAATATTATAACAACATCCTAGTATATTTACGATACTGGTGTTGTTACAAAAGAAGTAAATAAAAAGAGTTTAGGGGTTGGAGAAGCAAAATAAAACAAATGAACATGAGAGAATGAATTACCTTTAAAAGTGTAACTCCTTTTGATTTGAGCCTAAAGGCTTCCTTTGAAAAGATTCTTCCCAAAGGGAATCCTCTAGGATAAGGAGAGTGATGTGTAGAGAGTAAATGGGCAGGGTTTGGCCGATTCAAAGGCTTGAGGAGTGTGTTAAATGAGGTAGAGGTGGGGGCCTTTTATAAGAGGAGAGGAGGGGTACTTTTGGAAAGTAAAGAAATATTACTTTATTTGAAAATGTTTTTCTGTTTCAAAAGGTCCCACATTGATATAATTCGTGGATAAGGTGATAAGGCTTAGAAATCCACTCATCCAATAAGTTTTGGACATGTGTAGTTCATATATTTTACATTATCTTTCCATTTTATTTAAATCGTCAAATAATGATGTCATCGCTGCATCATTATTATGTCATAAATAATTTAATTTATTTAATGTCTAAAAATTATAAAAAAAAATACTATGATGTAGGAAATATTTTTAGCTTTCCAATTAATATTTATAATAAAAAAGATGACTTGTATAACCCCACTTAAAAATTGTGTTAGTAAAACATATCATGTTTGTGCCAATTTTACTTTTACATTAAATAAAATGTTATTTATGTCATTTCCCAACCAAAGTGGATCCATGGGGTCCCCAAGTTGACCCATGACTTGTCTTGGTCGGCCATGATACAACCAATAGGTGTAGGACAAGTGTCATGGTATTTTCAAATTCTTATAATATCATTTTTACCTTAAACTACACTAATTACCTCTAATCGCGATTAAGAACTTAATAAGTTACTATTCACCAAAAAATTATTATAATCTCATTGAACCACATTTTACTTCTTAATGACAACCATGTATGTAGGATTTTTGAAATTCAAAACACAATGATGGAAAAATTTCATTTAAGCGGAAAATCAGCTTTTATAAGTACCACTTAGTGGTTTCACTATTCATCAAAAATTGAAGTTTTTCAGAAAAATCTCAAAAATTCACCCTGAGCTATATTTGATATTCCGAATTCAAAAATGAAGTCCGTTTTACAAAATTCAAAACATATTAGTCACATTAACTAATTTAATAATTTTTTGGTAATTTTCTGAAAAACTTCAATTTTTGATGAATAGTGAAACCACTAAGTGGTAATCAAGGAAATTGATTTTTCAGTTAAATGAAAGTTTACCACTAATGTGTACTAAATTTTGAAAATCCGACATACATGTTTTTCATTAAGAAGTAAAATGTGGTTCAATGAGGTTAAAATAATTTTTTGGTGAATAGTAACTTTTTTTCATTAATCGCGATTAGAGGTAATTAGTGTAGTTTAAGGTAAAAATGATATTATAAGAATGTGAAAACACCATGACACTTGTCCTACACCTATTGGGTGAGTCATGGCCGACCAAGACAAGCCATGGGCCAACTTGGGGACCCCATGGAGCCACTTTAGTTGGAAAATGACATTAATATATTTTTATTTAATGTTAAAGTGAAAATGACACTAACATAAATTGTTTTACTAAAATAATTTTTGAGTGGGGTTATACAAGTCCAAATTTTGATTATAAATAGTAATTGGAAATAGAAAAAGATTTCCTACATCATAGTATTTTTTTTATAATTTTTAGACATTAAATAAATTAAATTATATATGACATAATAATGATGCAGTGATGACATAATTATTTGACGATTTAAATAAAATGGAAAGATAATGAAAAATCTAAAACCTACACATGTCCAAAACCAATTGGATGAGTGGATTTCGAACCCTTATCAAATTATCCACGAATTATTTCAATGTGGGACCTTTTAAAACCGAAACACATTTTCAAGTAAAGTAATATTTCTTTACTTTCCAAAAGTGCCCCTCCTCTCCTCTTATAAAAGGCCCCCACCTCTACCTCATTTCACACACTCCTCAAGCCTTTGGCTCGGCCAACCCCTGCCCATTTACTCTCTACACATCCCTATCCTCATCCTAGAGGATTCCCCTTGTGAAGAATCCTTTCAAAGGAAGCCTTTAGGCTCAAATCAAAAGGGGTTACACTTTTAAAGGTAATTCTTTCTCTCATGTTCATTTGTTTTATTTTGATTCTCCAACCCCCTAAACTCTTTTTATTTACTCCTTTTGTAACAACACCAGTATCTTCAATATACTAGGATGTTGTTATAAGATTTATTTGAGCTACACACACACACACAACTACATCAAATGGTTAAAGAACATACGGTTTCCGTGGATGGCGAAATTCTGCCTCCCGAAACGATGATTGTTCAATACTCATTTAACACCTTCAAAGGTGGCCATTATGATGTCACTATTTTTATATATGATATATAATATGTTTATGTTTTCCTTAAGCTGCTGTTTTTTTTCATTTTGGGCATACCTTTATGGTTTCCATTATGGGTAAACACGATATCTTCATTTTAGGAAGTGCGGACTACCGCCCCCTCAAAGTGATTTGATTCGTTAAATACCATATGTGGGACATATAAAGGATGGAACTATGATATTATATATGATATTATACTGGAATTATAATATACCTTTATATCATTATGATTCCATTCTATAAAATATGAAATAGAAATGAAAGTAGCGTTCATGCGTACGTACGTCTTACCGTCTCCATGAACGGTGCATTTCATTTCATACCTCTAAATGATTATGTAATATTATAAATGCATGTACGTACTGGATATATATGACATATATTATATCTACATCATGAATACCATTCTGGATATAATGAACCTTTGACCAAAATAACAACATGTAAGTGTAAGAAGTCTATTTTTGACTTAAGAACCAAATACCGACAAAATGAACATTATTAACTTAACTGATTACATGATGTTCATAACACGGTATAAAAGGAATAATGAACTTGAAAAAGATTCATAAGAAAGTATAGATTAACTCAAGTTTATTATCCAGGAGATTAAAGAACGGTCGGGTCAAGTCGGATACGAGGTATGGGACATCGTCTCAATCTCCTTTCATTGAGGCATATTTTATTTTATACACAACTTTCTTTTATACGGTGTATAAACCCCTTTTACTTTTACGTTTATTCAAAAGGAATATTTTTTATATGAAGCGTTTACTAAACGACAAAAGGGAATGTTTTTGTCGTACGTATGCGGCGACAACGACTTCTCCGCCGTCGTGACCGTTATTTGAGTTTCGGCTTCCTCTACAGGCCATACCTTTTTTTTAAATGAAAAATAAATACCATGTTTTACTTTGGTATTGAAAATGGTTTTCATAATGTTTTTATTATATCAATGTGTTTTATTGATATCTCGTGATTGAAATGTGGAAATGTTATGTTTCCTTTATGCATGTTTTATGTGATATGATTATGTTATGGTTCTTGGGCATTATTATGAAGACGGGTGGTTCCGTGATAAACTAAGGGCGGGTGAGCCCGTTATAGCTCTCCAATGCATTGGTTAACGTGAAGGAGTGAAACGTTAAGGTTTCTCCGAAGAGATTTAGGGAATATACTGTGATGGGTATTCCAAACGTAACCAAGAGGGTTACTCCCTACGTAAGAATATTATGAATGCCTCAAGTTACCTTTACGTCTTATGATTTCTATGATTTATTCATGATTTTATGAGGTATGCTAAAGTGCCTATGTTTTTGGGGTAAAGTATGATTTCATTCTTATGTATATATGTACCCATGTTTCCTTTCCATGTTTTTATAACCCATACTGAGCTTTTTATGCTCATCCCAAGTTTTTTTGAAATGTTTTTCATAGGTCAAGGGAAAGGTACATGATATGATGATAGTGTCAAGGAAGTGTCAAGAAATAATCCATGTTTTATTTTAAATGTGTTTCCATTGATGGGAATGATGAATACTATCTTTATGTAACCACTTTGTTTATATGTGGAATGTAATGCAAGTTTTATGGTCTAATTCTCTAAAACTCTAAACCCGAAAAGATCCTCAATGTGTAATCTTGTAATAAATCAAGATTAAGTAAGGTTTAAGGCTGGGGCCTTATAGGGTGATAAGGGTTCGAAATCCACTCATCCAATTGGTTTTGGCCATGTGTAGTTCATATATTTTACATTGTCTTTCCATTTTATTTAAATCGTCAAATAATGATGTCATCACTGCATCATTATTATGTCACAAATAATTTAATTTATTTAATGTCTAAAAATTATAAAAAAAATACTATGATGTAGGAAATCTTTTTATCTTTCCAATGACTATTTATAATAAAAAATCCGATCTTTATAAGCCCATGTAAAAATTGTTTTTGTAAAACATATTATGTTTGTGTCATTTTTACTTTTACATTAAATAAAAAGTTATTTATGTCATTTCCCAACCAAAATGTCTCCATGGGGTCCCCAAGTTGACCCATGGCTTGTCTTGATCGTCCATGACACAAACAATAAGGTTGGGACATGTGTCTAGGTCATTTCATTTTATTAAAGCATTATTTATACCTTAAACTACACTAATCACCACTAATCGCGATTAAAAACATAATAAGTTACTATTCACCAAAAAATTATTTTAATCTCATTGAACCACATTTTACTTCTTAATGACAACCATGTATGTCAGATTTTCAAAATTCAATACACATTAGTGGTAAACTTTCATTTAACTGAAAAATCAGTTTGCTTGATTACCACTTAGTGGTTTCACTATTCATCAAAAATTGAAGTTTTTCAGAAAATTACCAAAAATTCACACAAGGTAAATTTTGATGTCCCAATCATAAAGGATAAGTTTATTTTGACAAACATAGTTTATAAAATTGTCAAAATATATATTCAAAAATGTTTTTGCCATCAAAAGGCAGTAAAACAATCTTTTAAGAATATTAGTGTATTCCATGTATAAGATTGTATTTATTTTCATTTTAAGCCTCTATAACACTATCTTAATCATTAATAGACATAGATAAAAATATCTATTATTCATTAATTACTTGGGATGTTACATCCTTCCCCCCTTTAGAAAATTGCGTCCCCGCAATTTATTTACTTATCGAATAAATGGGGGTACTTATCCCTCATTGCATTTTCAGATTCCCATGTTGCCTCTTCAATCATGTGGGTTTTCCACAAAAACTTTACCTTGTGAATCACCTTATTCCGTAACACTTGCTCCCTGTGGTCAAGAATCTGGACCGGTTGTTCCTCATAAGATAGGTTCTCTTCCAACTGAACTACCTCTGGACTCAAAACATGAGATGGATCTGGCATATACTTTCTCAACATCGAAACGTGAAAAACATTGTGTACCCGAGATAAACTCGGAGGTAAAGCCACTCGGTATGCAACTGATCCAACTCTCTCCAGAATTTCGTATGGTCCAATGAACCTTGGACTCAACTTTACTTTCTTACCAAATCTCATCACACTTTTCCAAGGAGAAACCTTGAGAAAAACATGATCACCTACCTCGAAAGATAGATCTTTCCTCCGGTTATCCGCATAACTATTCTGCCTGCTCTGAGCTGTTCTCATGTGTTTCTGAATCAGCTGAACTTTTTCTGCCATCTCTTCTACCAATTCTGGTCCCATCAAATTCCTTTCACCCACTTCATCCCAGAAAGCTGGAGTTAGACACCGCTTCCCATATAATTCCTGAAATGGTGCCATCTGTATACTGGAATGAAAACTGTTATTATATGAAAACTCAACCAAAGAATGATGTTGGTCCCAACTTCCCTGATAATCCATAGAACAAGCTCGTAGCATATCCTCCAATGTCTGAATTGTTCGTTCTGACTGCCCATCTAATTGAGGATGAAAAGCTGTACTAAAATTTAATTCAGTACCCAACGACTTCTGAAGGCCTTTCCAAAAGTTAGAAGTAAACCTGGGATCACGATCCGATACAATGGAGAGAGGAACTCCATGTAACCTGACTATCTCTTTAAGATACAAACGGGAAAGTTGATCAAGAGAGAAAGTATCTCGTATAGCAAGGAAATGAGCAGATTTGGTCAAGCGATCAACAATAACCCAGATTGCATTATTACCTCGAGATGTCTTCAGTAATCCAACAACAAAGTCCATGGATATATTCTCCCATTTCCACTCTGGCACCGGTAAAGGATGAAGCATCCCTTTCGGTAACTGCCGCTCTGCTTTAACCTGCTGACAAGTCAAACACTTCACAGTAAAATCAGAAATGTCTCTTTTCATTCCATCCCACCAGTAATACTCCCGCAGATCTCTATACATCTTAGTATTGCCCGGATGAACTGAAAACGGAGAACTATGAGCTTCACATAATAGCTCTCTCTTAAACTGTGAATCAAAAGGCACACACAATCTCTTCCCAAATCTCAAAACACAATCACTATCAATGTTGAATTCAGGCAACTTACCTTTCTGAACCAGCTCTACCTTTTTCTACAACTCACTGTCTTGCTTCTGTGCTTGCTTGATTCTATCTGATAGAGAAGATCTCACTGATACCTGAAACAAAAGAGAAGGACTTCCTGCACCAACAACGTCTATGAAAAAGTTCATCAAATCGTTAACCAAAGTATCAAATTCCAAACGCAACATTGTTAATGAAGCATTACTTTTTCGACTCAAAGCATCATCCACTTTATTTACTTTTCCCGGATGGTAATGAATTGTACAATCATAATCCTTGATTAATTCTAGCCATCTCCTCTGTCTCATGTTTAACTCTTTCTGAGTGAATATATACTTTAAACTTTTGTGATCGGTATATATTTCACACTTTACTCCATACAAATGATTCTTCCAAATTTTTAAAGCAAAAAAAACAGCAGCTAATTCCAAATCATGTGTAGGGTAATTTACCTCATGAGTTTTCAACTGTCGTGAAGCATAAGCAATTACCTGATCATTCTGCATTAGGACGCAACCAAGTCCTTTCAATGAAGCATCACTGTATATAACAAACTCACCATTCCTGGAAGGTAGTGCCAAAACTGGAGCATTCACCAATCTTCTTTTCAATTCCTGAAAACAATCATCACATTCGTTTGTCCAGATAAACTTAACAACCTTCCGAGTTAGCTTAGTCATTGGAATAGATAACCGTGAAAAATTTCTAACAAACCTTCGGTAATAGCCTGCCAAACCAAGGAAGCTATGAATCTCGGTTACATTTGTGGGTCTTGTCCATTCTTCCACAACTTTTGTTTTTGCAGGATCAACATTTCTTCCATCTTTAGAAACAATGTGACCAAGGAAAGAAATTTGTTGCAACCAAAACTCACTGTTGCTGAATTTCCCATACAGTTTCTTTTCTTTTAAGGTTTTCAAGATAACCCTTAAATGTCTTTCATGCTCCTCTTTACTTTTAGAAAACACCAAAATATCATCAATGAAAACCACCACAAACTTATCCAAGAACTCATGGAAAATTCTATTCATTAAATCCATGAATACAGCAGGTGCATTGGTTAGCCCAAAAGGAATTACTACAAATTCATAATGGACATATCTCGTACGGAACGCGGTCTTCGGAATATCTGCCTCCTTTACCTTCAGCTGATGGTACCCCAATCTCAAGTCAATCTTTGAAAAAAACTGAGCTCCCTGGAGCTGATCAAACAAATCATCGATATGAGGCAAAGGATATTTGTTCTTAACAGTGATATTATTCAAGGCTCTATAATCAATGCAAAGTCTCATAGAACCATCTTTATTTTTAACAAATAAAACAGGATCACCCCATGGTGATGTGCTAGGTCTAATGAAACCTTTCTCTAATAAATCTTGCAATTGCTCCTTCAACTCTAAAAGTTCAATTTGTGCCATTCGATAAGGGGGTTTTGAAATTGGCTTAGCATCAGGAACTAAGTCAACAGTAAACTCAACTTCTCGATCTGGTATTATTCTAGGAAACTCATCAGGAAAAACATCAGGATACTCATTTACCACAGGCACATCATTAATCTGAATAGTTCCTTTATTTTCAACGACATGTGCAAGGTAACATTCATTTCCATATTTTACAAGTTTCTCGGCCTCTTGATATGTTATCAAAAGTAAGGGTTCATTCTTGTAAACAAACTGAAGGTCTTTATGAAAAGAAACTTCTTTAGCTCTACAGTAAATCTTAGCATGGTAAATAGAGAGCCAATCCATACCCAGGATAACATCAAACTCTACTAGAGGTAGAACAATAAAGTTTGCAAGTAGGTTCTTTCCACAGTTAAGGATAGGAAGATTCTTATAAATTCTTTTTGCCTCAACATTCCCCCCAGGTGTTTTTACCAAAAGTTCAGGAGTCATTTCTTGAGATGGTATTCCCATTTTACTAGAAACGGTTTCAGAGATGAAAGAATGTGTAGACCCCGAATCAAACAACACACTGGAATAATCTGAAAAAACAAACAAAGTACCTGATACAACTTCATTTGATGGCCCGACATCTGTTGAAGTAGTTGCAAAGGATTTCACCACCCCTTTCTACTTGTAGTCTAACTGCTTCCCATCACTCAAGATCCTTTTCAGACACTCGTTTTCATAGTGACCCATCTCATTGCACTTATAAAATTTCACTAACTGTAAATCAAATTTGTTCTTACCTTCACCTTGATCCTTTTCAGTGCAATCACGAGCCTTATGTCCCATCTTACCACATCGGTAGCACTTCCCAGAATTCAGAAGACATTCTCCAGCATGACTTTTGCCACATTTATCACAAACTGGAAACATAGTTCTCTAACCATCAGACTTTTTTGAAGAATTCTTACCTTTCTCCTACCACCTCGGTCTCTTCTTCTGCTGGTTGTTATAGAAAACTTGGTCATCGGCAAACTCCATTTCCACCTTCTCAGCACATCGAACAAGCTTTTCATAAATTTTAAACTCACGAGAAGCTAATTCCCTTCGATATTTTCGCTTTAATCCTGAGTAAAAATGATTTATTTTACTATCAAGGTCCCAGATAAAATTTGGAGCATACCTTGCCAATCGAGTGAACCATTCTTCATAGGCATCCACTGAGTCTTCCTCTTGCCTCAATTCCAAGAATTGCTTTTCCATCCTAAGTCGAACAGCCTTAGGAAAATACTTCTCAAGAAACATACCTTTGAATTCATCCCAGTCAAGAGCATCAATCTCATCGGCATCCCTGATATTTTTAACCATAGACCACCACTGATCTACTTCACCTTCCAAACGGTAAATAGCAAGACTAACCTTTTGATTGTTTGAACACCCCATGACATCAAAAATATTCTCCAGTTCTTTAATCCACCCTTCAGCTAGCACAGGGTTAGATGATCCTCTGAATGATGGTGGATGTTGCCTCATGAAATGTTCCACCACTGACATGTTCCTCTGCGGTTGGTCTGGATGATCTCGTGTATGGATACCACCACCATTTATCGCTTGAGTCAACTGCGCCATTACTGCAACAAACTATTCAGTTCCAATTCCGACCATCTTAGGATGCTGATTCGGAAGGTTATTTCCTTCTGTATGCCTTCCTAGCACTGCTTCCCTGTTTCCTCTGCGGAAAACCATTCTGAACAAACATGTCTTAGATGAAGCAACATGGTAATATTTAAATGCTATATCATTTCAAAAAAAAAAAATATTTTTGGATAATCATTTAATATAATTCTAACTCCTAAAGTTATCTAAACCGACCTTTGATACCAACTATAAGGCCCCAGCCTTAAACCTTACTTAATCTTGAGTTATTACAAGATTACACATTGAGGATCTTTTCGAGTTTAGAGTTTTAGAGAATTAGATCATAAAACTTGCATTACATTCCACATATAAACAAAGTGGTTACATAAAGATAGTATTCTTCATTCCCATCAATGTAAACACATTAAAAATAAAACATGGATTATTTCTTGACACATCCTTGACTCTATCATCTTATCATGTACCTTTCCCTTGACCTGTGAAAAACATTTCAAAAACTTGGGATGAGCATAAAAACTCAGTATGGGTTATAAAAACATGGAAATGAAACATGGGTACATACATACATAAGAGTGAAATCATACTTTACCCATAAAACATAATCACTTTAACATACCTCATCAAATCATGAATAAATCATAGAAATCATAAGACATAAAGGTAACTTGAGGCATTCATAACATTCTTACGTAGGGAGTAACCCTCTTGGTTACATTTGGAATACCCATCACAGTATATTCCCTAAATCTCTTCGGAGGAACCTTAACGTTTCACTACTTCGCGTTACCCAATGCATTGGAGAGCTATAACGGGCTCACCCGCCCTTAGTTTATCACGGAACCACCCGTCTTCATAATAATTCCCAAGAACCATAACATAATCATATCACATAGAACATGCATAAAGGAAACATAAAATTTCCACATTTCAATCATGAGATATCAATACAACAAATTGATATAAAAAAATTTTGAAAACCATTTTCAATACCAAAATAAAAGAAAAGTAAAACATGGTATTTTTTTTCATTTAAAAGAAGGTATGGCTTGTAGAGGAAGCCGAAACTCAAATAACGGTCACGACGGCGGAGAAGTCATTGTCGTCGCATACGTACGACAAAAACATTCCCTTTTGTCATTTAGTAAAGGCTTCGTATAAAAAAATATTCCTTTTGAATAAATGAAAAAGTCAAAGTGGTTTATACATCGTATAAAATAAAGTTGTGTATAAAATAAAATATGCCTCAACGAAAGGAGATTGAGACGAAGTCCCATACCTCGTATCCGACTTGACCCGACCGTTCTTTAATCTCCTGAATAATAAACTTGAGTTAATATCTACTTTCTTAAGAACCTTTTTGAAGTTCATTATTCCTTTTATACCATGTTATGGACATCATGTAATCATTTAAGTTAATAATGTTCATTTTGTCGGTATTTGGTTCTTAAGTCAAAATAGACTTCTTACACTTACATGCTGTTAATTTGGTCATAGGTTCATTATATCCGGAATGATATTAATGATTTGGATAACATATATGTCATATATATTCATCATATACATGTATTTATAATATTACATCACATTTAGAGGTAAGAAATGAAATGCACCGTTCATGGAGACGGTAAGCCGTACGTACGCATGACCGCTACTTTCATTTCTATATCGTATTTTATAGAATGGAATCATAATGATATAAAGGTATATTATAATTCCAATATAATATCATATATAATATCATAGTTCCATCCTTTATATGTCCCACATATGGTATTTAACGAATCAAATCACTTTGAGGGGGCGGTAGTCCACACTTCCTAAAATAAAGATATCGTGTTTACCCATAATGGAAACCATAATGGTATGCCCAAAATTAAAAAAACAGAAGATTAAGGAAAACATAAACATATCATATATCATATACAAAAATAGTGACATCATAATGTCCACCTTTGAAGGTGTTAAATGAGTATTGAACAATCATCGTTTCGGGAGGCAGAATTTCGCCATCCACGGAAACCGTATGTTCTTTAACCATTTGATGTAGTTGTGTGAGAGTGTAGCTCAAATAAATATTATAACAACATCCTAGTATATTGAATATACTTTTGTTGTTACAAAATAAGTAAATAAAAAGAATTTTGGGGGTTGGAGAAGCAAAATAAAACAAATGAACATGAGAGATTGAATTACCTTAAAAAGTGTAACTCCTTTTGATTTGAGCCTAAAGGCTTCCTTTGAAAGTATTCTTCCCAAAGGGAATCCTCTAGAATGAGGAGAGGTATGTGGAGAGAGTAAATGGGCAGGGGTTGGCCGAGCCAAAGGCTTGAGAAGTGTGTGAAATGAGGTAGAGGTGGGGGCCTTTTATAAGAGGAGAGGAGGGTCACTTTTGGAATGTAAAGAAATATTACTTTATTTGAAAATGTGTTTCGGTTTTAAAAGGTCCCACATTGATATAATTCATGGATAAGGTGATAAGGGTTCTAAATCCACTCATCCAATTGGTTTTGGCCATGTGTAGTTCATAGATTTTACATTGTCTTTCCATTTTATTTAAATCGTCAAATAATGATGTCATCACTGCATCATTATTATGTCACAAATAATTAAATTTATTTAATGTCTAAAAATTATAAAAAAATACTATGATGTAGGAAATATTTGTATCTTTCCAATGAATCTTTATAATCAAAAATCTGATCTTTATATGCCCATGTAAAAAAATTTTTCGTAAAACATATTATGTTTGTTTCATTTTTACTTTTACATTAAATAAAAAGTTATTTATGTCATTTCCCAACCAAAATGTCTCCATGGGGTCCCCAAGTTGACCCATGGCTTGTCTTTGTCGGCCATGAAACAACCAATAAGGTTGGGACATGTGTCTAGGTCATTTCATATTATTAAAGCATTATTTATACCTTAAACTACACCAGTATCTTCAATATATTAGGATGTTGTTATAAGATTTATTCTAGCTACACTCTCACACAACTACATCAAATGGTTAAAGAACATACGGTTTCCGTGGATGGCGAAATTGTGCCTCCCGAAACGATGATTGTTCAATAATCATTTAACACCTTCAAAGGTGGACATTATGATGTAACTATCTTTATTTATGATTTATAATATGTTTATGTTTTACTTATGCTTCTTTATTTTTCATTTGTGTCTTACCTTTATGGCTTCCATTATGGGTATACGCGATATCTTCATTTTAGGAAGTGCGGACTACCGCCCCCTCAAAGTGATTTGATTCGTTAAATACCATATGTGGGACGTATAAAGGATGGAACTATGATATTATATATGATATTATACTGGAATTATAATACACCTTTATATCATTATGATTCCATTCTATAAAATACGAAATAGAAATGAAAGTAGCGTTCATGCGTACGTACGGATTACCGTCTCCATGAACGGTGCATTTCATTTCTTACCTCTAAATGATTATGTAATGTTATAAATGCATGCATGTACTGGATATATATGACATATATGATATATAAATGATGAATACAATTCTGGATATAATAAACTTTTGGCCACACGAACAACATGTAATTGTAAGAAGTCCACTTTCGACTTAAGAACCAAATATCGGCAAAACAAATATTATTAACTTAAATTATTACATAATGTTTATGACATGGTAATAAGTGATATAAAAGTAATAATGAACTTGAAAAAGGTTCTTAAGGAAGTAGAAATTAACTCAAGTTTATTATCCAGGACGTTAAAGAACGATCGAGTCAAGTCGGACCCGAGGTAAGGGATCCTACAACTCTCTTTCTTTTTAAGTACTCTCCTTTATGTCACTTCTTTTAGGCTCCTCTTTGTAATGTTGGGGGATGTTGTTTTATATTCCTCTTACTTTACATTTTATTGTAATGTGAGGAGATACCCTATTTGATCTCATCAATAAATATTCGGAATTTTTATGTGGCGCCGTTAGGCTGCCATGTTTTCGTAAGGGATTTTTCATCTCACTTTTATTCCCGTGAGATTTATGATACATTTGCCACAAATTCCATTGAGTGGTGTATGTACTGCCCATTATTCTACTCTTTGTGTAATATACTTTCGTTTATGAGTATTTACGTCAATGATCTATTGTCCTTCTTTCATGGGGTGTATGTTATGAAAGATACCCAAGTCGGTAAGGGAACCTTTCACCCTCCTCTTTTTTAGAAGACTTATTTTGTTGGGTATTTTAATTTACATATTTTTACGTTGGGATATGTTCTAATATATCCTTATTTATGTAAATTTTATGTCCAAGTGCTGAGATACACTTTTTATCTCTCATCAACTCATTTTGATGTGATGCCGTTAGGCTGTCAAGGGAAATTTTTAACCCAATTTCGATTTCTTTGGGTTTAACATGTATTCATTGAATATGTCATCCATTGAATATGTGTGAATGACCTTTTATTGTTTTACACTTAATATCCACTTATATTGGGTGTATTTATATTTGTCACACATATTTTTGAGATTGATTTGTCCTTAATTTAAGGATATCTTCTTTATAAGGGATTTCATCACATTTGACATTTGTATTGAGGGTTCATTGTTGTTATGCACCAATTCACTCTTATATGGTGTATATACTGTCCTTTGGAGTATTATATCATGAATCCATTTATTCTCATGATATTATAATGTTCTGACTAAATGTTATTCCTCAATTGTTGTATTCAAGTGTCTCTAATTTTGGTAAAACCCCTTTAACCAAAATATCGTTTTAAATGTTTTAATTTTTTGTTCTTATTAATATCCATGTTTCAAAATGGTTTTAAGGATTTATTTATATGGATATTAATGGTTTAAAAATTTAAGCATCAAGGTGGTATGGGACACTTTGATTAAAAAATATCGTTATTAAAGGTTTTAAATGGTTTTGGAAATGGTTTCTTTTTTTGAATGGATTCATTATTTAAATATACTAAAATGTTATATTGTGATTGAAATGTGGAAATTGTATGTTTACTTTATGCATGTTTTATGTGATATGATTATGTTATGGTCCTTGGGCATTGTTATGAAGAACGGGTGGTTCCATGATAAACTAAGGGCGGGTGAGCCCGTTATAGCTCTCCAATGCATTGGGTAACGCGAAGGAGTAAAACGTTAAGGTTTCTCCGAAGAGATTTAGGGAATATACTGTGATGGGTATTCCATACATAACCAAGAGGGTTACTCCCTACGTAAGAATGTTATGAATGCCTCAAGTTTCCTTTATGTCTTATGTTTTCTATGATTTATTCATGATTTTATATGCCTATGTTTTATGGGTAAAGTATGATTCCATTCTAATGTATATATGAACTCATATTTCCTTTCCATATTTTTTTATAACTCTTACTGAGCTTTTTATGCTCATACCAAGTTTTTGAAATGTTTTTCACAGGTCAAGGGAAAGGTACATGATAAGATGATAGAGTCAAGTATTCGTCAAGAAAGAATCCAAGTTTTATTTTAAATATGTCTCCGTTGTTGGGAAGAATGAATCATGTCTTTTATGTAACCACTTTGTTTAAAGGTGGAATGTAATGCAAGTTTCAAGATCTAATTCACTAAAACTCTAAACCTGAAAAGATCCTCAATGTGTAATCTTGTGATAACTCAATATTATGTAAGGTTTAAGGTCGGGGCCTTATAGTTGGTATCAAAGGACGGTTTAGATAACTTTAGAGGTTAGGGTATTCTTTAAGCATAAGTGACATTACCATAATGGTTAGGATTTCAGAAAGAGTCCTAGTTTTAGATAAAGTGAATGAGTAAGTATATCTTAGTGTTTATCTTACTCATTAGTACATGATGGTTTTGTTGATATACTCACACTGACCTTTTTGGTTTTAGTAAATGGATGGATCTAGAAGGCACCAAAGTAACAGTGGATGTGAAGGAAACTGTGACAGTTTTTTGAGCAAGCAACTGAATGATATGGGAGCTGCAATGAGAACTCTGGTGATTATCCTCAACCAACAATCTGGAGTCATGATTGACCACCTAAACCTTGGATATTTCTCTAAGGCATCATATATGCAAGAAATAAATCCCTATGGATGTACAAGTAATAATCATAAAGGTAAGTGTGTTAAAAAACCTATGTGTCAAAGATGTGGAAAGAAACACCTAGGAAAATGTTTCAAAGGGACAGAAATATGCTATAGATGTGGAAATGAAGGTCATAAAGCAAGAACCTGCCATGAAAAAAGGAAGCATCCAGTTGACTCGAGGAAAGGGAAAGAAGTTCTTTCTGAGGGATCAATTGAATTTTTTAAATGTGGTGTGCATGGTCATTATTAAAACACATGTCCTATGAAGAATTTTCGTGAATGGGGTCACCAAGAGCGTACCAATATTCGTTTACCAATACCTAATTCCATTCCGATTGAGGATGAAGAAACTGACAATGACCAATCAAAGGTATGTACTATTTCATGAATATTGTTTTCCTATTCTGGAATCATAGGATATGATTCATGATTTTGTTTGTAGGAAAGAGGTATTTCAGAATAAGTTGGAAAGGAATGGATAATGGATCATGAAGAATGTTGAATGAGTAATATGTCAATATATAAGGGATTCAAGAGTTATGGTGAAATTCTTAAGAGTATTAAGTCTCTTTTGATGATGGGGTTACATTAGAAGACTTTTTATATTATGTGTAACCCTGATGTTTAATATAGCCAAATTTTATTCAAGTAATAGTTATCTTTTCTTTTGTGGACATAGTTATAAAGAACCATTTGGGCTTATATGATCTTTACTTTTGAGGTAATTATGGGTTACTATATTTTATGATTGAAGTGAAAGGAATGAGATAAATTGAGGTTAAATTATGTTATGGTTATTTTTGAAGATTTTATCCCTTTTTGGGGAATGATTTGAGAATTATATAGTTTTGGAAAAAGGACAACACGCAGACCGTGTGACTACCCGTCGCGTCGGACAAAGCTGCGGGAATCGAACCCACAACCAAAGTGCAACTAGTATTTATCGCCTACCACTGGACTACGTGAAGTCCCTGGTTAGTTTGACTGATTCTTTTTAGTTATATGATTTTATGAATTAAGAATAAGTTGATTTTGGGTTATTTATGAAAATGATTAACCTATCATGGAGGATATGTGATTAGGTTAATTACATTTCAATACGAGACTTTAGAAGAAACTGATATTGTTTGGAGATAAATGTTACGATTTATCTTGGAAGACTATGCGACTAAATCCTTCAAATATTTGGGTTTCAATCTTATATTGGTTTACTTTGAAGAATTTTATGGACAAATTGATTATAGAATGGCCCTCGTTGAACTTTTGGTTTTGTTGGACAAATTTTGGAGATTAAGAATAGATTTTCTTTTTATAAAGGGCTATCCTTTTCTGGATTATCTGATCTTGTAATAGCCTTTTTGGTTTTGGTTTTGGTTAAAGACATGGGAAGTATATAGTTCTATTTTGTGGATTAGGTAATTCTCTAGAAGTTGATTATAGTACTCTTAATGTGAACAAGTCTTCCTAAATACTCATCTTTTGGAGAAAATATGAGTTTGTGTAAGGAATCTAATAAAAGTTGAAAGTCAATATGATATGTGATTATGTTTCCTTATGAATAAATTCCTCAATAAAAAATAACTTAAAACAAAAATGTTGTCTATTAACTTTTCCTACTGGGGAATCGAATACCGTTTAACCCATCACAAGTTTGTGATTTTCTCATAGTTAACTTTCTCCTAAACATGTTTTCTATCACTCTCCATCAGAACATGACCCTTTGTTTTTTCCTCCATGTCCATATTTTCATACTTGGAATCCTAGTATGGGTTAACTCGGGTGACCACTATACTTATCTTTCTTTATTTTAAAGTGATTGTTTTACCGACTCTTGTTCCGATGTGGGACTTTCAAGGATGTTTCCAAGCGCAATTTTAAAATTGCGAGGACGCAATTCCCAAAAGGGGGGAAAGATGTAACACCCCAGGTAAATAAAGAATATGACATTTAATATTTATCCATATTTGTGAATAAAATATTTAAATGACTTTAAAGGGGACACTATGCTCGATGGCGTAACCAAAACACAACAACGAGTTTCTTGGGAATCTTACGTTGCACTATAATAATAAAATAATATTATTTTAAATGGTAGTTAACATGTAGCCATTGTAATGGCGGGAATGGATAGAAATAACTAAAATATGATTATATATGTTTTTAAATGTTTTTACATTTATCCAATAAAGGATAGAGGCTTAAAATACGAAAAGAATTCAATTTTAGGCATATATGCCCTAGTTTTCACTAAAGGTTCACTTATCGCCTTTTGATGGTGAACCGTCATTAAATATAGTTTTGTTCACTCTTATACATTCTATTGGACCAAATAAAACTCTTCTTAAGAATCGGGACATCAAAATTTACTTTGTGTAAAATTTTGGTATCTTTCCGATAATGTTCATTTTTTTAATGAATAGTGTAAAATGTTGTATTTAATTCAAAACCACTTTTTAATCTAATTTATTTATATGATTAGATTATATTTTGAATTGGTTTTAAATTGAAATTAGAAAGTATTTTTAACATTAAATCCAATAGTGGTCGTTGAAATTAATTTCACTTTGAAATCAGACTTAAACTAGTGTCAATCTTTTGATACTTATTGTTTTATAAAAACACGCTATTTGCTCTGAAAATGAGAATTAATTATTAAATTAATTAATGTGACTAATATGTTTTTAATTTTTTAAAACGGACTTCATTTTTGAATTCGGAATATCAAATAAAGCTTAGGGTGAAGTTTTGGTATTTTTCTGAAAAACTCCAATTTTTGATGAATAGTGAAACCACTAAGTGGTAATCAAGCAAACTGATTTTTCAGTGAAATGAAAGTTTACCAATAATGTGAATTGAATTTTGAAAATCTGACATACATGGTTGTCATTAGTATGTAAAATGTGGTTCAATGGGAAGAAAATAATTTTTTGGTGAATAGTAACTTATTAAGTTTTTAATCTCGATTAGTGGTAATTAGTGTAATTTAAGGTAAAAATGATATTATAAGAATGTGAAAACACCATGACACTTATCCTACACCTATTGGGTGAGTCATGGCCGACCAAGACATGCCATGGGCCAACTTGGGGACCCCATGGATCCACTGTGGTTGGGAAATGACATAAATAACTTTTTATTTAATGTAAAAGTAAAAATGACACAAACATGATATGTTTTACTAAAACAATTTTTTAAGTGGGGTAATACAAGTCATCTTTTTGATTATAAATATTCATTGGAAAGATAAAAAGATTTCCTATGTCATAGTATTTTTTTATAATTTTTTGACATTAAATAAATCAAATTATTTATGACATAATAATGATGCAGCGATGACATCATTATTTGACGATTTAAATAAAATGGAAAGATAATGTAAAATATATGAACTAAACATGTCTAAAACTTATTGGATGAGTGTATTGAGAAGCCTTATCACCTTATCCACGAATTATATCAATGTGGGACCTTCTAAAACCGAAACGCATTTTCAAATAAAGTAATATTTCTTACTTTCCAAAAGTGCCCCTCCTCTCCTCTTATAAAAGGCCCCCACCTCTACCTCATTTCACACACTCCTCAAGCCTTTGGCTCGGCCAACCCCTGCCCATTTACTCTCTCCACATCCCTCTCCTAATCCTATACGATTCCCTTTGGGAAGAATCCTTTCAAAAGAATCCTTTAGGCTCAAATCAAAAGGAGTTACACTTTTAAAGGTAATTCATTCTCTCATGTTCATTTGTTTTATTTTGCTTCTCCAACCCCCTAAACTCTATTTATTTATTTCTTTTGTAACAAAACCAGTATCTTAAATATATTAGGATGTTGTTATAAGATTTATTCTAGCTACACTCTCACACAACTACATCAAATGGTTAAAGAACATACGGTTTCCGTGGATGGCGAAATTGTGCCTCCCGAAATGATGATTGTTCAATACTCATTTAACGCCTTCAAAGGTGGCCATTATGATGTCACTATTTTTATATATGATATATAATATGTTTATGTTTTACTTATGCTTATTTATTTTTCATTTCTGTCTTACCTTTATGGCTTCCATTATGGGTATACGCGATATCTTCATTTTAGGAAGTGCGGACTACTGCCCCCTCAAAGTGATTTGATTCGTTAAATACCATATGTGGGACGTATAAAGTATGGAACTATGATATTATATATGATATTATACTGGAATTATAATACACCTTTATATCATTATGATTCCATTCTATAAAATACGAAATAGAAATGAAAGTAGCGTTCATGCGTACGTACGGATTACCGTCTCCATGAACGATGCATTTCATTTCTTACCTCTAAATGATTATGTAATTTTATAAATGCATGAATGTACTGGATATATATTACATATATGATATCTAAATGATGAATACAATTTTGGATATAATAAACTTTTGGCCACACGAACAACATGTAATTGTAAGAAGTCCACTTTCGACTTAAGAACCAAATATCGGCAAAACAAATATTATTAACATAAATTATTACATAAAGTTTATGACATGGTAATAAGTGATATAAAAGGAAAAATGAACTTGAAAAAAGTTTCTTAAGGAAGTATAAATTAACTCAAGTTTATTATCCAGGACGTTAAAGAACGATCGAGTCAAGTCGGACCCGAGGTAAGGGATCCTACAACTCTCTTTCTTTTTAAGTACTCTCCTTTATGTCACTTCTTTTAGGCTCCTCTTTGTAATGTTGGGGGATGTTCTTTTATATTCCTCTTACTGTACATTTTATTGTAATGTGAGGAGATACCCTATTTTATCTCATCAATAAATATTCGGAAGTTTTATGTGGCGCCGTTAGGCTGCCGTGTTTTCGTAAGGGATTTTTCATCTCACTTTTATTCCCGTGAGATTTATGCTACATTTGCCAAAAATTCCATTGAGTGGTGTATGTACTGCCCATTATTCTACTCTTTGTGTAATATACTTTCATTTAAGAGTATTTACATCAATGATCTATTGTCCTTCTTTCATGGGGTGTATGTTATGAAAGATACCCAAGTCGGTAAGGGAACCTTTCACCCTCCTCTTTTTTAAAAGACTTATTTTGTTGGGTCTTTTAATTTACATATTGTTACGTTGGGATATGTTCTAATATATCCTTATTTATGTAAATTTTATGTCCAAGTGCTGAGATACACTTTTTATCTCTCATCAACTCATTTTGAATCCATTTATTCTCATGATATTATAAAGTTCTGACTAAATGTTATTCCTCAATTGTTGTATTCAAGTGTCTCTAATTTTGGTAAAACCCCTTTAACCAAAATATCGTTTTAAATGTTTTAATTGTTTGTTATTATTAATATCAATGTTTCAAAATGGTTTTAAGGATTTATTTATATGGATATTAATGGTTTAAAATTTTAAGCTTCAAGGTGGTATGGGACACTTTGATTCAAAAATATCGTTATTAAAGGTTTTAAATGGTTTTGGAAATGGTTTCTTTTTTTGAATGGATTCATTATTTAAATATACTAAAATGTTATATTGTTATTGAAATGTGGAAATTGTATGTTTCCTTTATGCATGTTTTATGTGATACGATTATGTTATGGTCCTTGGGCATTGTTATGAAGAACGGGTGGTTCCATGATAAACTAAGGGCGGGTGAGCCCGTTATTGCTCTCCAATGCATTGGGTAACGTGAAGGAGTAAAACGTTAAGGTTTCTCCGAAGATATTTAGGGAATATACTGTGATGGGTATTCCATACGTAACCAGGAGGGTTACTCCCTATGTAAGAATGTTATGAATTCCTCAAGTTTTCTTTTATGTCTTATGTTTTCTATGATTTATTCATGATTTTATATTCCTATGTTTTATGGGTAAAGTATGATTCCATTCTAATGTATATATGAACTCATATTTCCTTTCCATATTTTTTTATAACTCTTACTGAGCTTTTTATGCTCATCCCAAGTTTTTGAAATGTTTTTCACAGGTCAAGGGAAATGTACATGATAAGATGATAGAGTCAAGGATGAGTCAAGAAAGAATCCAAGTTTTATTTTAAATATGTCTCCGTTGTTGGGAAGAATGAATCATGTATTTTATGTAACCACTTTGTTTAAAGGTGGAATGTAATGCAAGTTTCAAGATCTAATTCTCTAAAACTATAAACCTGAAAAGATCCTCAATGTGTAATCTTGTGATAACTCAAGATTATGTAAGGTTTAAGGTCGGAACTATAAGGCCCCAGCCTTAAACCTTACTTAATCTTGAGTTATTACAAGATTACACATTGAGGATCTTTTCCGGTTTAGTGTTTTAGAGAATTAGATCATAAAACTTGCATTACATTCCACCTATAAACAAAGTGGTTACATAAAGATAGTATTCTTCATTCCCATCAAAGGAAACATATTTAAAATAAAACATGGATTCATTCTTGATACTTCCTTGAAACTATCATCATATCATGTACCTTTCCCTTAACCTGTGAAAACATTTCAAAAAACTTGGGATGAGCATAAAAAGCTCAGTATGGGTTATAAAAATATGGAAAGGAAACATGGGTACATATGTACATAAGGATGAGATCATACTTTACCCATAAAACATAAGAACTTTATCATACCTCATCAAATCATGAATAAATCATATAAATCATAAGACATAAAGGTAACTTGAGGCATTCATAACATTCTTACGTAGGGAGTAACCCTCTTGGTTACGTTTGGAATACCCATCACAGTATATTCCCTAAATCTCTTAGGAGAAACCTTAACGTTTCACTCCTTCGCGTTACCCAATGCATTGGAGAGCTATAACGGGATCACCCGCCCTTAGTTTATCACGGAACCACCCGTCTTCATAATAATGCCCAAGAACTATAACATAATCATATCACATAAAACATGCATAAAGGAAAAATAAAATTTCCACATTTCAATCATGAGATATCAATACAACAAATTGATATAAAAACATTATGAAAACCATTTTCAATACCAAAATAAAACATGGTATTTATTTTTCAATTAAAAAAAAGGTATGGCTTGTAGAGGAAGCCGAAACTCAAATAACGGTCACGACGGCGGAGAAGTCGTTGTCGCCGCATACGTACGACAAAAACATTCCCTTTTGTCGTTTAGTAAATGCTTCGTATAAAAAAGATTACTTTTGAATAAACGTAATAGTCAAAGTGGTTTATACACTGTATAAAAGAAAGTTGTGTATAAAATAAAATATGCCTCAACGAAAGGAGATTGAGACGAAGTCCCATACCTCGTATCTGACTTGACCCGACCGTTATTTAATCTCCTGAATAATAAACTTGAGTTAATCTCTACTTTCTTATGAATCTTTTTCAAGTTCATTATTCCTTTTATACCATGTTATGAACATCATGTAATCAGTTAAGTTAATAATGTTCATTTTGTCGGTATTTGGTTCTTAAGTCAAAAATAGACTTCTTACACTTACATGTTGTTAATTTGGTCATAGGTTCGTTATATCCAGAATGATATTAATGATTTGGATAACATATATATCATATATATTCATCATATACATGTATTTATAATATTACATCACATTTAGAGGTAAGAAATGAAATGCACCGTTTATGGAGACGGTAAACCGTACGTACGCATGAACACTACTTCCATTTCTATTTTATATTTTCTGGAATGGAATCATAATGATATAAGAGTATATTATAATTTACTTTGTGTGAATTTTTGGTATTTTTCTGACAATGTTCATTTTTTAATGAATAGTGAAAAATAATGCATTTTACATCAAAACTGCTTTTTAATCTAATTTATTTATATTATTAGATTATCTTTTGAATTGGTCTTAATGTGTAATATGAATATATTTTTACCATTTAATCCAATGGTGGTCATTGGAATCAATTTCACTTTGAAATTGGACTTAAACTAGTGTCAATCTTTTGATACTTATTGTCTTGTAAAAACACGCTATTTGCTCTGGCAGCGGGAATTAATTATTAAATTAATTAATGTGACTTATATGATTTGAATTTTGTAAAATAGAATTCATTTTTGAATTTGGAATATCAAATATAGCTTAGGGTGAATTTTTGGTAATTTTCTGAAAAACTTCAATTTTTGATGAATAGTGAAACCACTAAGTGGTAATCAAGCAAACTGATTTTTCAGTTAAATGAAAGTTTACCACTAATGTGTATTGAATTTTGAAAATCCGACATACATGGTTGTCATTATGAAGTAAAATGTGATTCAATGAGATTAAAATAATTTTTTGGTGAATAGTAACTTAATTAAGTTTTTAATCGCGATTAGTGGTAATTAGTGTAGTTTAAGGTATAAATAATGCTTTAATAATATGAAATGACCTAGACACATGTCCCAACCTTATTGGTTGTGTCATGGCCGACCAAGACAATCCATGGGTCAACTTGGGGACCCCATGGAGACACTTTGGTAGGGAAATGACATAAATAACTTTTTATTTAATGTAAAAGTAAAAATGACACAAACATAATATGTTTTACGAAAATAATTTTTACATGGGGTTATAAAGATCATATTTTTGATTATAAATAGTCATTGGAAAGCTAAAAATATTTCCTACATCATAGTATTTTATTTATGATTTTTAGACATTAAATAAATTAAATTATTTATGACATAATAATGATGCAGCGATGACATCATTATTTGACGATTTAAATAAAATGGAAAGACAATGTAAAATCTATGAACTAAACATGGCCAAAACCAATTGGATGAGTGGATTTTGAACCCTTATCACCTTATCCACAAATTATATCAATGTGGGACCTTTTAAAACCGAAACAAATTTTCAAATAAAGTAATATTTCTTTACTTTCCAAAAGTGCCCCTCCTCTACTCTAAGGCCCCACACTACTGAAAAACTAACCTTTACCAACGGTTTGGAACCGTTGGTATAGGCCTCCAAACCGTTGGTATAGCCTATACCAACGGTTTGGAGAACCGTAGCCAAGTAAGCCGTTGCGATAGGTCTATACCAACGGTTTTCAAAAAACCGTTGGTATAGACCTATACCAACGGTTTTGGAAACCGTTGGTATAGGTAATATGAAATCTATACCAATGGTAATGGAACCGTTGGTATATAAATTCCAAAAAATAAAACATCCGCTGGGATTTGATCCCAGGACCCCTCGTTTATAATCGAACGACTTAACCACTAACCTAACATCACTTTGTAAACATAATTTCATAAATATATATACGTATTATCATAATTATTTAAAATTTTTATTTATATAATGTTCTTGGTTAGAAGGCCTGGAAAAAAATTAAAGAAGCTATCCCAACGGTTTTCCAAACCGTTGGGATAGGTTTGGGTGTGTTGAACTTTATTTTGCCGAAGGTTGAAATTATCCCCACTCTTTCCCAACGGTTTTGATGAACCGTTGGGAAAGGGGAGGGAAAGAGGACCCTTTCCCAACGGTTTTGGTGAACCGTTGGGAAAGGGGAGGGAAAAGGGACCCTTTCCCAACAGTTTTGGTGAACCGTTGGGAAAGAGACCCTTTCCCAACGGTTTTGATGAACCGTTGGGAAAGGGGAGGGAAAGAGGGACCCTTTCCCAACGGTTTTGGTGAACCGTTGGGAAAGGGGATGGAAAAGGGACCCTTTCCCAACGGTTTTGGTGAACCGTTGGGAAAGGGTAGCTATACCAACGGTTTTTACAAACCGTTGGTAAAGAAGTGTTGGGAAAGATCATCTTTCCAGTAGTGCCAGCCTTAAACCATACTTAATCTTGAGTTATTACAAGATTACACATTGAGGATCTTTTCAGGTTTAGATTTTTAGAGAATTAGATCATGAAACTTGCATTACATTCCACATTTAAACAAAGTGGTTACAAAAAGACAGTATTCATTCTTCCCATCAAAGGAAACATATTGAAAATAAAACATGGATTCTTTCTTGACACATCCTTGACACTATCATCACATCATGTACCTTTCCCTTGACCTCTGAAAAACATTTCAAAAACTTGGTATGAGCATAAAAATCTCAGTAAGGGTTATAAAAATAAGGAAAGGAAACATGAGTTCATATATACATAAGAATGAAATCATACTTTACCCATAAAACATAGGCACTTTAACATACCTCATCAAACCATGAATAAATCATAGAAAACATAAGACATAAAGGTAACTTGAGGCATTAATAACATTCTTACATAGGGAGTAACCCTCTTGGTTACGTTCGGAATACCCATCACAGTATATTCCCTAAATCTCTTCGGAGAAACCTTAACGTTTCACTCGTTCGCGTTACCCAATGCATTGGAGAGCTATTACGGGCTCACCCGCCCTTAGTTTATCACGAAACCACCCGTTCTTCATAACAATGCCCAAGAACCATAACATAATCGTATCACATAAAACATGAATAAAGAAAACATAATATTTCCACATTTCAATCACAACATAACATTTTAGGATATTGAAATAATGAATCCATTCAAAAAGAAACCATTTCCAAAACCATTTAAAACATTTAATAAAGAGATTTTTGAATCAAAGTTTCCCATACCACCTTGAAGATTTTAACATTTTAAACCATTAATATCCATATAAATAAATCCTTAAAACCATTTTGAAAACATGGATATTAATAAGAACAAATAATTAAAACATTTAAAACGATATTTTGGTTAAAGGGGTTTTACCAAAATTAGAGACACTTGAATACAATAATCGAGGAATAACATTTAGTCAGAACATTATAATATCATGAGAATAAAAGGATTCATGATATAAGACTCCAAAGGACAGTATATACACCATATAAGAGTGAATTGGTGCATAACAACAATGAACCCTCAATAGAAATGTCAAATGTGATGAAATCCCTTATAAAGAAGGTATCCTTAAATTAAGGACAAATCAATCTCAAAATATCTGTGACAAATATAAATACACCCAATATAAGTGGATATTAAGTGTAAAACAATAAAAGGTCATTCAATCATATTCAATGGATGACATATTCAATGACTACATGTTGAACCCAAAGAAATCGAAATTGGGTTAAGAAGTTCCCTTGACAGCCTAACAGCGTCACATCAAAATGAGTTGATGAGAGATAAAAAGTGTATCTCATCACTTGGACATAAAATTTACATCAATAAGGATATATGAGAACATATCCCAACATAAAAATATGTAAATTAAAAGACCCAACAAAATAAGTCTTTTAAAAAAGAGGAGGGTGAAAGGTTCCCTTACCGACTTGGGTATCTTTCAAAACATACACCCCATGAAAGAAGGACAATAGATCATTGATGTAAATACTCATAAACGAAAGTATATTACCCAAAGAGTAGAATAATGGGATGTACATACACCACTCAATGGAATTTTTGGCAAATGTAGCATAAATCTCACGGGAATAAAAGTGAGATGAAAAATCCCTTACGAAAACTCGGCAGCCTAATGGCGCCACATAAAACTTCCGAATATGGATTGATGAGATCAAATAGAGTATCCCATCATATTACAATAGAATTTACAGCAAGTGGAATATAAAATAAAATCCCCCAACATTGCAAGGAGGAGTTTAAAAGAAGTGACATAAAGGAGAGTACTTAAAAAGAAAGAGATAGGTTAGATCTCTTACGAAAGTTCGGCAGCCTAACGGCGCCACTCAAAACTTCCAAAATGGATTGATGAGAGAGAATAGGGTCTCTCATCACATGAACATAAAAATTACAGTAAATTTAATATAAAAGAACATCCCAATCATAAGAAAGATGAGCTTAAAATAAATGACATAAAAGAGTGTACTTAAAAAGAAAGAGAGTTGTAGGATCCCTTACCTCGGGTTCGACTTGACTCGATCATTCTTTAATCTCCTGAATAATAAACTTGAGTTAATTTATACATGATTAAGAACCATTTTCAAGCTTATTATTCCTTTTATATCACTTATTTCCATGTCATAAACATTATGTAATCATTTAAGTTAATAATATTTGTTTTGCCGATATTTGGTTCTTAAGTCGAAAGTGGACTTCTTACAATTACATGTTGTTCGTGTGGCCAAATGTTTATTATATCCCGAATTTTATTCATTATGTAGATATCATATATGTCATATATATCCAGTACATTCATGAATTTATAACATTACATAATCATTTAGAGGTAAGAAATGAAATGCACCGTTCATGGAGACGGTAAGCCGTACGTACGCATGAACGCTACTTTCATTTCTATTTCGTATTTTATAGAATGGAATGATATAAATGTATATTATAATTCCAGTATAATATCATATATAATATCATATTTCAATCTTTTATACATCCCACATATGGTATTTAACGAATCAAATCACTTTGAGGGGGTGCTAGTCCGCACTTCCTTAAATGAAGATATCGCGTATACCCATAATGGAAGCCATAAAGGTAAGACAAAAATGAAAAATACAGAAGCATAAATAAAACATAAACATATTATATATCATATATAAAAATAGTGACATCATAATGTCCACCTTTGAAGGTGTTAAATGAGTATTGAACAATCATCGTTTCGGGAGGCAGAATTTCACCATCCACAGAAACCGTATGTTCTTTAACCATTTGATGTAGTTGTGTGAGAGTGTAGCTCGAATAAATCTTATAACAACATCCTAGTATATTGAAGATACTGGTGTTGTTACAAAAGAAGTAAATAAAAAGAGTTTAGGGGGTTGGAGAAGCAAAATAAAACAAATGAACATGAGAGAATGAATTACCTTTAAAAGTGTAACTCCTTTTGATTTGAGCCTAAAGGCTTCCTTTGAAAGGATTCTTCCCAAAGGGAATCCTCTAGGATGAGGATAGTGATGTGTAGAGAGTAAATGGGAAGGGGTTGGCTGAGCCAAAGGCTTCAGGAGTGTGTTAAATGAGGTAGAGGTGGGGGCATTTTAAAACCGAAACACATTTTCAAATAAAGTAATATTTCTTTACTTTCCAAAGGTTCCCCTCCTCTCCTCTTATAAAAGGCCCCCACCTCTACCTCATTTCACACACTTCTCAAGCCTTTGGATTGGCCAACCCCTGCCCAATTACTCTCTCCACATCCCTCTCCTCATCCTAGAGGATTCCCTTTGGGCAGAATCCTTTCAAAGGAAGCCTTTAGGCTCAAATCAAAAGGGAGTTACCCTTTTAAAGGTAATTCATTCTCTCTTGTTCATTTGTTTTATTTTGCTTCTCCAACCCTATAAACTCTTTTTATTTACTTCTTTTGTAACAACACCAGTATCTTCAATATACTAGGATGTTGTTATAATATTTATTGGAGCTACACTCTCACACAACTACATCAAATGGTTAAAGAACATATGGTTTCTGTGGATGACGAAATTCTGCCTCCCGAAACGATGATTGTTCAATACTCATTTAACACCTTCAAGGGTGGCCATTATGATGTCACTATTTTTATATATGATATATAATATGTTTATGTTTTCTTTAAGATTCTCTATTTTTCATTTTTGGCATACCTTTATGGTTTCCATTATGGGTAAACACGATATCTTCATTTAAGGAAGTGCGGACTACCGCCCCCTAAAAGTGATGTGATCCGTTAATGCCATATGTGGGACGTGTAAAGGATAGATTTAAAGTTATTATATATGATGTTATACTGTAATTATAATATACCTCTATATCATTATTATTTCTTTCCATTAAAGTATGAGATAGAAATGAAAGTAGCGTTCATGCGTACGTACGGCTTACCGTCTCCATGAACGGTGCATTTCATTTCTTATCCCCAAATTTAATGTACTATTAAAATTACATGTATATAATGTATATATATAATTAATGATAGTATAGAGGCTTAAAATATGGAAAGAATTCAATTTTAGGCATATATGCCCTAGTTTTCACTAAAGGTTCACTTATCGCCTTTTGATGGAGAACCGGAATTAAATATAGTTTTGTTCACTCTTATACATTCTATTGGACCAAATAAATCTCTTCTTAAGAATCGGGACATCAAAATTTACTTTGTGTAAATTTTTGGTATCTTTCCGATAAAGTTCATTTTTTAATGAATATTGTAAAATGTTGTATTTTAATTCAAAACCTCTTTTTAATCTAATTTATTTATATGATTAGATTATCTTTTTAATTGGTTTTAAAGTGAAATTAGAAAATATTTTTACCATTAAATCCAATAGTGGTCATTGGAATTAATTTCACTTTGAAATCGGACTTAAACTAGTGTTAATCTTTTGATACTTATTGTTTCATAAAAATACGCTATTTGCTCTGACAGCGGGAATTAATTATTAAATTAATTAATGTGACTTATATGTTTTTAATTTTGTAAAATAGACTTCATTTTTGAATTCGTAATATCAAATATAGCTTAGGGTTAATTTTTGGTAATTTTCTGAAAAACTTCAATTTTTGCGGAATAGTGAAACCACTAAGTGGTACTTATAAAGACTGATTTTCCGTTTAAATGAAATTTTTCCATCATTGTGTTTTGAATTTCAAAAATCCGACATAAATGGTTGTCATTAATAAGTAAAATGTGGTTCAATGAGATTATAATAATTTTTTGGTGAATAGTAACTTATTAAGTTCTTAATCGCGATTAGAGGTAATTAGTGTAATTTAAGGTAAAAATGATATTATAAGAATGTGAAAACACCATGACACTTGTCCTACACCTATTGGGTGAGTCATGGCCGACCAAGACAATCCATGGGACAACTTGGGGACCCCATGGAGACACTTTGGTTGGGAAATGACATAAATAACTTTTATTTAATGTAAAAGTAAAAATGACACAAACATGATATGTTTTACTAAAACAATTTTTAAGTGGGGTTATACAAGTCATATTTTTGATTATAAATGGTAATTGGAAAGATAAAAAGATTTCCTACATCATATTATTTATTTTATAATTTTTATAAATTAAATAAATTAAATTATTTATGACATAATAATGATGCAGCGATGACATCATTATTTGACGATTTAAATAAAATGGAAAGATAATCTAAAATCTATGAACTAAACATGTCCAAAACATATTGGATGGGTGGATTTCGAACCCTTAACACCTTATCCACGAATTATATCAATGTGGGACCTTTTAAAACCGAAACACATTTTCAAATAAAGTAATATTTCTTTACTTTCCAAAAGTGCCCCTCCTCTCCTCTTATAAAAGGCCCCCACCTCTACCTCATTTCACACACTCCTAAAGCCTTTGGCTCGGCCAAACCCTGCCCATTTACTCTCTCCACATCCCTCTCCTCATCCTAGAGGATTCCCTTTGGGCAGAATCCTTTCAAAGGAATCCTTTAGTCTCAAATCAAAAGGAGTTACACTTTTAAAGGTAATTCATTCTCTCATGTTCATTTGTTTTATTTTGATTCTCCAACCCCCTAAACTCTTTTTATTTATTTATTTTGTAACAAAACCAGTATCTTCAATATACTAGTATGTTTTTATAAGATTTATTCTAGCTAAACTCTCACACAACTACATCAAATGGTTAAAGAACATACGGTTTCTGTGGATGGCGAAATTGTGCCTCCCGAAACGATGATTGTTCAATACTCATTTAACACCTTCAAAGGTGGCCATTATGATGTCACTATTTTTATATATGATATATAATATGTTTATGTTTTACTTATGCTTCTTTATTTTTCATTTGTGTCTTACCTTTATGGCTTCCATTATGGGTATATGCGATATCTTCATTTTAGGAAGTGCGGACTACCACCCCCTCAAAGTGATGTGATTCGTTAATGCCATACGTGGGAAGTATAAAGGATGGATTTATTGTTATTATATATGATGTTATACTGGAATTATTGTTTATCTATATATAATTATTATTTCTTTCCATTAAAGTATGAGATAGAAATGAAAGTAGCGTTCATCCGTACGTACGGCTTACCGTCTCCATGAACGGTGCATTTCATTTCTTATCCCCAAATGTAATGTACTATTATAAGTACATATATATAATGGATATATATTATGTATGATACATATAAATGATTAATATAATTCTGGAATGAAAATATACATACCTCTCATATAGTTTTAATTCCATTAATACGACATAGAAATGAAAGTAGCGTTCATGCGTACGTACGGCTTACCGTCTCCATTAACGGTGCATTTCATTTATTTCCTCTAAATGATTATGTGATTTTATAAATACATGTATATACTGGATATATATGATATATATGATATCAAAATCAGGAATGTCATTTTTGGATATGAAGAACCTTTGACCACACGAACAACATGTAATTGTAAGAAGTCCACTTTCGACTTAAGAACCAAATATCGACAAAACAAACATGATTAACTTAAATGATTAAATAATGTTTATAACATGGTAATAAGTGATATAAAAGGAATAATGAACTTTAAAAAGATTCTTAAGGAAGTATAAATTAACTCAAGTTTATTATTCAGGAGATTAAAGAACGATCGAGTCAAGTCGGACCCGAGGTAAGGGATCTTACTCCTCTCTTTCTTTTTAAGTACACTCTTTTATGTCATTCCTTTTAAAGCTCATCTTTCTTGTTATTGGGATGATCTTTTATATTAATCCTACTGTAATTTTTATGTTCATGTGATTAAAGACCCTATTCTCTCTCATCAATCCATTTTGGAAGTTTTGATTGGCGCCGTTAGGCTGCCGAACTTTCGTAAGAGATCTAACTTCTCTCTTCCTTTTTAAGTACTCTCCTTTATGTCACTTATTTTAAGCTCTTATTTGTAATGTTGGGGGATGTTATTTTATATTCCTCTTTATGTAAACATTATGTTGATGTAATGAGAGACCCTGTTTCCTCTCATCAATCCATTTTGGATGTTTTAAGTGGCGCCGTTAGGCTACCGAGTTTTCATAAGAGATTTTTCATCTCACTTTTATTCCCGTGAGATTTATGCTACATTTGCCACAATTTCCATTGAGTGGTTTATGTACTGCCCACTATTACAATCCTATTGTAATATAATTCCATTTATGGGTATTTAAATATTCATTGTATGACACTTCTTCAATGGGGTGTACTTTTCAAAAGTCACCCAAGTCGGTAAGGGAACCTTTCACCCTCTTT